>JAPFRF010000017.1:13351250-14095000 GCA_029282475.1 Phrynocephalus forsythii
TGGGGAGCACAAAATCAAACAGGGCCAGTAAGAAGAGCCTCTCTGAAAGGCAATATTTTAAAGCAAAAGCAAAGTGTGTCGCTTATATACCAGCCAATAGCACAAAAAGCACTCTATGGGCAGTTTACAATTTTATGATGTAGGCTACACACTGTCCCTCTCCCTAGCAAGCTGGATACTCAGTTTACCAACCTTGCAAGAACAGAAGGCTGAGTGAACATCAAGCTGGTTGCCTGCAATTGAACTTGGGTTCTGAGCAGAGTTTTGGCTGCAGTTATGCATCTTAATCACTCTACCATGAGGCATGATTTGAAGTTGCCTTCTGAATTTTAGCAGGTAGGGCACCAGGCAGAGCTCCACCAGGAAGTGGTTCTACCACGTCGGAGGCACCATGGAAAAGGCCTGGCTCGGAGTGGCCAGCTAGAGGACCTTAACCTATGAAGATCTGGTGGGTTGGCCAGATGGCCGTGGGGAGAGACATTCCAATGAGTAGCATGGTGCCAAATCATGAAGGGCTTGATATGTAAGTATTAGGACCTTGAACCAAATCCCAGATGCAACGGTAACCAGTGAAGATGAGCCAGAACTGGAGTGATGTGATCAAATTTCCTCACACCAGGCACTAGTCTGTCTGATGCATTCTGGACCTGCTTCAGATCAACCTCAAGGGAATCCCCATGTAGACAGCATTGCAGGAGTTAATCTGAGAAACGACCAGGGCATGCAACAGTTCCTCCTAGAAAGGTACCCCCAAAGGACATCATGGCTGATGATATTAAAGCCACAAAGCAATCTAGCAGAACCATCAGGAACATACTTCCCCTGTCCAGTTCTGATGATGTAAGCCAGGCCTGCCCAGAGTCCAGCCCGGGGGCCAAATCCGGCCCGCCAGGCCATTCTGAGTGGTCCGTGGCTGGCTGGCCCGCCCCTCCTTCCCCCTCTGCCCCATTTATTTTTAAATCTTCCGCCAACACTGACACCGCTGGGAAGCTTGTGGGGCTGGGCTGGGCCGGCCGCCAGCCATTGGGTGGCCTGCTGCCACTGGCACTGCCGGCAACCATGTGAGGCTGGGAGCACATGCGGCGGTGGCACGCAGGCGGGGCACCGCCACCGGCAACACCGGGAACCTTGTGAAGCTCGGCACGCGGGTGGGCCACCACCACCGGCACCGCTGGGAACTTTGTGAATCTTGGGAACACTGGCACTGCTGGGAAGCTTGGGTGGCTGGGCGGTCTGCCGCCACCGGCACTACAGGTGAATGTGTGGGGGTGGGCAGGTCAGCGGGCCTCTGCCACCAAGGAGCTTTGGGGTGAGCTGGCGGGTGAGCCGTCACCACCGCTGGGGAGCTTGGGAGGGGTACAAGGTTGCATAGATCGCCTCTTCTAAAGGGCGACCTGTGGCCACGGCTCCCTGTGCTTCCTTTGGTCCCCACCTTCCTTCTTTCCTCCCTCCCTTGGTCCCCACCTCCCTCCCTCCCTCCCTTCCTTGTTCCCCAACTTTCTTCCTTCCTCTCTTGGTTTCCACCTCCCTCCCTCCCTTGGTCCCCGCCTTCCTTCCTGCAAGTGGGGTTGCAAGGGGTCAGTGGGTGGGGCTTATGGGTCAAGTGGGTGGGGCTTGCAGTGGGGGTGGCAGGGTCAGGGAGCAACCGCCCCCTGACACATTCTCAGCCACCAAATCTGGCCCTCCTTACAAAACGTTTGGGCACCCCTGATGTAGGTTATCCACCAAGACAACCAGCGCGGCCTCTGTTCTGCAAACAAGCCTGAAGCTTGACTGAATTGGATCTACAGTGGGCTGTTGATTGGTCATCACCCTTCTCTTGTGATCATCTGTGCTTCTTCATTGCCATCACTGCCATGGAGTAGACTTTCCAAAGAATTCTAGCCTGTATTCGAATGCATCTGCTCCATGTTTTCCACTAGAGATGGACACGAACCGAAAAAATGGCAATTCGTTTTGGTTTGGTTCTTTTTTAAGGTTCAGTTCGTTTCATTTTGTTTTTAATGAATTTTTAAAAAATATTCATTTCATTGGTTTGTTTTGATTTGGTATTCTTTTTTTTTCTTCACAAGTGCCAACCACACGGCCCCTGGGGCCAGGTCGGCGCTTCTTTTATTTTTATTTTTATTTTTTCTTTATTTTAGAGCACCAACCTGGCCACTCCTGGGGCCGGGTTTGCGCTCCTTTTTTAAAAATTTATTTTATTTTATTTTATTTTATTTTATTTTATGAGTTTTAAAAGTCCCCAGCGGGGGCTTTTAGAGGTGCTGGCCCCAAGCCAGCTCCTCTCAGGGGTGCTGGCTTGGGGCCAGCAACTGTTTTTTTTCCCGTGGCACTGGTTTTTTAAATTATTTTTTTTTATTTTAGGGCCCTGACCCAGCCACCCCTGGGGCCAGGTTGGCATTCCTTTATTTTATTTTATTTTATTTTATTTTATTTTCAATGCCAACCATGTGGTCTGTGCTACAGCTGTAGCGCAGGCCAGTCGGACTTTTAAAAAAACTTTTGCCAGCCCGTGGGCCAGCTCCAGTGCTCACGGGCCAGTACCGGGCCTCTGTACCAGATGGGGGGTTTTTTTTGGGGGGGGCGGCCTGCAGGCCAGTTCGGCGACCTGTGGTCCAAGTCTGGTGCTCGTGGGTCAGTACAGCCCACACGCTGGATCGGTTTTTTGTGGCCCAGCCTGCTAGGGTGACTGCAATCTGGAAAGCGATGGCTTGGGAGGCATTGTGTCAGAAACTGGCCATTTTCCCATTCCAGAGAAGAGCCAAAGCGTTGACAGGATCACCTGCCATGGCAGCAGGAAACTCCAAGAGCTGCCAGGAAACAATTGGAATGATGTGAATCAGTCTCCTTGAGCCGACCATTTTATCTGACCCCTCCACCCCTGTGGAGACTCAGTGTTCCAATGAGCCTAAGCCCTACCAGCTAGTGATCTGACCACAACAACAGAACCGTGGAGAGTTCCTCTACACTCAGACCATCACCATCCTGACCAGTACACAGAAAACTAAGTCAAGAGTGTGCCCTGCAACTTGACTGGTGCCAGATATCCCTTGAGACAGCCTCGTGGCTGCCTTGGTCGACCTAAAGGACTGATCTGCTCAAATCCTAGATGTTTGCTATCTTACCTTTCAGTGATCTGGCATTTGCCAATAATATATATAATACACACTGCCCTGCATTGCTGAAATCTTTGTTGTCTAAGCCTTAAAAAGTGTGTGTGTGTGTGTGTGTGTGTGTGTGTGTGTGTGTGTGTGTGTGTGTGTGTGTGTGTGTGTGTGTGTGTACACACACACACACACACACAGATAGAGAGAGAGAGAGAGAGAGAGAGAGATCTGAACGAACGTACTCATCCAGAAACGTTTCATAAAATGCCACAGTGTGTATAGTCTAAGCAAACTGCAGCTATCAGTTTCAATAACGGCTGGAAGACTGACCTTAGCAGAGTGTTTGTGTGTGTGTATGTGTGTGTGTTTTAAATTTTCCTGAACACAAGTTCACATGTCTGTCATGTTCAATCAGCGGCTTGTTTGATTCCACATTTGCTGTCAACAGGCGTTCTTTCAACCTATTGATTTTTGCTGCTGCCAACTTGTCGTTTAAATGGCGAGAGGTACGCAAGAGGAAATGGAGATGTGATTTAGTGAAACCCAAAGCAAATTGAGTGTTTGGCAATCAACATCACCATCCTACATCTAAATTATATGCTGTCAGGGACATCATCCAGAGCAGTGCCTTAAGAATGCACAATTGCATGTTTTAGGGGGGATGAAAAACAGGAGGACACATACATCACGGGGTTAAGTAAGATGGCTAATTTATAGACTGAATTCCATGCTGTGACCAGAAGTAGGCAAATCTGTCCCTTCCAGTTCCTTTCATTTCCCATCTTAAGTCTTTCTCTCCTCTCTTTTCACACCAAGTTTATTTTCTTATAGAGTTTGGAATGTTGCTGAAATTCCTCTAGTGGCACAGCAAAAGTTCAGGCACTCCTGGAGCAGAATTAGCTTCAAGTTCACAAGAGTAGACCACTTCTTTTCTTCCATCAACTGGCACTTACAATCTCAATAACTCACTCTGAGACAATATTAAGAATAAAATGTTTTATTTACTTAAACTGAACAGATAAAAGCCATTTAAAAACATGTTTGCTTTAAATAACAGGCCCAGACTACACTGATGACTTTAAACAGAGATACTGAGAGGGAAAAACCCTCTTAGCAGAGATATGTTGCTCTCTTTGAATTTAGAGGCAGGGAAGGAAGGATCGGTTGTTGATTGACAGTTCACCCCAATCCAGAAAGGTCGGTCCGAGCCAAACCAACAGAGGTACCATGTCAGGATGTTAAAAACCCAATTGCTTTACCCTCATAATAGCCACACAAAGACATTTTTTCTGCAATGTTTTCTTAATAAACATAGTTCTATACATAATTTCCCCTATTGTACACATTTTGGGGAGTAATGTCCCTTATCATAACTTTTTTTACATTATATCCACTAATATGTTCTTTTTATTTGCTTTCCTTTTTGCATGCAAATATGAAATAATATATGAATTATATTATTTAAATATTACATATTTAATTATTAAATTATTATTTTATTGTTTTCATTGTTTTGTCATTTTTTTTACTTCAACTGTAAAGTGTTATGGAATTGTTTTTAACATATGAAAAACAGTCTTATAATTCTTAAATAACTACATAAATGGTGCTGAAGTACTGGATTCTGAAATCCACAGAAGTATCAACTTGTAACCATACTACACTTCATTTATTAGCCCAAATTAAGTTTATTTATAAATGCAAATTGTGCTTTAAAAATTTAACAAGCAAATTAGGCTGGATGGCCATCTGTCGGGAGTCCCGTGATGGGGGTTCCTGCATGGCAGGGGCTTGGACTGGATGGCCCTTGAGGTCTCTTCCAACTCTGATTCTATGATTCCATGATTCTAAATTTTCAGAAAATGTATCTGTCATTGTAAGAATACACAGAGATTATCCATCCATCTATCACAACATCCATCTTTGCCCTCTTAACATATAAACCTATTTAAGTCCCAAACTGGAGTATGACAATATTTTCTTCAGTTTCCACACAAGATAGTCTGGCTTTAGATAAAGATGGCATTTTTGGATTTTCTGGACTACAAAGAGCACCCTTCCCCATCCTGAGAGAATTTATGTTGCAGGCACCTTCCAAACACCTACATAAGAACATAAAACATAAGAAGAGGCCATGCTGGATCAGGCCAACAGCACAGCTAGTCCAGCTTCCTGTATCTCACAGTGCCCCCCCCAGATGTGCCTGGGAGTGCACGAGACTAGAGCTCTGTCTCCTGCTACCATTCCCCTGCATCTGGCCCTTGAAGTACCCTGGTTTTAAGCCTGGAGATGACACATCTCCATCATGGTTGGTAACCTGGGATGGACGTTTCCTCCAGGAATCTGTCCAATCCCCTTTTGAAGGCATCCAGGCCGGATGCCATCACCACCTCCTATGGCAGGGAGTTCCACAGATTAACAACACACTGGGTGAAAAATTATTTTCTTTTGTCTGTTCTCACTCCCCCAACCCTCAGTTTGAGTGGATGTCCCCTAGTTCTGGCATTCCACCTGGATGTGGCTCACCTGGGAGAAAGTCCTAAACGGGAAGGTTTTGAGGCTCAGCTAGACCAGGTTCCACGCAAACTTCCTGTTCCTGTCCCATTTCTAGCCTGGATTTATGTTCTGACCAGGACACTATTTGTCACTTTGGATCCCTGCATTGAGAGAGGGTTGGACTTGATGAATCTTACAGAGCTCTGAATGGAAATCAGTTCATTGTAATCTCTACCAGAGATCAGTACTGGGAATTTAAACTGTGCTCCAAGCAAAACTTCACCATTTGCAAGTGTCAACAAAAGAGAACTCTGTCCCATTAAAAAGGTGACTGTGCTCTGACACACCTTAAAGGTCATCAATACCACCATTTTAAATGCTTTCTTCTCCATGGTTTGTAATGAGAGAGAGAGAAAAGCCACTTTTAAAGTCCTGGTGCTAACAATCCTTTTGTATAAAGGTCACCTTCATCTAGGCATGGTTTATTATCAGCGGAGCAAAGCAGGGCTGAATATGTAATGGCTTTTATCTGATGATGGCTTTGTATTCTATTCTGCGAGATAAATGTCTCAGTGATAATCATTTACATACAGACACTGTGGAAGGGAAACAAAACTCATCCAGGAAAATTAATTATAAGAGTAACTTGAGGCATAGACTGTGTTATGCTGAACGTCTTTTCTGCTGCAAGTAACACAAACCCACACTCTCTATGGGAGCTGTTGTATAGCAGGTCTGATGAAACCAGGCAATGCCCAAGTGAAATTTCAGCTCTTTATTCCATAGTAAAAAAAAAAAAACAGGCTGCAAAGGGATAAAAGCACTGGTAAAAAGGCCCCAAGAGCCAGTTTATATACACACCCGTAACAGGCCATTGGATGGTTTAAACAGCCTGCTGCCCCCCCCCCCCCGATTGGACAAGCCAGAATCCTGCCCTTCAACTATTCTCCAGCCTCCAGCCTCCAGCTCACCACATCCCCACCCCTGTCTCCCATGGCCTGTGCTTGGGAGCTTGATCAGGCCCTGCCCGGCTGGGGCCCAGCTAGTGCTTGGCTGGAGCTCAGGTAAGTTTGGAGCCTTCCTTTCTATGTATTAATATACTCCAAACTCAGGCAGTTCACGGGTTACTCAAAGGACACAACAGGAGCCATGCCCTCGTCAGCAGGATCACTTCTCCAGGCAGGGCAGCCTAGGAGTTCATGGGTGCAATGGAAACCCCGCCACCCTCTGCAGCCCCTGTGGAGGACGTTGTTGGCAAAGGCAGCATAAGATCAAAAAACCTATAGAAAGAGGTCATGCAAAAAAGGGGGAGGGGAGGGGAACAGTGCCTTCCTTTCCTGTGATCCCAATAGACGCCTCCTTGGGAAAAGTGACAAGAGCAAACCATAGATATGCCATCAATGTTAATGTTAATGTTATGTTGTTAAGTGGTGCCGGGTCGCCTCCAAGTTGACTCCATGAATGAACCATCTCCAAAATGCCCTTCCTCAACAGCCCTAGTCAGCTCTTGCAATCTCAACCCTGAAGTATCCTTAACAGAGCCAAACCCTCTCGCATTTTGTTTTCCTCTTTTTCTGCTGCATTTCACCTTTCCTAGCATTTTGGTCTTTTCCAGAGCGTCCCCCCTTAGCTCGAGGTACTCCCCCTGAGTTCGAGGTACTCCCAGAACACTCTTGAATCAGAATAACGAGACAAGGGAGAGATCCAAATGGGTTTGTTTATTCAGCTGAAAAAGCTATCAGGTGAAATCTCCCCCCACACGCAGGAGTGGGAAAGTCACGCCCCACCTTCGTTATGCACAATCTTAAGTGCAGAGCCGGTTTGTGTTCTTCACCCATCAAAAACATTCCACAAGTCTGTAACATAACCAGAGCCATCCCCACCATGGATTCTCCCCACCACTTTCTTATCTGTGTCCTGGACCCATCTGCGCTCACCTTTTTCCTTTCACTTATGTGCAGGCATAAACATTTCATCAAGGCATTTTTAACAAGGCATCAGTGAAATCAACATGGCTTCACTTTGGTTCATTTATTTTTACTAACTCCTGACCCTACAGGACAGCCTCAGTTTTGTCATTTTTGCCTCAGAGATAAATTAGACATGATTTGACCTAGGACTCACTTGTTCACCTTTCTGGCCATCCAAGGTATTTGTAGCTGGTTGGTTTTTATAATGCATTTGTCTACCCAAAGGATCCGATACCAAAACAAAAAAGGAGCAATATAGTATATGTGGTCCAATGCAGTGAGGAGTGTTCAGACCTCTACATTGGAGAAACTAAATAGCCATTAAACAGAAGGATGGCCCAATATAGGAGGGGTAACAGCTCAGGACCAGAATCAGCAGTACACCTCCATTTGAAGGACAAAGGTCACTCATTCCAAGATGAGGATGTACACATATTAAACAAAGAAGATATGTGGTTTGAGAGAGGAGTAAGGGAAGCCATTCATGTGAGCATTGAAACCCCCTTCCTCAACAGAGGTGGCGGCCTCAGGCATAGTCTATCTGCTACTTATCAGTGTGTGCTTTCCAAAGTACCCAGACAAATCAAAAAGCCTTCACCACCAAGGCCATAGCTAACGACCCATACTTGATAGGTTTCAGCACCTTAGGCCATTGTTCACCTTAAGGCTATGGATACTATTGTCTCCCTAACGAGCCTATTCAGGCCATTGTTCATCTTAAGAGCCTATTTCAGACCAGGGTGACAAGAGGTCAAAGCTGACTATAAGACGGAGGACTCGCACTAGCTGTATTCAGACCGATGAAGCTGTTTGGATGAGCAGCAAAACGTTTCTATCTCTCAAGAAAAGAAGTCCAGCAGCCATGACTCAACTTCCAGCTTGTCTAGTTATATTGTTGTAAACTGCCCAGAGCAACACGTTTGCCAGGATGGGTGGTATAAAAAGCAAGGGTGTAAATAAATAAATAAACAATGTACTGTAGTCCCAAGAAGAAAGCACTCCTGCAAAGAGAACTTCCTACTATAGTTCTTGCCAGCCCTTCACGTTGGAACCTTGACTTCCTCTTGGCCCTTTTTTGTATTATTCCCATCTGACTGACCTGCCTTCTAATTGGTCTCAGTTGGCTTGAACAATGGACTCCCTTCCAAGCCTTCCTGGGGAATGTGAGTACGGATGGGCACGAAATGGAAAAATAATGTTTCATTTTGTTTTGTTTCTTATGAATTTTTTTAAAAAATTGTATGAAATGAAATGAAACAAAACAAAATGGCTCCCCTGGGTCCTAGAGGCACCAGATTTAGTGCCCAGGACTCCGGGAGCCATTTTTAAAGGGCTCCTGCTGAGCTGTCAATGGTAGGAGCCCTTTAAACCTGGCCTGAAAACGATGGAACAAAGACTGTTACTTCATGAAGTACTTCGCTTCGCAGCGGGATTGTCTTCGCTTTGAATGCGAAGGCGGTCACGTGGTCTCCCTTCGCCCCCACCCCTTTTTCTCTGTCCTCACCATGCGAAATTTTCGGTTCGAATCCATTGCCACCTCACGTGCTCCCTTCGCATTCGGGTGCTTTCTTTCAACGTCCGGTTTTTGCTTTCTTTTATTTTTTAAAAAAAATTACCACGGCGTATCGATGCATCGATACCCGGCTGTCATTTGCGGCAAAGCTGAATTACTGTATGATCCTTCGTTTTCCACTCCCGATTTGTATTGCTTCGTCCATTGGCGACCTGAAAAAAATTGCTGTTCCCCGTCAGGGCCACAAGGTGGACCAGCACACAACATTTGTTGTGCATGATCCATCGGACCTCCAAGGACATTCGAGTAATCCCTTCCTAAATCCCTAGAGCATAGACCAGCTACTTCCGCCTCCATCAAACATTGCAAAGGTATCATGGCTCCCTCCCGCTCTGCCAGCCGGCTTCAGAAACTGCATAGGTATCGCCCATATTTTGTTGCACTGCTGCATAGTGTTCGTAGGGTGATGTTCGGTATAGCTACGTTATGCTTCCGGAACAGAAAACGACAACTCCGACGCAGAGTTATGATTAGGGATGCTATGGTGGGTTGCAACACTTTGATATGGGTCGTTTGGCAGTGGGTGCAAACGTCGCCTAGACAGAAAATATTCTGGTGTTACCCGGGAAAATATTCTGGTGTTACCCGGGACGGTGGTTTCACGGCACGGTTCTACAGCTTTGGGACGATAGGCAGTGGTTGGAAAACTTTAGAATGACGAGAAGAACACTTTTTGGGGTCGCCGAAAAGCTGCGACCATATCTGATGCGCAGGGACACAGTTATGCGATCTGCCGTTCCGGTCGAAGAACGAGTAGCAATCGGGGTGTACTTCTTGGCCAGCCGTTCTTGTTACAGAACCATCGCTCTGGTATTCCAGAAAGGAAGTTCCACTGTTGCAAGTATTGTGATCGAGGTGTGCCTAGCGATGGAACACGTCCTTCTCAAGGAAGAGGTTCGTCTTTCAGAATTCAATAAGGTTCGTGTCTTATTATGGATTTGCCAATTTATTCTTACGTAACATTTCTTGCTTAAGTACAGATTTCGTTCTGTTCACGTGAATCATTTACTGTTCTTTTTTTTTTGGTTACACAGATGACGTCATCTATGAAAATATTCGGATTTCTGCATACTATTGGATGTATTGATGGAACCCACGTCCCGATCAGCCCACCTAAATTGCAGGGGCCAGCTTATTTTAACAGGAAATCTTTCCATTCTGTTTTACTGCAGGCTGCTTGCGACGGTGACGGTATTTTTTTTTCCCGATGTTGACAGGACATTCAGGAGTGAACCATGATGCTCATGTTTTTAGGTCGTCCACTCTCTTCAGCAAGATGGAGGAAGGGACGCTAATACCTGGCAGCCCTTTGTTCACCTATGCAGGGGTGTCAGTTCCACCAATAATATTAGGGGATGGCGCGTATCCTTTGTGTAAGTGGCTGATGAAGCCTTTTGCTGTACCTCGTCATTACAATAAGATTTTTAATCGCTCACGATGCGTTGTTGAGAAAGCATTTGGGAGCTTGAAGGCTAGATTCAGGCGCTTGTCCGTTAGGATTGAGGCACACATTGAAAACATTAATTCCATTATTGCTGCTGCCGTGATTCTACATAACATATGTGAACGTGAAAAGCATGACATTCCTGATGAGGAGCAGCAGCAACGTTCACAAGATGATTCCCTTGATGGCAGCGACACATATGACTGCTACAGATCAGGCACTGCACGCGCAGAGGCTGAAGCAGTGCACAATGCCATTTCTGAGTATTTGCTAACCCATGTTAAGTGACATGTATAATAACTTAATTTCATGATAGTTAATTGTTAAAACGAAGAATAAATAAAAACGTTTATTAAACAATGAAATGAATGATTCCACTTCACTATTAATTAATAATTATAATACCTTCTCAATAAAAGATGCAGTCGTTGTTTGCATATCTATCCTACTTTGGTTCCAAACACCAGGAACAGATTGCTGGCCTGACTTCAAAATGAATGTCGCCCTTAACTGCATTTCGTTACTTATTTTCTATATAAAATATTTGTACAGCCAAGGCCTAAAATGGCAGAGAAACGTGCTGTTTGGGCAATGTGCTACTGGTTTTGTGATTATATGACTTTTCTCTGCCCGCATTAAACCTAAAATGGTTACTACATTTTGAAAAATGTATCATTAATACTATGTGGGACATGAACTTTGCAGCTTACTCTTCCTTTGGGAGAAACTACTATAAACCACGGTTAATGTATCGAAACAGTAGCTGGGCAACTTTTCAACGTCAGCCAAGTAGTAATATTTTTTAAAGCAATTATTTCCTGCAGATGGCCTTGCAACTACTTATTTATTTGAAATATAAACTCAGTTGCATAACAAAGGGCTAAGGAGACCAAGAACGGTGCAGTTTGGGGACTGTGCCTTGGGGTATCTTGATGGTATAACAGAGGTCTGGAGCACTATTTGCAGACAGATTGTGCTAAATGGGGTTTTCATTTCAACAAACAACACACATGATTTTTTCAAGAATGTCCTCCCATGAAAGCAAGCACTACATTGCCTGGCGGGTCCCCTCTGAAAAACCTCCACAAACCTTTTAATAAACAACACAAACCCTGAAAGGTGTGGGTTACCAGAAAGGGCCCCTCTGACAAACCAGAGCACACTCTTGGCTCACATCAACCCTCCCTTCATATGCAGATTTATGCTGGCCTAGGTGGCAGAGCAGGAAGCAATAAATCTGACAATTCAAAAAAAAATCTGGTGATGTAAAACGGGGTGCCTGCTTCTAAACATGCTTGCTTTACTTTGCAAGCAGATTTTGCTAAATTCCTTTTTCGTTTCAATAAACAACAAAAACCCTACAATTATATTTTGCAAAATGATAAATTTTCAAGGAGAATCAATTCCTAACCAATTCAAAACTTAAAAATGTTGCTATTCCATCCACTAAAAAGGAAACACTTTGGACCATGACTGCAATGCAGATTTAAAACCCCAGGATTGACAAGGGGCCCCTTGTCAGAAACCAGCCAACATCTTTCCCTTGGGTAGTCGACACCTTCCTCTTGATATGCAGATAAAGGCAGACTGGTTAGGAGCAAAAATGAGGTCATTTTAATGGGTTGCCTAGGTATTACTGAATTGTCTTTCTCCGCTCACTTTTCTTGAAACAGCTTTAATAACAAACAATGGGAGATTAATAAAATGAAGACAACCCAAGATTCTTTCAAGGGACCGCTGCATAATTGTAGCTGTATTGTGATGAGAAAGAAAAAGAGTTTCTATTGGTCCGTAGCTTTATATCGCATGGTTAAGATGGGGCACCTAGTAATCAGTAAGCATTCCTTCGCTTGGGTACCCAACACCTTTCTGTAGATATGCAGATTAGGGCTGTATTGGAAGGAAACACAGGAAGTCAATTTCCCCTGCTGTAAAGTCTTTTGGGATCTTCTTCAACAGATCACTATTCAATTGGATACCTCCACTGCAGAGCTTGAAAAATGGATAATGAAGACACCTCAGAAAGTAGCCAGGGAACTACTGTTCAATCCAAAATTAAGCGAGGCGTTATCTGGGGAAATGAGGAGACCTCTGCTTTAATTAAGGTTTGGGGAGAGGCAGAAATTAAATATGCTTTGTCTTCCCTAAAAAGAAATATTGAGATTTTCGAAGTAATCTCCTCTGAGCTAGCTAAACTTGGATTTATTCGTTCGGCATCAGAATGCAGGACCAAAACTAAATCTCCCAGGAAACTTTACAAGCAGGCAGTTCTGCAAAACAGCAAATCTGGCTCCAGTCGTTCAAAGTTTATATGGTACGAAGAGATGGCTAACATTTTCCGCACTGACACGTCGATCCACCCCTTGCGTACTACAGAAAGTGAGTCTCGTGATGTCAATGGTAAGTTCGAGAACAGATTGTTAGTATGTCTTGACTTCCTGCGATACGCCGCTTGTCGGATTAAAAATTAAAGCACATGAAGATCTTAACCTTTAGTCTTCACGTGCTGATCATTTATAACTAGCGAATTTTATATCGATATACCGCTGTGTCGGTTCTCCAAACCTAAAAAAACAATTAATAAAGTACAGGAAATCAATAATTTCCGAGTTTTATGACAGCATGATGCACGAGCAATTCCCTTTATTAAAAAAGACTTGATCCATTGATATGTCGGCGGTTGCCAATTATTAAATAAGCGAGAACAGTGTTATTATGTATCTCTGAGACCAATAATAGTTACACAAAACTTTATTGCGGAAAAGCAAATTACTTCCATATACTACTTGTTCACTTCGATTAATCGATGAGTACTTTCCGAGTAAATTGTATTATTGGTTTTTTATAAATTTAAAGCCGTTCTGTTTTAAATAGGAGACCACCGTGCAGTTGAGATATTTAGGAGGAGAACTAACTGATCTATCGATGTTTCGTTTTTTCGGAAACTCACACCATAAACAAAATATTAAGTTTTTTAAAGTACCGGATTTAATTAATCATAAATCCTATAAATGACTGCTTTAAGCTTGAGCAAATTCCTTTAATCAATTTTTCTCTAGATCCATCGATGTGTTGGCGGAAGGCAATTTTTCATAACCAACTTATGGGTTTAATTGAAAATGGAAATGTTTACTCAGTACACAGTCATTCATTGCGGAACGGCTATTTTTTTCCGTTGAAAAACTACTACTTCTAAAATTTTGGGCGGCAAGCTGTTTTTAAATTTAAAAACTTTGACTTTTCACTTTGAAATCGAGAGCAGCATGTATCACATAAACCGAGGGGGGGGGTTACATCGGTAATTTCTAACTGTGCCGAGCTTTGTCACTCCACTCACATTAATTTTGACGAACTACCATGAGTGATTAATTGCAGGTGGGTGCCTCTCCATACAGGTGTCCACAAGCAAAAAAAAACCTTACACAGGTGAAAACGGACCGCAGTTGATTACCAGACCACGTTGCGATTGCGGTCCATTGACCATAGGCTGTTTAACTGTTTTAAAAAAAAGGAGGGGGAAAGGGGGGCGTGACGACTGCTTAGGAGCGCCAATGATGTCCCAGCGGATGTAGTAAAAAGGAATCTCGAAAAGCACTTCCTGAAGAGCGCCATGCCTGTGGAGATTAGTTTTTGGACCTTACTTTTCGCGAAGAACATAACCAGAGGTTCCTAATATTAAAAATTTCTCACATTTCAGCAATGGAGCCGATTCCAGGAGGAAACGAAAACGTCGCTACCTTGATTCTTTTCGAGGACACTGACAGCGAGAACCTGAGCTATGGGACATCTGAGACATCAATGTTGGGTAAGTGTGTTTTTCGTAATAATGGAACGGTAGTTCTCTTTAAAGGGTTATGGGTACGGGTCTTTTTAACATAATATGAGTACAAAGCGAAACACAAAAACTAACTTCCTCCCGAAAACTATCTTTACCCCCAGAGACTCAATCCACTGATGGCTGTGAACCTTCCACTTCTGGGTGTTCGTCTTCTCATAGCACACCTGCAATTGCTGCAGAAAGGTCCAGCAACCCAAGTAAGTGGTGTTCTATCAGGGTTTGTGGTGCTGTAGCATGACAAATTAGGGAACTCTTGGCAACCTACCATGAGTGCTTTGTTTGCGTGTACAGGTGCAGTAATTAAAAAATGGGGAACCTCGTTCAAACGCTTTGAGTGCCTTCGAGTAATCATTAATGTTTATTTACAAAGGGTTAAATACACTTACTGTATCATTAAAAATATGTGTTCTGCGCTACCTTCTCTGGATATTGTACACACCAAGGTGATAACCAATGCAAACTATTTTTGTCTGTTGTTTTATGCAGTTTATTTTTCTTGCTAACAACCTAAGCATTTTGTCTTTTACATCGCCACTATAGGATCAATAGAAACTACCAACTACGAGGCAACGCTTGATCCTGCTACAAGACTGGCCTTAATCAGGAAACGGAAACAGAGAACTACTGCTGCGGCCAGGCTAGATAACACTCTATCTGGGTTTGTGGAGTGGGTTAGGGAATCTGATCAAAGAAAGGAGGAAAAAATGAATGAAAGGGACAAGGAGGACATTTTTTTCCAGAAGGAGATTATTAACAACCTAAGGGCTGCATCAACATGCCTTGAGAGGCTTACAAACTACCTTACTGAATCTCCCCCAGAGGTACCCGAGGGAAAGGCGAGGAAAAAAACCAAACATTTGAAAGAACATTCACCCATCTCTTGTACTTCCAGGCGCAGGGACAAGTCAACAGCAGTATTGGCTGAAATAAGTGACTCTGAACCAGAACTCAGTAACACAGCTGATTCTGGGAACAGTTGTGAGGAAGATAGTGATGATGATGGCTCAGTATCCCTGCTAAGTGGCAGCAGTAGAGTTAGTGGAGCACAGAACAGTGCCTCTGGCAGTGAGCTTACTCGAACTGTAAAAAGGACTGTAAAGGAACCAGTTAAGGTATCTGAAAAAAAAAATAGTAATACCAGACTATCTGAGGGGCTGGGCCAAAAGAAGTATGAAAGATCTCCATACCTAATTGTAAAGAGGGAGGACACACTAGACGATTCTCAATCATTCCTTAGGACACCGCCCAAAAGGAAAAGAATGAAAAAGAAAATATTTTCACCTTAGTTTTTATTGATTATTAACTTCTTATACTAGTATCTATAGGAACTGGCCAAACAATAAGTTAGTTTCTTGATGCTTCCCCCCCCCCAAGGCTGTTTACTAGGAAATACATTCTCTACATACCACCAACGCCCAGTACAGAGATACTAAAGAACAGCACGGGGTCAAGAATGTATTACTGTAGGTGTTTTATTATGTTTTTAAGAAAGTAAGAACATTTGTTCAAAATGGCGAGGACTTAGTAATAACTGTTAGTTAAACAGTACACTATATGAAACAGTACCAAACGTTATATTTATTCTAAAATATGGCTGTCTTGGAGTGACTTGCAACAATCAGTAAGAGAAGGACGTTAAATTACTAATGGTTTAATAATCAACTGTATAACAGAAAGTACCCAGATTGTACATTGTGAGGTCATTAATCAACCTAGCTTTTGGTTTTCAAAATATTGGACATAAATTTTATAATAGTACTTTTTACTATCCTTAATACAGTTAAAATAATAAAAAGGAAATATTTGGAAGTAGAGCACTACTGTTTACAATTGGTGTTCTCCAAAACATCCATTCATACTGTGACAGAAATTGTACTATTGTTATCAGAACTGCTGTTCCTAAATGTCTATGGTTTTTTAAAAAATAGAACAAGTATTTATAGCACCCTTTTTAAACGTGAAGTATGTATTTTAAAGTAAAAGAAGAACTTCTAATGCCATTTGGCAAAACATCCAACATATACATCTTTTAAAGGAATTAACAAATTGAACCCAATAAATAACACAAATAGGTAAAAACCAACAGTCCTTTTAAAATAAATACTTCTAGAAAATAAGTGAAACCGGCTACAGAACGCAATGGTAATATCAGGAATATGTTTATAAGTACTTTTGATAGGTTCTTTGCTCTTTGAGTAGCAAGTAAAACAAGTTGAGTTTTGCAATGGATCAGTACATCCTTCTCAAGAACTCCTAATGATATTCAGAACAAGAACAGTAAACTAACATCCATAGCTTTCAGAGAGGTAGTGCAATGTTTTTTAGTTAAACTTTTAAATAACAACAAATATTTTTAATTTGGAATAGGAACCATGCTCATTGAGCAGAACATTGTGCAGTTTTATTCAGAAGTAGAACAGTAAACTAACAGCCCTAGCTTTCTGAGGTAAAAACAATGTTTTTAAGTTACACTTTTAACTAACTACAATTATTGTTAAAGTGGAATAGTAACTATGCTCATTGAGCAGAACAGTGATCAGTTTTATTGCACTCAGGAAAATATTCATCCTCTTTAAGAACTACTATATATAATACCAAAAAAACAGATTTTAGAGGAAAAAATTGTTGATATTTCAAAGTGCTTGTAAAAGAAGTATATTTTTAAAACGTCTATCGCCTTCTTCGTCTTCTCCTGGGTGGTGGATGTACCCCTGGTCCTGGGAGTATGTGCTGTTCAAGTACTCCAACTGCAAATAAATGATTTTTAAATTAATTATTAAGTACTTTTAACATACACTAGCTTCTGATTTTAATATAGAACCAACTTAAACTACAGCTATCCAGAAGTACATATTCAATATGCTTGTTTTTAACTTGATCATTTTTATATGACCATCACCAATGAGTTCTTAAGAAGTTCAGTTCAGTATTTTATTACACCATTTTTATAAAGATTGCTATGTGATTTTAATGTAATATTCTATGTAAATGTACCTCTGGCAACCACCTCCTGCAAAACAGCCACCCAATTTTCCATCTCTGCCCTAGGCACTGCTGCTCTCATAATATCCACCGGCTGTTCAGGTAAATTTTCTATTGCAATGGAAAGGGGACATATTTTTAGTGGTTGTGGTTAGCATTTTCCCAAATTTACCAGATTTCAAGTAACACTATAACATCGTATGTGCTTCTCCCCTCACCATGTTCCCCTTGGACCTGGGGCTCAACAGCGCCTTCTGGGCCTTCAGGAGCATTTTGTTGCACGTCCCCCGCAATGGCCCCTTGGTCTTCATTAGCGGAGTCAGAGTCTCCCTCCTGGACTCCGCGTTCTTCAGGCACCTGTGGTTGATTTTGTGCCCTCCTCCTCCTCCTTCCAAGATGTCTTGCAGGGCCAGCCCCTGGGGTGGAAAACAAGGAATGAGGGGGTGTGGATGACATTAGTTCAGAGGAGGGCTTCGTTGTAGGCCCTAATTTCTGTGCGAATCAATCTTTCAGACCACATCCAAGAACCAGGGCACAGTGCCTCTGTGCCTTGGTCCTTGGATATGGCACTTGTACACTTATCATGTTAGGTAAACCTAACATCTAAGTATGTTATAGAAAAATTTGTTTAATCTTACCTGCGGGGAAAAGATGGGCAGGGTGGGGGCGGTCAGCTTGAATCCATAATTGAAGCAGCTGGTCCCAATATGCTGCTTGTTGTCTCTCCTCAGCTTGTTCACCGAAGTAAAAAAGGCTTCTATTAAAGTTTTGCCTCAGCGTTTTAAATTTAGATCTTATTTGGGTGGGGGTTCTTGCATAGTTCAGTCTAGCAAGTTCCCGAGAAGCAATCCTAAACGCACCCTCATTTCTTCTTGGCTGCATATGAAATAGTAAAGGCCCAAGCCTATTCTGAATGAAGATGTCCAATAGGGCAGTCACCTCTGCCTCCGTCCAATATCTGCCCCTACCCCCCTCCATCATAATTTAACCAACGTTAATCTACTCCACAGAACTCCACAACACAGCCCTCCTCTGAACTAACTCCCCACATTTATCCAAAGGTGCCCCCTGGTATTTATAATTTTTTGAGGCTTGACACTGAGCTGTTCTGGTGAAAAAGAAACTAATTTCAACCAATAGGAGAAGGGGTCAAAGTGTCGTTGCAGGGCCAGGTGCATAGGAGTATGTTTACCATGCTATCTTTATAATTGATATACTGTTTTTCAAACCATACAGTGCTAAAAACCCATGTAGCAATTGTGCATATGATGCTTTGCAACAAATAAATATACTCTTTTCAATGCATCTCTTTGTGTCTTCTATTTTAAGTACAATAATTTTAATCAGTATCCAACGGTATCTTCATTCTTGCCCTTCCTTGTTCCCTCCAAGTAATGTGGTGGAGTGCTTGATGATAACCAATAGAAACATTCTCTTGGCCCTTGTGTACTAATGGCCCATTGTTTAAGAAGGTGATGTGATGGAGTTGGTGATGGGCAGGCTCCACGAAGTCCAGCACCTGCCGTCTGAGGCAGAGGTGATGGCTATCTAGGGGTCAGAAGTTCAGGCAGTTGAACTGACCCTTGCAAACAGGAGAGGAACGTACCACTTGTTAGAAAGGGGTAAAGCAAGATGCTAGTCTTTAGCTTCTTTCCCAAGGCTCAAAATGGACAGTTGAAAACAAGGCAAAACTATTGTTTTTACCTGTTACTGCTTCCAAGTTATTTTGTTATAAAAGGTTTATAAAGGAACCCATTAAATTCATTAGGACAGTTGACCCCTGGAAACCAATGGTGCATTCTGAAGGAACCCTTTAATGTGTTCGATGCACCGGCGCACAACCGCCCCAAACCCTAACGAGAGGCGCCATCCCGTCTGAATGAACGTCTGTTCGATGTAACGGAGCTCAACTGTCACCTTTACATGTTACAACGGTGGCTATGCTATATTTGGCGTGGGGGGGGTTGGCGGGGAACACAATGCTTTCAAAGCAACAATCGGTGCTGCTCAAACAGCACCCCCCAAAAACGGAGGCGGGACGAGTGTAGTGCGTTTCAAACTCTGCCTATGCACAGAGGCATTTCTGCATACTCCCTAGGAATATTGTTCGGGTTGCCCCAACCCTAACGAGAGACGGAATCCCGTCTGTCTTTACGTATGTTCGATGCAACGGAGCACAACAGTAAATTTTTTTTTTCAAGGGAGAATTTTTTCAGGGGGGGGTGGGGGGAATAACATGAGGGATTCAAAGGAACCGTCAATGCTTACCAAACATCAGTCACTGGAAATGGAGGCTGGATGAGTGCCGTGCGTTTTAAACTCTGCCTATGCCCAGAGGCACTGATGTACTCTTCATAGGAAGATTTTCAGGGTTGCCACAACCATAACGAGAGGCACCATCCAGTTTGTCTTTACGTCTGTGCGATGCAACGGCGCACAACTGTCAAATTCTTTTTGGTCACCTTTACATGTAAAAACGGAGGCTATACTTTATATGGTGGGGGGGCTTAAGGGGGGTGAAGACGACACTTTCAAAGCAACATGCGGTGCTGCTCAAACAGCACACTCAAAAATTGGAGGCGGGACGAGTGTCGAGCGTTTTGAACTCTGCCTATGCCCAGAGGCACTGGTGTTGTCTTCAAAGGAAGATGTTTAGGGTTGCCCCAACCCTAACGATAGGCGCCATAACGTCTGTCGATTTGCGTCTGTTCGATGCAACGGCGCTCAACTGTCACCTTTATATGTTACAACGGAGCCTATGCTTCATTTGGTGGGGGGGTAAAGGGGGGAACGACCACAATGCTTTTGAAGCAGCAAGCGATGCTACTCAAACAGCACTCTCAAAAAAGGGAGACGGGACAAGTGTAGTGCGTTTAAAACTCTGCCTATGCCCAGAGGCACTGGTCTTGTCTAAATAGGAATATTTTCAGGGCGGGCACAACCCTAAGTGTAGGCGCCAGCCGGTCTATCTTTACGACGGCTCGATGCTCGATGCAACTGTCAACCTTTTTTTTTTGGATGTCTCTTTTGTATTTGGTGGGGGGTCTGGGGGGGGAGGCCACGAAGCTTTCCAAGCAACATCCGGTACTAAATGTAATAAAAACCAAAGAGTTCATACAAGAAAGTAAAGTACCATCCCCAGCAAATGCCACCACTCGGCGGTTTCATTAATTTAGAAAACGAAGGTTGGGGCGTGTAGGGGAACACAGCGGCACCTGGCGTTTGTCGATTACGGGAAAAATGAAAGATATGTGACACCGAGATACATATATAACTGCAAAAACACGCACAAGTGTCTGATTATTGCAAGAACGGAAAGCAAGATCAAAAGAACGGGTTAACCGAAATATCGATGCATCGGCATTTTGGCGAAAAAACAATTAAAAAAAATAAATATACTTTTTAACTGGCCACACGTGACTTTGGATGCGAAGCAGGATGCGAAGCGAAGAAGATTCCCGGCCTCCGGCAGGGGAATCTCTCGCCCGCTTGGAGCACGGTTTAGGGGGCGTGGTCGGGGTGGCGCCGAACCCAAAGAGGAGGAGCGTGCGGACAGAAGCGGTCGATTCGCACGGAAATTATGGCTCGCCGCTCAGCGAGAGGTTCGTGAAATAATGGCCAAAATGGTTCATTTCAATGGAAAATGACTGTTTTGTTTCATCTATAACAAAATGCTGCTTCCTCGTTTCGTTTTGTTTCATTTTGTTTTGTTACGTAATGAAATGACAAAACAGCATTTTGTTTTTTGTTTCCTGCCCATCCCTAAAAGTGAGGATTGGGAGCAATGAAAAATGCTAAGCCCAACTTGTACATATGCTGTATGTGTTCTGTACTGTCAAATTGAAATTAACTAATCCATGTCCAATCCTGAAGATCTGTGAACCTTAACAGGTGTCGATTTTATTTATGTTTTCAGTTGACTGACTGACTGATTGGTTCATGTTCAGCCATTCTGTCTAGACCAAGTGGTACATAAAGATGTTGTTGTGTGCTATCAAGTCAGAACTGATTCATATTATAGTATTATGCTATTATTCTATTATTCTATTATGCTATTATGCTATTATACTATACACATAGGGCTTTCAAAGTAAGTGAGATATTTAAGGACTGGTTTTACCAGTTGAACTGCTACCAAATTTCCATGACTGAGTGGGGCTTTGAAGCCAGTCTTTCCAAGTCCTGATCCATGACTACACCAGCTGAAATGCCTCATTTACAGTTACACCAAACTCCATGGAAAGAGTTGCAAGGGAATGCACAGGCTTCCAACCTGAGAGATCTTTCCCAGCATCACAGCAGTTGACGTGTGTAGGAGAGGGCCTGACCATCATGGAGGAAGCAAAACTGTTAGTCTCCTTCTCCACTGGGAAGGGCTCAACGTCTTCATTACTCATTATTGACACTTCCCATTTCATTTACCAGGTTGCATTTCAATGCAGCTGATACTGTTGTTCATAGCTCTAAATTCTGGTGCCTAAAAATGGATGCCATCATCCTTTTGCACAGTTTATGTTATCTGAGTTAAGGTGTTATTTCTACAATATTAGCTGTCAGAATAGTTCAGTTATTTAGATATCTGGCTGTGGAGCGAGAGGTCAGGAGTTCAGTTCCCTGCTGTGCATCCTGCAAGTAGAGCTAGCCTGTATGGCCTTGGACAAGATACACATTCCCAGGGCACCCCCCCAGAAAGCAAAGCACAGCAAAACGTGCTGCTTATATACCCCCATAGTGCTCAAAGCAATCCCTGTGTGGTTTACAAGTAATGATGCAGGCTACACATTGCCCACCTCCCCCAGCAAGGTGGGTATCCATTTCACTGACATCAGAATGATGACAAGCTAAGTGAACCTTGAACCTGCTTCCTGGAATTGAACCCCAGGCCGTGAGCCAGTTTTGGCTGCAGTACAGCATTTTAACCACTGTGCCATGAGGCTCTCTGAAGAAGAAGGGAATGGTCCTTCTGAGTCCTTTCTACCTGGAGAAGGGTCAAGTCAGATTTGACCCTTCTTTGGCAAGAAGGCTGCAAAATACTTTGCCCTCTTCCGGGGGGAGAGAATCATTTAGGTCCAAGGATAAGAAAAACAAAAATTTGCATCCCTACTTCAAAATTCTTCTGAAGGCATGGATACAAAAAAAGAGAGAAAGAAACAAAGGTCCAAACAGTTAAGCAGATGCAATAGCCACTGTTCCATTCTTCTCGCACTACTAGAACAGTATTGGTGAACCTATGGCACGGGTGTCAAAGGTGGCACTTGGAACCCTTTCTGTGGGAAGTCAACATTGCCCCTTCACAGGTTAAATGGCTGTATTGGCACTTTGCAAAAATAATAATAATAAATAGTGGGTTTTGAATTGCAGTTTGGGCACTCAGTCTCTAAAAGGTTCACCATCACTGTACTAGCCTGACCTCTCTTATCCACAGGATCAGCATCTGCAGATTCACTTATCCACAATAAAAGAATATTAAAAGTAAATTAGAGGAAGCCAAATATAGAGTTCATTATTAAATTTGTTTGTTTCAGCATGGGGGTGGAGCTTGGCACCAATCCCCCATGGATATGGGGCGTCCCCTACTGTACACGCTGACATGCTGGAGTACTCAAACCTTGTGAGTACCTTGGCCTGTCACAAAGATAAATAAGTGGGTCCTAAATTAAATCAAAGTCAACGTCTTTGTAGAAGCAAAAATTAGGAAACTGAGGCTGCTTTTAGACGACCCCTAAAATCCGAGGCAAAGGGCTCCCAGATGCGGAGTTTAAAATTGTTTTCCTACCAGCTGGGGACTTTAAAAAAAATTAAATTTGACCACGCCCACCTAAGTGCGCCCCAGTGCATTTTACAAGTACCTGGTCTCCAAAGGTAAAAAATCTTCCAATGCAGATTGTAAAGCTGTGGATGCCGGGCTCTCCTCGCCTTCTGTTTGTTTTTTTGTCCCCGCTGCCCCTTTAACAGCCTGGAATCCCTACAGGGCTGCTCCAAGGGCAGACAGAGGTGAACGGAGGTGAGCCTGCATTCTTTTCGCCCTTTTTTTCTCCCTCCCCTCACTGCAGACAGGACCAATGGAGTGTGGAAGGGTGGGAACACAGGAAGCAGGACAAAACCCCACGATCTCTGGTCCAAATTTAAGTTGCCAGTGGATTTTAGAGGTTGTATAAAAGCGCCCTGAGAGTGTTTATGTGCATCATGAGAAGAGACGACTGACTGAAGTTGAGGGCAGCAGGACAAAGGAAGACCAAATAGGAGGTGGATGGACTCCCCTAAAGAAGTCGCAGACTACAGTTTACAAGAGCTGACCAGTGCTGTTGAGAACAGAACTTTTCAGAGGTAGCTAATTCATAGAGCCACGATCAGTTGGGGACAACTTGAGAACAGCAACAGTTGGTAGAAACAGGAGTCCTGCAGGTGTGAGGGATTCCACCTTCTCCTTTTGTCTTTCCCTTATCAAATTCAGTTGAGATTCCTTGAGATCAGTCAAGGAGTTCAATTGGAGATAAATTCTGCGGGCACACATTAAAGCGAAGCATGATTTTTCATCCTTCCTGAAGCAAATTCTGTGTTAAAGCTGTATCAGAGCCCAAGAGATTTCTCCGGCTTCAATCAGGCTTATTTAAATTGCAAAGAAAATATGCAACAAATTAAAAGTTGGATTTGGGTCAAAATGTGCTGTTTTGATCAACAGAAAAATGTTCCAATACAGCTGGCAGAACATCCAGCTGCACACCAGCAGAAGCGTCCTGGATTATCTTGGCAAATATCACATATTCACACAACCAGGAGACCAGTGTAGTGTTGTTGAATCTTGAAGTACAGCTGTGTGTGTGTGTTACGTCGTTACAGTCGTGACCAACTCTTCGTGACTCCATGTCTATGGAGATTACTTGGCAGGAATACTGGAGTGCTTTGCCAGTTCCTACTGCTGGCGCTCACAGCACCTGGTATTCCCTGGTGGTCTCCCATCCAAGTAGTCACCAGAGCTGACCCTGTTTAGCTTTTGAAATCAGGCGAGATCAGATGTGCTTAGGGCATCTAGGCAGCTGCTCATCAGTAAATAATCTAAAGCAATTCCCCCAGGGAGAATTCATGGCGATATCCTCATGATATCTATTTCAGTATCCTTTTCTGTTATTAAAGCAACAATAGATCCTGATCAAATATTCGTTAATAAAACACCACAGTTTATGATGTGATTGAGAACACACATACATATACCACTTCTGTCATGTTTAAATTCTTGAACAATTTTTTATAGTCTTTACTGATCTTAAACACATAAACATCAGGCTGATGAGGAATGTGATCTGGTGGGGATCCTTTTGTGGGGTGCCAGGAGCTTTGCTCAAAATCCAAAGGATTTTTTTTTTTGGCTTGTTTTTTTTTATTTTTTTATTTTTTTTTGCTTTGCTTTTTTTGCTCATCTAGCTACAAGGCCACTCTGGGCAGTTCACAATAATAACAGTTCACAACAATTATATATATATAATTATATATATATATAAACAGTTCCATTTTCTGGCCTGTTCTAGCCTGTGCTGGATTGTAAGCATTGACAACCTCAGGGTAGGAAGGAACCTCTGTTGCCTAGCAACACCTTAGCTATGGAAAGTGCCTACATAATGGAGGCCCCTGGGAGGAGGGGAAGGAGCCTTCTTCTTCAGTCAGACTGTGGCGCTAATAACCGGAAGGTCATGGGTTCAGTTTCTCTATAGGTGAAAAGGGCTTTCTACCTTCGGTGATTTTTTTTGCCCCTATTCATTTATATCTCTTGTAAAATAAATGCATAATGATAGAAAAAGGACAGAGGGCAATTATGCAGGGGATAATTTTGTATATACTAGGAACAAAAAATATAATTAATCCCGTGAATTTTTAAAAGCAAAGAAATCATCAAAGCACACACAGACTGTCTATTCATTGCTACTGAGAGTTTGAGACCTCTGGTCTTTTTCTCCTGAAAATTACACCTGCTGTTTCTGCCCTTTTCGCCATCAACCTTTCAACTACAATTAAACAAGGAAATCTTTAAAAGAGGACAGTTTATCAGAGCATGTCTAAAGAATCTATCCATTTCGGCTTTAAACATTGAGAACATGGCTTGCAGATTCTCGTAAGCTGCTTCCATGCCATCTGCTTCAAGTGCCAGAGGGTGACCCAGAGATAGGCACAAACCATTGGTTTGGCAGTTTGTGCTGCTTTCTTTGTTGACCAAACAAGGGCAAAGGATCAAGGAAATGGGTGACGCAGGCCAGGCTGATGAGCACTGTAGTCCAGAAACACTCTGAGGACTACAGTCAGGGCTAGATTTAAATGAAGAGAGGCCCTAGGCCAGTGTTGGCAAACCCATGACATGGGTGCCAAAGGTGGCACTCGGAGCCCTTTCTGTGGGCACCTGACATCGCCCCTTCACAGCCACCTGGATTCAGGTTAAATTGCTGTATTGGCACTTTTTGCAAAAATTAGTGGGTTTGGAATTGCAGCTTGCACCCTTTGTTTCTAAAAGGTTTGCCATCACAGTACTAGAATGACCTGTAGGATTCAGATTCAATGAGGAACTCCCTCATCCATAGGATCAGCACCTGCAGATTCCCTTATCCACAATAAATATTAAAAGTTAATTAGAGGAACCCAAATATTATCTGACAATATAGCAAATAGACTGTGCCTGAGCCCTCCACCTCTGTTGAAAGAGGGATTTTCAATACTCACATGAATGGCTTAATGAGCCTATTCAGGAGGCCATTGTTCATCTGATCAGTCTATTTCAGAACAGGGTGACATGAGGTCAAAGTGAACTATAAAATGGAGGACTTGCAACTAGCCTTCCTCAGACTGATGAAGCTGTTTAGATGAGCAGTGAAACTTTTCAGTCTCTCAAGAAAAGAAGTCCAGTTGCCATGACTCAACTTCCAGATATTCTGAGGACATATAGAGTTGCTAATTTCTGGATGGAGGAATAGTTTTACTTTTAAAAAATCGTAACTGAAAAACTTGTTTCCCAAACATCTCCAGTTTTGGCAAAAACAAGAGCAGACTCCACTACAACTAGGACAAATTTGTTGTTGATTTGAAGTCCAGTTTCAGTGTTATAAATTTTTGTTTGGTCTGTCCCCATTTTTAGAACCATGTTGATTTGCTCTGCTAGGACAGAAACACTGCTGTATTCTCATGCAGCAATAATCAATGAACCATTGTCCAAGCACAACACTATTTTAAGACATTTCAGGGTTACACAATGCTATTTTCTGCTTCATTTGTCTGTTTTCTACTGGAGGCCATGAATAAATGAAGCATAAGCTGTTTTCACATGGAACACCAGAAATAAAGAAAACAATGGCAAGAGTAAATGTACAAGGCTTGTAAATAGGAATACTGCAAAACATGGATTTCAGTTGTGAAATTTCTGATGATCCATAGTAATGAAACAATGTTGATGTGTTTGGTCTTATGCAAAGGGATGAGTGGGTTCTACCTATCCCAGAACTTTTCAATAGATTCACTCTGAGTCTGTACCCATTTTGGCTATTATATGTTCTAAGTTATACACAAAATGCTGCCAATGATTAAATTTTCTTGGATTCCAACTCTAACTCTATTAGATGGTATACTGAATGAATTCCAAAGTAATTAAAGCCTAAGATAAAAACAAAAGCAGCTAAAGCTTCTGGCCATCTCAGAATCCACTCTGTTATGCTACTGAACAAATCTAAAATATATCTTTAAAAATTAATGGCTTAGTTTTCACTCCTCAAACATGGGGAATGTTAAAAAGAATTACACTCCTGAAATCTGACCTTTTAAATAGCATTTATTTATTTATTTATTTATTTATTTATTTATTTATTTATTTATTTATTTATTAAACTTATATCCCGCCCATCTTCCAGAAAGGAACTCTGGGTGGCTAACAATCAGACCAATAAAACAAGACAAAGCACAGGTTACAATAAAAATAAAAGAGACATAACCCCAAACTGGGAGGGCGTGGGCGGGGGAAAAAAAACTAAATAGAAAGGTTGCCAAATGCCTCCCTAAAAAGGTGAGTTTTCAGGGCCTTTTTGAAGGCGGGCAGGGACTCTGCCAGGCGCAGCTCACTGGGGAGATGGTTCCACAGTGTGGGGTCCACCACAGAGAAGCTGCGGTCTCGTGTATGCGATTTCCGCACCTCTCTGGGTGTGGCTACCCTCAATGAGTGCGCCTGCGCCAATCTCGTGGGTCTGGTCCCAGTTGATCTCTGAGAGATACGCTCCGCCAGGTACTCTGGTCCCAAGCCGTGGTGGGCTTTGAAAATCAAAACCAGGACCTTGAACCTTATCCAGAGGACAATGGGAAGCCAATGCAGGCGAGCTAGAACTGGGGTGATGTGATCGAATCTATGAGCACCCACTACCAGCCTGGCCGTCACATTCTGTACCCACTGTAACCTCCGGACAAGGGTCAAGGGCAACCCCACATAGAGGGCATTGCAGTAGTCAATCCTCGAAATCACTAGGGCCTGCACAACTGTCCTCAGGGAGGACTCATTGAGGTACTGGCGGATCTGGGCGATCCTGCGGAGATGTATAAAAGCGGCCCTGGAAGCAGCCATCACATGGGCTTCCAGGGACACGGCTGAGTCCAGGACCACGCCCAGATTCCTGGCCCTGTCTGTAGGCTGGAGGGAGACACCCCCCAGCATAGGGAGGGGGCCATTGTACCCAGACGAGAGCGCCCCGAAGAACAGAACCTCTGTCTTCTCCGGATTCAGCTTGAGCCGGTTGTCTCTGGTCCATTCCAGAACCGTCTCCAGGCACAGGTCGAGGGAGTGTACTGCCTCCACTGCAGAAGACGAAAAGGAGAGATAGAGCTGTGTGTCATCAGCGTACTGGTGACAGCAGACTCCAAATCTCCTGATGACCTCCGCCAGTGGCCTCATGTAAACATTGAACAGCATGTGTGAGATTGCCGACCCCTGGGGCACCCCACAAGGGAGAGTCCAAGGGACCGACAAATCATCCCCCAGCTGAACTCGCTGAGTCCAACTGCCAAGGAAGGAACGGAGCTAGAACAAAGCCACGCCCCCAATTCCCGCCTCGGCTAGCTGGACCAACAGGTTACCGTGGTCGACGGTATCAAAGGCAGCTGACAGGTCAAGGAGAACCAGCAGGGAGGAGCACCCCCTGTCAGCCTCCCTGAGGAGGTCATCCTGCAGAGCGACCAGGGCAGTCTCGGTCCCACGAAGAGACCTGAACCCAGACTGGAAGGGATCCAGGATTCGATTTTCCTCCAGGTACGACTGAAGCTGGACAGCGGCCACCCTCTCGACAACCTTGCCCAGGAAGGGAACAATGGCAATCGAAGGATAGCTGGATAAATTGTCCGATGCCATGCCAGGCTTTTTCAGAGTGGGCTTCACCACGGTCTCCTTCAAACAGGAAGGGAAAGATCCCTCCCTGAAAGAAGCCGTGGCAATAGCCGAAACCCACTCAGGCATATTCCCTTCGGCAGATTTGATAAGCCAAGCTGGGCAAGGGTCAAAAGGAGTGGCCACCGGCCGGCAGCAAGCCATAGCTCTGGAGGCCTCCGCTGGTGACACCGGCCCAAACTCAACCAGGAGGGGAGACCGGCGGGGAGGGTGAGGCCCCAGGAACATCAGGGGATAGACTAGGGCAGCTGGAGGGCAAGTCAGAGCGGATGGCCTCTATTTTGGATCTGAAATGGGCTGCAAATTGCTCACTAGTGAAATCACTAGGAGGAGGCCTCACCTGACTGGGATTGGAGAGGTCCCGAACCACCCTGAACAACTCTGCTTGGCGGTTCGAGGCCTCGCCAATTCTCAGGGAGACATTGGCTGTTCTAGCATCCCTGATCGCGCGAAGATAGCGGCCAGTCAGCTGCTTAAGTGCAGCCCTACTCTCTACCATCCGACTTGTCCTCCAAATGACCTCAAACCTCCTGCGTTCTTGTTTCATCGCCCGCAACTCAGCCATATAACACGGCGAGGAGCGATCTCCACAGCGTAGGAGGCGCTTGGGGGCGATCCGGTCTACAGCCCCGGTGGCACCCTCATACCACCTATCCACCAGGGCTTCAACTGGATCGTCTGCCAGGCCGCCAAAAAGCTCCCTAAAGGCTTCCATGAACCTAGCAGGGTCCAGGAGCCTATGGGGGCGGGCCCAAATATAGGACCAATGCTCCCTCGGGGCAGGCTGGCAATCGACAGGGACAATTATAGCAGGTGATGGTCCGACCATGACACGGGCAGGGGCGAAATACCCCTAACCCTCAGACACGAATCTGACAACATGGAGGAAAACACCAGGTCCAGGGTATGGCCAGCTCTATGGGTGGGGCATACAACATGCTGAGATAGATTCATGGAAGTTATGGATTCCATGAAATCCAGAGCCGCACCAAGGAATTCCTCCTCGGCATGCACATTGAAGTCCCCAACCACCAGGAGGCGGGGGGACTTCAACAGGGCAGCCGAGATGAACTCTGCGATCTCTGGAAAGGATTGTGCTGGGTTGCGGGGAGCACGGTACACCAGCACAATACCAAACTGATCTTGCTGACCCTCTGATAGATGGAGGCATTCAACCCCAGGACACACCATTGCCGCAGAACTGCTAACATGAAGGGATTCCCTGTAGACGATGGACACCCTGCCTTTCCCCTGCCTTTCCCCTAAGAAAGATCCAAGACTGCTTCCGTTGTTAAAAGACAATTTTGAAAGTTGAAAACACTAAGTATAGCAATAAACAAAAAGGATTAAGCAGATACCACACTAAAAGCAGCACAAAAACACATTTTAAAAGCCATCCATTTATAAACCTGGACAGAGTCCTTAAGGGAAAGCCTACACGAAGAAAAAGGTATTTGCCTGCTTGCAGAAGGACAGCAAAGATGAGACCAGCCTGGCCTCATGTGGGAGGGAATTCCAGAGTCTGGGAGTCTCCAAATCCAATGAGGTACGTAGTAGTTTCCCTCTATTTGGCACTGGTTAGGCCCTATGTAAAGTCCTGTGCCCAGTTCTTGAAATTACACTTTAAGAAGGATGCCAGCAACATGGAGAAACTTCAGAGGAGGACATCAAAGATGATGAGGGGAATGGAACCCAAGGCTGATACTTCACGTCCATCTCATCGCTGTTCGCGGTCCACTGGGGACCGGTACGAAGAAATCTAACCGCACGTGCATTGTGGGATGAGGGGAGTTCGTCCCGACCACGCACCCTGAACTGTGATCTAAGCGGGATGAGAGATTCCCCTCCCTGGCCTCGAGAGTCTCCTCACCTCGCTTCTCGTTTTGATATGAGTGCCCGTGAGGTAAGGCTCGTCACGCAACGTGCCATGCTCCATCTAGTGGCAGGAGTGCGAAGTGCTATTCGCCAGTACATTCCCTATGGAGTCAGCAACGCAGTGCAGAGAGATTAAAAGACAAATGCCTCAAACTTAGCTCCATAACGCATTGAAGGCTTCGGAGAATTGAAACATTGAAAAATGGAAGGTTGGGACGAAAAAAAAAACGGAGAACAAAGGCATGGAATTTCACATTTCATCATGGAATGAGGACGTGCAGAAACAGTCATGCCAGTATCATCAATCACGCCCGTGTGTACACGGGAACAGGGGTAGAACCGTAAGAAGACCACGTGACTGCAACCGACATCAACACGCAATGAGCTTCCTCCCGGGACGAGCGTGGACGTGAAGTAACCATCCAAGTCCTATAAAAATACTGAAATTAGAAATGGGCACAAACAAACAAAATGGTGATTTGTTTAATTTTGGTTCATTTCCGGTCCGTTTTGGGTCGTTAATTATGAAACAAATTTTTAGAAAAAAATTGTTTCATAATTCGTTTTGGTTCAAGTTTCTTTTTTCTGTTGGGGTTTTTTTTTGAACCCCACCAGAGGCTGATGATGATGATGATGATGATGATGATGATGATGATGATGATGATGATGATGATTAATCCTGCTGGTCCGGATTTATTTTATTTTATTTTATTTCATTTATTTTTATTTTTATTTTTTACTGCCAACCATGTGGCCTGCCTACCAGCTGCAGCATGGCCCAGTTTTTTTTTTAATTTGGCTGGCCTGCGGGCCGGTTCAGCGACCCGCGGGCCTGGTCCAGCACTCGTGGGCTGGTACCACCGGATCAGGTGTTTTTATTTTTTGTTTATTATTATTTTTTATTTTTGGGGGGCTGGCCTGCGGGCCGGGTCCAGTGCTCGTGGGACAGTTCCGGAGCTCGCATGCTGTATCTGTTTTTTGTTATTTTATTATATTTTCATTGTATTTTTTACTGCTGACCACGTGGCCGCCTACCAGCTGTAGTGCAGCCGGTCGGCTCCCCCACCACCACCCTCCCGAAGGCTCCTGAGCCCTCCCTGCAGCCAGGATGGATGTCCGGACCAGGAGCAGCACCAGGAAGGAGACAATGGCAAATGAAACAAAACAAAACAGAAATTTTTGTTTCATTTTGTTTCGTTTCTCTTAGAGGGGGCAGTTCATTATTCGTTTCATTACATAATGAAACGAATAATGAAGCAAACCAAAAGTTCATTTCATGCCCATCTCTAATTGAAATAACTGGACATCTTTAGCCTTGGGAAAAGAAGACTGAGGGGAGCATAGCGTTCTTCAAATACTTGAATTATTGTCATCCAAAGGAGATGCAGGATCTGTTCTCAGCCGCCCGAGAGTGCAGGGCATAAGAACATAAGAACATAAGAAGAGCCATGCTGGATCAGGCCAAAGGCCCATCTAGTCCAGCTTCCTGTATCTCACAGCGGCTCCACCAGATGCGTTTGGGAGCGCATGAGACTAGATATCTGTCTCCTGATACCACTCCCCTGCATCTGGCCCTTCAAGTACCCTGGTTTTAAGCCTGGAGATGACACATCTCCATCATGGTTTGTAACCTGTGATGGACTTTTCCTCCAGGAATCTGTCCAATCCCCTTTTGAAGGCATCCAGGCCAGATGCCATCACCACATCCTGTGGCAGGGAGTTCCATAGACTAACAACGCGCTGGGTGAAAAAATATTTTCTTTTGTCTGTTCTTACTCTCCCAGCCCTCAATTTGAGTGTATGTCCCCTAGTTCTGGTATTTTGTGAGAGGGAGAAGAGCTTCCCTCTCTCCACTTTACTCATGCCCTGCATTATTTTGTACGTCTCAATCATATCCCCCCTCAAGCGCCTTTTTTCCAGACTAAAGAGGACCAAATATTTTAGCCTTTCCTCATAAGGGAGGTGCCCCAGCCCAGTAATCATTTTAGTCGCTCTCTTCTGCACCTTTTCCAATTCCACTATGTCTTTCTTGAGATGCGGTGACCAGAATTGTACACAATACTCCAGGTACGGCCTTACTATTGTTTTGTATAATGGCATTATAATGTTGGCTGTTTTATTTTCAATCCCCTTTTTGATAATCCCTAGCATGGAATTGGCCTTCTTCACTGCTGCCACACATTGGGGAGACACCTTCATTTACTGTCCACCAACACACCAAGATCTCTTTCCTGATCTGTCACGGATAACTCAGAGCCCATGAGTTGATAGATAAATTTTGATTTTTTGCCCCAATATTCATTACTTGACATTTGGCTACATTAAAACGCATTTGCCATTTCGTAGTCCATTCCCCCAGTTTGGAGAGATCCTTCTGGAGCTCTTCACAATCTTCTCTGGTTTTTACCACACAGAAAAGTTTTGTGTCATCTGCAAACTTGGCCACCTCACTGCTTATCCCTGTCTCCAGGTCATTTATGAACAGATTGAAAAGCACCGGTCCCAGGACAGAGCCCTGGGGCACACCACTTTTCACCTCTCTCCATTGTGAAAATTTCCCATTGACACCTACTCTTTGTTTCCGGGATCTCAACCAGTTCTCAATCCATAAGAGGACCTGCCCTCTTATCCCCTGACTATGCAATTTTCTCAGCAGCCTCTGGTGAGGGACTGTGTCAAAAGCCTTTTGAAAATCCAGATAGACTATATCCACCGGTTCACCCAAATCTACATACATTCTAAAAGATTTGTCAGACAAGACTTACCCTTGCAGAAGCCATGCTGATTTTCTCTCAGCAAGGTTTGTTCTTCTATGTGTTTTAAGATTTTCTCTTGGATGAGGCTTTCTACCATCTTCCGTGGGACAGATGTAAGGCTAACTGGCCTGTAGTTTCCCAGGTCCCCCCTCCTTCCTTTTTTAAAAATTGGTGTGACATCTGCTATCCTCCAGTCCCCCGGCACTGTGGCCGTTTTAAGAGACAAGTTGCATATTACCGTTAAGAGATCTGCAATTTCATTTCTCAGTTCCCTAATAACCCTTGGGTGGATGCCATCTGGGCCCGGGGACTTGTTAATCTTCAATTTATCAATTAGTCCTAAAACATCCTCTCTTTTAACCTGTATTTGATTTAATTCTTTAGTCAAGAGGGGCCGTTCAGGCAGCGGAATCTGCTCAAGGTCTTCTGTCGTGAAGAGAGAAGCAAAGAACTCATTTAATTTCTCTGCAATTTCCAAGTCCTCCTTAATCTCCCCTTTTCCTCCCTCACCATCCAGAGGGCCAACTGGTTCTCTGGCAGGTTTTCTACTTCTAACATGTTTAAAGAAGCTTTTATTATTACCCTTTATATTGCTAGCCATGCGTTCCTCAAAATCTTTCTTTGCCTCTCTTATCATCTTCTTACATTTCTTTTGCCAGAGTTTGTGTTCCTTTTTATTTTCCTCATTTGGGGAGGATTTCCATTTACAGAAAGACCTCTCCTTGCACTTTAGAGCCTCTCTAACTCCACTCATTAACCATGCCGGCGCCCTCTTGGACTTAAATGAGCTCTTCTTTCTTTGTGGTATGCACTTGTGCTGGGCCTCTGTTACCGTTGTTTTAAACAGGTTCCATACACTCTGAAGAGATTGGATTCTTCCAACCTTCCCCTTCAATTTCTTTCTAACTAGTTTCCTCATCTGAGGGAAGTTTGCCCTTCGAAAATCAAGGGTTTTTATGTCTGATTTGCTTGACACTCTTCCTCCAACATGCATGGCAAAGGAGATTGCAGCATGGTCACTCTTCCCCAGAGGCTCAGTGACATTCACATCCCTGACTAGGTTCTGAGTTTCAGACAGTATTAGATCCAGAGTTGCCTGTTCTCGGGTGGGCTCCATGACAAGTTGCTCTAAGGCACAGTCATTCAGCAAGTTGAGAAACCCAGTTTCTCTTTCTTGCCCGGAGCTCGCATTGGCCCAGTCTATGTGGGGATAATTGAAGTCCCCCCCCCCTGATTACTATCCTATCTTTCTGAGACACCTCCATGATTTGTCTCCTCATTTCAAGGTCCCCCTCAAGTTTTTGATCTGGTGGGTGATAGCATACCCCAACTATCACATCACTCCTTGGACCTGGTAGTTTAACCCACAGTGATTCTATGGTGGAGTCAGACCCTCTGTCAATCTCCATTCTGCTGGATTTTACCCCTTCTTTAACGTAGATGGCCACTCCCCCTCCAACCCCCCCCTCTCTATCCCTTCTATAGAGTTTATAGCCTGGGATTGCTGTATCCCACTGGTTCTCTACATTCCACCAGGTTTCTATTATGGCTATTATATCAGTGTTATCCCTAGCTGCCAAATGTTCAAGTTCTCCCATTTTTGGTCAGAGGCTTCGAGCATTGGCATAGAAGCACCTGCACAGTGGGTTCTGCAACAACAGCCACTGCTTTGTTCTTTTCCCCCCACAGGTATTATTTTCAGCAGACAAACGATCACAGTCCATTATTCACCCAGTACTAATACCTGCTATGTCATCTCTATGTGATTCTCTACCCTTTCCAACCTCATTCCCTGTGAATGAGGTGTTCCGAACCGGATGCCACTCAGCTCCTGTCGGCTTTCCCCCAGTTATCAGTTTAAAAGCTGCTCTGCAGCCTTTTTGAGGTTAAGTGCCAGCAATCTAGTCCCATCATGATTCAAGTGCAACCCGTCCCTCCTGAACAGGTTTGGCTTGTCCCAAAATGTTCTCCAGTTCCTGACAAATCTAAAGCCCTCCTTTCGACACCATCGTCTCATCCACGCATTGAGGCTTTTGAGCTCTGCCTGCCTGGCGGGTCCTGCACGAGGAACAGGTAGCACTTCTGAAAATGCTACCTTGGAAGTCCTGGACTTCAATCTTCTTCCTAACAACCTGAACTTGGCTTCCAAGACTGACCGCTTGGCCTTCCCGACATCATTGGAACCAACATGTACCATGACCACTGGCTCCTTCCCGGTTCTCTCTAACAAGCTATCTAGGTTTCTCGTGATGTCTGCAACCTTTGCACCTGGCAGGCAAGTGACCATATGGTTATCATGGTTATCAGGGCACATAAGAATGGGCTCAAACTACAGAAAGCCGGATTTAGGCAGAATATCAGGGACAACATCCTAACTCTTAGAGCAGTACAAGAATGGAACCAGTGACCTTGGGAGGTGGTGTGTGCTCCAACACTGGAGGTATTCATGCGAATAGTGGACCACCATCTGTCACATATGCTGTTGCATGGAGCAGGGGGTTAGACTTGATGGCCTCCAGCAGAGGCGTAGCTAGGGCTTCCAGAGCCCGGGGCCAAAGTCAGTTTTTGTGCCCCCCGGTCAACACACAGGAGAGCAAACCCCCCACCCCAGCACCACCACTCCCCCTTGACCCGCTCAAGCTGCCCAGAGGGCGTCCCCTCCTCCTGCAGCATCAGCCCGCCCCACCACCACCTCGGACGGAGCAGGGCACAGCAGCAGCGCCCCCACCTGCAAGCAGGCCACCAGCTCGGTTAGGCTGCCCCGCCAAGACCACCCACTCCCCTCTGCTTAGCTGTGGTCTGGGCTGAACAAGTGTGGGCTACAGAATCCTACTCACAGAGCCCTTATCAATGGCTCCTTCTCAAACTGGAAAAGGTTACAAGTCCCTGCCCCAGCATTTGTCAACATTCTTATACCAGAGGTAATGTTAATCAGAGGTGCTGATGACACAAAATTGGGTGGAATAGATAATGCCTTGGAAGGCAGAAACAACATCCAAGATGATCTTCATGGGCTTGAGTGCTAAAAACAACCGTATGAAATTTAACAGGGAATAGTCCTACAAGGTGTGGCGGCAAGGAGACAACTGTATATATAAGGTGGGGAATACTTGGCTCAGTAAGACTGCAGTTTCCTTTACCTTCAAGGTGGAGCGAGAGCAAACAGACACATGGAGAATTCCGCACCCCATCATTGTCACTAAGGCAGCCTCAAGGGCTGTCAGGCCATGATTCATAATAGTGCCTGCCTTGCTTGGGAGAACTTCTAGCCCTTTTCCACTCCCCTTTTAGTTTCTTATAGGCAAACAAGTCCTTCTGCTCGGCCGGAGGGTGGCGGGAACTGCGAAAAGCGCCTGGGCCACGGAAGGTGAAAGAGGTGGCGGGACTCTGCCGGTCTCCTCTCCAAGGCTGCCGCCACACCGCACCTGCCTGCCTGGGGAGGGCATGTGATGTGTCCCCCCTCCAAGCGCAGACCTCCCCACCACTCTTGTCTCCATCGGGCTCCCCTTTTCGAGACGGGAAGCCAAGGCCAGGGCTGCCTTAAGGAGCCCTCTCCATGACGCTGAGGAGCCCTTCGTGGCCAGCCAGCCGCCTGCACGCCCCCTGCCGCTAAAAGGTGCAGATGAGCCTTTATTTTAAAAATCTATTGCTCACCGTGGGCAGCGGCGGGGGTTCGGTAGACAATTTGGCGCCCTCTAATTGCTGCGCCTGGGGTGCCCTGGCACCCCTTTGCAAGGGTGTCCAAACTTTTTGCAAGGAGGGCCAGATTTGGTGAGGTGAAAATTCAGCCACATTTGACCCTGGAGCCGGATTTTGGACAAGCCTCTATAACAGGCATGTCCAAACTTCGGCCCTAAGCTTAGAATTTTGGGAGTTGTGGTCCAAAACATCAGGAGAGCTGAAGTTTGGACATTCCTGCTCTATAACATGCAAGGAGGCAGGGAGGATGCTGCAGCAACAGTGGGCTAGGCAGGTGGCTGGGGGGATTGACAGAAGCCGGGAGGGCAGGCAAATCATAAAACTGCAAGCTGATGTCTCCATCCAGTATGGGGAGGGGCCAGCTGGTGGGGATGAGTAACAGGCTGAGCCGGTGGGCAGAAGAGGCTATGGGCCACTCAAAATTTCAAACAGGCTGCATTTGGCCCCTGGGCTTGACTTTGGACATGCCTGCCTTAGAGGGAACCTGGGCTAGAAGTTAGGGGAAATTTGAGATGGTGAGTAGCAGTTCAGCTGGAAGCTGTCAAGTTCCCAAGGCTCCCAGGTCAGGTAAGCAGTGGGCAGCTCCAAACAATTTCTTGTGTACAGGGATGGGGTTTTGTAGATCTGGACATTCTACTTTGCCTCCTGTCAGGGATGTGATGAATAAGGTCAGCCACGTGTGAGAGGCAAAGCGTTGCGTGGTTAAAAATAAAAAGTCAAACCAGTTTTGACTTGACAGTACACAACAACAACATCTGTATGTACCACTTAGACCAAACAGAATGGGAGGACATCAAGTCAGTCAGTCAATTGAAAACATAAATAAAATCAACATCTGTGAGGTTCACAGTCATCGTCAGGATGGAACATGGATTATAGGATTTGCTTTGCTACATCACTTTGCTCTTCCTTTCGGAGTTGCTGAAACACCTTAGGCTCTTTCCTCTTGACTGGATCAATTGGACGAGAGGGAAAGAGGAAATAGAAGTCCCCCGAGTAAATAACCACATTTATGCGGCATGAAAGAGAGAGGAAGTGTGTTGGTTCTTAGCATTTCCCAGGTGGTCACCGAAATGGCAGCAGACATTTTTAGAAACACTTCAGGCTCTCCCACCTCTGTTGAGGTCATCTGTTCTCCCTTCTCCTCACCATATGAACCAGCTGGATGGGGAGAAAAGTGATGTAGCAGAGCAAATCCTATAATCCATGTTCCATCCTGAAGAAGACTGTGAACCTCACAGATGTTGATTTTATTTATGTTTTCGATTGACTGACTGACTTGATGTCCTCCCATTCTGTTTGGTCTAAGTGGTACATACAGATGTTGTTGTGTACTGTCAAGTCAAAACTGGTTTGTATCATCCCTAGGTAGGACTTTGAGTTGTCCTAGGTAGGACAGTGAGTTATTTAAGGAGTGGGTTTACCCGTTCCAATCCCCCAATGAGTTTCCATGGCAGAGCAAGGATTTCTTGCTGTCCCATCCATGTGATCCTGTGTCCTAGTCCTTCATTCTGTCCACCACACCACACATAATATCTGTACATACTGATAGTCCATCAACATACCTGGTGGTGGGTATCAGCCACTTGGCTGGATAATTTCCTATACTGGCAGGGACCTCCATCTTCCTCTTTGGAAGGGCAGGTTAGAAGGAACATTGGGGGACCCATTGATTTATTTGGTTAAAATATCTTTGCTGTGTCTTTCTTATTAAAAGGACCCAGGAGTAATTATTATTTTTTAATGGATGCATACCTCTGAATCAATATCTGGTCCTCAGGAAGAGCCTTACTCATAGTGATGGCTAATTAGAGCTATAGTTGCAGTTTCTTACAGGTGGGACTAACCAACGTCTATGCAATGCCACAAAAAATGGGATGTAGTTGGAAACCTAGTGTGGTACAGTGGCTGGAGTGACAGAGTAAGAGAAGGTCTGAATCCCTTCTCAGCCATGGAAGCTCATGGCAGCATGGAACTGGTAAATCTACTTCTTAAATATCTCACTTGGAAAGTCTATTAAGGCCGCTTGATTAAGAAGTTGAGATGGACACAAATGCCTGGTTTGGTGGTTCAGCATGGCACATTTCCCAGCCAAGTAGCTGATTCAGAGTTTGCCCACCCGCCCCCTCCAGCAGGTGGCCCTGCAGCAGCAGTGCCCCACCCTGCCCCTCTGGGCATGCTCTCAATGTGGACACTTGCCGGATAGAGAAGGGCACTGAACTGCAGATCAGCTGCTCATCTGAGGAATCAACTGTGCCGAACTGCCAAAATGGCAGTTCATGCCTCTCTCTAGTAAGGACCTGTACAGACTGACTGCTTTGTTCTTTGGGGCGGATCTGGGTGGAGTGGGCTACAAAGGGTCTGTTGAGGTCAGCAGCAGTGATGTGCTATTTGGTGTCCTCCCATATGAACAGCAAATGACTCCTTGTACTCCCCCATTTATTGCAGGACTTAGGTGCCTGATCCACCCGCAATAAAGGAAAATCCGTGAAATGCAGATGCCTCAGTAAACTGACCTTGGGCTGCTCCTGCCAGCTCCTTTTGCAAAGAGAGGTTTTTAACCCCCTCCTGACACCTCAGCAAACCTTGCTGCCAGGAGCTCAAGGTCTGTTTGCTGAGATGTCAGGAGGGGATTAAAAACCTCTCTTTGCAAACGCAGTCAGCAGGAGCAGTCCCAGCTCTGTTTGCTGAGGTGTCAGGAGGGGGATAAAAACCTCTCTTTGCAAACGCAGCCAGCAGGAGCAGTCCCAGCTCTGTTTGCTGAGGTGTCAGGAGGGGGATAAAAACCTCTCTTTGGAAGTGAAATGCAGATGCCTCGGCAAACTGACATTGGGCTGCTCCTGCCTTCTCAAAAAGAGAGGTTTTTAATCCTCTCCTGACACCTCAGCATACCTTGCTGCCAGGAGCTCAAGGTCTGTTTGCTGAGGTGTCAGGAGGGGGTTAAAAACCTCTCTTTGGAAGCCTGCTTCTCTCAAGAAAAAAACCATGATATACTGAGACCGTAATATATGAACTGTGTTGTGGCAGGGGACTACAATAGCCCACTTGCCTGTCAGCTATGCACTTCCTCTGATTGTCAGAAGAAGGGTCAGAAGAAGTGGCTTTCTTTTTATGTTGCTCCACTCTCCCTCTATTGGGCCATTTTATTTTCTCCCTTCCCTCTTCTCTGCTTTCCTTCCCAATTTCTCCTCCCACTTTCTCTCTTTCAGAATCTGCCACTATAATGGCATTTCGAAGCTGGGGCTTAGGGAAGCTCCCAGCTAAAGAGACTAAACAATGAGCATACCAAAAAGAATGCATGCCGTACTGCTGGGCCACAAAGGTGTGTGAGAGGCCTTAGAGGGGAAGGAAGGTTTTTTTTCTAAGTAGAAATATTTGCTAATTAGGTCTTTTTTCCCCTGTCCAGACTGTGCCGTCAGGAATCCATATACAATGTCGATGTAAAAACCCTCTAAGTTTCAAAGAAGGCATTTATCTGCAATAATTCTGTGCTAGAAAGGCTGGATTTCTCAAGCTTTGTTAGAAAAGGGGAGTTTGGGAACTCTGAAGAGCCACTTGTGAGTGGTGCCTTAGCTGTGCATTTTGTTTTGGTAGGGAATTGGACTCAATGACAGCTGGAATTTATTCTAGCTCTCCAGTTCTAGAATTTGTGGATTCATGGATAGGTGAGTAGCATCAGACACAGCACAGTGTGTTCAGAGAAGCAGCACAATCTCTGAGGTGCCCCCCATGACACTGGTGGTGAGTTGTGTACTTAGCCATAACTTGAGGCAGTTGTTAACTATGTCCAGGTCTGAGGCTGAAGTTACTTTGAATTATTACAAACAAGCACTGCACTGTTTTAATTGGCCCCCTGGTGTATAGCAGCTGGAGAATAGGAGCAACGAATTGCAGCCCTTCATAAAATGTCTGTTCTGAATTCAGTGATAGAATAGCAGATCCTCAGAGCTCATGGGAGAGCCTCCAGTGACTGCTCTACTCTGCTCTTCAAACAGCATGCTGGCTGCACAGAGATGACATTTAAATTCTGCTGCATGGGAGAAAAAGACACAATTGTTTGCAATTTTCTCTTCCAAAGCACAGTCCTTAATGAGCAAATTGGAATTCCACTCTGGTATGTCAAAAGCAGTTTATTTGGTCATTGAACTTTGAAGCACATTTCCTTAATAAGGTGCAGAGAAGTTAACAGCATGGTGTGGGAGCTACCAGTTACAAATAGCACAACCTGAAAAACTACCCTCTTCTTTGGGCAACATGAATGTCAATATGTTGAAAGTAGCAGAATGAAAGGGAATGAAGCTACTTTGTCAGTGAATGGGTTGACTTTTCTAGATACAGTACTTCTAAATGAGGTTTCTAAAGGGCATTTTAAGGTATATTTATAGTCAGCTTGACTGGTATTTGATTAAATATTTCATACCTGTCTCTGTTTGCTTTTTTCAAAAAGAAAAAATGGAAAGTAATGGAATAGTAACTAGAAATGCAGTAAATAATGGAAAAAGTTATCTGCAACTTTATAATGAGTAATGTAACCAGATTTGTTTTCAAGCACTGGCCAGAATCCTTTTATTTACCCAGTGGTGGAAGGGCAACCCTACATTTTTCTCCTTTTTCACCAGGTTCTCTGATGTTACAGTGATTTATTTATTTATTTATTTATTATATAAACCACGCGTTACAGAAGTCCGAACATAAACCCAAACTCTGGCTCAGATATGTTGACGACACCTTTGTTATCTGGCCACACGGGAAAGATAAACTGAACAACTTCCTCACACATCTCAACAGCCTACACCCCAAAATACAATTCACTATGGAAATAGAAGCCAACAACCAACTTCCCTTCCTGGACGTCCTAATCTACAAAAAACCCGACGGCTCCTTAGGACATACCATCTACCAGAAAAAAACACATACAAACCGCTATTTAAATGCACAATCACACCACCACCCTGCACAGATCAACTCCGTAGCAAAAACCCTCATCTCCAGAACCAAACGCCTCGCTGACAAAGACCACCTAAAAACTGAATTACACACTCTCTCGAATGTTTTAATTTGCGAACGGATTCCAAAAAAACACCATCACCAAACTAATCCAAAAGGAAACACCCCCCAAGAACCAAGAAACAGAAGAGAACAACGGCACCGCCCTCCTCCCTTACATCAAAGGCACCACAGACAAAATCAGCAAAATTCTCCACAAACACAATATCAAGACAGCCTTTTGCACCGACCAAAAAATAGCCAACATCTTAAGAAACCCCAAAGACAAGATTGAGCTAGAAAACCAAGGAGTCTACGAAATACCATGCAAAGTCTGTCCAGCCACATACATCGGACAAACAAACAGGAGAATAAGCGCACGCATCGCAGAACACAAGAACGCAGTCAAAAAAAGAAGAAAAATCTTCCTCTCTCTTCCAGCACATAAAAACAACAGGTCATGAAATTGACTTTGAAAGAACCAAACTCATCTCCAAAACTGAACACTTCAACAGTCGAATAATCATGGAAGCCATTGAAATAGAGAAACACCCAAACAACATGAATAAACGTGATGACACCTCCCGCTTGCCTGACATCTGGAAACTAGCCCTAGTCAACAGACGAGCCTCTGTCACAAAGACTGACACCAGGTCCAAAAGGACACAAGATGCCACCACCTTCCATCCACACCAAACACAAACCCAGACCCTTCCCACAGATGAAACGAAACCACCATCCAATAACAAAACCACGACTGCACCATCTACTGCGGCACCCCACTCCAGTCACCACATGGAGCACACTCACACACCCCAAAAAAACATTGGGAGACCACAGACACGTAGCCAGACCAAAATGAATTCACAAGACACAGGACCCCACTCCACCAAAGCCCAGGATACTGCCAGAACCTACCAGCCATCTAACCCACCAGCATGTAAACAGCCATCTAAACAGCCATCAGCAGTTAATCCCTTAACGATCGCCTCAGCCACACAGCAGATCACAAAAGAACAAAGGAACAAAGGAACCTACAATCAGCAACAGAGCAAGCAAACCACACACCCCCAGCAGTATTTATAGAAGGACTTCAACTGAGACCACACTTTGCTTCAAGAAGAAAGAAGCCAGAACACCAGCCTGAAGATGACGAGTGAGACCTCGTCGAAACGTCGCCAAAACAACCAGATTTCTACACGGGAAGAAACCCGAATCCACCTAACATGCATACCTATACCCGTGAAAATCTACGAAAACAAATATCCGACCTCTACGGGAGGAAACCTTCCAGCTGACCAGAACCTACGAGAAACTAGAAGTCCGAAGAGCCACCATCTTATGTGACATTGCATTCCTACGCAACTGCCGAGACAAAATGTGATCCCCACAAGCTTCCAAATGAAATTCCACTCAAAAACCCCATCCAGCGAAAGGATCCTGAAAAGAACAGAACTAGCCCTAATCAGAAGCGAACTACACAGGAAAAGATACCTACTAGATCAAACCAACAGAGACCTACTCACTCTCCACCTCAAACTCAGCAACAAAATCCACCCAACACTCTGGAACAAATCCAAGCAACTGGCCGCCTGGAGAGCTGAAACAGAGACCTCCCACAAGACAGACACACACACCAACAAACTCCACAAACTGGAAAAACGCCAGAAGCCCAACCCCCACACAACAGCCCATGAAACAAACAGTTCACAACATATCAGACAGGACACTCACCATCGCAGAGACCAAAGTCCTTTCCAAAGGATTCAACTTTGCAATCGCCCCCAGACACATCCCCACCGAAAACATCATATGCGGAGTGGAAGCCAGCCTAACCAAAATCAACCCAGATGAAGCCAACAAAATCAGACTCGAAGTCACCAATGTCCTCTGCTCCAGCAAACCACCCAGAAGCAATTTACACAAAGAAGAACAAAAGCCCTCTCCAACCTGAGGAAAGACAACAACATAATCATTCTCCCAGCAGACAAAGGCAATGCCACAGTGGTGATGAACACATCCGACTACCAAGCCAAATTATCCAACCTACTACAAGACCCTGCTTACATACCTTTGAACACAGACCCCACCACCTACCTGGAAAAAACCACCAAAGCCAAAATAAAAGCCTCTCCCTTAAGTGAAGAAATCAAGCCAAGCATCATCCCCAGAGAGAAATCATCCAGATGCCCCAAGCTCTACGGCCTCCCCAAGATTCACAAAGAAGGAACACCTCTCAGACCCATAGTCAGCTCCATAGGCTCACCTCTACAAAACCTCGCCAAATTTCTTGCCAAACAACTCCAGCCCTATGCAGAATCCATCACTTCATACGTACAAAACTCGTTCCACTTCATAGAAATTATAAAGAAACAAGACCTACAACCCAATGACCTACTCGTGAGCTTCGATGTTGTTTCGCTCTTCACACAAGTGCCCATTCAAGAAGCCTTGACAGCTATCCACAACAAATACAACCCCCCCAAACACATCCTAGATCTGACCAACCACTGCCTAACCAACACATACTTCATCCACAATGGACAAAGATACAAACAGATAGAAGGAGCACCCATGGGATCACCCCTCTCACCGGTCATCGCAAACCTATATATGGAACACTTTGAAACCAACGCGTTACAGAAGTCCGAACATAAACCCAAACTCTGGCTCAGATATGTTGACGACACCTTTGTTATCTGGCCACACGGGAAAGATAAACTGAACAACTTCCTCACACATCTCAACAGCCTACACCCCAAAATACAATTCACTATGGAAATAGAAGCCAACAACCAACTTCCCTTCCTGGACGTCCTAATCTACAAAAAACCCGACGGCTCCTTAGGACATACCATCTACCAGAAAAAAACACATACAAACCGCTATTTAAATGCACAATCACACCACCACCCTGCACAGATCAACTCCGTAGCAAAAACCCTCATCTCCAGAACCAAACGCCTCGCTGACAAAGACCACCTAAAAACTGAATTACACACTCTCTCGAATGTTTTAATTGCGAACGGATTCCAAAAAACACCATCACCAAACTAATCCAAAAGGAAACACCCCCCAAGAACCAAGAAACAGAAGAGAACAACGGCACCGCCCTCCTCCCTTACATCAAAGGCACCACAGACAAAATCAGCAAAATTCTCCACAAACACAATATCAAGACAGCCTTTTGCACCGACCAAAAAATAGCCAACATTTTAAGAAACCCCAAAGACAAGATTGAGCTAGAAAACCAAGGAGTCTACGAAATACCATGCAAAGTCTGTCCAGCCACATACATCGGACAAACAAACAGGAGAATAAGCGCACGCATCGCAGAACACAAGAACGCAGTCAAAAAGAAGAAAAATCTTCCTCTCTCTTCCAGCACATAAAAACAACAGGTCATGAAATTGACTTTGAAAGAACCAAACTCATCTCCAAAACTGAACACTTCAACAGTCGAATAATCATGGAAGCCATTGAAATAGAGAAACACCCAAACAACATGAATAAACGTCATGACACCTCCCGCTTGCCTGACATCTGGAAACTAGCCCTGGTCAACAGACGAGCCTCTGTCACAAAGACTGACACCAGGTCCAAAAGGACACAAGATGCCACCACCTTCCATCCACACCAAACACAAACCCAGACCCTTCCCACAGATGAAACGAAACCACCATCCAATAACAAAACCACGACTGCACCATCTACTGCGGCACCCCACTCCAGTCACCACATGGAGCACACTCACACACCCCAAAAAAACATTGGGAGACCACAGACACGTAGCCAGACCAAAATGAATTCACAAGACACAGGACCCCACTCCACCAAAGCCCAGGATACTGCCAGAACCCACCAGCCATCTAACCCACCAGCATGTAAACAGCCATCTAAACAGCCATCAGCAGTTAATCCCTTAACGATCGCCTCAGCCACACAGCAGATCACAAAAGAACAAAGGAACAAAAGAACCTGCAATCAGCAACAAAGCAAGCAAACCACACACACCCAGCAGTATTTATAGAAAGACTTCAACTGAGACCACGCATTGCTTCAAGAAGAAAGAAGCCAGAACACCAGCCTGAAGATGACGAGTGAGACCTCGTCGAAACGTCGCCAAAACAACCAGATTTCTACACGGGAAGAAACCCGAATCCACCCTAACATGCATACCTATACCCGTGAAAATCCACGAAAACAAATATATATATATATATTTGTATATATATATATTTGTACATATATTTGTATATATATATACAAATATATATATTTGTTTTCGTATGCATGCACAAATATATATATATATATATATATAATCTGTGGCATGGACCACTAATGCCACCTGGGCTTCCATAGTGAGTGCCAGGTCCAGTATTATGCCCAGACTGTCCACCTCATCCTGCATGGTGAGAGCCCCCCGACAAAAAACTGAGGGAGTTTCCCAAGCCTCCAACATCTGGTGTCCCCCACCTGCAGGACTTCTATCTTGTCCGGGTTCAACCTCAGTCTGTTCACTCTCATCCACTACAGCACAGCATCCAGGCAGTGATCCAGGGATGAAATGATATCCACTGCAGATGGGGAAAAGGAGATATAGAGCTGGGTGTTATCAGCGTACTGATGGCACAACATCCCATAACTCCTGACTACCTCCCCCAGCGCCCTCATATATGTGTTAAAGAGCATGGAGGAGATGACTGACCCGTTGCAACATCCCACAATTGTGGGACCAAGGGGTGGATGTCATCTCCTCCAGCTATACTCTCTGGGGATGGTCCTCCATGGAATGAAACCACTGCAAAGCAATTCCTCCAATCCCCAGCTCAGATAGCCTCACCAGGAGGATGCTCTGGTCAACAGTATTGAAGGCCACCAAGAGGTCGAGGAAGACCAACAAGGATGGTTTGTCCATGTTGACCTCCTTCAGAAGGTCATCATGCAAGGTGAACAATGCTAATTCCATACCATGACGCAGCTTGAACTCTGATTTATTATACTTATAATGTATAATTCCCTTCAATAATTCAATCAGATTCTAAAAATTTACTCCTTTGGACACCACTCCCTCTACCTACCATCATTCACTCAACTCAATATACCACTATCCCCTTATTACCACTACCGTATATTTCAATTCACAAGATCAACAATCCAGAAGAAGGAGTATTGGTGAGGGGGGAGAGGTTTCCCAATTTTAATTCAACCCTCTAAGTTCAGTGTTCAATTAGAGCTTAATTATGTCCACGCTGTCTCCACCAGTCCAATTTGTTTACAAACTCCCTTAGTCAAGTATTGCCAGGTAGAAAAAAATACAGGTAACAGAGAAAAAGAGAGGATAGAGGAAACAAACAAACAAACAAGTCAGGAAAGAATAAAAGGAGAAAGTTCCAACTTCATTCACAGTTCAAAGTCAGCTGGTTGATCTGATTCAAATAGTCTAATGGCAGATTGTTCAGTTCAGTTCAGAAAAGGACAGCGAAAACTCTTCTCATTTACATCAGGGGTTAATTGTCAGCAGATAGTCCTGATTCTCCACAAAGCATTAACAGACACACAAGAGAGAGGAAAAAGTAGAGTGGATGCCTTTCCCTGTTCAGTTCGCTATTCACTCACTGTTCAAGGCCAGACTGTCTGGGCTCAGTGTTTAGGTGAGAAAAAGCCAAGTAGATCTACATAACTCCAAATAACAGTTCCACCTTTTGAAATGTCTGGTGTGTATACTCCAATGTCCCTGCTCAGAAACTGCTTCATCTAACCGTGATTTATAAGCACATTCCAGCACCCTGCTGAGAAATATGTTCTTTAAACACAAGGCGAATTCCTGGCTTCTTTTAACTCACTAAAAAAAAAAATAAACCTTTGAAGGCAAAGTAAATTATAATGAAGTTTTATTTCTAAACAGAATGACAAATTTAAGATAGATTTAAAATTCAAGCATATTTCCCCTAAAAACAAAAAATGCTATTCTAAATAATCTGTCCTAACTCTCTTATGAAGTTCATGGCTATTCTAAATAATTCTAAACTCTTGCTTAACAAGGAATCATCTCAAAGTGTAGCAATGCCAAGTAAAGAAGATTAATGGTGATTCTTCTCTCTATGTCTTGATAAGGATTTCTTGCTATCCCATCCACGTGATCCTGAAATGTCCAATTAGCATCAGCGTCCATGCTTCCAGAAAATTTTGGCTAATGCATTCCATAGATAAAGTCTATTGCAAAGTGAAATCTGTGTTGCTAATATGAGACTAAGAAACTGACTCTATGTTCAATCATCCCTAATTTCATTACATGCCCTTCTTTGAAGACTAAAAAAAATCTAAATGCCAATCTAGCATTTTAGTAAATAAGCCAACTATAATGATTATAAATGTAAACATGGATACATACATGTGATACAGAGGTATATATTAGCAAAGTGCAATGAAAGAATTTAAGCATGAGATATACCAGTGATGGCAAACCTTTTAGAGATCAAGTGCCCAAACTGCAATTCAAAACCCACTAATTTTTCACAAAGTGCCAATACAGCTGTTTAACCTGAATACAGGTGGCTGTAAAGGGGTGATGTCAGGTGCCCACAGAAGGGGCTCCGAGTGCCACCTTTGGCACCTGTGTCATAGGTTTGCCAACACTGAGATATACTATGAATATAACAAATATGAACCAATGAGGAATTAGTGCTTGAAAGCTTCTGAAAAACAGATAAAAAGAAAAAGTAGCACAAATACAGAGATACAATCATTTTCTAAATGATTGTATCTCTATAAAATCAAACTGAATTCACAATTGAATTTCAATAAGGTGTAAATGCTTCTTCTTCAGGTGTAGGGTCAATACCATAATGCATTCTTGATAAACTATCTGCCACAACATTTTGAGACCCTGGAATATGCTGTATCTTAAAAGAAAAATCTTGCAATGAAAAACTCCATCTCAATAGGTGTTGGTTGGTTACTTTCAGACATTCAAACCATTTCAATGCTTGATGATCTGTTTGCAAAACAAAGTTAGTACCCCAAATGTATGGCCTCAACTTATTTAAAGACCAAACAATTGCTAAAAAAATTTTTTTCTGAAACATAATACAATTTCTCTCTAGGCAACAATTTTTTGCTGAAAAAAGAAACAGGATGTAACATTCCTTCTTTTTTTGGTAGCAAAACACACCCTATCCCATACTTTGAGGCATCTGTCTGTAAAACAAAAGGTTTTTGAAAATCTGGAGCAATTAGGATAGGAGATTGGATCAAATGCCCATTCAAAGTATCAAATGCAATTTGACAATCTTGAGTCCAATTGACTTTTACAGGCATTCTTTTATGTGTCATTCCATTAGAGGACTGGCTATGTAACTGAAATGAGGAATAAATTTCCAATAGTAGACCACTGAACCCCAAGACTTGCTTGTTTTCATGGATGAGCCAGGTTTTTTTTACACTTTCAACCTTTGCTTGTAGTGGTTCAGTCATTCCACTACCAACTCAATGACCTAACTAAACCACCTTTCATCTTAGCCATTGCCGTTTTGAAACTTTGACAGTGAGTTCTGCTTCTCTCCAGTGTCTCAGAACTGTACATAGATGATCTTCAAATGTGTCTTAAAAGATAACAATGTCATCCAAATAGGCATTTGCAAAAAGTAACCCTTGTAGAACAATGTCCAAACTCAAAAATACTTTAAACTCAAAAATAACTTTGTGCATGATGAATGTGCATTTCTTACACAACTCAGGGTCAAGCTCTATTTGCCATTATCCTGAAGACAAATCCAAGCAACTTAAATACCTTTTCCAAGAGATTTTCTCAATTAAACCCTCTGCTCTAGGCATAGGGTAATTATTAATCAATTATTAGTCACAATCACCAAAAAATACATAACATCAACCAGGAGAAGGAAAAAAGAACAAGAGACAAAAACAAGGCTGATTTCTATTTCTTCTTCTCAGTGTCCCTTCAACCAGCCAGAAAGAAACAATATTCCCTCAGATCTGTTGATGTTGATCTATTATCTCCCTCTCACTTTCAGTTTGGTAGTCACCTTGCTCAGCTTGGGGGGGGGAAGGTGTTGATCTTGCTTTTAGGGAATATTTAAAAGTAATTTCCCCTGGCATTGTCACCATTGTATAGAAAAGTAGAGAGAATCTCACCCAACTGTAGCACAATGTGCTGAAAGCTTAAAAGTCACTGCTTCTTATCTCCAGAGCTGACGGCTTGCAAGATGCCAGACAGGCATCTTGTTTTCTTCCTGTGGGGAAAAGGGGTATTCCTGGATCAAGCAGAAGATGGCCACTGCCATCTTCAGCTATCAACAGTTACCACCCCTCCTCACCACACCTCCAGGGTGGCTTAACCCCCTTGGGGGTTCCCTATCAAGGAGAAATTCAGAGCCCTGCTCTGTTGCCATGATGTCAAACTGGAAGTTTACTTTGGAGAATTCTGATGTTCATGTTTCCAGTTGTTAATTTATCAAAGAAAGGGAAACTTCCCCATTATTTCCTGTGGGTGGTGCTTATGTCTTTATAGGAGGTGTGGTTGCATTGCAGGTCTCCCACAAATGGCTAATATGAATTGCCATGACTTGCTTTTGTCCATTCAGATGACTCCAGAAGATAATAGAAGATAATTTTTGGCTGCTTCTGCTTCACTTGTAGGTTTCAAACACCAGAAAAGCATGATAGCAGCAGCAAATATGGCAGACACATGGCATTTCTCTCCCTGTCTTCAGTGATGCAAGTGAGACAGATTCCAAACCACGTTGCAGTCATGTGGTTTTGAACTGATGTATGCATTCCCACCAGCAGGACCAACTGTCAGCTGTTTGGCATTTCCCTAGTAGCCATGAGAAGGAGTGGAGCTGAATCCCTCAGCTGGGATGTGGCCTCTTCTGCAATTCCAGCTGGGAGATTTGGCTTCACAGCATTTTGTAGAGCAGCCCCAAACACCTGATGGTTGGTCCCATGGCTGCTTGGAAGAATCCTCCAGCTGGGAGGAGGCCCCCTTTGCCGTTGCAGCCACCCTCCAAAATAAGGCTAGTCACAGGTAGAGGAGTGATTATACCAGGTGCTGTAGGTGCCTGGAGTAGGAACTGGCAAACCACTCCAGTATTCCCACCAAGAAAACTCCATGGACATGGGGTCATGAAGAGTCGGTCACCACTGTAGACACAACACACACGCATGCCATGTATGTATGCTAAAACTGAAATCATGTTTATTTAAGGAGAGCCCAGTACAACAGGGCAGGATTCTAGCACACCTAAAATAGACAATAGTAAAACCACTGCTTATAAAGCCCTCTTTAGATCCAAAAATACTGAACAATTACCGACCAGTGTTGAATATCCCATTCTTGGGGAAAGTACTAGAGCAGGTTGTGGCAGCTCCAGAGGTTTCTGGATGAGATTAACTACCTGGATCAAGCTCAATCTGCCTTTAGGTCTGGTTATAGGACTGAGGTAGAATCATAGAATCATAGAATCATAGAGTTGGAAGAGACCTCAAGGGCCATCCAGTCCAACCCCCTGACATGCAGGAACCCCCATCACAATATTTCCGACATATGTCCATCCAGGCTCTGCTTAAAAACCTCCAAAGAAGGGTCTGTGTCCCTTGTGGTTTTACTGGACCTCTCAGCTGCTTTTGACACTATCAGCCACAGCATAGCCCTGACTCGTCTCTCTGAAATGGGACTTGGAGGCATCGTCTCAAAGTGGTTCCAGTCCTTCCTGCAGGAGAGAATGCAGAAAGTGGTCTTCGGGGATTCATGTTTGACACCGTGGCCACTGATCTGTTGGGTCTCTCACAGTTCTGTTCTATCACTGATGTTATTTAACATTTACAGTGGAACCTTGACTTACGTCATTAATCCGTTCTGGAGGTCTAGACTTAAGTCAAACATGACTTAAGTCAAACAAACTTTTCCCATAGAAAGTAATGGGAAAGTGGATTAATCCGTTCCAGACAATGAAAAATACCCCAAATTTAACACAAATTTTACTGTCCCCCCAACACACACACACACACACACACACACACCAGTGGTTCTGGAAAGTCTCCCTCCAAAGGGGCAACACTCCCATCCTCCTGTATGTGCGCTGGCCAGGCTGGTAAGATCTCACCCGGGAGGGAGAAGGCTGGCCATGGCTCTTGGCCGACCCATCTGCCACAGGTCTCCATGCCCTGCGAAACACAGGCCCCTCCATGCTCAGCACCAGTGCAACCCTCGGCCTCCTCCCAGCCCACTCCCCTCCATTGGCCAAGGGCCTGCAGGAGGGGGAAGGCACTCAGCCTCCTCGCTTAGACCCACTGGGTGCAAAATGGGGCAAGCCTCCCATCTCTTGTGCAGCCGCTGTTGAACCTCAAGGTGCGTTCTGCTCTGCTTATGAAGGCACTTTCCTGAAGATCCACTTTCCACCTATCTTTTTCACCCTGCCCCTGACCCTCCTTCACCCTGCTTGAACCTGAAACGGCCATGTAGGAAGAAGGAAGGGGGAAAGTGAAGTGGGAGCCACGAGGAAGCCAGAAAGAGGCCGAGAAGCAGCGAGGCTGAAAACAAAGTGTCCACGCTTGCTCTCCGGCCTGCACCCTTCAGTACACCCCACCCAGAGCCATGGGTGAACAAAAGCCATGGGAACGACTAGCAGGAACTACGGCGGAAAGTGAGCATGCAGGCGCACTGAGGAAAGTGAGAGAGAGAGCGAGACAAAGTGAGCAGCGAAGGGATTTACGAAGGTGCTGCTGACAACAACATTTCAGTCGAGGGGAAAAGGAGGGGAAGGGGCTAAAAGCCAAGAGCAAGGAATTAATGTCAGGACCACCCCACCCACCCACCCACCCCCTCAAATTCATCGACGGAGGACTGTGTCTTTCCCTCCCATTATTAGCCGGAGGGAGGGGGTTGTTGCCCGGTGGGTGGAGGTGGGGGCGACCCGGTCAGACGCAGGAGGAGATGTGTGGGAAAGTAAATCATCAAAGCTCCCGCTGGGAAAGGCAAAGGAGCAGGGGCTGGATGGGCGACTGCATTCCCTCCAGTCCACACATGATCCCGGTGCTGCCTGACACCTGTGCGCGTGTGGCTGAGACTGCAGCCCCGAAGCATTTAAGCCTCTCTCGCCAGGCTTTGAGAGTCGATGCACCCCCGCCCTCCGAGCGGCGCCACCGCCCGCTTCCTTGACGGCCACCTCCCTCAGCCAGACAGAGCAGGAGAGACCCCACTAGGAAGGGCTCCAACCCTATAAAGCGTCCAGCCAGCAGGCGGGCGGGAAAAAACCCCAAAACACCCCACATAGAGAGAGAGAGAGAAGGTTTTGGTTTCTTTTTTTCCGCCCGCCCACCGGCTGTGCACGGGGTGGGGGGGACGCGGAGGTGGCGGGGAGGAGGAGGAGGAGGAGGGAGCCAACCCGAAATTATTTTTAATTTGTTTCCTAGTCATGGGGCGTGCGGGAAGGGAAAAAAAACCAAAACACCCCACATAGAGAAAGAGAGAGAGAGAAGGCAAAGACGGGTGCTCAGAGCTGGCCTCGCCCAAGCCACCGCAGCCGGAGAAGAGGAAGAAGGCAGGATGCTGGGTCCTAGCTGCCACCCGATTCCAGGGCCTTGCACCGGGGCTCTGAGACGTAACTCGGAGCCCTGCGACGCAAGTCAAACAGATACTTACTGGACGTAAGTCAAATATAACGTAAGTCAAGCGGGACGTAAGTCGGGCGTCCACTGTATATGAAACCAATGGGGGAGAATATCAGGAGTTTTGGAATTAAGTGTCACCAGTATGCCATTGACAGCCAACTCTACTTCTCATCACCTCTGGATTCCAAGGAAGATGTTTCAGCATTACATCAGTGCATAGCTTCAGTAGTGAACTGGACGAGGATGATCAAAATGAAACTAAACCCAGACAAGACATAGGTGCTTCTGATCAGTCGAAAGGGGATCAAGGGATAGGGATGCAACCTGTATTAGATGGGATTACCTTCCAATTGAAAAAAAGAGGTGCACAGTTTGGGGGTCGTCCTGGAATCATCCTTGAGCTTAGATGCCCAGGTTGCAGCTGTGGAGTGCATTTGCACAATTAAAGCTAGTACGCCAGTTATGCCTGTTTCTTGAGAAACCTGCTCCAGCTACAGTGGCACATGCCCTAGTGACATCCTGGCTAGATTACTGTAATGTACTCTATGTGGGGCTACTGATGGGAAGTGTCAGGAAACTTCAACAGGTCCAAAATGCAGCAGCTAGATTGCTGACTGGGGTGGGTTACAGAGATCACATTACACCACTATTAAAGCAGCTCCACTGGCTGCCAATCAGCTATTGGGCATAATTCAAAGCACTACGTGGCCTGAGTCCAAGCTACCTCAAAGATCGAATTTCACAGTATGAACCGGTTCAGGTGCTAAGATCATCAGGACAGGATTTTCTCTCCATCCCATCACTTTCACAGGTGCATCTCTTAACAACACGTGAAAGAGCCTTCTCTGTTGCTGCTTCCAGGCTTTGGAACTTCCCACTATAGGCCAGGACTGCCCCATCTCTGCTATCTTTTCAAAAGCAGGCAAAGACCTTCCTCTTCAGGCAAGCTTTCCCTAAATGATGGACTATCTGTTATATGACTTACCATATGTAATTGCATTGACTTTCATAAGTACACCTGTATTTTCCATGTTACTTTCCACCCCTAATTATGGATTTTTTCCTCTTAACTATTTCATGTCCTCTTTTTAGTTTTAATGTTGCCTTTTAATGTTGTAAGATGCCTTCTCTAATTCCTTGTTCTTAAGCTTCATTATGTCTTAAATGTTCTGGGTTGTACATTGTCCCTCATTACTGCAAGCCGACTTGGATCCTTTTCCAAGGAGAAAGGCGGGGTAAAAATATTCAAAAATAAATAAAATTAATACAGTGGCAGGGTTGGTTTGTCAGTGGGATCAGGCTCACACATGCTTGTCCTGTAGACAACCACAGTGTCATACCCTAGGATCTATGGAAACTAGTGAAGGGAAAGACTCCTCTCTCTCTCTCTCTCTCTCTCTCTCTCTCTCTCTCTCTCAGTTTTTAGAGAGCTTTTGTGCATCAGATCATAGAATCATAGATAAATAACATGGGTAGATAATCTCAGTACTGCATCAGTTTTTTACTGTTATGGTTATTTTTTAATTTTTTATCTAAATGTCACCTGTTTTTATTTTTATATTTTGTATTGTAGTTTTTAAAAAAAGATAAACTCTATCAGAACAGGCAAACACTAGTGCGGTCTGAATCATCTTAAAACAGGTTCATCTAAAAACAAAAAACCACAAACAGCCATGCTAATGTAGCCTTAAGTATTACGACAACCCAGAATAGCAGCTACCTGCTCTGGAGGCAAGATTGCTGCCTATTTACTCAACAGCCAGGCACAACAACATGGGCAGACCAAATACATATTGACATTTCTCAGCTTATATACTCCAGCAAATTTTCTCAGTGCAGCTGGAATAATCTTCTTCCCATTACTCACTGCAACATGGTTTGCCCATGCTAACTCGCCCTGAAAAGGTTGTCAGGCTTGATCATGGCAAGGTGTCTGGAGGTGCTGGCTAGCTCCAACCTTATTCCAATGGATTTTTATTCCTCTGCTGCCAGCCTCCAGTTCTGTTTACTGTACAGCATTATCTTTATCTTGATTTCTTCCCAGTGTCACAGAAAGAGGGGGCTCCTTTCCCTCCTATATACAAAGGGAGCTTTATGCAAACAATTATTGAATGTGGATTGGGTTTACTCAGGTGACAGATTGCTAGAATGTGGGTAAACTCTCAACAGTGTCCAAGCTAACTTCTATTGTGTACAGACTGCACTGTCAGAGCGTCTTGTGAATTATCTTCTTTGCTACAGCCATCTCTTCATTTGCACTGAGAAAAACAAAGATACACATATATAAAAATATAAGCTGAGGCATCCATTATTTTAAAAGAAATTCTTCACTTTCTTTGTGGACAAAGTAGGTGACAAATGTAGCCCTTCCCTCCCTCCCTCCCTCCCTCCCTCCAGAACAATGAATCAAGTGCTGTTTGTGCCCCATCTAAGAGAGCAGCACTTTGCTGAAGCCTTTATTTGTCTCCATTTTGGTATACTGAAGGTGCCAGAAAATAAAATATACAAAGTGAGCAATGGGCTGGACTGCTGGTTACTTTAAGTGGTGTCAGCTAGATATAAAAATGCAATACAAACAAGTGTTCATTTCATTTGTGGAGGACAAAACATACTGGAAAATTATAGAATGATGGAGACGGAAGGGACCCTAAAGGCCATCAACTCTAACTCCCTGCTCAGTGCAAGATCTGAATCAAAGCTGAAGGTTGATCAATTTCTCTTGAATACTTCCAGTGTTGGCAGCCCTTAGGAGGTTTTTCCTTGTATTCAACTGAAATCTGGCTTCTTGTCTATGAATGATTTAGCACCAGGTTCCCCCATTGTTACACTCTGGGATGACTAAAAACATGTCCTGGCCGTCCTCTATATGACAGCCTTTCGAAGTCTTTGAAAAGAGCTATAGTATATCACATCATTTGGGGTAAACATGCCCAATTCTATAGCTGCTGTGGGTTTTTCGGGCTGTTTGGACGTGTTCTGGAAGTTTTTCCTCCTGACGTTTCACCAGACTCTGGCTGGCATCTTCAGAGGTCAAGGAGCGCAGGAAGCTAGGAGTTCTCTCTGCCCTCTGGAGACGCTGGCCGCAGAGTCTGGTGAAACATTTCAGGAAGAAAAACTTCCAGAACATGGCCAAACAACCTGAAAAACTCACAACAGCTATCAGATCCTGGCCCTGAAAGCCTTTGAGAATACATGCCCAGTTCTTTTAGCCCTTCTTCCTAGGGCTTGGTTTCCAGTCCTGGGGATCATCCTTGTTGCCCTCCTCTGAACTTGCTCTAGTTTCTTGGCATCCTTCTTAAAGTTTATCTGGAGGTGGACACAGGACTCAAGATGAGGCCTCACCAGTGTCAAAGAGAGGAACTATTACTTTATGTGATTTGAACAATAGACTTCTATTAATACAGACTAAGATAGCATTTTTTGCAACCGTTAGCTCATATTCAGCTTGTTATCTACAGCAATTCCAAGGTCCTTCTCATTCGTATTGCTGAACCAAGTAGCCTCCCATTTTTAACTGTGTTTAGTGTAGACTAACTTGGGTGTAGAACTTTGCACTTACCAGTATCCTTCTCAAATGTAATCATAGAATCATTGGAGGTCATAGAATCAAAGAATCCTAGGGGCCCCCTCTTTGGAGCTTGATAACTCAGCCCCCTCAGCCCCAAACATCTTCAAATTTTCAAGGCTTACAGGGAAGAGCTTGAGGAAGATCCCCAGCTGTTTTGGTGCTGAAGTACAAAATAGCAATCGCAGCCATGTTTCTGCACCAAAAAGCACTGGGGAGCTTCTCTGATTTCATACATTAAGCCCAGTACTGTAACAAACTCAGCCTCTGACACTGCACAAGAGGATGTTGATGCTCAGATGCATTCTTATATTTCCTTAGTCATTTGACCAATAGCCAATGCTCCTTTTCTGGACAAGGCAATCAAGTGGGTTGCTGCCATGTGGCTTCAGTCATTCCTGGAGGAAGACCATGTACTCGATCCATTCCAATCTGGGTTCAGGCTACATCATGGTTCTGAAACAGCCCTGATCGCGTTACAAGATGACCTGTTGAGGGGCGCCAACAGGGGTTGCTCTGCCCTGTTGGTCCTCCTCGATCTGTCCGTGGCCTTTGATACTGTCAACCACAGTATCCTCCTGGGCAGGCTTTCGGAGGTGGTGATTGGTGGCCTCGCCTTGTAGTGGCTGCAGTCCTTCCTCTGCAACTGTGCCCAGAGAGTACAGATGGGTGGAGTTCTGTCAGCCTCTTGGTCCCTTACATGCGGGGTTCCACAGGGGTTGGCTCTCTCCCCCATGCTGTTCAATATCTACATGAGGCCGCTGGCTGAGGTCATTCGGAGTTTTGGGGTCTGCTGTCATCATTACGCTGATGACACACAGCTCTATCTCTCCTTCTCCACCTCTGCAATGAAGGCTGTTCGGACCCTTGATCGCTGCCTGAATGCTGTATTGGAGTGGACCAGGACCAACAGCCTCAAATTTATTTATTTATTTATTTATTTATTTATTTATTTATTTATTTATTTATTTATTAGTCTTGTATCCCGCCCATCTTCCCACTGGGAACTCTGGGTGGCTCACAACAATAAAATCAGGTAATAAAAACACAAACAGAAAAGCAAGACCAGGCATAGTTAATGCAGGGGGGCAAGATGGCAGCATAATAAAGCAAGGGAAAAAAAGAACCAAACTAATTGAGAAGTTTGCCAAACGCCTCCCTGAAGAGGTGGGTCTTCAGGGCCTTCTTGAAGGCGGGCAGGGACTCTGTCAGGCGCAGCTCACTGGGGAGATGATTCCAAAGCATGGGGCCCACCACAGAGAAGGTGCAGTCTCGCGTACGCGATTTCCGTGCCTCTCTGGGTGTGGCCACTCTCAGTGAGCGCGCCTGCGCCAGTCTCGTGGGTCTGGACCCGGTTGACCTTTGAGAGATACACTCCGCCAGGTACTCTGGTCCCAGGCCGTGGAGGGCTTTGAAAGTCAAAGCCAGGACCTTGGACCTGATCCGGAGGACAACGGGGAGCCAATGCAGGCGAGCCAGGACTGGGGTGATGTGCTCGTATCTACGGGCACCCACCACCAGCCTGGCCGCCGTATTTTGCACCCGCTGTAACCTCCGGAACAGGGCCAAGGGCAACCCCACGTAGAGGGCATTGCAGTAGTCGATCCTCGAGATCACCAGGGCCTGCACTACTGTCCTCAAACTCAACCCCGAGAAGACTGAGGTACTGTTCCTTGGGAGGGGACCAAATGGATACTGTGGCCCTCTTCCCAGCTTGGATGGGATTTCCCTCCAGCTGGCTGATAGAGTGAAGAACCTGGGTGTGACCCTGATTTTGGTGCTATTCTTGGAGTCCCAGGTGGCTGCCGTCTCCAGGGCTGCCTTCTCCCAACAGGCCCATATCTTGATGGTGATGTCCTAAGGACAGTCATCTTGAGGATAGATTACTGTAACGTTCTCTGCATGGGACTTCCCTTGACCCTTATCCGGTGATTGCAGTGGGTGCAGAATACGGTGGCCAGATTGGTAGTTGGTGCAGGAAGATATGACCGCATCACCCCCATTCTGGCCCACCTGCATTGGCTACCCGTCGCCTCCCAGATTAGGTTCAAGGTACTGGTTTTGTATTCATATTTTATTGTGATTATTGTTATTACAAAATAAAAAAGAAGAAAGGAAAGACGAAGGTAGTTGAGCGGACAAAAGTTACAGTGATAGAGTCAATTCCTGCCTTCACATTCCAAAATTATCGATAAAAAAAGAAATGTCTATAATTCATTTCACATCAACCTACATCCGTAGGGCTACTCCCACCTAATCTAACTTTAATTAAATTTTTATGTTTTACCACCGGCCCCTTCATTGTTTTCAATATCTTATGCTTCGTCAACTGGGTGTTTTCATGCTGACAGTACTCCCTCTAGTCTTTCTTATTAAGTCTTTTGTTTAACCATTCGTAAAATAATTGCCAAGTTTGTGCATAGATGTTATCTTCTTTGTTTTTTATCACAGTTGTTAATTTATTCATCTCCGCACATTCCAAATTTTTTGAGATTATTTCTTCATCCTTGGGCGTTGTTTTCAGTTTCCATTTTTGGGCCCAAGCTAACCTTGCGGCTGTTAGAATATGTATTATTAAGTAATTTATTTCTTTGGATTGCTCACCCATAGCCAGCCCTAATAAAAAATATTGTGGGTTGAACTTTATTAGTCTTTTTGTTATTTCCTGTAGCCATTTGTGTATTTTGATCCAAAATTTTTTGCTTTTTTACACGTCCACCAACAATGGAAGAAAGTTCCCTTCTTTTGTTTGCATTTCCAGCATTTATCAGAAATTCGTGGGTTAATTTTATGTAGCCTCTCAGGAGTTATGTACCATCTGTGGAACATCTTCAATAAATTTTCTTTATAAGATGCAGCAAAAGTTGCTTTATAATTGGTCTTCCATAGCCTTCCCCACTGCTCCAGACTTATATCTTGACGGGTGTTTCTCGCCCATTTGATCATAACGCCTTTTACCTCCTCATCCTTTAACTCCCAATCCAACATGAATGTGTAGAGTTTGCTAATGAGCTTAGCCTCAGTTCCTAATAATATCTTATCCAATGCTGATTCCTGATTTTCAATCCTCATTTCCATTCTGTCTAGTTTATATCTCACGTTAATTTGGTGGTACGGTAACCATGATTTAATAAGGCCTGATGTAAGTAATTGTTCGTATGATTTTAACTGCCCCTTTCTGTCTAGTAAATGCTTGTATGTGGGTAGTGTTGTTCGCTCTATTAAGTTTGGGTGCATAATTGCCTCTGGTGGCGAGAACCATCTAGGTATTTTCATATAATATTTCCTTCTAATATCATTCCAGGGAACATCTAAGAAAATGACTGTTAAATATCTTACTTTTAGTTCCTCTATGCCACAAATGAAAATGCGAGCCCCTCTGGAGGTTAAAACCCTCCAAGTTTAATAATCTATTGTCTCGCAACGAGATCCAGGCCTTTAACCAAGTCAGCATGCATGCTTGGTGATAAAGGCGCCAATTGGGTACTCCCCAACCTCCCCTGTCCTTACACTCCTGCATTAATTTGAGTTTAATCCTTGGTTTGTTCCCTGTCCAAATGAATTTATTTGTTATTTTATTCAATTCTCCAAAAAACTTCCACCCTAAATTAATAGGGATGGTTTGGAATAAGAAAAGTAATTTTGGCAGCACATTCATCTTAACAGTCACTATCCTTCCTAATATTGATAAGTGTAGTCGATCCCATTTTTTAAGGTCCTCTTCTATTTGGTTTAGTAATCTCGTATAACTATCCTCTTTCAAAGATGTGCATCTCACCGTCAGTTGAATTCCTAAATATTTAATTTTCTTTATTATTCGTATTCCTGTTGTTTCTTCCAATTTAGATCTCCGTTGGCCAATAAAGTTTTTGGTGAGAAATTTAGTCTTATCTCTGTTTATCTTCAAACCTGCCACCTTCCCAAATTTTTCAATTTCTTCAATCAGTTTAGGTGCTGAATCAATGGGATTTTCTAAAATAAAAGCCAGATCATCAGCAAATGCTTGGACTTTATATTCCTCTTGCTTAATTTTTAGCCCTGTTATTTCTTTATTCTCCCTTATTTGTCTGTTTAAAATTTCTATGACCAATATGAATAGTAGCGAGGATAAAGGGCATCCCTGTCTTGTTCCTTGGAGTATCTGAATGTCCTTTGTTAACTCTCTGTTGATTACTATTTTTGCCCTTTGCTTAAAGTATATTGCCCCCGCTAGTCTCGTGAATTTATCTCCGAGTTCCATTGTTTGCAATTGATTGAGCAGAAAATCCCAGTTTACATTATCAAAGGCTTTTTGTGCATCTAAGAAGAATATTGCCATTTCTTTATCGGGGTTGGCTTCATAGTACTCCAAAACATCTAAAATCAGCCGTATATTATTTCTAATGTGTCGTCCAGGTAGGAACCCATTCTGGTCGTGATGTATAAAATTAATTAGGAATTTTCTAAGCCTATTTGCTATAATAGTTACAAATATCTTAAAATCACAGTTTAGCAAAGAGATCGGCCTATAATTCGCTATCAAGGAAGTATCCAAATTTTCTTTAGGAATGATAGTTATTATAGCTTCTTCCCATGAGAGGGGTATTTTAGCTTTATTCAAAATTTCGTTATAGGTTTTCAACATTGGATGTAATATTGCTTCTCTGATACATTTATAAATTTCAGCTGGGAGACCATCTGGACTGGGTGCCTTCCCCGTCTTTTGTTTATCTACTGCTTCTTGTAGCTCTTCAATTGTTATTTCTTGGTTTAACAGTTGTTTTGTTTCCTCGGTTGCTTTGGGGATATTAGCTTGATTAAGATATTGGGTTATATCCTCTATAGCTATTTCTTTGGATTTATATAGACTTGTATAAAAATCAGAGACGATTTGCTGCAGACGTTCTTGTTCCACACATAAGTTTCCTGTTTCGTCTCTGAGTCCTTTTATATATCTTTTTTCCTTTTTCGTCCGTATTTTATAGGCTAACCATTTCCCCGGTTTATTTGCATTTTCAAAATAGTTCTGCTTACACCTCTTGATCTGATTGGCTAAGTCTTCTGCTTCCAACATATTTATTTGGTGTTTGACTAAATTTAATTCCTTTCTTATTCTTGAACTCTGCTCGGATTTCCCTGTTAGCTGCTTTTCTAGCATTTCAAGTTTCGATTTTAATTCACTTAGTCTTCTTTTCTTGTCTCTATTTTTTTAGCCACATAGGCAATTATATTACCGCTGAGCACTGCTTTAGCTGTGTCCCATATAATTTGTGGTTCTGAGTCTGCAGTGGTATTTTCCTTTAAAAAAGTTCCATTTCTTTTCTTAGGCTGTGTTGAAATTTTTTATCCATCAGTATATCCCTGTCAAATAGCCATCTGCCCGATCTCTTTTTCTGTATTTTCCATGATATTGTTATTGGATTGTGGTCAGCGTAGGTATTGGGTTCAATATTAACCTCCAAGATTTCTTTCCTCAGGTCGGTCGTTGACCACACCATATCAATCCTAGACCACGATTTCTGTGCGATTGAATAACAAGTATATTGTTTTCCCCCAATATGTTTTTCCCTCCAAACATCCGATAATCATAGCTCCTCTACCCATTGGAGAAAAATTTTCGGTAGCGTCCTTTTATTACCCTTCTTTTTGTTTTCCCCTGCCATATAATCTCTTTGTTTACAAACCACAGCATTAAAATCACCCAAAAGTAGAATATGTTCATACTTCCTTATTGTCTTCTCATTATACAGATTTTGATAAAAACTTTGGTTTTTATTTGGAGCATATATCGCCACTAGCAGGATAACTCTAGTTTGTTTTTTAAGTTCAATCATCAGTGTTCTACCCTCTGAGTCTGCCTTTATAAATTTTGCCTCTACTCTAGGTTGGACATACAGTGCAATTCCTCTTTTTTTCTTTTCAGAGTCCGCAGAATAAAATAAATTCCCAAGTTTCGGACATTCTAGTAATTTAGAGTCTTTCTTTTTAATGTGCGTCTCCTGGAGACAAACGATGTCCGCATTTTCCTTTATTAATTTATTAAAAACTTTCCTTCTCTTCTCAGGTAAATTTAATCCTCTAATATTTACTGAGATTATATTGGTTTTCATTTATATCTATTTCCCTTTAGTTGAACTACTAATTTAAATTTCTTTTCTTTTTTCTTGTATTAATTTTAGACTCCGACTCTGTTCTTGCCTCTTGGTCTGGGTTTATTTCTAATTTCTTGTAATATTGTCTCTGGATTTTGCTTCCAGATGTTCCTATTTTATCTTCGTCTACCTCAATCACCTGGTCTCTCTCAATTTCTTTAAAGTTTTGTTTATAAAATTCCTGTGCTTCCTGTGGTGTCTCTAGTCTTACATTTTTTGCTCGCCAATTCACTATCATACCCTCTGGGAACAGCCACCTAAATTTTATATTGTCTTTGTTTAGTTAGAAATCTATAGTTTTTTCTCATCTCCCTTATTCGTTGTGGGGTTTCTTTTAGAATCACTACCTCTTTCCCTAAGATCATCAGGGGTTTTTCATTCATTGCCTTCATCACCCTTTCTTTCATTTCTCGCCTTACAAATGTTACTCTCACATCTCTTGGTAACTTATTTATTTTTGCGAACCTTGAGTTGGTCCTGTGTATATATTCTATCTCCTTTTCTAGTTCTTTCGCTTCCAAACCCATTCTTTCTGCTAGGGGATGAATTATTGTATCTAAAAGGTCTTGTTCTTTTGTTTCTTCCACTCCTCTTAGTCTAAACATGTGGGCTGATTTTTCCATTTCTATCTTTAATATAGAATCTGAATATTCTGGTATTGTTTCTTGTATCTCTGAGTTTAGTTTTATTTGGTGATTCAATTTTTCTTCAATCACATTGGAGTGCTTATCTAGCTCATCTATTTTGTTACTGTTCTTGAGTATATCTTGTTTGGACTCAGTTAGATGTTGATTCAGCTCTCTGACTTGTGTTTCCAAATTTTTCACTGTTTCCTCTATTTTATCATGTAGCTTATCTATCCTTTCCTCAATTTTTGTTGGTTGCTTTTAATCTCTGCCTTCAGCTTTAGAAACATGGCCATGATTGTATCCATGTCCTTACTTGATTGTTCTTTGGTTGGGTCTTTGGGAGTTTCTTTCCCCATTAAGTCAAGAATGGTTCTAGATTGTGCCGGGCTAGAGTCTGCGGATGAGGGAGCAGATCCAAACTTTTTTGGTCCCTTACTAGCCATGTTTCCAACTTTCAAATACTGCTTAAAGTACTCAGTTTGAGTCCAAGAAACTTACATCTGTCACTTTCATTTAGTCATGATCGTCAGACATATATAACCGTGAGAATTTGGTAAATAACAATATCATGCCCTGTCGAAGGAAGAAAAAAAAGGACTAGTCTAGTAACAGTTAATCTCCTTAATCAATCTAAATGTATATATATATTACCCTCTATTCTAACCAGTAAAGTCATGTATAATGTTCTTGGTTGTTGATCATTTATATTGTTCTCAACACTTTCAGACTGGCCCTTTCTAACTGGTTTTGGGGAGGTAATCACAAAAGCTTGTCACAAAAGCAGTAAATTAATTAATTAAGTAATTGACCGCGCTAGTTTCAAGGTTAATTATTTCCCCTATTCCAGTATTTTGATAGTGGTTATATTAGGAGGTGAGATGATAACTATATTCTTGATGATGAATTCATACATTTAGAATTTTTTAAGGCACCCACATTAAACAAATAAATTATAGGATAACTATTCCCACCGTTGTCCTATTTTACTCATCTATTAACATCATTGTGTGTGCTTCTTAGTATATCTTAATGCTCAATTTCCTCTTTTCTTTTCTTCTTCTTCTTTTTTTCTTCTTTTCATTTCTTTCTTCTTTCCCAGGTTATGTTCTTTCCAAAGTTCTTTCCCTTATCACCACCTTCCTGCTTGACTGATTCGTTACCCGTCAGCCCCCTGTTAGTCTCTTGAATGTTACCAATAGTCTATTTTAGTCTCCTCCTACCCCCACCATGGAAATAGGATTTCCGTTCGTAATCCTTTTCCCCTTGTTGCTAGTGTCCCACTTGATACAATAAGTGCTGAAAGATGTTGATTCCTGCGCTCGAAAGAGGTGTGGGGAGTGGTGAAAGTCCTTCGGCCACTTCACTCTCCCACTGCCTCGTTCTCGGGGAGGAGGTTCTAAGCCGGACGTTGACGGCATGTGCCTTTAAAACACTCGTGGCGGCTACAGGAGTCTATAGTTTCTCCCTCAGGCCAGCTTTCTTCAAAAGACCACCTGGAGTGTTTTCACAAAAGCATTGAAACAGTCAGGAGCCCCCAAAGGAGGGGTGGCGGTGGGGAGACAGCGCGGGTGTACAGTGTGGGTGCAATGAGGGAGAAAAACCGCGACAGGAAGAACAGCCCACAGCAGTTGTTGTCACCTGCCCACAGAAACAACGTGGAGAAGACAGTCTGCAGCACACAGCACACGACGTGGAGAGGACAGTCCACGGCATCCAGCACATGACCCACAACACTGGAGAACTTGCAAGCCGGTCAGTAGACAAGCTCCCCTTGCAACAAACGTTTGGAAATTATCAGCAGCTTGCCACCTTAAACTTGTCAGCAACTTCGCCACCTTAAGTTTGTCGGCAAATTCACCACCTTCAGTCTTCCCCTCTGTACTCACCGGCCGCTTTGCTTCACCTGAGGGGGGTTGCGCCTGTTGTGGCGTCAAAATGTTTTATAGTTTTAAAGCTTTATAGGAGTCCTGTTGTATCACCAAACTTTCAATCTTCTTGTTACCACCTTCGCCTGTCCCGCGGCTTCAAGCTTAAACCAGCTGGAAGCCTATAGCCGACGGCTTAGCACAGGGAACACCCTGCGCAATAGCGTGGATCAAAGAGGGGATCCCAAGCATCTTCAGGGTCCTTGGCCTCAGGACGCCATTGAAACTCCAATTCCTCTCGCGGGGTGCACCTCCAGCACCCCCCCGCCTCCGGGTCTTGACCACCAAACCGGAGGAACCCCACAACTGTCAAAATGTCACCCCAATCCAGGAGGAGCTGCTCCTCTGAGGCAACTGTCACCACGGCGTACCGGAAGTCAACCCTTTCTATGACCAAAGTACTGGTTTTGATACACAAAACCCTCCATGGCTTGGGACCAGTTTATCTAACGGAGCGTATTGTCCCAAGATCTTCTCTGGCTCGGCTCACTAGGTCATTCCAGGTCCTCATGCTTAGAGTCGCTACCCCACAGGAAGCTCAAAAGACATCTGCTCAGAACCGTGCTTTCTCTGTGACAGGTCCCATTTGGTGGAACCAGCTTCCCAGTGATATTAGGACCATGGAGCCCCTCCCAGCCTTTAGGAAGCAATTGAAAACTTGGCTCTCCCAGGCTACTTTTCACAACTAATGGTGGTTTATCCTATTCTCTTTTCCCTTCTTTTTTGCCACCATCATATATCCCATTTTTAAAATTGATTTTAATGTCTTGATTGATTGGGTTTGTTTTACATTTGTTTTTATGGCTAAATTGTATGGATTTTCTTGCTGTGAGCTGCCCAGGGTTCCTTCGGAAAGTTGGGCAGTATATAAATATAAATAAATAAATAAATTCAAAGCAATGAGTGTAGCCAAGTAAATGTGTTTAGATTTTGGAGAGGTATTACAAAGAACTGGGATTGCTCAGTATCACTGCTCTAACTATGTTTCTAGTTCCAGCAACCTCAGCACCAGTGGAGCAGGTCTTCATTGAGGGTGGGATTTTGATGAAACCTAACAATGCCAGACAAGGAGCCAACTGTGCGGAGAAAATTGTGTTCTTTAAATGAAAACTTGATGGGTTTGAATAATTGTAGCAAGTTCATTTTTGTGAAATGTCTTGAGTTTTAGCATCAGGCTGGGAGCCCATCTTACCATATCACACTGCAAAAATTACTAGTTTAACTGATATGCAGTTTTGATAAACAGTAGTTGAGTAAGAGCACAGCTTTGTATCAATAAATGGTTTGGATTCTGATTCTAGTATGCTCTTCATGTCAAATTTGTGGTGACAATCAGATGATCAAGGACAGGGGAGATGGTACCAAAAGTAAGTGGTTCATAAGTCTCCCCCCCAGGGCTGGTGCTAGTTTTTTTTGCACCCTAGGTGGGGGGGGGGGGTGGGGCGGCGGCGGGGCAGCGGCGGCAGGGGGCGGCGACGGATGGTGGAGGACAGCAATGGGCGCGGGGGGGCAGTGATGGGCGAGGGGGCAGGGCGGCGGATGGCAGGGACGGCGATGGGCACGGGGGTGGGCGGCGATGGGCGCGGGGGTGGTGGATGGACAGCGGGGGATTGGCTGGCGGGCGGTGGGGGGACGGACGGCAGTGGCCAGCGGTGGGGGGGCGGCAGTCTTGCCAGCGCCCTCTCTCCATTTTGATGCCCTAGGCAACTGCCTCGTTCGCCTTAATGGAAGAGCCGGCTCTGCTCCCCACATCCACACACCCCTCTTTTTTTTAAAGGGGGAAAAGCTTTTAATAGGTACTGGAGCCTTGGACTTGAGGCTTGGGACTTGGACTCAAGGACTTATCAGCATCCCTGGGACTGAGCCTTGTGGTACCTCACTTGACAAGGCTCTAGCTGGACCATCTGGAAGTCACATAATAGACTTTGAGATAAGTTAGGAAGATCAAAGAATGATCAAGTAAACTGGGCCTACTTGGATACAGGACAAATGTCCTGTGACTATGGAGGGTGTCAATCAGAGCAGCATTTATGTGCATACAATTTATGCTAAACTCCTGTACAGAAGACGATCTAGCAAATGGCTGAGATAACTATATTGAAGTAGCTTCTTTCTGTTGAAAAATAGTCTATCTATATTTCATACAGGCAAAATTAAATTTCATATACTTTATGTCCTTAATTTTAAATTGTGCAACTCTCTAATACTTTGATATGAAGGAAGGAGGGAGGGAGGGAGAGAGGGAGAAGGAAAGAAAGAAAGAAAGAAAGAAAGAAAGAAAGAAAGAAAGAAAGAAAGAAAGAAAGAAAGAAAGAAAGAAAGAAAGAAAGAAAGAAAGAAAGAAAGAAAGAAAGAAAGAAAGAAAGAAAGCAGCATTCCCTGGGACGGGTCTGCCATTGGCATCTTGACCTCAGTCATGGGAAAGGCCTCCTTCAATGATGCGATGGGCACAGTTCCTTCCCATTCAAAGCAAAAGCAAAGCAAAGTGTTCTGCTTATATATCACCCCATCGTGCTTACAACACTCTCTGGGCAGTTTACAATTTAATTGTGCAGGCTGCACATCCCACCCCCACCCCCAGCAAGCTGAGTACTCATTTACCGACTTCAAGGGGTTGGAAGGCAGAGTCAACCTTGAGCCGGCTGCTACCTGCGATTGAACCCAAGGCCGTGAGCACTGTTTTTGCTCCTGTACGGGCATTTAACCACTGCACCACAATGCTCAAATTAATCTCAAGGTTCTCTCATTTTGCTAATGCAAACAAATATGCCAACTCAGATGAACTGTGACTAAAAAGAATAAACAAAGTGATGTTCTTATTAAACCCTAGTTTTGGTGTTCCTCCTAACCCCACTTCTAGATTGCTTTTTGGTCCAGAAAAAAGATCCTGTTTGTCTTTCCAAAATCCCACGGTTTCTTTGATCCTGGGCCATGGCTCCATCCTGATTCCCAAACTCCTCCTGTATCTATATTCAATTTGTAGCGTTTTCTACGGACATTTCCTGTGGTGTCCCACTGTGCAGGTGGGATTTCTTGTATCCATTAAGGATGTCTGTCCTTACATATTGCTAGCTTTTTAGGAAGTTCTCACTTCCAGCTCAAGAACAGGACAAGGAGGAGACCGAATGGCAAATTTCCAGAATTTCCAGAAAGCATCCTCTGCACCAAATTATTATCTTTTCATTTGTGAAGTAAAGCATACACAGAGAGGAAGTCAGGAGTGACTGGTTCATTGTTCAGAAAGATGGAAACAATGCAACAGATGCATCTAATTTTGAAAAGGCCATGCCATGTGGGAGAGGTGGCTATATTAGTTGTGCACAATTTCATGCAACTTGGGCAGTGGATGTTGTTTTTAGCTCAGTGGTCTAGGCACCTGGCTTCAGATCCTGGGGAATCCAATTTCCTACTGTGCATCCCAGGAGAAGAGCCAGCCTGGGTGGCCTTGAGCAAGATGCACAGTCCTGGGTCACCCTGAGAAGAAGGGAATTGTAAACCACTTCAGTATATTCTCTACCAAGAAACCCTAGAAAGGGTTGCCTGGCCTGCAACTGCAAGTGTGAGGCCATTTATTGGGAGCACCAGAAAGCACATTGCTGTCTTGTAGGCAGAAAGGGGGAGGCAGCCGTTTCCTGTTCTTGCACACAAACAAGTGTATGGTTTACAGCCATACCACGTACCTTAGTATCTAAGTTTTCTCGAGGCCTTTTATATACATTAGAATTTATATATATATATAAATAAAACTTCAGTTCCCACATTTTCAGTTTGAACATGATCCAGAGGAAGTAGAATGCATTCTGGACCTTGCTTCCTGTCTGAGTGCTGTCCTTTGAAAGACTGCTTGTCCGATCTGCGCATCTTACACTGGGGTGGCAACCGTCAATGAGGCCCAGAAATCTGCCACCTGAAACTGGGCTTTGTCCATAGTGGCTGCATTGCTCTGGCACTCCTGCCGTGCTTTTCAGAATGTCTTAAAACCTGGCTGTGTACATGAGCCTTTCATGGCCTTATTCCAGACTAATCTTGCTGTTATTACAAGGTCAACAAGGGTTTCTTAAAAACAAGTCATGAAAGACAACTTTGATCACTTTCTTTGATAAAATTAGAGGCCTGGTAGATCGGGGGATGCTGTGGATATTGCTTATCTGTACTTCAGTAAGGCCTTCGATAAGGTTCCTCATGGTATTCTTGCTAAGAAGTTAGTAGAAAGTGGGATAGATAACACTACTGTTAGGTGGATTTGTAAGGTGCAAAGGATTGCAGTGGGCTTGGGATAACATGTTAGGAGAAGTATAGGTAGAACATTTCGTTTTGCATCCCTACCATGTGTGAGCTGGTCTGAGCTGGCATTTGATCTCTCATACGTCACTGTATGGCTGCCAGGGAACCATTGGAAAGCATCTGATATAGCAATATTGTTGAAACTGAGTGCAGTGAACTCTAGAGCTGAAAGAGGAAACTTAGAGAGATACTTTTCAGGGTACAGTGCCCTGAATTCAGAGCTAGTGGCTGGGATTCTGGGAGTTTTATTCCAAATATTTAACCCTTATGCCCAGGATTAAAGGCCAAAAAGAGGGATGCAAGAAAAATCCAGGTTGCACAATGAGAAGGCTCAATGAAGGTGTCAACCCAGTGTGCCACAGAAGTGGGAAAAAAAGCAAACTCATTAGGAAGGGTATAGAAATAGAAATAAGTCAGCAATTGTCATTTTGCCTCTTTATAAATCTATGGTGAGGTCCCATCTGCAGTACTGTGTACATTTCTAGTCACCACACCTCCAGGAGGATATTATGGAACTAGAAAAAGTGCAGAGGAGGGCAACCAGGATGATTCGGGGACTGGAACACCTTCCTTACCATCTGAGGCTACAATGGCTGGGCCTCTTCACTCTTGAATGGTGGCGCCTAAGAGGCGACCTGACTGAAGTTTATAAAATCATACACGGTGTAGACAAAGTTAATGAGGAAAAACTGTTTTCCCTATCACACAACACTAGAACTAGGGGGCCCTCCATGAAGCTTTTGGGTGCTAGATCTCAAATAAATAAGAGAAAGTTCCTTTTCACCCAAAGGATCACTGGTCTGTGGAAGTCCCTGTCAGAAGAAGTGGTGGCAGCTGTCAGCCTTGACAGCTTTAAGAAAGGATTGGACAAGTTCATGGAGAACAAGGGTATCCATGGCTATCATGATGGATGCCTAAGGACAACCTCTGGGTTGGAGTGATGGGCAGGATATCTCTCAATGCCATTTGCAGGAGATCGTAAGCAGCTGAAGACATCTGTTTGGGAACCCCCTGAAGCACATGGTGAGCCTCTGTGTGAGACAGAATGCTGGACTGGATGGGCTACGGCCTGTTCCAGCAAAGCTGTTCTTATGTTCTTATGAAGGTAGATCTCAGGCTGACATTTCTCAACGAAATACTAAAACAATCAATGGGTCTACTGTGAATGTGAAGGTCTCAGATACTCTTTTCTGCTGAGGAGCAGCCAGGGACTAGTCCGGCTGCCCATCAGGCCAGGAGGTTCTTCAATCAGAAGCTGCAGTGGGGCATTTTGAGGGCTGCTGGATGGCTCAGAGGTTGAGGTCTCTGGCTGCGGAACATGAGGCTGAGAGTTCAATTCCCCCACTTGACAGGTTTTGCAGTTCTAACATAATAATGATGATGATGAGCTGTACTGTACTCTACTGTACTTCCTGGCGATGGGATAAATGAAAGGCCAAATCTTCTAGCTTGGCATCTCTGCCATCAGCCATTCTCTGTATGGGTGGTGGAGTCTCCTTCCTTGGAGGTTTTTAAGCAGAGGATGGACATCTGTCGAAAATATTGTGATGGGGTTCCTGCATGGCAGGGGGTTGGACTGGATGGTCCTCGAGGTCTCTTCCAACTCAATGATTCTATGAGTCTATGATTCATGATTTTCTATCTTGTTCTTGTTGGAGAGATAATGACATTCTTAGAATTAGGAAGTAACTAGCCATTGTAATGTATTTATATGTAAATACAGTGGACCCTCGTATAACAAACGGTTTGTATAACATAAAATCTGTACAACATAAAAAATTCTGGAGATAGGGGAAAATTGCTTAACAGAATCGCCTATGGGACGAATCTGTACAACATAAAAATTGTCGCGATTAGGGATTACTCCATTTTCAATGCATTCCTATAGGAAATTTGCATGAAGGAAAATTTGCTTAACAGAATTTCATTTGCAATGAATTAATTCCTTTATACAAGGTACCACTATAGGTTTTTTTTTATAGAAAATCAGTGACAACTACATTTTTAGGTCTAATGAGCATTCAACTCCATGGACATGGGGTCACGATGGTCTAATGAGTAACTCATATTTACTTTTGTAAGTTACTTTCTTAAGCCATTTTGGGATACATTTTGAAAGTCTATTTTCAGTATTCATAGTATTAACTTGTGAATCCTAAGTAACAAGGGAAGTATTCTTTGGGTTTGCCATTTCTCTCTTAATAAGTTTTTCTAAGCTGCAGTGTCAGATTTGGTAACTAAAGTAGTTGCATATTTTTTTCTGGCCTTTCACTACCTGTGACCCCACACATTAATAATGTACGGTGCAGTAAAATGCTTGTACAGTTGGAGCAACAATAATTCTAAAGGTAACCTGGCCACTAAGGTGTAATAATTCAACAAATTCCTTTCAAATATTATGTTCTGATGGAATCACATATTCGAACTTAGAACATATTAGAACTTAGAGCTGGAGGTGACCCTAAGGATTGTTTGAAATTCAACTAGCATATTGTGCCTTTAAGAGGTCTTTATCGGAGGCACTTTGGGCAAATCACCTCGAGTAGCCAATTGTTTATAGTACTGTGCTTTTATCTCGGTTAATAATGTCAGTCTCTATGTGAGTCTGTTAGTGTTCAGTAGACATAGGCACGACTCGGCGAAATTTTCGTTTTCATTTCTGTTTTCCGTTTCCGTTTCCGTTACGTAACGGAAATGGTAATGATAATTAAGCCGTCAGAACTCGAACTCGAACCGAAAAAATAAACATTTGGTCGGGTTTTTCGTTTTCGTTTTCATTTGTGGCATCGCGGCGCAATGCAAAGCACAGAAAAAGGTTTTAAAAGTTTTTTTTAAAAAAAAACCCGACTCCCGGCCAAAAAAACAGGCGAAAATATGCCTGCCTGAGGCTTTGCCATCTACCAGAGGGGTGGTTTCTGGGGGGTCCCCGGCCTCCCCCCCTCTTCTCCTGTCCTGGGCTACTTGCACCATGCTGGGGGGGTCATCCTCGTCGTCTTGCCATGCCATGCGGTGGGGGGGGAAATCAAAAATGGCGACCGCAGTTTTTCTTTTGAAATCGTGGTCAAAAAACACACTAAATCACCACAGAAACATGTGAAATTTATTTATTTTAAATGCCTGAATTTTAATAGTAGCAGCAGTGGGTTTTTTAATAGCAATAAAATGTTGTATTGATTTTATTTTATTTTATTTTATTTTATTTTTTATTTTTTTAGACCTGCCCATTTGGGCTGGGCATGGGATGGGACCATGCAAATTGTTTGAACCATTCCACCAGTGGCATCGCCAGGTTTTTAACTGACACTTCTGGATGTCTCGGAGGGCATAAAAAGCCGAGGCATCTTCTAGAAATCGCAGTCAGGTGTATGGATGTGGTTGAGGGAGGAGGGCTGGCTGCTGGTGCTGGTGTGATCCAATCGAGATTGAGGAGGGAGGCTGGAGGCTTTAGGATTTAAGTTAGGCAGGCATGGAGGGAATTGAATTTAGAAAATAATTTCTTTGATTCCCTGCAGCTTTGTCTGCTGAAGGGAATAGCAGTTTATTCTTTATTTCTTCTCTGGCAGTTTGTGAGGATTTTTTTCTGATATTGGATAAAGGAAAGGGAAGGTTCGACTGGGAGTGGGAGGTTTGGATTTATTTTAAAAATATATTATATACTACCATTTATTTTCTACTTTCCCAACTTCAATTTGCTTGCACACACACACATTTGGGGTGCAAGCCAAGAACAGAACCTCTATCCTAAGTGATATCCTAACTGCCCACTCGCCCGTCCGCCTACGCCGCCACCTGCTCACGGCCGCCGCCCGTGCCTCCCCCTGCCGCTGTCACCGCCCGCCCATGCCCCCCACCACCACTGCCCGCCCCCCCTGCCCCGCCCGCCGCCTAGGGCGCAAAAGCACCTAGCGCCGGCCCTGATTGCGGGACGCCCCTATGCTCTGGGGGAAGTCAAATCGCGCTAAATCACGGTGGAAACAACAAACAAAATGACAAAATGACAAATTTTTGAAAATTTTTGCGACAAACAGAAACGACCCGAAACGGACCCGTTCCGACAAACGAAGACTCAAAACGTCATTTTTTCTGGTCGTGCCCATGTCTAGTGTTCAGCTATGTTGGTGTTAGAAAAAGGTTAAGTAATGTCATTTTTTTGAGTATTTTTGTAACCGGTAAGCTTAGCGAAGAAACTAACGAAGCCAGCAAGTTAAGATACACTACTATGAAACCAGTTAGTATGCTTTTTCTTTGTGTTCTGACATGAAGATTTTGTAAGTAAAAGAGATACATTTTTATTCTTTCTATGTAAGCCAAGAGTCTCTATTATTTATTATAGAAGCATAGAGTAGTGACGTTGGAAGGTGCCTATAAGGCCATCAAGTCTGCTCCATGCAGGAATATAAATCAAATGATATCTGGCAGGTGGTTGTTCAAATTTCTCTTGAATGCCTCTGGTGTGAGAGCACTCGCCACCGCTTGAGGTAATTGGTTCCATTGTCGTACTGCTCTAACAGTTGGGAAGTTTTTCCTGATGTTCAGCCAAAAGCTGGGTTCTCTTAACTTGGGCCCATTACTGCGCATCCTGCACTCTGGGGTGATTGAGAACAGATCCTGCCCCCTCCTCTGTATGATAGTCTTTCAGATACTTGAAAAGTGTTATTGTGTTGCTCCTCATTGTTGTTTTGAGACAGTATGCCAGTTTAAATAAAGTGAGGTAAATAGGTTTAAATATTACTGAAAATTAACTATACCATAAGGAGGTGACGGAGGGAGAATTCTAAATTTAAAAAAATACTATGTGCTTTGTGGGTCTCTCGGCTATGGCATAGCTGTGGAAGTTATTGTTTTTTGTTTATAGGCCAGTATTTCCACATACTCTGCCCAAAATTGTTGAAGCTAGAATGGCAGTAAAGGGAAGGGGATGCAAAGAGTATTTTAGTGGAAAAGAGTTCCATTATCTGAGTGATACTGTATACAATTGAAGACATCTGTTATATGTCCACATCACCTTCTCCCCTCACAGATCCTGAGTTTTGTGCTATCAAGTTGGAGCAGCCTTATCTTGACCCTAATAGGGCTTTTCAAGGTACCATAGGACCTCCATATTCACAGAATCACTTATTTGCTGCCTGAAAACATTATAATGGACTGAAATGCAGAAATACACATTCCAAGGTGTATTGCCAGAACTGGTTACTAGATGGAACCAGAGGCTATGCTACTGTATATACAGGTGGCTTAATGGAATGGCACTCCTTTCCTGATGTCTCCAAGGGAAACAGCTTCCAGTGGGTGGTGGTAGTTGCTGGTGTCAGGAAAGCCTCCCTTGCAAACAGGAGCGCAGGAAACATAGTCCTTCGGCGAGACTGAGCCAGAGATCCCTTTCTCAACCATGCACAGATACCAAAGAAACTGGAAGTTTCATTTATCTGCTATTTCTGGCATCTGTGAACAGGGGAGGGGAACGGGACAATCGCCCATGGATAATACTCTGCATGAGATATTTAAGGAGTAAATGTACAAGTTCCACCCTCCCAGTAAATGTTCATGGCTGAGTGGGATTTACATGTTCTACTAATAGTGAATGAGGCTATGATCATTAACCTTGGTGTCTACACCTACATTGTGAATATTTGCAGGAATTGGAGTTCACCAGATTACTTTTTAAAAGTAAATAATTCCCCTTTTTGGTATCTGTGGCTTTCCCTCCTAAAAGCTTCTCCCGAAACAAGCCAAATGGTGTTACCAACCCAGCTCTTGTTTGGTGCTGATTAGACATGGGCACGACTCGGCGAAATTTCCGTTTCCGTTTCCATTTTTCGTTTCCGTTACATAACGGAAATGGTAATGATAATTAAGCCGTCAGAACTCGAACTCAAACCGAAAAAAGAAAAATTTGGTCGGGTTTTTCGTTTTCATTTGTGGCATCGCGGCAATCGCACAATGCGAAGCAACAAAAAAGTATTTAAAAGTTTTTTTAAAAAACCCGAATCCCGGCCAAAAAAGCAGGAGAAAATATGCCTGCCTGAGGCTTTGCCACCTACCAGAGGGGTGGTTTCTGGGGGGTCCCCGGCCTTTTCCCCCTCTTCTCCTGTCCTGGGCTGCTTGCACCAGGCTGGGGGGGGGTCATCCTCGTCGTCTCGCCATGCCATGCGGTGGGGGGGATCTAAAATGGCGACCACAATTTTTCTTTTGAAATCATGGTCAAAAAACACACCAAATCACCACAGAAACATGTGAAATTTATTTATTTTAAATGCCGGAATTTTAATAGTAGCAGCAGTAGGTTTTTTTATAGCAATAAAACGTTGTATTGATTTTATTTTATTTTATTTTTTATTTTTTTAGACCTGCCCATTTGGGCTGGGGATGGGATCAGACCATGCAAATTGTTTGAACCATTCCACCAATGGCACCGCCAGGTTTTTAACTGACACTTCTGGATGTCTCGGAGGGCATAAAAAGCCGAGGCACCTTCCAGAAATCGCAGTCGGGTGTATGGATGTGGTTGAGGGAGGAGGGCTGGCTGCTGGTGCTGGTGTGATCCAATCGAGATTGAGGAGGGAGGGTGGAGGCTTTAGGATTTAAGTTAGGCAGGCATGGAGGGAATTGAATTTAGAAAATAATTTCTTCGATTCCCTGCAGCTTTGTCTGCTGAAGGGAATAGCAGTTTATTCTTTATTTCTTCTCTGGCAGTTTGTGAGGATTTTTTTCTGATATTGGATAAAGGGGGAGGTTCGACTGGGAGTGGGAGGTGTGGATTTATTTTAAAAATATATTATATACTACCATTTATTTTCTATTTTCCCAACTTCAATTTGCTTGCACACACACACATTTGGGGTGCAAGCCAAGAACAGAACCTCTATCCTAAGTGATATCCTAACTGCCCACTCGTCCGTCCGCCCGCGCCGCCACCTGCCTGCGGCCCGCGCCACCGCCCGCCCACTCACCCGCCCCCGGCCACTGCCCGCCCGCTCACCCGCTCGCACCTCCCCCCTGCCTCTGTCACCGCCCGCCGCCCTCCCCGCCCGCCGCCTAGGGTGCAAAAATACCTAGCGCCGGCCCTGATTGCAGGACGCCCCTATGCTCTGGGGGAAGTCAAATCGCGCTAAATCACGGTGGAAACGACAAATGAAATGACGAAACGACAAATTTTTGAAAAATTTCACGACAAACGGAAACGACCCGAAACGGACCCGTTTCGACATACAAAAACTCAAAACGTCATTTTTTCTGGTTGTGCCCATGTCTAGTGCTGATCAATATTCCTAATTCATATCAATTACAGTAATACCTTTGTCTACAAGTGTTTTGCAAGATGAACAAACATTTCTGATCAATTTTGCTTTGATCAAAGAGCAATGTATTGCAGCACGAGCTCTGGAGCAGGTCACACGATCACAAGTCAGCCATTCTCTCTCTCTCTCTCTCTCTCTCTCTCTCTCTCTCTCTCTCTCTCTCTCGGATTGTGGGGGATTGTCCGGAATGTCCCATTTCAAGCAAGCCTCAAAATCAGAGGGAGGAGAGAGGAACGGTGGTCTCCTTGCAGGTTAGGGTTTTGTTTTTCTTTATGTTTTTCTTTTTCTTTACTCTGTTTTCACTATTCTTTCTTGTTTTTCAAACCATTTGTAATCATGGGCAGCTAGTCAAGTGTGTATATGTCTGCACGTTGTATTTTATTATTGTCACATTTTTTAAAAAAAGAGTAAAATCCAGTTGTTAGTCCCAGGCAGAGCTGATTCCACAGCCATGGTGTGGTCATGGACTTCTAGCCAACCTCCTTTGTGGGTTTTAGCATTTTGTGTGTATAGTATTTAAATTTATTTATTTATTTATTTATTTATTTATTTATTTATTTATTTATTTATTTATTTATTTACTGCCCAATTTTCACCAAAGGAATTCAGGGCAGTGAACAATGTAAAGTAAGCAATAGCTTAAACAATAAAGAAGGCAATAAACAAATCGGCAACAACAACAAAAATCAGTTTGTGGTCTGTTGGGCTCCAGAATTAATCCTCTGAGTTTCCATGATTTCTTATTGTGAAATTTGCTTTGATATATAAGTGACCAGAAAACAGCATGTCCTCCAGAAAGTTCAGATTGAACTACTTCCCTGAATGGCCGCATCCATCTGTTTGCTTCCAACATGTTTCAGTGAGTTAGTGGAACTTTTCATGGTGAGCAACAAGGGGTCAGCTTTAGACTTGCTCTCTTAATTCTTAGCTATACAGTATACACTGGTGCTTAATCAGACGAATTTAGTTTGTTCTATGGGTCAATTCATCCTATGAAGATTTTGTCTTATGAGACACTGTTTCCCACAGGAATGCATTGAAAACTAATTAATCTGCTCCACAGGGAACGGATTAATAGGTTTTCAATGCATTCCTAAGGGAAGGCTGTCTCAAGCCCCCTCAATCAAGGGCAGCCAAAGACTGCTTTCCACAGCCCTGCCAGACAGCTGATTTTGACAGGTCAATCCTGTCAAAATCAGCTCTGGGGGAGGATTGCAGAGAGCAGCGTTCAGCTGCCTTTGATTGAGGGGGCAGCCCCCCACAAATCTCCTTCTCAGCCAGGCACCAGTGAGGGGGCTCGAGTGGTGGGAAATTCAAAAGGATCCAGCCCTCCTCCTCCTCCTCTTCACCAGGAGCAGAGCCTCTGGTGAAGAGGAGGAGGATGGGATGGGTGCATGCTCATGCAGCCCAGATAGGCTGGAAGAGAGGCGTACCTCCCTTGCAACCCACCGAAGCCACCCAAACATGCACACGTCCCTGGGATCAGAGGAATCCAAGCAGAGCACAGAACCATGGATCTTCTCCCAGTCTGGGTGGGTTGCAAGGCAAGCGGTGGTGGCAGATTGCCACCACCGCTTGCCTTCCAACCCACATATACTGGGCAAAGATCAATGGGACCTTGTTTTGCCCACCAATTTGGTGGGCAAAGCAGGGACCCTGTGATCCTCACCTAGCCTGGGCTGTAAACGGGAAGAAAATTTCATCTTATGAGTTTTTCCTATCCCCCCAGAAATTACATTTGTCTTACAAGTTTTTCATCTTAAGGGGCATTCATCTTACAAGGTATTACCATATATATAAAATGGATGCAGTCTTAATATGCCAGAGCATTTCCTCCAGGCAGCTTAATTTAACTGTGCGCTTCATAAAACCAAGGAACAAAACAACAGCAATGAATTACAGCAATTCATAATATTTCTGCCACACCATGGGGGTGGGCGAGAGACCGGGGGGGGGAGACTTGTTGCATGGGAGAGAAGGACTCGAAATCATTTTCTCAATCAAGAACATTTAGCAGCTCTGATCTCACAAGCATAACTATCTGAGGTAATCGTCTGGATGTGATTGAGGCTGAATGCTCATCTTTCACATGCAGGTCACATTGTAATGAACTCACAACCACCAATGAAAGGAAGAAGCACAGTCCATTCTAGTCCAGGTTCCCAATGCCTCAAATGCACTGATAATGAGATGCCCTGAATCAGGCCATTTTAAAAGTATTGATTTTTGAAGGTAATTTTGGGTACAACTATCTGATGTGAATTTTAACCTAGAGTTGTGTACTGGCAGCTACCTAACAGATGAAAAGTAGTAGGAAAAGAGACCGGGGGGGGGGGGATAAGGACTCTGCAGAGGTCCCTGATTTAGCTTGGAGGCCAGTTGGAAGCTTGAAAGTATATCCTGATTTGGTAAGGAATTATCAGTGCCCCACCTTATTCAGTGTGTGCCCTGGGTCTGAAATGATTTTTTTAGTACTTAAAGTCAATTCAGAAGGGGGGAAATAGAGCTGTAACCTTTTTTTTTTTGCACCTGTTGTATGTGCAGTTGGAGCAGTGGCATAGCATGAGTTGTCATTATACTGTACAGTGGAACCTCAGATACCGAAATTAATTCATTCCGAAGGTCATTTAGCTAATCAAAAATTTAATTATCCAAAACGTTGTTTCCCATAGGAATCAATGGAAAACTTATTAATTTGTTATGGAGGTCTGAAAAAAGGCAAAAAAACCCACATTTCCCCCTCCAATCTCTTCATAAAGTGCACTTTAAAGGCATGCAAATCCGCAACACACACATACACACATGCCCGCAGTGCAGTGCAAACTTTCTTGCCACCCTTTAGTTTTGCCTCTTGCCAGGCATTTTATTCCATTGTGTTTTCATAGAATCATAGAATCATAGAGTTGGAAGAGACCTCAAGGGCCATCTAGTCCAACCTCCTGCCATGCAGGAACCCCATCACAATATTTCCAACAGATGGCCATCCAGCCTCTGCTTAAAAACCTCCAAGGAAGGAGACTCCACCACCCTTTGTGGCAGCATATTCCACTGCCAGAAAGCTCTAACTGTCATGAAGTTCTTCCGAATGTTCAAATCGAATATCTTTTCCTGTAGTTTGAAACCATTGCCCCGAGTCCTAGTCTCTGAAGCCATGGAAAACAAACCTGTTCCCTCGTCAATATGACATCCTTTCAAATATTTAAACATAGCTATCATATCCCCCCCCCCGCCTTCTTTTTGAAAGGCTAAACATTCCCAGTTCCCTAAGCCGTTCGTCATAAGACATTTCCTCCAGACCCTCTACCATCCTGGTCGCCCTCCTTTGCACCCGCTCAAGTTTGTCAACATCCTTTTTAAATTGAGGCACACAGAACTGGACACAGTACTCCAGGTGGGGTCTGACCAGAGCAGAATAGAGTAGTACTATCACTTCCCTTGATCTAGACACTATGGTTCTGTTGATGCAACCAAGAATCACATTGGCTTTCCTGTCCGCCGCATCACACTGCTGACTCATGTTCAATTTCTGGTCCACTAAGACTCCCAAATCCCTTTCACAGTTACTATTCTCCAGCCTTGTATCCCCCATCCTATATCTGTGCAATTCATTTTTTTTAACCTAGATATAGCACCCTACATTTCCCTCTGTTGAAATCCATTCCGTTAGCTTTGGCCCAGCACTCTAATCTGTGTTTGGTGTTATGTCCTGGCTGTTTATTGTTTCATTTGTTCTTAAATGTCTTCTATTTATTTGGCTTTCTTGTGAACTGCTCAGAGTCCCTGCTAGGAAATCAGCCAGTCTAGAAATGCAAAAATAAATAAATAAATAAATAAATAAATAAATAAATAAATAAATAAATAAACATAGACCAAAGAAAGCAGGAAGATAAACCCCAGCCTGTTCCTGCCCAAAGTGCAGTGAAAAGCAGGGCAAAACCACAACAGAAAGCAAGAAAACCTCAGCTTCCTACCTTTGCAGTTTTGAAAGGTCCAAATCCTTCAGCAAAAGTGTCCAAAATGGCTCCAAAACATGATGAAAAAAAATCTCCAGCTCCTCCCACCCCTCCAAAAACTATGGGGGGGGGGCACAATGCATCAATTGACCCCAAGTGGAGATGGCTATGAACTGCTGATTCAGTGTGTAAGTGGTTCAGTTCTGGTTTGGGACCATTCCCTCTCCCAAGGAAATCTCTGGAGACGCCGTTGTAGAAGGGAACAAATCAACTTTATTTAACAAGGGCATACTGCCATGAATAACCACTTCGTCGGGTCCAACTGCATCAAACCGACCCTCCAACATAAGAGTGTCTGCCTGTTGTCTCGTTCCTGTCGAGCGGGTCACCAAGGACTGGGCAGGTGTTGAAAGTGTTCGGAATCACGAGGGGGTCTCAGATGGGGTCCTCGACCTGAGCACAAGGTCCCACAACAAGGGTGGTGAGCCCAGCGGGGCATCACCTCCGGCGACACGACCCAACCTCGTCCCTCTGAGGGAGGTCCCTCTTCCAGGGAGCCACTGGAACCTGGAACACGAAGCCCTCCATTCCTGGCCTTCGTCCTCCTTCTTCTGTTGCTCCGCTGCTGCTGCTTCTATACTTTCCCCCCAGTCGGCCCCTTTTATATCTCCCGCGCCCTGCTCTTCCCACATGTGCTCTTTTTTCTCTTCCTGTTCCTCCATGTGCCGGATCTTTTATTATTATTATTTTATTGTATTTTTATTATATAGTTTTTTACTGCTGACCACATGGTCGCCTACCAGCTGTAGCGCGGCCGGTTGGTTCCCCCCCCCCGAGGCTCCTGGACCCTCCCTGCAGCCAGAATGGAGGACCCCAGGAGCAGCACCAGGTAGGAGACACTGCCGGCAAATGAAATGAACCAAAATGAAACAGAAATTTCCATTTTGTTTGTTTCTCTTAGAGGGGGCAGTTCGTTATTCATTTTGTTACGTAACGAAATGAATAACAAATAATGAAATGAACCAAAAGTTCATTTCGTGCCCATCTCTATAAATAAATAATAAATTAATAAGCCTCCCCCTGCTGCATTCCCTTCAGCTTCAGAGCATCCGAAAAGGAGGTTGGTGGCACAGAGCCGAATCCAAAGGAATGCACTGAAACCAATTAATTTCCGCCTTTTTTTACTCTTTTCTGACCTCTGGAACAGATTAATTGATTATCAGCGCATTCCTATGTGAAACCATGCTTCTAGATATGAAATTTTTGAGATACAAAGGGTCCCTTGGAACCAATTAATTTCATATCTATTGGTACCACTGTACCAAAATATTTGCGAAATTTGAAAGGTTGCACTCACTTCTGTGATATATTGTATATTATGGACAGAGACCATCTTCAGGCTCTGTCAGGCTGAATGAAAATAAGAGAACTGCTGGCTTTTCTTTTACCACTTTCACAGAGAAATGAGCTTGATTCCTTTTGACATTGCCGTTTGCAAAATGTTTGACACCTCTGATTAACTTGATCCTGGGAGAAGGATAGCAGAAAATCTCCCTGTCAAACAGTACATTGGTATATCAAGGCAATAATTCTGCCTCATTCGTTTCTTGTACGAGAAAGCCAGAGGAAGGGAGGGAAAAAATCTGGCCTCCTTCTCCAAGCTGTGGTTCACTATTCCTTCTCCAGTCATGCTGGGCAAGAACCTCCAGTGGAATCTAACCACCATTGATTTAAAGGACAATGTAAACATAAGACTAGTCACTTTCCAAAACACTGTATCATAATGATAATTGGACAGTCCGTGTGATGTAATGGACAGAGTGATGGACTAGGACTTAATCTATGGTTGGCTATGGTAGCTAACTAGAGGTTCGGAGGAGGTGGCAGTGGTAAAAAGCAAAGTCTTCTGCTTATATACTGCCCCATCCCACTCCAGGTAGTCTCTGGGTGGTTTGCCGTTTTAATTAATTTTGTAAGCGGTTTTAAGAATTTTTAATATCTTGCATGGTTATTTATTTATTTATTTATTTATTTATTTATTTATTTATTTATTTATTTAATGGCTTATATACCGCCCGTCTTCCTGAAGGAACTCCGGGCGGTTCACAACAAAACAAAGAAAGCAGCAAACAGTCAAACATAGTCATGTAAACAGACAATAAACAATTTAAAACAATTTGTATGGTTCCTTGTTTAGATTGTGTAGTGGAACAGCACTCTAATTTCATTGTGCATATCTTGCATATGCATAATGACAATAAAAGTTTACTCTTTATTCTTTACAGTATGCAGGCTACACAAAGGATAGTAAAACCACTCCTTAAGTATAATCTTGGAGCTACAAAACTCTCTCTCTCTCTCTCTCTCTCTCTCTCTCTCTCTCTCTCTCTCTGTGTGTGTGTGTGTGTGTGTGTGTGTGTGTGTGTGTGTGTGTGTGTGTGTGTGTGTGTGTGTGTGTGTGTTGTGTCATTACAGTCATGACCGACTTCGTGACCCCATGACCATGGAGCTTTCTTGGCAGGAATACTGGAGTGGTTTGCCAGTTCCTACTCCAGGCGCCTACAGCACCTGTTATTCCCTGGTGGTCTCCCATCCAAGTACTAACCAGGGCTGACCCTGCTTAGCTTCCGAAATCAGGCGAGATCAGATGTGCTAAAGATCATCGGGTGTAGTGCCTGAAAAGGTGGCACAATGAGGAATTGAACTCTCAACCTCTGACTTCACAGCCAGATGCCTAGTCCACTGAGCTATCCAGCATATCCAAATATCTCACCTCCCTTAGAAGCCCTACTAGGGTTGCCTTAGGTTAGATATGCCTCGATGCCACATAAAAATAATAGTAATATGATATCACTGGGGTAGGATGATACCTTTATTGAGCCACTAAAATCACACAAATTGGAAGCTTTCATGAGTAAAATGTCACCTTTTCCAGCTGTGAACCACCTCTTCATGGATCGTGCATAAAAACTGCAGGACAGAATCTCAAAAAATGTATGGCAAATGCCTTTTCTTTGTCTGCTTGTACGAAGTGAGTAGCTGGGAGGTGTAGTTTCAAACATCCTCCAGTGTACCATGGTTTGAATTTTCCATTCCAAACTCCAAACAGAGCACTTGCTAATTACTCTATGACCCCTCCCCTCTACACCCTCCCACAGCTTGCCTCTGAAACATGGTTTATTCTGGGTGGGGTGTGGGACAATATAGAGCAGTGGTTCTCAACCTGTGGGTCCCCAGATGTTCCTGGACTGCAACTCCCAGAAACTCCTTCCAGCACAGCGAGTGGTGGAGGCTTCCTCCAGCAACCTCTGTTAGAAGGCTGGAGTCAAAATTTAGTTCATTCACCGGCTACAGAGGGCCAATTATAATCAGATTAGTCAAATTAACATATTTTTTCATCTATAAGACAGCCCCCATTTATAAGACGACCCCCACTTTTCCAAACCAAAATTAGATTCACAGCCACACAGTTCTCTCCTTGGCTTACTTCTGTATAGAAGACAACCCTCAATTTTTAGTGTGACAATTTTAGACAAAAAATATAGCCTTATACTCTACATGGGAAAATGTAGTAGTAATAGTTTTACCTGGTGAGTAGATGTTTATTTAGTTTTTAGGCACCTCAAGAGTCCTCGTGGCTAGTGCTAAGAGAGTTCATGGTGGTGCTGTTGAGTGGCCATTGACAGTATCTTACATAGACCATACATTGCATGCTTGATTATTGTGGTAAGCTGGTTGGAAATTTGAAATCTAAGCATTTTATTAATATTGAAACATAAAATTGGAGGGCTGGACAGGACACCAATGACTATTGAGTCCAATTTTCTGGTGAAGCAGGATGTCCATAGTTAAGGTATCCTTCAACCCCAGACCATTCCATGGTCAAGCAACTCTTACTGGTCAGGGTGGTCTCAGACAGTGAAGATATCTATTATGCAAAATAACTTTTGAATCTAGCATACTTCTTGCACTAAAGCTATATAGACTTTCCTTTTTTTCCTCAAAAAAATACTTAAGACAACAGAAAGAGCAAGGAATACACAGAGAGTGATATCTTTTGTTAGACGACTAAAACTAAGGCTCTGAATTTTTACACCATTATGTTTCAGGCCAAAAAAAGAAAAGCTTCACAACAGAGTTGACTGAATTAGAAATCGGTCTAGACTGAAAAATAATCTTCTCTGGAACTAATGTTCACTTAAGGCCCAGTTAAATGAGCCTGCAACTGATTATAATGTTCAACATCACTGTTCAGCACACACACACCCCCGAACAAATCCATCTTTCCTTAAAGTGGATTCTGGCAACAGCCACATGACAGAACTACATATCCCTTAAGTGTGCCAAGCCATGCTGGACAATGAATAAAGTTGACAGGTACAAACATCAAGCAACATTTTCCTTCTTTCTTCAGACATGGGTATGTGTGCATGTTAAAATGAATAAGATTGTGTAAAACATTGAAAACCGATTCTTAATGGCTTTTAATAAGTGGCATGCTGATACAGCAGGCTAGAGCTCTAAAACTGTTGGTGGCACAGTCGGCAGTTCTGCGGTTCGAATCCCAGGTTCGAATCTCAGTTTTGAATGATTTTTTCCAAAGGACTTGGACTTGCCTTGTTGTTTTTTTAAATAGGGACTTGGACTTGGTACTTGGTACTGACGGCTCTGTCTAGGGCAGTGATGGCGAACCTCTGGCACGGGTGCCAAAGGTGGCACTCTGTGGGCACCCGACATCGCCCCTTCATAGCCACATGTATACAGGTTAAATTACTGTATTAGCATTTTGCAAAAAAATTAGTGGGTTCTGAATTGCAGTTTGGGCACTCGGTCTCTAAAAGGTTCACCATCACTGGTCTAGGGCTTGGGACTCAGACCCAAAGACTTGGCAACATCCCTGATACTTGGAGTGTCCATTGCCCTCTACATTCAAGCACCACTTGATCAGTTTTCAGAGTCTAATGCCTAGTCCATGTGTAAGATTGTTGGGAGAGGTGTGAAATAATATACAGTATATAGTAAGTTAAGAATCCTGGTCATTTCTTAATCTTTTTGATATGCTGTAGAACTCATGTATCGCAACTGTTTCTTTCTAGTTTTGTTTTGTAGTTATTTTTCTCTGCCAGTTGTGCATTATTTATAGTGTCCAAAGGAGTGTCTATTCAGAAATGTTCTGAAACAGTTTTTATATGTTAAAACTTCTAATCTCATATTTATGTCCATCAATTCTTTTGCATAGGGATTGTCCTGTTAATCCTGTGTAGGATTGAAGTAAATGAGTTGTAGTAGATGAAGAAGTAAATTAATGCCTAATTTGTGGTTTACATTGTCGGAGCCTGTAACTGTGCTGTGAGAGTAGACATGGCAACTGATTTGGTGCCTAGGATGGTAGCAGGGTCCAGTTCCTGTCTCACTATTTATGTTATGCAGCCTATATGTCAGTGGTTGTTTGACATAGGGGCTTCTGCAAATAAATACAGATTGGCCACTCAGGGCTTAGTAAAGTGAAATACTGTGTTGTTGCAATATCATTTGCACACAAATCTTACTATTCGTGGGAGCAGATGGAAAGCCCCTTAAAATGGCCCCTCTGCTGGACCGCACTACATCCAGGCTGTGTGCCCCATCATGCCCACCGCATGTCTAGAGCCCCAAGATTGGAACAAAACTCATTTGTATACCGTCCCACAAGGGGTGGACACTCAGGTCGCTGACTCAGATCAGTTCACCCTAAGCTATCAACAGCACTGGCCATTGGCACCTATCTGTGTGACCTGGCATAACCAGCCGACACACAGAGCCTTGGCACACGAGGATACCCAGATCCCCTTTCAACAATTGGGGGATTATCCATATTGTAATTGTACCATGGATGTGGGGGATCACCCTTCAGGGGAACCTCACCCACCTCCAAGCTGTCTTCCACGATACATTCAAGATAATAAATGGGTGAACATGTCCCTAAACCAAATTCAGTCTACCTACTCAGCAATTCTAAATGTAGTGATCCATGGACTTCCCCAAGGGGTATTTTGGATTTGTGGCTCCTGGGCAGGGCGAGTTTTACTGGCCGCCTGGAATGGGTCATGTACCCTGGGCACCCTCATGCCTGCAGGCATACAATTCTACCAAAAAACACCAACCCGCTTCTGCGTGGGAACCACCCCACCATCTATTTAGGCAGAAACGGGTTTACAATGAGGAGAAGGGGTATTATCCAGACCGCACTTTCCTAACAGAGGGCCAACAGTTGGTATCTATCCTTTTCCCAGCTTTGGGGGTCGCTTTAAATGTCCACCAAATTCGATGCCTATCATCAATTGGAGGCCCTCGCTAATGACACCGCTGATGTAGCATCAGCTCTGCAAACCGAGATCACCTTGATTGCAGAAAACCTGGTCCAATATAAATTGGCACTAGATTTCTTACTGAGTAGAGCTGGTGGATTCTGCCAATGGTTAAACCAGACCCGATGCTGCCACTTTATTGATAAAAAAGGACAAATTACTATTGACATTGCCAAAATTCAACATATAGCTTCTGCCATTCAGGCTACCTATTCGGATAACAATGCCTCCTTGTGGAGCTGGCTGACAACCTGGTTACCAAACTCTAATTGGATAAAGGAGCTCTTTGCGGGCTTAATTGGATTGCTTCTAGTGCTGGTGATAGTGGGTGCGTTAATTCAGTGTGCCATCCATCTAACTCAAAAATACTCCCTAGTCCAGTAAGGCAGACCGCCGCCGGAAGGAGGCATGATGAGGTCGCTTGCTGGGAGGTGATCCTCCGGACACCTCGCTATTTCAAAAGGGGGGAATGAAGAGTTGTAGCGGGGGGGGGAATCACAATAAATAATAATTGGAGCAGTTCCGAGACTCCCCGGAACAACCCGCACCCGTCCCACACTGTCATAAGCACTACACTTCCAACCCGGTCCCGAAATTCCACTCTGTTCCCGAGATATCAGGAAAAATACATTCACCAACGTTTTGGCCGGCTAGAGGCATTGCTAGCGAACCTAGGAGCCTGGGTGGCCGGAAAACGCCGCTTTGTAACCAATTTCACAGTTTACACTGATACAAGATAACCGCGGCAGTTCATTTCCGCGGAGAGTCCATAAAACATAACATAAGAAGAGCCATGCTGGATCAGGCCAAAGGCCCATCTAGTCCAGCTTCCTGTATCTCACAGCGGCCCCACCAGATGTGTTTGGGAGCGCATGAGACTAGATATCTGTCTCCTGATACCACTCTCCTGCATCTGGCCCTTGAAGTACCCTGGTTTAAACCCTGGAGGTTACACATCTCCATCATGGTTTGTAACCTGTGATGGACTTTTCCTCCAGGAATCTGTCCAATCCCCTTTTGAAGGCATCCAGGTCAGATGCCATCACCACATTGTGTGGCAGGGAGTTCCATAGACTTACAACGCGCTGGGTGAAAAAATATTTTCTTTTGTCAGTTCTTACTCTCCCAGCCCTCAATTTGAGTGTATGTCCCTTAGTTCTGGTATTTTGGGAGAGGGAGAAGAGCTTCCCTCTATCCACTTTACTCATACCCTGCATTATTTTGTATGTCTCAATCATATCCCCCCTCAATCGCCTTTTTTCCAGACTAAAGAGGCCCAAATGTTTTAGCCGTTCTTCATAAGGGAGGTGCCCCAGCCCAGTAATCATTTTAGTCGCTCTCTTCTGCACCTTTTCCAGTTCCACTATGTCTTTCTTGAGATGCGGTGACCAGAATTGTACACAATACTCCAGGTGGGGCCTTACTATTGTTTTGTATAATGGCATTATAATGTTGGCTGTTTTATTTTCAATCCCCTTTTTGATAATCCCTAGCACGGAATTGGCCTTCTTCACCGCTGCCACACATTGGGGAGACACCTTCATGGAGCTGTCCACCAACACACCAAGATCTCTTTCCTGATCCGTCACGGATAACTCAGAGCCCATGAGTTGATAGATGAAGTTTGGATTTTTTGCCCCAATATGCATTACTTTACATTTGGTTACATTAAAATGCATTTGCCATTTCTCAGCCCATTCCCCCAGTTTGGAGAGATCCTTCTGGAGCTCTTCACAATCTTCTCTGGTTTTTACCACACGGAAAAGTTTTGTGTCATCGGCAAACTTGGCCACCTCACTGTTTATCTTTGTCTCCAGGTCATTTATGAACAGATTGAAAAGCACCGGTCCCAGGACAGAGCCCTGGGGCACACCGCTTTTCACTTCTCTCCATTGTGAAAATTTCCCATTGACACCTACTGTTTGTTTCCGGGATCTCAACCAGTTCTCAATCCATAAGAGGACCTGCCCTCTTATGCCCTGACTGTGCAATTTTCTCAGCAGCCTTTGGTGAGGGACTGTGTCAAAAGCCTTTTGAAAATCCAGATAGACTATATCAACCGGTTCACCCAAATCCACGTGCCTGTTGACCTTTTCAAAAAATTCTAAGAGGTTTGTCAGACAAGATTTACCCTTACAGAAGCCATGCTGATTTTCTCTCAGCAAGGTTTGTTCTTTTATGTGTTTTAAGATTTTCTCTTGGATGAGGCTTTCCACCATCTTCCCTGGGACAGATGTAAGGCTAACCAGCCTGTAGTTTCCTGGGTCCCCCCTCCTTCCTTTTTTAAAAATTGGTATCTGCTATCCACCAGTCCTCAGGCACTGTGGCCGTTTTAAGAGACAAGTTGCATATAACCGTTAAGAGATCTGCAATTTCACTTCTCAGTTCCCTAATAACCCTTGGGTGGATGCCATCTGGGCCAGGAGACTTGTTAATCCTCAATTTATCAATTAGTCCTAAAACCTCCTCTCTTTTAACCTGTATTTGATTTAATTCTTTTGTCAAGAGGGGCGGCTCAGGCAGCGGAATCCGCTCAAGGTCCTCTGTCGTGAAGACAGACGCAAAGAACTCATTCAATTTCTCTGCAATGTCCAAGTCTTCCTTAACCTCCCCTTTTCCTCCCTCACCATCCAGAGGGCCAACTGGTTCTCTGGCAGGTTTTCTACTTCTAACATATTTAAAGAAGCTTTTATTATTACCCTTTATATTGCTAGCCATTCGTTCCTCAAAGTCTTTCTTTGCCTCCCTTATCATCTTCTTACATTTCTTTTGCCAGAGTTTGTGATCCTTTTTATTTTCCTCATTCGGGGAGGATTTCCATTTACAGCATCAGCTTAATCAGTTTTTTGGAAATGGGAAATTATGTAGTGAATTGAACTAATCATTTGTGAGCTAAAAATCAAATTACATTATCCTTATGCTGAAAATAATTCATTATTTAATATTTACATTAATTTCAAATTGGTATTTAAACATATGTTGCATTGCTAGAAGCTCTCCCATAATGGAGATGGGAAAAAAATCATCCTTGACATTTCTTCTCTTTTCTGTTCCTCCATTTTGATTGACTTGGATGGAGGGGGTTGCAGGGAATGCTTATCACTTTTGCAGATGATACCGAATAGGGTGGAATAGCTAATGCCCTGAAAGAAGGCCTCCCTGTGTAGTCTGACATTAAGGCCCTATTCCAACATTGCCTAATGACCAGATACTTCCAGTGGTAGAACAATTTCTATGAACAGACAGATGGAGTTGCCATGGGGAGCCCCCTAGCCCCCCGCTAAAATTTTACATGGAACATTTTGGAAAGCAAGCTCTGGATGCAGCATCCTTTGCACTCGTAGTCTGGTTCCAATACGTGGATGACACATTTGTAATTTGGAGCCACAGTGAAGATAAACTGGAAGAATTTCCAAACTACCTTAACAATATCCACCCAAATATACAATTCACCCTGGAAAAAGAAATACAGTGGTACATCGTATAACGGAGGGTTTGTTTAATGAAAAAATCGTACAACGTAAAAAAATCCGCCCCCCTCCCCCCCATGAGCCCCTCGGAACAGTCGGCCGCCGGTGCACCCTCCTGCCTGCTGGCCGCCTCCAGGGCTCCGGCAAGAGGGAGCGGGGGGGATTCCCGGCACGGTCCCGCCCAAGCCCCCAGCCCCAGGCCAAGTGGCGCATCGCACCCCCTCCCCCCCTGCGGCCACCTCCGCCCACCACCTGCGGCCGCTCGGTAAGAGGACGCGGGGCGGTCGAGGAGGGGAGGGGATGCTGGGGTTCCTCCCGGCGGGGCGGCTTTGCTCGGGCGCGGCTCCACGCCGGCGGTGACGATGAAGGGGCAGCTCATGCTGGGCGGCGGCGGGCTCTGCCCTGGCCACTACCATGCGCCGCCGGCCCCTCGGTCGGGCGAGGCTGCTGCTGCTGCTTTTGCTGCTCCTCCTCCTGCTGCTGCTGCCGGGGCAGCCCAGGCGGACTCCCGCCACTGCGGCTCAGCCGAAGGCGAAGGTTGACTCCGGGCGCTGCGCGGTCCTAGTGCCCGGGTCTCGCCAGCCCCGGCCCCGGCCCCGCCCCCCAAGCCGTGGAACCGGAGGCCTCCCCCCACCCCCACGGCCACCTCCGCCCGACCACCTGCGGCCACCCGGGGAAAGAGGGAAGGAGGGAGGGGAGAGGAGGGGCAGCAGACACGGAGGGGGTTGACTATGCATTGGAACAGATTAAATCCACTTTCAATGCATTCCTATGGGAAATTAAAATTTGTACAACGGAAAATTTGAATAACTTTATTTGATTTGGAACCAATTAATTACATTATACAAGGTACCACTGTAGAGGGGAAATTCCCATTCTTAGATGTCATGGTCATATGCAAACTGAACCTCCAATTAGGACACAAGGTCTATAGAAAACCCACACACAGAGATCGGTACCTACATAAAAATTCCAACCACCACACACAACAAATAGAGCCATAATCAAAACTCTCGTAGACCATGCAAACCAAAACTGTGAAGCTGAATTCCTCAACACTGAACTCACCCACCTGAATTGCCCTATAGGCAAATGGCTATTCCAAGAACAAAATCAAAAGAACCATCAAACCGAAAAAACAACACCAAACTGAAGAAGAAAAACAGCCTCCAACAAACAAAGTATTTCTGCCATACATAAAAGGAGTCACAGAGTGCATGGACAAAGGCACTGCAGATTAAAACAACCTGAAAAATCAGCAGTAGCGGAACACAGCCTGAAACAAACTGGACATGAAATCATCTTCCAGTACACCGAGGTACTGGACAACACTGCCAATCACAATGTCAGACTACACAGGGAAGCCATTGAAACCACAAAAATAAGCACAGTTTCAACAAAAAAGAAGAAAGTCTAAAAATCAGCAAAGCCTAGTACTGAAAACTACAGAGTGAAAAAGATCAAAGATCAATGATTCACACCCAGCCACAAGCAACAGTGATCAGTTCACACAATAGTACAGCTAATGACACCCAGAGGGATCCTTGCTACCCCTGACTGCATTGAAACTTCTTAATCCCTCCATCACAATACAATGACTAACACCTATTCTCCTGCATAGGACAAGCTTCCTCTTTCCCACAACTTTAAAAACTCCAGAGTCTCACTCAGTTTATAACCCAGAGCACAGAGAGAACCTCCTTGTTCCCTGAGCTCCTTGCCCTCTGAAGACGCTGGCCACAGAGTCTGGCGAAACATCAGGAAGAAAATCTTCCAGAGCATGGCCAAACCGCCCAAAAAAACCCACAACTATATGCTGGAAAATGTTGGTTCAGCTTTAATTTGGGTTCCAAATTCTCTCACATCCTTTGTCCCTCTCCATTTATTGCTCCCTTCTTGCATAACTGGAGGGTGTGTGTGCAAGTGGGCCATTTGGTGGGGGGACACCAAAATGATAAAGCGGGATTTATATACTGAATGTTTCCTAGCATGGAATTATTCTGCAGCACTCAGCCAGTGCAGGTGCCACATGTCCCCATTAGGGCGTGCAAAAACGCACTCTTAATGCTATTGTCTTCTGCTTCTTTGCCCAACCCCATGGCATGGAAGAGGGGATGCCACGTTCCAGGAGGTCCACACCAAAGAGCTACTCTCAGCAACCCCTTCTCAACAGCATACACTAAGCTCCCACGGCCATGGATTCCCCACACAGGGCCACTACTATGGTCTGTGTCACCCAGGGCAAACATGGCTTCCACACACCCCTATCAGGTGGGGTGCAGAATAATACATAGTACAAATATTATTTTGTCATTTTGGCACCACCCTTCCAGTTTGACACATACCCCCCAATGTGCCCCCACCCCTTCCCATCCTACCGTTACCTGATCCAGCTATATGGTGGTGGTGGAGCTGAAGGGTAGCAGCAGTTGAGGAAGTGGGTGGAAAATTTGGAAACAGGTCCCGCTTCTCACTGGATCACTACCTCCGTCCTGCCAGGGCCAGATCTGTGGTCCATGCTGGCCTCAGCTCTTTCTCGAAGTGCTTCCTTGGTTGAGGTGTGACTTGAGGGCCGGAGAGATGGAGAGGGGAGGCTGTGGAGATCAGGGCAGCAGGTATTTGTTGGGGAAAGTTAAGCGGAGAGTTAGAGCAACAGAGGTGGAGGTCGGCTAGAATCCTCTGTCTGCCCCTCTGTCTGCCGTGGAAACTCACTTTGAAAGCACCATTAAGGTTACATTGAATCGAGTCAAAGTTGAGGGCAGAGAACAAGTGCAGAGCAGGCCATGTCAGTCTATAGCAGTGTGTGTGTGTGTGGGGGACACACACAGAATCCATGTTTGCCCTGGGGTGGGGGGAAACGGACCCCAGTTGTGGGCCACTCAAACTGTGGGTTGGGAGAGTGAGAACAGACAAAAGATTTTTTTTTTTACCCAGTGTGTTGTTAGTCTGTGGAACTCCCTGCCACAGGATGTGGTGATGGCATCCGGCCTGGATGCGTTCAAAAGGGGATTGGACAGATTCCTGGAGGAGAAGTCCATCACAGGTTAGAAACCATGATGGAGATGTGTCATCTCCAGGCTTAAAAAACCAGGGTACTTCAAGTGCCAGAGGCAGGGGAGTGGTATCAGGAGACAGATATCCAGTCTCATGCGCTCCCAGAGGCATTTGGTGGGTCCACTGTGAGATGCAGGAAGCTGGACTAGGTGGGCCTTTGGCCTGATCCAGCATGGCTTTTCTTATGTTCTTATTAGAGATGGGCACGAAACGAGCAATTTTTCATTTTCGTTTTCGTTTTTTCGTTTTGTTACGTAATGAAACGAAAAACGAATTTTGTCTCCAAAATGAAACGAAACGAACTGAAACAACAGAAATTTTGTCGTGCATTTCGTTTTCGTTGTGGCAAATACACTGAACTGTAATGAATGCTAACGAAACAACAATTTTTCATTTTCGTTTTCTTTTTTCATTTCGTTACGTAATGAAACGAAAACGAATTTTTTTGCAAAAAATTCACAAAAAATGAAAGCGAACCGAAACGGACCCCCTAAACGACAAACGACAAACGAAACACCATTTTTTTGAGTTGTGCCCATCTCTAGTTCTTATGTATTGGATAAAGTAATGGCTTGCATTTCATGCAATTTACTTTGTGGATATTTTGTCGTGCAATCGGACACCAAAAAGAGACAAAATATTTGGATTCCATGTGTGGCAACAGTGACAAAAATGTTGACAGTACAGAGCTAAAAGTCATGTCACAAAAAGAACTACAGGTACTTAAAACTTAGAATTCTAAAGAAGATGACAAAACTCGTTTAAAAGTGCAATGGTTGTTTTCCATAGAGAATGGATCTTAGAGGTGGGCATAGGATCTCTGGGGCTTGCCTGTAAAAGAGAAAGCAGAATTAGGATTTCATAAGCGATTGGCCAGAGCAAAATATCTGGGAACTTGGTCTTCTGTGAAAGAGCATTAAAGCTGTCATATAGAAGTCTGCTCTCCTGCCATCTCCCCTCTATTGAAGAGTTTTAAATGTCTGGTGAAGACTGCTATGCAGTGGAAGTACAGAGATCCAAAATGGAGAATAGTTACATGTTCCCCAGCTAGTCCACCCCTTTCTCATTAACTGGCACTTAAAGTCTCAATAAAGCAAAGCAGAGCAAAGAGAGTGCTGTTTATAGACTGCCCTATAGTGATTAAAGCTCTCTCTGAGTGGTTTAAAATTTAATTATGCTGGCTACACATTTTCCTCTCAGCAAACTGAGTACCCAATTAACTGACTTCAGAAGGATGGAATGTTGAGTGAACCTCAAGCTGGCCATTTGAGCCCAGGATCAAAGTCAGGTCATGACCAGCGTCTTGACTGAAGTACTGCAAGTTAACCACTCCACCAGAAGGTTCTTTAACACTGTTATATTTGTAAAAGAAGAAAAATGTTTTTTTGTTTTTGTTTTGTGTTTTTACTTACAGCTGTAAACAGAACAGAGAACTAACAACCAACCAAAGAGAAGGAAATGAACATTCAAGAGAGATGCAGACTCTCTTTTGAATTCAGAGGTGGGAAGAAATGATTGGTCAATTTTGGATAGTGACAGTTACCACAACCCAGAAAAATCCCTCCCAGACAAACAAATTACAGGCAACACAAGGTGGTAAAAACTCCAGAATCCACCTTCTCTGTTAACCCCATAATTTGTCTTTGTGTATTCAATTCATTTGCACCTTTGTGACTTCAAGTGTGGTTAAAGAGAAGCTTTTGCTATTGCTTCCATTTTAAACCCTAGAGTTGTGTGCTCTTTAAATCTTTTCCTTTCAGAAGCAAGGAGGAGCTAGGAGGAGGGGTTTCAGAGCCCTTTACAAATTTCTGGGAACACGTGAGCAGCGCGCGCCTGACAACGCGCGCAACTAAAAATAAAAAATAAAAAAAGGAAACAAGGAAATTTTTTAAAAATATATTTATATAAAAAGAGGCATATACCTTAATAAATTAACAATATTGAGTTATAATAAACTCACCTTATTTAGTCAAGATGGAGGGTCACGGGGCTGATGTAGTTACTTGTATCATCTGCGGCATGTTTTTTTTTTTTTTTTTGCCAAAACAACTGCCAGCTTACACATGCTCAAAGTGCAAGCTAGTAGCCCTCTTAGAGGACAAGGTCAAGCAGCTGGAGGCCTGTGTTTCTAATATTCACAAGGTTAGGGAACAGGAGGGTTTTTTGCAGGAAGCAGATAAAAACTTTGCCAACACAGGGGACAGGGGTAATCTCAATCAGGATGAGGGCATTTCACAAATACAGGAGACAGACACTTGGAAGAATGTCACAGTCAGAAAGGGAAGAACTAGGAAACAGACAGAAAGTTTGCAGCTGCAAAATAGATTCCAACCTCTCTCCCTTATCGACCAGGAGAAGGAACTGCACCAAGAGCAGCCTCAAGACCTTGCACAAAGGAATCCGAACCCTACAGCGCACCAGGAGGCATCAACCAAGCCTCGGAGGAGGCGGGTGGTGGTGGTTGGGGATTCCTTGCTTAGAGGAACAGAAGCGGTCATCTGCAGGCCAGACAAAATGAACAGAGAGGTCTGCTGTCTCCCTGGAGCCAAGATTCAGGATGTAACGGAGAGACTGACGAGACTCATCAAGCCCTCTGATTCTAATCCCTTTCTCTTGGGCCATGTAGGAACTAATGATACTTCCAAACACAGCTTTCAGGATATCGCAGAAGCGTACAAAGAAATGGGTAGGAAGCTGAAGGACCTGGGTGGGCAGGTGGTAATCTCATCTCTCCTCCCTGTAGAAGGATGTGGCCCACAAAGGCAAAGAACAATAGTGGAAGTTAACAATTGGCTTCGGAGATGGTGCCGGCAGGAACGATTCGGATTCTTGGACCATGGTTTGCTTTTTCATTCAGATGGGATATTGGGCCAGGATGGGGTGCACCTCACCAATGCTGGTAGGAATCTCTTTGCCAAGAGGATTGCAGATTTAATAAGTAGAGCTTTAAACTGAGTTTGCAGGGGGAGGGAGAAAATTCTCTTAACGATAGAAATCCAGAAGCGGTTGGGGAGACTAGCCCAAATGTTGCAATAGGAGCAGGACAAGAAGTAGTGCAGACCATCAGTGCGAGGAAAAACAGGTTAAGCAAAGGACATGTAAGAAGCACACGCAGCCTCAAATGTCTCTACACCAATGCCCAGAGCATGGAGAAAAAACAAGAGGAGCTGGAACTCCTAATACAGCAAAATAATTATGACATAATTGGCATCACTGAAACATGGTGGGATGAGACGTATGATTGGAATGTAGTCATTGGAGGGTATAACCTGTTTCAAAGGAATAGGACAAGTAAGAAAGGAGGAGGTGTAGCTTTATATCTTAAGGACATTTATACTGCTGAAGAAATACAAGATAAACAGCAGAGGAACCATGTTGAGAGTATTTGGGTGAAAATCAGGGGTGAAAAAACCAGGAGGGATGTCACTGTGGAGGTATATTATAGACCCCCAAGCCAGTCGGAGGAGTGGGATGATGCCTTCTTTGAGCAGATGGCCACACAGTCAAATGGGAGAGATGTAGTATTAATGGGAGATTTTAACTATCCTGATATATGCTGGCAATCCAACTCAGCTAAGAATGCAAGGTCTAAAAAATTCCTTACTGCCCTTGCAGACAATTTCATGGCCCAGAAGGTAGAGAAGTCAACAAGAGGCAAAACCATTTCAGATCTGGTCATAACCAATAAGGAGGACCTCATAAATGGGGTCGAAGTGGTGGGATCATTAGGTAAAAGTGACCATGCCCTCTTGGAATTTGTTATACAGTTGGAAGGTGAAGTTAAGCATAGTCAGACCAGAATCCTGGACTTTAAGAAAGCCAATTTTTGTAAACTTAGGGAATTATTGGCTGTGATTCCATGGACCGAGACACTGAAAGAGAAGGGAGTCCAAGATGGATGGGAGTTCCTTAAAAGCGAGATATTAAAGGCACAATTTAAAACTGTTCCAACAAGAAGAAAATATAGGAGAAGTCTAAAGAAACCATAATGGTTTACTAAAGAACTTTCAACTCAGCTAACTATAAAGAAAAACAAGTACAAGGAATGGAAAAATGGGAAATGCACCAAGGAGGAATATAAGCAAACAGCTAATATATGCAGGGGGATGGTAAAAAAAAAAGCTAAAGCGCAAAACGAACTTAGACTTGCCAGAGAGATTAAAGATAATAAAAATGGTTTATTTAGTTATATCCGCAGCAAAAGGAAAAAATAAGGAAATGATAGGCTCTCTGCGTGGCGATAAGAACCAGTTACTAACAGGAGACAAGAAAAAGGCAGAACTATTCAACACCTTCTTTGCCTCTGTTTTCTCCAAAAAGGAAGAAAGAGATACACTGGGACAAAGACTAGATGAGGTAGGATGGGAATTACAACATATAATAGGTAGAGAGCTGGTACAGGAACACCTGGAAACATTAAATGAATTTAAGTCTCCGGGGCCAGATGAATTACACCCAAGGATATTAAAAGAACTGGCAGAAGTAATTTCAGAACCATTGGCAATAATATTTGAGAAGTCCTGGAGAACAGGGGAAGTCCCCATTGACTGGAGGAGAGCTAATGTCCCAATCTTCAAAAAGGGAAAAAAAGAGGACCCAAATAATTACCGCCCAGTCAGCTTGACTTCAATTCCTGGAAAGATCCTAGAGCAGATTATTAAACAGGCATGTGGGGATGTGTGTGGTGCATGATACTCGTGCTTATATGACAGGTTATATAACTATGTTTGTGCTCTGCAATATGATTGGCTAGCTTGTTGCTGCAAGAAGTGTGTACACACGTGATTGGTTAAAGCTTTGCCACTTGAGGTGGCAGTTAAGTGAAGGAAAAAAAGGGGACCTGAGGTAAAAAAAGAGAGCTCGGGGACCACTTTAAAAAAGGTTGCTGTCTCCTGTGTTGTTCTTCTCCCGAGCCCCAGAGCCTTCTCCCGTGTGTCCGGCAGGTCCAGACATCACCACAAGTGGTGACCCCGACGTGATATTGTTTGATTCGTCGCCATTTCCCATTCAGTCCTCACCGACCGGTTTGTGGTCTCCAGGCGCCTGATATTCATTCCGCTTGACGGAACTACGTGAGCGACTCCCTCTTTTCCTTTCCTATTGATATCCAAGATGGGTTCGGGACTCTCAGTAGAACAGGAGACTTATGTCAGGGACCTGCATAAGCATTTAAATCGGAATGGTCATAATTGCTCCCGCCAAGACGTCATTGATCTTGTTAAAACTATAGATGACTATTGTCCTTGGCTTCCTCATGAAGGCACCTTTGATTTAAAGGACTGGATGCGTGTGGGAGCTAATTTGCAAGGCCATCCAAAAGTTACCCCCACTCACCTTTTCACCTGGTGCAAGATCCGGTCTTGTTTGAGTGGCCTAACTCCAGCCAACATTTATTGGGCGGGCCAGATTGAGGCGACTGCAGGTCTTCCCCCTCTGCCACAAATTTTGCCGCCCAAAGGCTGTGTTCCTTCGCCTAAGAACCCGGGAAGCTCAAATGCTTTGCCAGAGGTGGTCCCGATTAAACACAACCAGTTGGAATTTTCACCCCCGGCTTTACCGGATTCTGCTCCAGCCCCCCCTGCTTATGCCTCTACACTTCCTTCGCCACAAACGGCTGCGCCCTACATTTCTCCGATCCGTATGGCTTTAGAAGGGGATGTTGCCGCTTTTCCAGTTCTTCGAGGCGCCCCTGCACAGGACGGCCAACCTGCCGTGCCTGACCGCTTTCAGGGATTGACTTATAAGGTGGTTAAAGATTTTGCGGCCAGCGTAAGAGAAAATGGTCCTCATGCACCCTTCACCAGGGCGATGCTTATGAGCCTGACAACCTATTCTATGTTACCCTACGACTGGCGTTTCTTAGCCCAAGCTGTGTTGTCCCCCTCAGACAACCTGATTTTTCTTCAAGCTTGGACTCAAGTCACAGTGGATCACATTGCCGCGCAAGGCGCTGGAGCTGCTGTCATCAATTTTGATCAGTGGATGGGTCAGGGCCAGTTCGCCCTTCCAACAACTCAGCTTGCTCTAACAGATGCCATCTTGCAAACAATTGGCACCTTGATTTTGCGGGCTTGGGCAAAAATCCCAGGGAAGGGCGAGATAACAGCGAGCGCCTTTTCCTCTATATGCCAGGGACCCAAGGAATCTTATGGCGAATTTGTGAACAGGCTCATTACGGCGGCGGAAAGGCAAATTGACAATGAGGAGGCGAGATGGCTTATTTTGAAGCAATTAGCTTATGAGAATGCTAATGCAGATTGCAAAGCAGCATTGGCACCCATTTACCCTGATGTTAGCACTGATCTCACTAAAATGGTCCGGGTTTGTCAAAATGTGGGGACTCAAACTCATAAAGCTCAGATTTTTGCAGCCGCTAATGCCACCGTTATGCTGGCACAGGGAGCCACGCCCCAAAATGGCGGAGAGGAAAGGCGCTGTTTTAAATGCAACAAAATGGGCCATCTTCGTTCTGCCTGTTCACAGAATGATCGCCGCCCCCAAGTGCCACCTACTAAGTGCCCTGTGTGCAAGAAAGGTTTTCATTGGGCTTCTCAGTGTCGATCCCGCCCCGGGGGCGTGGCTGGCCCTGCCCAGAAACGCCCCGAGCCGGGAAACGGGATGACGGGCCGTGCCCCGGCCCCGGAGAAAAAATAGGGCCACTCCTTCCCGATGACCACACCTGTGCCTTCAATAATGCCTCCATAGATCAAATGTCATCTTATCATATACATACTGTCCCTTCACCAGCTATGCTCTTGCGCTCAGAAGAAACTGTGCCCCTTTTGCAACCTGGTTTAGTGTTCAATGTTAAGGTCCGCTTGCAGTTAGCAATGCCCGAAGGCACCATCGGAATTGTTATGCCCCATCCAGGGGCGGCTCTCGAGAGCATCTATGTGGTTCCTGCTGTTATTACTGACCCCCAGGCGGATTATATGTACCTGTGTGTTCGAGCTATGCAACCAGATGTTATCCGCAGGGGAGATGTCGTCGCCTATGTGATCTTCATTAGAACAGAGGCCGTCCTTCCAACATCCTCTGCTCCTGGAGTTTTTCCGGTCTATTCTATTACCCCTCAAGAGCGTCCCTCCTTGCGACTCGACATGGATGGTCATTCTGTCACAGGATTACTGGACACGGGAGCCGACCTGACGATCATAGCAACTAAGGACTGGCCTCCTGGTTGGCCTACCATGTCCGGTCCATCTGTACATGGTGTGGGAGGTACCTCTTTAGCAAAACGGGCAGCAAAGCCGGTCCTGTTTACATCACCTTCTGGTAACACTCTTCGTCTCCAACCTCATATTCTGGATATCCCATGTTCCCTTTGGGGACGTGATCTATTGGCTCAAGGAACTGCAGAACTTCATACAAATTTTTAGTAGGGGCCTCTGTCATACCACCTGTTGCGGCGGGAAAAATCACTTGGTTGCCTGGACCTCCTGTCTGGGTGGATCAATGGCCGCTACCAGAACATAAGCTCCGCGGCGGAGGCCCTTGTTCAAGAACAACTGGAGCTTGGACATGTCCAACCTTCTACGTCCTCATGGAACACTCCCATCTTTGTTATTCAAAAGAAGTCAGGGAAGTGGAGGCTCCTTCAGGATCTGCGCCACGTGAATGCACGGATGGAGTTGATGGGAGCACTCCAAATGGGGCTCCCTAATCCAAATATGATTCCGCGAGAATGGCAGCTAGTCGTTATTGATCTCAAGGACTGTTTTTTCAGCATTCCGCTCCATCCAGAGGATAGCAAACATTTTGCATTCACACTTCCTGTCATCAACAACAGTGGACCGACACGGCGCTACGAATGGAAGACTCTTTCCCAAGGAATGGCTAATAGCCCAACCATGTGTCAACTTTTTGTTGCCTCTGCTTTGAAACAGTTCCGGGACACCTATCCTCAGGCATTACTGTATCATTATATGGATGACATTTTGTTGGCTGCTCCCACAGTCAGTGACCGGATAATTGGCCAACTGGTTGACGCTTTGACCTCCCGAGGACTCTGTGTTGCTCCAGAGAAAGTCCAACGCCATTCTCCTTATCGGTACTTAGGACACCTGTTGTTGGAAACCACTTCTGCACCTGCCCTACCACAGATTGTCTTACCATCCAAGCTGACACTTGTCAAACTACAACAGATCCTTGGGAACATCAATTGGGTCCGTCCTTTTCTGCAACTGACTACAGGTCAGTTAGCACCCTTGTTCCATAGCCTTAAAGGCGCAAAACATCCTGCGGGCATTATCTCTGTCACTCATGAGATGGAAACTGCCTTAGAAGCTGTGAACTCAGCCCTTCGTCAGACGGCGGTGGACCGCCTCTCCTTTACTTGTATCCATCTATTCTTGGCAGTTCTTCCTACGCCTGAGTTGCCCACAGCCATCCTTTATGCACCTTTACCATCATCAGCTGTGAAAACTAAAATAGCTATCGTCGAATGGCTTCACCTGCCGAGTACACCTCCACGCAATTTATATTCTATTGTGGATTCTACTTCAGATTTAATCCAAAAGGGACGACGACGTTGCCTGCAGCTGAGTGGCCAAGATGTGAGAGAGCTTTACGTTCCTTTCTCCCGGGAACAGGTGGAGCAGCTGTTCACCACCAGCCCCGCTTTTCAGGTGGCCTTGGCCGGCTTCACTGGATCTTTTATTTACAACTTACCGAAGGACCCCCGGTTGTCCCTCGTTCTGGGGGTTACTTATTCCTTTCAACATATGCTATCTCAGCAACCAATTCCATCTGCGGTCACTGTCTTTACTGATGGCAGTAAACATCGGGGGGTGGTAACCTGGCAGGATGATGCTGGATGATGGCAGGTCAAATTCACTTCAGAGCAATTGTCTGCACAACGCTCTGAGTTGGCGGCCGTAACGTTGGCCTTCCAACTTTTTCGGGCTTCCTCTTTCAATATCATTGTTGACACTCAGTATGTTTACAGAGCTCTTCTCTCCCTTCATAATGCATATATAACACCAGCTATTGATGATGATTTAATGTCTCTGTTTTGTCATCTTCAGCAGGAACTTTCCTCCCGCAGGCATCCTTACTTTGTCGCCCACATTAGGTCACACTCCAATCTTCCAGGCTCACTCTCGGAAGGCAACTCCAAGGCCGATGGCGCTCTTCGTTGTATAGCTTCCTTTCCTTCTCCGGTGTGTGCTGTGGTACTGGATTCCGCCTTGGAAGCTCATCAGATGTTGCATTTACCTGCGGCCGTGTTGCACAAGAGGTTTCGTATCCCGATGCACGATGCCAGAGACATCGTCGGCGCCTGTCCCGTTTGTGCCAGATCTCCTGTGAACAGTATTCCATTTGATCCCCGTACCACAATCCCCGTGGTACAATTGCCAATCATGTCTGGCAAATGGACATTACTTATATTCCTGCTCTTAGCCCTTTATCTAAACTACATGTCACAGTGGATACCTGTTCTGGGTTTATTTGGGCCACTCCACTTAAGGGCGAAAAAGCAAAGCATGTCATCCAGCATACCATGCATTGCTTTTCCGTTATGGGCAAACCTGAGGTCATCAAGACGGACAATGGTCCCTCTTATGTATCAGCAACCTTTTCGCACTTTTGCAACTCTTGGGGTATTAAATTGAAGCATGGAATCCCATTCAATAGCATGGGGCAAGCTATCGTGGAGCGTGCTCACCTTACATTTAAAACTTTGTTACATAAACAGACAGGGGGGAAAGGGATATTACTGGCAGATGTTCCTACTGTTGTGGCCAAAGTTCTTTTTACACTTAATTTTCTGCTTACACCTCATAATAGGTCCCATACCCCAGTGGAGGCGCACTTCCGGGTAGAGGAACCGTTGCCTAGACCTTTGGTCACCTTTAGACAACCACCGGACCCTACCTGGAGGGGCCCTGTTCCGCTGATCACCTGGGGTAGGGGATACGCTGCTGTTTCTCTGGACGACAGGACCGCTTGGATACCTGCTCGTTGCGTTCGTCCTTTTCACCCCAAGAAAAAGGACACTGACCCTGGGTGAAAACCTCAATATAATGACATATATGGGTTACTGGCATTCCCCGTAGTGTGGGGCTCAGGTTGTTTTGATGTTTCCTTTTCTATTTTATATTAGCAGTTGCATGTTTATGTTAGTGTTTTACATTAGTGTTGCATGACTCAATGTGTTTCCTCCCCACTGACCATGTGTCGCTCTGTCTTTGAGTCGGAGTGACGAAGACAACCTACTGACACCAGCTGTGTACTACACCTTGGAGAGCTGGCCAGATATCTGCTATTATTGGGATCAAATGACGGTTCGCAGGAAATAAGCATGGTTCAGTCAAAACAATATAAAATAGAAAGGGGACATGTGGGGATGTGTGTGGTGCATGATACTCGTGCTTATATGACAGGTTATATAACTATGTTTGTGCTCTGCAATATGATTGGCTAGCTTGTTGCTGCAAGAAGTGTGTACACACGTGATTGGTTAAAGCTTTGCCACTTGAGGTGGCAGTTAAGTGAAGGAAAAAAAGGGGACCTGAGGTAAAAAAAGAGAGCTCGGGGACCACTTTAAAAAAGGTTGCTGTCTCCTGTGTTGTTCTTCTCCTGAGCCCCAGAGCCTTCTCCCGTGTGTCCGGCAGGTCCAGACATCACCACACAGGCAGTCTGCAAATATTTAACAAACAATGCTGTCATTACAAGACGTCAACACGGGTTTCTTAAAAACAAGTCATGCTAGACTAATTTGATCTCTTTCTTTGATAGAATTACAGGCCTAGTGGATGAGGGGAATGCTGTGGATATTGTTTATCTGGACTTTAGTAAGGCCTTTGATAAGGTTCCCCATGGTATTCTTGCTAAGAAGTTAGTAGAAAGTGGGATCCACTGTTAGGTGGATTTGTAATTGGTTGACTAATCGCACCCAAAGGGTGACCATAAATGGCCTCTCTTCAGCTTGGAGAAATGTGACCAGTGGGGTGCCCCCGGGTTCTGGTCTGGGTCCAGTGCTGTTCAATATCTTTATTAATGACTTGGAAGAATGAATAGAGAGTATGCTAATTAAATTTGCAGATGATGCCAAATTGGGAGGGGCTGCAAATTCCCTAGAGGATAGGATGAAAATATAAAAAGACCTTGACAGACTAGAGTGCTGGGCCAAAGCTAACGAAATGGATTTCAACAGAGGGAAATGTAGGGTACTACATTTAGGTAAAAAAATGTATTGCATAAATATAAGATGGGGGATACGTGGCTGGAGGATAGTACCTGTAAAAGGGATCTGGGAGTCTTGGTGGACCACAAATTGAACATGAGTCAGCAGTGTGATGCGACAGCCAGGAAAGCCAATTCGATTCTTGGTTGTATCAACAAAACCATAGTGTCTAGATCAAGGGAAGTGATAGTACCACTCTATTCAGCTCTTGTCAGACCCCACCTGGAGTACTGTGTCCAGTTCTGTGCGCCTCAATTTAAAAAGGATGTTGACAACCTCGAGCGGGTGCAGAGGAGGGCTACCAGGATGGTTGAGGGTCTGGAGGAAATGTCTTATGAGGAACGGCTTAGGGAACTGGGAATGTTTAGCCTCTCTAAAAGAAGACTGGGAGGGGATATGATAGCTATGTTTAAATATTTGAAAGGATATCATCTTGAAGAGGGAACAGGTTTGTTTTTCATGGCTTCAGAGACTAGGACTCGGGGCAATGCTTTCAAACTACAGGAAAAGAGATTCATTCCATTTGAACATTAGGAAGAACTTCATGACAGTTAGACCTATTCAGCAGTGGAATATGCTGCCGTGGAGGGTGGTTGAGCCTCCTTCTTTGGAGGTTTTTAAGCAGAGGCTGGATGGCCATCTGTCAGAAATATTGTGATGGGGTTCCTGCATGGCAGGGGGTTGGACTAGATGGCCCTTGAGGTCTCTTCCAACTCTATGATTCTATGAAAATATGCATGAATGCCAGCTCCAGTTGTCTCTGTTGAAGGCTGGTGGAGGGTAATGTTAAAGGGATATATGTGAGTTTGGGTCAAGGGTTCCCCTAGGGCAGTGGTGGTGAAACTTCAGCACTCTAGATGTTTTGGACCATGACTCCCAGAATTCCAAGCCAGCATTGCCAACATCTGGCGTGCAAAAGGTTCGCCACCCCTGCCCCAGGGCCCAAATATGAACTCCAATACCCACATAAACCAGATTTTGATTTCAGATGCTCAGAAATGGGTTCAAGAAAATTGCAGGGGTGGCACTCCATTGTCCAGGACGGGCATATAGGGTCTCCAGAACACTGAAGATATATGAGGTGTTTGTGATATTTTATTGTATTAAAGTTAATACAAACATTTAATCAGGGTGGGAAAAGCATCTGAAACTGGGTTCGGACTGGTGTTGGAGGGCAGTTGTGTCGGTGGCATTCCCGCCATCCTGTTCCAGTCATCCTTTGCCATTCCAAAGACTCCCCAAAGAGGACAGTGTGGGACTTCCTCCCTGCCCCCTTTGCAGTGCCATTTCTCTCTCTCCCCCCTTCCCGTCCCCATTTTTTCAAAGTTTGCTCTTGTTGCCAATGGATCTGCAGTTGTTGCTTGGTAACCGGCCGTGACATTTCAAAAATGCCTCCCGTCTCTGTGAAGCTTCCCGAACTAGCGCCTATGAAAGGAGCATTTGTTCTTCCAGGATAATGTTGTGTATGTCTTTTAAAACCCGCTTTCAGAGGCCAGGAGAATTTCACAGCTGGGCTTGAAAGGGCTTTCTTTGCCACTGGCAACATCTGTCTGGGAATCAAAGCCCAAACAAAGACGCTTTGCCTGTGGGTTGATAAATGGCCATCCAAGAGTAAACTCAGTGTCCCCTTGTTTCCCACTCTCTTTCTCGCCACGGTTACCTTTGACAGCTTTCTGTTCAATGGGAGGTGGAAGACAGTTTCTCACTCTTCTGGAATGAAGAAGGAGGAACCACCCTTGTAAGAAAACTTAAGTGTGGGAATGTTTCCTCTGGCAGCCAGGCTAGATAAGGCTCCTTCTTTACTCTGTCAAATCACCACAGTACAATTTAGATACAATTTAGATACATTTTTACAAAATGATAGTAAGGCCACACCTGGAGTATTGTGTACAATTCTGGTCACCGCACCTCAAGAAAGACATAGTGGAACTGGAAAAGGTGCAGAAGAGAGCGACTAAAATGATTACTGGGCTGGGGCACCTCCCTTATGAGGAAAGGCTAAAACATTTGGGGCTCTTTAGTCTGGAAAAAAGGCACCTGATGGGGGGATATGATTGAGACGTACAAAATAATGCAGGGCATGAGTCAAGTGGATAGAGGGAAGCTCTTCTCCCTCTCCCAAAATACCAGAACTAGGGGACATCCACTCAAACTGAGGGTTGGGAGAGTGAGAACAGACAAAATAATTTTTTTTACCCAGCGTGTTGTTAGTCTGTGGAACTCCCTGCCACAGGAGATGTGTAATCTCCAGTCTTAAAACCAGGGTACTTCAAGGGCCAGATACAGGGGAGTGGCATCAGGAGACAGATATCTAGTCCCGTGCGCTCCCAGAGGCATTTGTTGGGGCCACTGTGAAATACAGGAAGCTGAACTAGATGGGCCTTTGGCCTGATCCACTATGGCTCTTTTTTTTAAATGTTCTTATGTACCCAATAATGCAACTTCAAGAGCATTTGGGGCATCTAACATCAGATCTTCCACAGTGGGGTTTGGGGTTTGGTTGATCCATGTAATAATAATAATACTAGAACCGGAGAGCTGGCAGGGACCCTTGTGGATCACTGGTTCCAACTCTTGCCAAGGAGGTCTAGAGGAGAATCAAACTCCCAAGGAGAGATGAGCACGAACCAAACTGTGAACAACAACAAAAAAGCATGAAGTGGCCAGGTTTCTGGTTTGGTTCTTGGTTCAGTTTGTGCAAGCTGTTTTGGAAAAAATAATATTATTTATATTATTTATTATTTATTTATGCATTTTATACCACCCGTCTCCCTGAAGGACCTCCAGTCTATGTACAACCGTCACAGAAAACATGAAGACATGAAGTGTCAAACATTTTTCTGCACAGTACTTTTTTTTACTTTGGCAAAACAGGATGCTCGCCCCTTTCCTGGTGCTCCCATCACCTCCCTACCTGGTTCTGCTGCCTCCTCTTCTTTCCCCTCTTCCACCATCCCTATCTTCGGAGCTAGCAGGGTTACTGTCTCTGCACATGTGCCCACCTACCAGCTGATGGAGGCATTAGGGGGTGAAGGTGTCAGGTTCCCTTCGAGGCATGAACTGGAAAAACAAAGTTTCCCAGGGTTTGGGGTTGGTTCGTGGTTACCCATCTGCCATGATTTTTTGAGATGCTAAATTCTATGCGCTCATGGCAAGACACATGAGGAAGTGGACTTGGATCAACAACAGTACCTGTTGGAGAGCATGGAGTACAAGAGGAGTTGCAAGAATCTCTGCAGGCTATGCTGGTGTAAAAACCACATTTTTGTAGGTCCCTTTGTTTCTGCCAACTCCATCCCATATAAGTGTGTTCAGTGTCTTCCAAGTACAGTGGACCCTTGTATAACAAACGTTTTGTATAACATAAAATCTGTACAACATAAAAAATTCCAGAGATAGGGGAAATTTGCTTAACAGAATAGCCTATGGGACGAATCCGTACAACATAAAAATAGCCGTGATTAGGGATTACTCTGCTTTCAAGGCATTCCTATGGGAAATTTGTATAAAGGAAAATTTGCTTGACAGAATTTCATTTGGAACGAATTAATTCCTTTATACAAGGTACCACTGTAACCCACTTCTCCATGGGACTGGGGGAATTGGATTTTCCTGGGGCCCCATCAATTTTTAAAATGCAGGTAGTTCTTACTGCTCATATGAGAGTCCTAGCATTCTCTGTGAGGGACACTCCAGAATTCCCAGATGTTCTGGAAACCATTTGATTTTAATCTAGGAGAGGAGGGATGGTAGCTGAGGAACGGATGCTTTAAGCCTTCACGGTTAGCTGCCACCTCCGTGGAGGTCACTTGGCACAGGTGATAGATTTTGCTACCTCTCCCTGTGAAAGGGAATGAAGCTGCCAGGGGCAGTGGATGAAGCCAGACTCCCAAAGCGGCAAAGTCCACTCTTCATATTTCACAGCTGACCGTTTTTTTGTCCCTGTCTCTTTTTATTTCTCACTCAGCTCTCCACCTTTTAAGGTGTCATTCCCCTTTCTCTGCTTCTCTCCAAAAATCTTTCCTCATTTGTGCCTGCCAAAACGACTTGCATAATTGCATGAAGCACCGGTGGCCAGTCCCTGCTAGTTCACTGTTTATTTTTGCTTCTGATGATGGTTCTGATGATATAATATAATAAAATATCAGAGAATAACTGAGTAGGAAGGCCCACAGAGGCTACAGAGTCCAACACCTTGCTCAATGCAGGGACCCAAGTCAAAGTAGGTCTGACAGATGGTTTTTAAATTATTATTATTATTATTATTATTATTATTATTATTATTATTATTATTATTATTATTATTATTATTATTATTATTATTATTATTATTATTATTATTATTAAATGCCAGGTGCAATCAATCAAAATTATAAAACACTGACATAAAATCTGTTTGTGCAATCTTCAGGCATTCACAAATGAGGTGTACTGTAATACAGTTTCTCCTTCTTCTTCCTCATGGTTTCTTCTTCTTCTTCTTCCTCATGGTGCCTAGAAAGTAATTTGCACCTAAATATCAGCAAAACTAAGGAGATGGTGTTGGACTTCCAGAGGAAAAAGAGAGGAACCTGCTCCACTGTACATCATGGGAGGCCGGGTGGAGAGAGTCTCCTTCAAATTCCTGGGAGTTCATTTCAGTGAAGATCTTACCTGGAAAATTAATACAACCCATGTGGCCAGGAAGGCTCAACAGAGACTCCATTTCCTCAGGCTTTTGCAGAACAACAATGTGAAACAATTGATGACCTTCTACCGGTCTACAATAGAAAGTATCCTTACGTATTGCATTACAGTCTAGTATGCTGGTTTGACAGCCGTGGACAGAAAGACTTTACAGAGGGCAGTGAACACAGCACAAAACATCATGGGTTGTCCCCTGAGTCCACTGGATGATATCGCCAGGGACCGCTGTCTTAGGAGAGCAAGGAAAATCATCAGGGATGACTCACACCCCGGTCAGCACTTCTTTACTCTCCTACCCCTGGGTAGGAGATGCAGAAGTATAGCAAGCCGTACCAACAGGCTAAAAAACAGTTTTTATCCGTGGGCTGTTCGGTTGTTAAACCGGACGTGACAACTCGTGATAGACTCATGGGGCTGGCAAGTTGTGCAGGAAGCACACAGTGTGAAATCAGATTGAATGGCTTTTTAGTGGGATGGTTTTGGGGGGAGGGAGGGAGCTCAGCCAATTTCATTGTACACTGGTAGTACAATGACAATAAAGGTTCTTCTTCTTCTTCTTCTTCTTCTTCTTCTTCTTCTTCTTCTTCTTCTTCTTCTTCTTCTTCTTCTTCTTCTTCTCTTCCTCTTCTTCTCCCTCTCCCTCTTCTTCTTCCTCTTCTTCTTCTTCTTCTTCTTCTTCTTCTTCTTCACCATCACCATAATCTGGGAGTTAGCCAACAAACAAATAAATAAATAAACAAAAACCATATTTGTGCACCCTCTTGAGAAACCCAGGGCTTTTTCTATTCCTGGACACACATTCACCTCAAAACATGCAGCTGTGACTCTAAATTTGAAATCTAAAATGGACGCTTTCTATTCAAACAGTTTCCATATCATTTAATATTTTGCTTCCGATTGTCCCTGTCATTCACCTTCCCCCACACCCTTGAGATCTATCTGTTTGGACCCTCTTAATGACACAACAGACCAAAGCATGGTTTTCAAATCTTTTTTTTTACTCTCTTGTGATTAAGTTATGCTTCTGTTCCTCTCCTGCTTGGTGGCACAAGCTGACAGTTATCTTAATGTGGTTGGTTGTGTTCTTTATGAGGTGGTGGGGAATTCTAATTGTCTACTGCCATGAAACATTTATGCTAATGAACCTGAAATTGACAGATGATAGACTAATTGCTGTGTCTGAAGCCAGGGAGGTGGGGAACACTAATGACATGACACGAGGTGACCCATGACCTACCGGTACTGTTCTCATTCTGAGTCAAGGCTGATGAGACTGCAGTTGCTCTCGGGGTGTCTCCAGCTCCCTAATTGCTCCTGTCAGTTCTCAGTAACAAATCTCCAAGTCACCACAGCACCAAAAAAGAATTTGATAGATTTAAGGCTGTAGCCATGCAAAAGGAGAACATGAGACAAAAATATATGCTCTTGGAGTTTGTCAGCTTCTCACTGAACAATGGGTTTAGCAGTAGAGACTGCCAACCTATCCTTCAAGAAATCTGGCTTGTTGGAGTCCCCAAGGAGAACTGGCTGAGTTCTCAACCTTGCCACCCCCCAGATGTTTTGGACCACAACTCCCACAGTCTTACATCACTGGCAATCTAAGCTTAGAATTCTGGGAAATGTGGTCCAAAACATCAGGAGGGCCAAAATTTGGACATGGCTACACTAGCCTGTTCCATGAGGAACAGATGTTGAACAACAGTGTTTACCTCAGGACAATGACGTCTCTTGAACCCTAACCCTAACCTTTGGATCCCCATATGCTCCTAGACTGCAACTCCCAGAAAGCCTGGCCAGCACAGCTTGCATTTGTCTAGACCAGTGGTTCCCAACATGGGGCCCACGCCCCACGGGGGGAGGGGGCAATTTAACTGATTTTTTGAGATTTTTTGTTATTAACTGTGAATTTGAAAGCCTGCCAATTGTTCTTAGATATTAGTGATGAAGCAGCTGTGTTCCATTTACCTATTGTTGTCTTTATTAATGTGCATCTATTAGGGCTGGTCTGAAAAAGAGTACTCTGTGTGAGTAGCAGATCACTTTTTGAATAGTAAGAATTATATGTCATGGGGGATCAGGATTTTAGAGATGCTTAGGTGGGGCATGGCCAAAAAACAGTTGGGAACCACAGGTCTTGAACCACAAAAGGCTCCAAGGTTGAGAACTACTGATCTAACATGTACAGTATTATGCACTTCCCATACTTGCTGTCCTACCACAGGCAAGCAAAGAACTTTCTTTCCAGACAGGTTCCTTGTGGCACAGTGGATAAACAGCTGGTCTGCTACCCAAACTCTGCTCATGATCCAGGTAAGTGATCATAAGAACACAAGAACATAACTCCAGCTTCCTGTATGTCACAGTGGCCCCAGCAAATGCCTCTGGGAGCGCACAAGACTAGATACCTGTTTCCTGATGCCACTCCCCTGCATCTGGCCCTTGAAGGACCCTGTTGTTGTTGTTTTAATCCTGTAGATGACACATCTCCATCCTTGTTTGTAACCTGGGATGGACTTTTCCTCCAGGAATCTGTCCAATCCCCTTTGGAAGGCATCCAGGCCAGGTGCCATCACCACATCCTGTGGCAGGGAGTTCCACAGACTAAAAACACACTGGGTAAAAAATATTTTCTTTTGTCCGTTCTCAGTCTCCCAACCCTCAATTTGAGTGGATGTCCCCTAGTTCTGGTATTTTGGCTCCTGGATGACCCATCCTTACATCCTTCCAAGGTCAGTAAAATGAGTATCGGGGGGTGGGGTGGGGTTGGCAACATTTAGCCTGCCTAATTAAATCGTAAGCCATCCAGAAAGTGCTTTAAGCACTATTGGCTGTTATATAAGCAGCACATTTTGCTTTCACTCATCAGTTCCTGGCTGCATGAATGTTGTTTTTTATTAAATGGATGGTTTTATTTTAATACTTTGCATGTATTTTGGAGTTGCTCTTGTTTACTGGTTTTGGGTATGCTATTTGTTTGATCCCCTTTAGCCTTTGTATACTTAACTGTTTTTATTTTCCACTATTGTATTTTAAGGATGTAAACTACCTTGGATGCTTCAGAATCTCCTCTCTCCCCCCCTTCTTTCTCTTTCATAAAAAAAATAAGAGATATTTTCAATGTCTTCACAAACATGTTGGCAGAAAAGACTCTCAGGCCAAAATGGGAAAAACAATAAGCAGACAAGTGGGTGTCCTGGGGCTTCCTGCTTCACACCACTTGTTCTGAAACTGGTCAGTGAAGTCAGTTAACCCTAACCCTAACCCTAACCCAATGGGAAAAGTGATTGTGTAACCACTGTTCTGTCTGTCTTTTTCCAAAAGGAAAACGACCCTTCATATTAAAGTCAGTTCCAATGAGCAAAGAGACGAGGCTGACAGTAGGCATTCAGTGTTATCTGAGTGATACTGCTTAAAAACAAAACAAAGACAGAAGTCTGGCTTTTTTATTTTGACCATACCTCGAAGATTGCACATAGGTGAGGAAAAAGAGAGAAGGTGGACTCAGGAATGAATGAATTCATGCAGGGTTTCTTTAAAAAAGTCATGCTAGACTAATTTGATCTCTTTGATAGAATTACAGGCCTAGTGGATGAGGGAAATGCTGTGGATATTGTTTATCTGGACTTTAGTAAGGCCTTCGATAAGGTTCCCCATGGTATTCTTGCTAAGAAGTTAGCAGAAAGTGGGATAGATAGTGTAGTAGCGTGGGCTTTAGTGATTTCAGCAGTGACTTCCGCTCTTAGACATAGCAGGCTGGAGACAGCTTCTCTTAGACATAGGAGGCTGGAGACAGCTTCTTTCAAAAAGAAGACTGAGAGGGGATATGATAGCTATGTTTAAATATTTGAAAGGATGTCATATTGAAGAGGGAACAGGTTTGTTTTCCATGGCTTCAGAGACTAGGACTCGAGGCAATGGTTTCAAACTACAGGAAAAAAGATTCCATTTGAACATTAGGAAGAACTTCATGACCGTTAGAGCTGTTCAGCAGTGGAATATGCTACCACGGAGGGTGGTGGAGTCTCCTTCTATGGAGGTTTTTAAGCAGAGGCTGGATGGCCATATGTTGGAAATATTGTGATGGGGTTCCTGCATGGCAGGGGGTTGGACTGATAGAAGTGGTTTTTAATACAGTCTGTAGCCTATAAATTGCCATTGTAGATAAAATGGCAGTACTTTGGTTCTATTTCTAATTCAGCCCTGTGTCCTTTAATTCACCCCTTTTCCCTTCACTGAACTGTGACTCAAAGCACCACATTCCTCCCCAAGCCTGTGTCATGAGATACCAGGCCATAAAAGTTGCTGGATAAACACTTATCTGTGTGGGAAGACCACTGATAAAGGGGTCCGCACAAGAGATAAGCCAGACATCCGTCGAAACATCGATATATCGCCAGAGCTGTCAAACACTCTCGGCTGCGAAAGCTCAGAGTTCCGAGAATTGCAAGACAGGTGGCGCCAAAGTGCAAGATTAATAGTATCCCCTGTGTGTTTCCTTTGACAATTGATTTGTAACTATGTGATAACCATGTATCCTTTGTAGTTTCTTTGTTGTTTCGCGGGCGATTTACGGCGTCCAGATGCATCCTTGTTTATTCTGATAAAGGAGGGGTATTGGGAGAATGTTTCCTATAAAGTCTATAGAGTTTCTTTGCTTATTGCCCCAGTTTTCCGACTGAATTCGGCTGGGCGCCTCGCTGCAGCGAATTAAAGCTTTTTCTCCGTGCCTTTTGAACCTTGGCGTGTTCTTTCATCTCTCGGCTCCCGTAATAGCGGCAAGGTAACCCGGGGTGTAGCTTTCAGGACTAGATGGTCCTTGAGGTCTTTTCCAACTCTTTGATTCTATGATTCTAAAACTAATGCAACCTGGAAATCATGGAATGATAGTTTAATGGTTTTTGGAGCCTTGGAGTCTTTACAGCCTTGCATGCGGCCTATAAGAGGTGTGGCTGGGAGTGATTTCTCTGGGCTGGGGTATCTATCCAGCACACTAACGCAGTGTTTTTCAACCTTTTTTGGGCAAAGGCACACTTGTTTCATGAAAAAAATCACGAGGCACGCCACCATTAGAAAATGTTAAAAAATTTAACTCTGTGCCTATATCAGTCTCTAAAAGGTTCGCCATTGCTGGTGTAGGGAGAAGCAGGGCAGAGGGGCCACAGATTGAGGCAGCCCGCTCTCTAGCACCCAGTTCCCACTTACCTGTGTTGTTTTTTTAAAGACATTTTGCCCTGAATGGACTTCTGTGTCCAGTGGAGACCTGAGAAGGGGCACTGACTCTCCAGGAACACAAATAAGACCCGAAAGCCCATCTTGCTCTCCACACTGTGGCCAAGGCAGATGCCTTCAGCAAGTCCATTGACAGGAGGGGAGGAGGATGAAGGAAGGCAGGAAGGAAAGAAGGCAGAAAGTGTTCTGCTTGTATACCGCCCCATACCACTTCAAGGAGTCTCTGGGCGGTTTACAGTTTTAATTACAGTAGGCAGGCTGCTAGACATACACATATGCAGGCTAGAAATGAGCACGTTTCTATGAAGAGGGGAAAGGGTACGAATGGAAAGAGAGAGGTGGGGGAAAAAAGAAAGAAAAGACAGAGAGAGAGAAGAGGGCGACCCAAGACAGAAAGAAAGGGGCAAGACTTCAAGGAACCCATCGCGGGGCCCCTCAGAGACGCCTCTTCCCCTTCCGGACCCTAAAGGCAGGCAGGCCGGCCGTCCAGCCGTGCCAGTAGCCCCCCCCGCCCGCCCGCCTCCTCAGCCCAGGCCCGGCGGAGGCCTCCTCCATCCCCTCCTCCTCGCAGCCCTGCCGCGGTGCTCGTAGGACAGCCGGGCGCCCCTCCTCCCCTTCCCCTCACCTGGTGGTTTGTTCTGGGCTGGGGCTCCCGGGCCGGCTCGTGTTGGCGGGTGGGCTGTCTGGCGGCTCAGTCCATTGGTAGCTCCCAGGAAAGGGGTGGGGGTGGTCCAGGGTAAAAAAAGGAGGGGGGGAGAGGGAAGCGAGTGAGTCGCGGCGGCGGCGGCAGGCACAGGGCAAACACTAAGAGAATGAGCGGGGCCAGGTCTGGCCAGGGAGGAAGTGATGCCAGAGCCGCGGGCCTTGGGGGGGGAGGATCCAAGCTGGCCCTTGGACGCTATTTATAGCGCCTCCCAGCTGTGGGCCGCCCGCCGGCCCTGGGTTGAATTTCTTTAGAATTTTTCAATTTTTCCCACGGCACACCAGGCAGCATCTCGTGGCACACTAGTGTGCCACGGAACAGTGGTTGAAAAACGCTGCACTAACGGATCAATCTATCCAGCATACTAACCGATCATTCCTTCCTGCTTCTGAGTTCAAAAACAGCTTTGCCTTTGCTGAGTGCTCTTGTTGCCCTCTTTTTAGTCTGTTGAAGTTTTTTCTTTGTTTACTGTTGTTCTGCTCACAACAGTAAGTAGTGAAACATTTTTATTATTTTGCCTACTAATGCCTCAGAGTAAGTTATTTAGACTGTAAGTGCCAGTTAATGAGAAAGGGGTAAATTATCTGGGGAACATGCATCTATTCCCCTCTGTGAATTTCTGTTTTCTACAGCATTGCAGACAATACATTTTTGCCAGAAATTCAAAACCCTGCAATAGATTCGGAAGAACACCAAGAACCATCAAATACAGCCCCGTGATGAAGCAGAAATCTTAAATACTAAAACATTCCTGGAAAGATGGCAATCTTTCCCACCTTTTCCCACCATGCTTCATTCCAATACTGAACAGTTGATACTCTCAGGACATTCCTTCTGACGTTTAGCAGAAATATCCGTTCATGTGATTTGTATCAATTGCTCGAGTCCTTGTTCTAGTCATCCTCCATATTGGAAGGTGGCTCTCATATTACCTTGCAGTCAAAGTTTTCTTCTCCAGGCCTGACAAATATGAAGGAATTAAACAAATTGCTGATACTGACCTATCATGATGTGAGAAATGAAAATATGTTATTTTTGCATTTTACATAATGTCCTCTGAGTGTAAACAGAATGCTTATATGTTTGATGCAAAGACAGGTCTTATTGAACAAAGAAGCTGCATTGCAGGATGATTTTTTTTTTTTTACTTTGAGGCCGACTGGAGGCCCACCGTGCCTTCTTGACATTTTGTTGGATGGAGACTGGTAGGACCACCAAACAAGGAACAAAGACATTCCATCACTAGATAGACTGAAATTGTAGGTGGAGAATAAAGACGGGGGTGGGCGTGTAATTTAGGCGAATCGGAAAGTCTGACTCTGCTCCTGTCCAATGGGAGTTTGGAGGGAGGAGGAACTTTTGTGGCAGGTGGGCTATGGAATAAAAGCTCTTGGAATGTTGTGCTGGCGTGTGCCTCTCTGGTAGACACCCACTATTGCAATAATGTTAATAAATATTGTTGCTTGACTTAATAACTTCTCCAATCCATGTTATTTAATAGTTGACTACAAAAACCATCTTCCACAATGACTCATTTTTGTTTGTGCCTCCATCTCTAGAGACTTCTGTTAATGCAGCCAGAAATAGCATTTGCCTCTTTTGTTGGTAGCCATATCACATTGCTGGCTCATTTTCAGCTTGTAATCTATGATGATTTCAAAGTCCTTCTTGCTTGTAGTATTGCTGAGCCAGCTATCCCCCATCTTGTAACTATGTGTTTGGTTTCTCTTTCTTGAAAGTAAGAGAAAACTACTTAACTACTTAAGAGTAGTATGTTGCATTTCTCCCTGTTGAATTTCATTCTGTTTTCAGCCATGTGCACAAATCTATGGAGATCCTTTTGTTTCTGTCTTCCAGGGTATTAGCTGTTCCACCTAATCATGTGAATTTTATTAGCATCCCCTGAATCCCCTGATCTAAGTCTTTAAGAAAAATGCTGACGAGCACTGGGTCCAAGACTGAGCCTTGGGGTACCCACTTGTTACCTCCTCCCAGTATGAGAAGGAGCCATTAGTCATCCTTTTCCAAGTGCAATGCTATAGCTAATTGTGTATCCACCTTTTAGACTGTTGTTCTACCTGATAGACTGTTCTTCTATCCAACCCACCATGTACTTGTCAATGAATGTATGAGGAGCTAACTTCAGTTAGCTAGCAGCATTGCAGCAATGTCAAGGATTAGAGGCAAAAATATGACAGACTCAGTTGCTGGTTTTCTATTGCAGTCTATTTACAAAATATATACAGGTCCCATTTGGTTTCCAGACTTACATCCAGTAGCATAAACAATCCAGCTACCCTTCCTTATCACAGCCAACACATCAGGCTTACTGGCTAAACAGCCCTGGCTAAACAGCAAGAACATATTGCAATACATAAGGTATATATAGCATCTCCTTCCAATCACATATTTACTTTTACATCACATGTCATAATGCTTCTTTCATCCACACCTCTGAGCTACGCTTCCACTGTCCTTGGACACTTGCCTTCCTGTCAAGGCCATTTTACCGAGCTTGCTTCAGTCCACAGCTGGACTCCATATCTCTAATTGCAAGTTGAAAAACTCACTCACAAGAATATTCTTGACAATACTGACTATTGAACTTAACCCATGTTCATTTGTAAAACACCAGATAGATTACAAAATCCACAAAAATCTACAAGATCCGGATTATTGTATTTTCCTGTCTATAAGACGCCCCCATGTATAAGACAAAGCCCACTTTTCCAACCCAAAGTTACAGTTTCACAATAGTGCAGTTCTCTCCTTGGCTTGCCTCCAGGTATATGACGACCCTCAATGTTTAGTCTAACAATTTTAGACAATAAATATAGTCTTATACATGGAAAGCAATAGAGTTGGCTTCTCTGTTTTTTAAATTAAATACAATAAAACAGACTAACAAAAAACATTATCCAGAAATAATATACATAAAAAAACAAATCTGAAAAACAACTTAGTTATATTTATAAATACAAATCTATTTCTCTCAGCACACAAAATGTTTGCAGTTACAGATGTGTTTCAAAGGTAGCATTTTTGGTGTAAAACACTGGCTTCTGAATGGGTATTATTGGTATTTTCACCATAACTCATATAATGTTCCTCTTGACTGATTTCATACATTGGTTCTTCCGTGACCTTTGTCTCCTTTCTCTCTTTTTCCTCTCAAATTATGTTTTATTTTTAGTATATCTTTGGACCACCATAGGGTAAAAATTAGCACTACCTCTTTTCTCATTTGAAGCAAATGTTAGCAATGACAGTCTCCCAGTAAGAATCTTTTAATTAACATTCTGTACAATATAAAACAAAAATTCCAACAGGGAGCTTCAGAAGATAAATGTTTTATTAAAGTTTTTTTCCCTAAAATTTGTTGGAGTTTTTTTAATGTCCCTTTTAAAAGGACTTTTCTTAGTTGTACCAGAACTTTAATAACTTTCATTTTAACATGAACCTCCTCCTGAACCAATCTACACAACAAGTGCACTTTCTGCACACTTCTGTGAGGCCACTACATGGACATCTTAGTACCATGTTGAACCAAACCCCACCCATTGACAGACATACCTGCATAGCTCTAGCTTCCATCCTGAACACACCACAAAATCTATTGTCTCTTGCCAATCCATTAGATCAGTGATTCCCAACCTGCCCCCCGCCCCTTTATGTTCTTGGACGATAACTCCCAGAAATTCTGCAAATTTTGGTCCAAGAACATCTGCGGACCCAAGATTGGAAACACTGTCTTAGATACTCACATAGATACTCACAATATTTGAAAGTAAGTCGTATTGAGGAGGGAACAGGTTTGTTTTCCATGGCTTCAGAGACTAGGACTCGGGACAATGGTTTCAAACTACAGAAAAAGAGATTGAGTTTAAACATTAGGAAGAACTTCATGACAGAGCTGTTCGGCAGTGGAATATGCTGCCACGGAGGGTGGTGGCATCTCCTTCTTTGGAGGTTTTTAAGCAGAGGCTGGATGGGCATCTTTTGGAAATACTGTGATGGGGGTTCCTGCATGACAGAGGGTTGGACTGGATGGCCCTTGAGGTCCAACTCTATGATTCTATGATTCTATGATCTGTCTGCGGCCCCAAGATAAGAGACTCCAAACTCATGAATCTACAATATCCACTCAGTATGGTGAAAGAACAAATTTAAAGCCAAGATGAATACACAGAAGCAAGCTACTGCAAGACAGACCCAGAAGAGAAAATGACCAAACACTACTAATTTTCACTTTCAGCGTCACATGCATCATAAATGATGTTCAAGCCATCCTTAATTAGAATCATTCACTATCCCAAATCTAACACTTTTGTGTGGCTGTGTTAAATGAGGCTAGTTCTATGGGCCATTGGATTACTTAAATATCTACTAATGAGCCTTACAGATACAATTTCACAAAATGAGTCACTTCTCATTCAGAGTTACATAAACAGACAACATGAGCATTTATAACAAAATGCTACAATTTGTACACTCAAGTTCTTGACAACAACACCAGTACAGCATAGTCGAAGTGTCCCTTTGAATTCAAATTAAGATGAAAATCCAAGATATCTTCCTCAACTGGGGTAGGTATTCATAACATAAAATTCAGAAACACATTCAGAGTGTGCAAAATTTTGGGCTCAAGCTACAGGCAGCCCAATTTAGTAGGAATACCAAGAAGGATAGCTTAACTATTATAGCAGTACAACAATCAAATGAGTTCCCTTCAGAAGATGGGCAGTATAAATAAATAAATAAATAAATAAATAAATAAATAAATAAATAAATAACCTCAGGAGGTGGTGAATACACCAGCACTGGAGGCATTCAAGAGAAGATGGGACCACCGTCTGTCAGATCTGCTTTGATTTGGATTCAGTTGCCGTATAGACCCATTCCAAATCTTGTTCTTTCTTAGTCTCGCCCCTTTGGGATGAATCAGTATTTCACAGGGATTGCATAAGCCCTTGGTGGCAGGTCTATACCTGTGTAAAGACTTGTCCTCCTCAGTCTCAAGCAACTATTAACACATAACAGTCTACTCAGTATTGATAAAGAAATGGGGACTAAACCATGTTATAGACCCAGATAATAGAGTCATAGAATCATAGAGTTCGAAGAGACCTTGAGGGCCATCCAGTCCAACCCCCTGCCATAAAGGAACCCCATCACAATATTTCCGACAGGTGGCCATTCAGCCTCTACTTAAAAACCTCCACAGAAGGAGACTCCACCACGCTTTGTGGCAGCATATTCCACTGCCGGACAGCTCTAACTGTCATGAAGTTCTTCCGAATGTTCAAATGAAATCTCTTTTCCTGTAGTTTGAAACTAGAGATGGGCACGAAACGTTATTCGTTATTTGTTTCGTTACGTAACGAATTACAACCCTAGGGGTAAATTTAAAATGAAACGAAATGAACCAAGAAAAAATTGGTTCACTTCAGTTCATTTCATTAACGGGGTGGGGGGTGGGGTGGAGATGTCTCCTACCTGGTGGTGGTCTGGAGGTCCAGTCTTCCTGGCTTCTGGGACGGCGACCAGGGAAAAAAAGCCGACGGCCGCGCTATAGCTGTAGCGCGGCTATGTGGTCAGCAGTAAAAAAAAAAAAAAAGGAGCGCTGCCCAGGCCCCAAGGGTGGCCTGGTCAGCACCCTAAAATAATAATAATAATAATAATAATAATAATAATAATAATAATAATAATAATAATAATAATAATAATAATAATAATAATAAAGTGCTAACCGGGCCCCAGGGGCCACGCGGTCGGCGCTGAAAGAAAAAACAAAAGCCCTGCGCTACAGCTGTAGCGTGGGGCCTGAACCTGGAAGTGGGGGGGGGGGACAAAAATGAAAATAAATAAGTTTTGGACCCATTGTCATTTCATGAGAGTTTCCATTGTTAGCCCCACATAGAAGGTGTTACAGTAGTCCAGTCAAGAAGTGACTAGGATGTGTGTCACAGTGTCCAGAGCCGATCTCTCAAGAAATGGATGCAGTTGGCACACTAGTTTTAATTGTGCAAATGCAATCCTAGCCACTGCTGAGACCCGAGCATCTAGTCTGTTTAGTGATTTTTTAAAAAAAGATTGTAATACTTTATTATTTAGCTTTTACATTTGTTTCTTTTAATAGCGTAAGCCACCTTGGTTCCTTGAGAGAAAGGTGGCATGTAAATTGTTTAAATAAATACATAAGCTCCCTAAACATCTCCCCTCCCCAAAGGAAATGCAAGAATGTTACAGAGAAAAAGGAGCAGATAAAGCCTCTTGCCCAAGTTCTATTTTCTTCTCCTTCTTCTATTGCCTGGTGGAGGTTGGATGTCAGCAGATGTGTCTTGTCATTTGACATGGCAGCTCTAAGCAAAGATGTCATGTTGTATCAGAAGCAACCCCCAGGGTTTCCCCGCCAAGGCGGCCTTCTTAAACTGCTTTCCCCATTGATCGTAATTTTATTGATCAAGGGTAGAAATGTTCTCTTTTCAATGTGGGGCTACATTTTTTGCTTTCTGCATTTAGTATTTTTTTTACCATTTCCTGCTCTTACGTATTCACTTTAGTACTTCTTTGTAGGTTATGCCCTGGAATGAAGGAATTCTTAGCATCCTGAGACAACTCCTCATTCCAAAGACTTCACAGTAGCTGTGAACCCACAGCACCCTGTCATATTAAGGAAGATACATGTACACCCTACACAATTCACAAACCTTATTATCAGGGGAGGGGTGTTGCATGTTGCACCCATTCTGTTTAAAAATTAAAAAGAAACTGCTCTGATGCCTTCTGTTGCATGGTTATGGTGCAACTATTAATTCAATTAAATTCCATGGTATTTATATTTTACAACATGCTCCCCAGTTTTATTTTGCATTGTTAACAGCATTTCTTGAACTGCTTCCTTTATCCTTAGAATCATAGAATCATAGAATCATAGAGTTGGAAGAGACCTCAAGGGCCATCTAATCCAACCCCCTGCCATGCAGGAACCCCTTCACAATATTTCTGACAGGTGGCCATCCAGCCTCTGCTTAGAAACCTCCAAAGAAGGAGACTCCACCACCCTCCGCGGCAGCATCTTCCACTGCCGAACAGCTCTAACTGTCATGAAGTTCTTCCCAGTGTTCAAATGGAATCTCTTTTCCTGTAGTTTGAAACCATTGCCCCGAGTCCTAGTCTCTGAAGCCATGGAAAACAAACCTGTTCCCTCTTCAATATGACATCCTTTCAAATATTTAAACATAGCTATCATATCCCCTCTCAGTCTTCTTTTTGAAAGGCTAAACATTCCCAGTTCCCTAAGCCGTTCCTCATGAGACATTTCCTCCAGACCCTCAACCATCCTGGTCGCCCTCCTCTGCACCCGCTCGAGGTTGTCAACATCCTTTTTAAACTGAGGTGCACAGAACTGGACACAGTACTCCAGGTGGGGTCTGACCAGAGCAGAATAGAGTGGTACTATCACTTCCCTTGATCTAGACACTATGGTTCTGTTGATGCAACCAAGAATTGCATTGGCTTTCCTGTCTGCCGCATCACACTGCTGACTCATGTTCAATTTCTGGTCCACGAAGACTCCCAAATCCCTTTCACAGGTACTATTCTCTAGCCAAGTGTCCCCCATCCTATATCTGTGCAATTCATTCTTTTTTCCTAGATGTAGCACCCTACATTTCCCTCTGTTTAAATCCATTCCATTAGCTTTGGCCCAGCATTCTAATCTGTCAAGGTCCTTTTGGATTTTCATCCGATCCTCTGGGGAATTAGCAACCCCTCCCAATTTGGTATCATCTGCAAATTTAATTAGCATACTCTCTATTCCTTCCTCCAAGTCATTAATAAAGATATTGAACAGCACTGGACCCAGAAGGAGAACCCTTGGGCACCCCACTGGTCACGTCTCTCCAAGCTGATGAGAGGCCACGTCTCTCCAAGCTGATGAGAGGCCATTTATGGTCACCCTTTGGGTGCGATCAGTCAACCAATTACAAATCCACCTAACAGTAGCACTATCTATCCCACTTCCTACTAACTTCTTAGCAAGAATACCATGGGGAACCTTATCGAAGGCCTTGCTATCCTTCTTACTGAATGTGGGTTTCTTAACTTGGTTTTCAGCTAGTGGACATTAAGTTCACCAAATAACCTTCTAAATTTTTGTCTCTATTATCTGAACTTGGTGTTATTGAAAACATTTCCTTTGGCATCATTTTCATCCACAGGTGTTCCTCTGAAGAAGTTTCAGTGCATGAACATAAAAGCTGTGATGGGGAGTACACATCTCATCTGGAAATAGCCACAAACACAGTTAGTTGCATGGCACACTGTAAGTTCTCAGTTATGGCAAACCTTTCCTAAGTTTTCTCGGTCCAGAGTGCTCAGGAGTGGTTCACAATTTCCTTCTTCTGAAGTTGTTTTAGGACTGTGCAGCTTGCCCAAAGCTACACATGCTGGTGTTACTGCTGGGAGGCCCAGAGGAAAATTAAACTCCCCCAACCTCTGGCTCCACAGCTAGATCTCTAATTCACTGAACTTAAGTGCACTAATACTATGACTAATATGGATCAGTTTTTCAGTCTTGGTTGCTGAGTCACCAGACAACCAGATTTTCTATCTGCATCCCCTCATCCCATCCTGTTTTTATGCCCAGCCTTTAATGCAAACTTTTAATGATCAGAATGCCTATTTCACCTATCAATCCTTTTTATTTTCTCTCTCTCCATGAGCTAACGTGGAACACAGGGTATTCTGAGAATGTAATTTTCTCTATCTCCTACTTTATATTCCAAGGTATGGTTATCTTTTGCCAGGGGACAATGCATGACACTCACATTTTCCTTTCAGTTCGCAATCACATTCTTTCCAGATGAACTTTTAGTGCTCATTGTAGCAGATCTCTGCAGAAGATTTCTTTCTGTTTTGTATCTCTCTTACTGTATGTGCAGTAACAGAATTTATGGGCAAGTTGCTCCTGTGACGAAGGTAAGTAAATGGTAATTAGAATCATAGAATAATGGAGTTGGAAGTATGAGGCCATTGAGTCCACACACACCCCCACACACACCCCCACACACACCTGCTCAATGCAGGAATCCAACTCAAAAGAGATGGCTGATGGTTGTCCAATTTTCTCTTGAATGCCTCCAGCTTTGGAGTGCTCTTCATCTCCCAAGGTAATTGGTTCCATTGTTGTACTGCTCTAACCATCAAGAGATTTTTTTCCTGACAGTCAGCCAAAATCTGGCTACCTGTAAGTTGAGCCCATTGTTCTGTGTACAGATCCTGCCCCTCCTCTGTACAATTAGCTTTAAAGTCTTTGAAAAGTGTATTCTTGAAAGCTTTCACCACTGGGATCTGATAGTTGTTGTGAGATTTTCGGGCTGTTTGACCATGTCCTGGAAGTTTTTCTTGCTGACATTTCACCAGACTCTGTGGCCAGCATCTTCAGAGGGCAAGGAGCTCAGGGAACTTGGAGTTCTCTCTGTGCTCTGGGTTATAAAGTGAGACTGGGGTTTTTTAAGTTGAGGAAACTTGTCTTATGCAGGAAAATAGCCACAAAGGTGATCAGGCTCTTTAGTCTGGAAAAAAGGCGCCTGAAGGGGAATATGATTGAAACGTACAAAATAATGCAGAACATGAGTAAAGAGGATAGAGAGACACTCTTATTCCTCTCACAAAATACCAAAACTAGGGGACATCCACTCAAATTGAGGGTTGGGAGAGTGAAAACAGATGAAAGAAAACATTTCTTTACCCTGCATGTTCCACAGACTGTGGAACTCCCTGCCACAGGATGTGGTGATGGCACCTGGCCTGGATGCCTTCAAAAGGGGATTGGACAGATTCCTGGAGGAAAAGCCCATCACAGGTTGCAAGCCATGATGGAAATGTGTAATCTCCAGGCTTAAAACAGGATACTTCAAGGGCCCGATGCACTGCACTGGATGGGCCCTTGCCTGATCCAGCATGGCTCTTCTTATGTTGTTATGTCTTGTAACTATGTGTTTGATTTATTTTTCTTAAGAGTACTGTCATACATTGCATTTTTCCCTGTTTAATTTCATTCTGTTGTTTTCAGCCCTGTGCACAAACCTATGAAGATCCTTTTGGATTTTATTTCTGTCTCCAGGGGTATTAGTTTTTCCACCTAATTTTGTGGGCTCCTCTTCAAATTTTTTACCATTCCCTGCATCTTCTGATCCAGTCCAATAATCAAAATGTTGAAGAGCACTGGGCCCAGGACTGAGCCCTGAGGTACCCCAATTTTTCTCTCCTCCTGTTCTGAGAAGGAGCCAGTAACCGTCACTCTCTGAGTACAATTCTGTAGCCAACTGTGTATCCACCTGATATTTGATCTATGCTGACCACATCTACCTAGTTAGAATATTAATCAGTGTGATAAAAATGAAAATACTTCCAAAAATTAACTTTATTTTTAAAATGTTACCGGTTCAGTTTTTAGAAAAGGAAATTAAAACTCTCCAAGACATGATAAATAGGTATTGTAATGCAGGGGGAAAATCAAGAATAAATAAAAGTCTATGGTATAGATCTCAGAAAGAAGGAGGAATAGGTATACCCAATATAAAAAATTACTATATAGCCAATCAACTCAGTTCTTTGGGGGAATTTTTTTTAAACCACAGAAGCTAATATGGTGGGAGCAAGAGTCTTTGGATATAAAGGGGGAAATAAACAGATTTCTATTCACGGAAGTTAAAAACAAAGTAAAGATTGACAACCCCCTATTGAATAGTCTAATTGTCACATGGAGAACATATAGGAAAATCTTGTCTCCAAAGGGATCCCCACTGGCTTTAGTTACTGACTTGGAAAGCTTTCCAGTCAACTTGAAGCATTATTTGGAGTTATTTAAAATTAAGAAAATAGCTAGACTAAAGGATTGGATGCTCAAGATTAAAACAATTCAGGATATAAAAATATTTTGCAACCCAGTGATTTAACATGGTTAAATTATATTCAACTAGGAAAATGGATGAAGGACTGGGGAAAGAGAAATAATCAAATCAGAGAATGCACAAAATTTGAACATTTCCTACTATCGCTTGAGTCTGAACAGGAAAATTCAGAGAAAGGAATAACACGTAAAATATATAAAATACTAGGGGAATTATCAGAAATGAAGGAGTTAAACACCTTGAGAGAAGTTTGGAACCAAGATCTTAATGTACAGATAGAGAAAGAAGACTGGAAGAAAATTTGGAATATGAGAATTTTGAGATCATTATCGGTCAGGATAAAAGAAAACTACTTTAAATTGGTTTCTAGATGGTATTTAACCCCAATTAGACTAAATAGAATGAATCCTGCTTACTCTAAGATATGTTGGAAATGTGAAAAAGAGCTTGGTACTTACTTGCATCTTTGGTGGGAATGTCAAATAGTCCAAAGGTTCTGGAAAAAAGTGTTTTTAGAGCTAAGTAATATGATTAAGATGGATATAGATTGTAATCCAGAGATAGCATTATTATCATTGTTAACAAGTAAAGATTATGATGTTACAATAAAGGAACTAATAGCAAATTTTATGACAGCTGCTAGATTAATTATAGCAAAAAATTGGAAGTCAAAACTAGAATTCAAGATGGAAGACTGGTATAATGAACTTTGGGATATAGCTATAAACGATAAACTGTCCTGCAGTTTAAAGGTTAAACGAGGAGAAATGAAAAAAGACATTTTCTACGATATTTGGGGTAAATTTTTAGATTATGTACTAGTCGAAGGAAAAGGGAAAGAGTCCACGAATATCTCACAACAATTCTGGAGAAGAGAACTTTAAGACGACTACTAGAAGAATAGAAGATGGAGCAACGAATAAGAATGTATCGATGGCCCCGTGGGATGGGGGTGCACTTATATTGTCTGTTGTAGTTTTTTATTTTCATTTTCTTATGTCGTTGTATGTAGTTTAAAATTTAATTAAAAAAACATAAAAAAAGAATATTAGTGTATTATTGGGCCCTTTCTCAAAAACTTTGGTCAAGTCAAGATACACTGCCATATGTCTACATTGTCCCCTCTGTCTATCAGGGTGGTTACCTGATCAAATAATGAGATCTGATTAGTCTGTCAGGATTTGTTGTTGAAAAATCTGGTTTGGCTTCTGGTTATTACTGCTTATTGTTCTATTTCCTTGTATTGTGAGTGACTAGAGATGGGCACGACCAGAAAAAATGACATTTTGAGTTGTCATTTGTCGGAACGGGTCCATTTCGGGTCATTTCCATTTGTCGTGAACTTTTTCAAACATTTGTTGTTTCATCGTTTCGTTTGTCAATTGTCATTTCTACCACGATTTAGCGCGATTTGACTTCCCAGAGAATGGGGGTGTTCCCGACAGAGCAGGCGGAAAACACTTTAAACTGGGTGATGAATAAGATATTTAATAAATATATTGTTGCATAAGACTGCATCCTATGCAATAAAGCAAACAAAGTGGGCAGAATGCAATATTCTTTTTTTCCTAATGGTCAAGGCTGACTGAACCGGCCACCCTACTTGGTCTGGCTGCCTGTTATACTTTTTTGTTGTTTTGTTTTGAAGCCTTTATCCATCCCATCTCCCCTCCACCTCTCAGAGGCAGCAGGAGACACAGTATTCCGTTCCTCCCCAAATCTGGATGAGGGTCTACTCCTCTCAATGTCCTCCCCATCTCCAATGTCACTCCTTCTAAAGCCAATCAATTAAGCAAATGCAACCCTGGTCAACTAGTGGTTAGACATTCAGCATGGGTTAGGGTTAGGGTTAGGGTTAGGGTTAGGGTTAGTGGGCTGTAAAACTCTGGGTTGCCCTCTGACCCACTAAGAAGGACAGCTTACTGGCATACGGGCTCACACCTCGGATTAGGGTTAGGGTTAGGGTTAGGGTTAGGGTTAGGGTAAGGGTTAGTGAGCTGTAAAACTCTGGGTTGCCCTCTGACCCACTAAGAAGGACATCTTACTGGCGTACGGGCACACAGCTCGGATTAGGGTTAGGGTTAGGGTTAGGGTTAGGGTTAGGGTTAGGGTTAGGGTTAGTGGGCAGTAAAACTCTGGGTTGCCCTCTGACCCACTAAGAAGGACATCTTACTGGCGTACGGGTTAGGGTTAGGGTTAGGGTTAGGGTTAGGGTTAGGGTTAGGGGGCTGTAAAACTCTGGGTTGCCCTCTGACCCACTAAGAAGGACAGCTTACTGGCATACGGGCACACAGCTCGGATTAGGCAGAACTCAGAGTTTTACAGCCCACTAAGCCATACAAGGAGTATGGGTGGCCACAAGGCCAGAGTAGGGGAGGCCACAAAGCCAGAGTATGGGAGGCCACAAAGCCAGAGTATGGGAGGCCACAAGGCCAGAGTATTGGTGGCCACAAGGCCAGAGTATGGCCAGCCAGCCAGCCACAAAGGCAAAGTTTTGCCTAATCCCGGCTGTGTGCCAGTATGCCACTAAAATGTCCTTCTTAGTGGGTAAGAGTGTTTTGCAGCCCAGAGGCCAGAATAGAGGAGGCCACAGAGCCTGAGGCCGGAAGGCCACATGGCCAGAGTAGGGGCGGCCACAAGGCCAGAGTACGGGAGGCCACAAGGCCACAGTACGGGAGGCCACAAGGCCAGAGTAGGGGAGGCCACAAGGCCAGAGTAGGGGAGGTCACAAGGTCAGAGTATGGGAGGCCACAAGGCCAGAATACGGGAGGCCACAGAGCCAGAGTACAGGAGGCCACAAGGCCAGAGTATGGGAGGCCACAAGGCCACAGTACGCGAGGCCACAAGGCCAGAGTAAGGGAGACCACAAGGCCAGAGTATGGGCGGCCACAGGGCCGGAGTATGGGCGGCCACAGGGACAGAGTAGGGGAGGCCACAAGGCCAGAGTAGGGGAGGTCACAAGGTCAGAGTATGGGAGGCCACAAGGCCAGAATACGGGAGGCCACAGAGCCAGAGTACGGGAGGCCACAAGGCCAGAGTATGGGAGGCCACAAGGCCACAGTACGCGAGGCCACAAGGCCAGAGTAGGGGAGGCCACAAGGCCAGAGTATAGGAGGCCACAAGGCCAGAGTATGGGAGGCCACAAGGCCAGAGTATAGGAGGCCACAGGGCCAGAGTATGGGAAGCCACAAGGCGAGAGTACGGGAAAGCCACAAGGCCAAAGTAGGGTAGACCAGGATGTGTATTTTGAGGCCCATCTCTAGGTCAGAGATTCAGAATGCTTCCCCCCCTCCAACTATTCCTGATGAGTTCCCCTCAATCTCTCAGGTTATCATCACCAGCTGGAGTATCCAAAGGAGACCGGTTCACTCCTTGAGCGAGCAGAGTAGACCTTCTCACTCCTTGACCAGGATGTGTATTTTGAGGCCCATCTCTAGGTCAGAGATTCAGAATGCTCCCCCCCCCAACTATTCCTGGAGTTCCCCTCAATCTCTCGGGTTATCATCGCCAGCTGGAGTATCCAAAGGAGACCGGTTCGCCAGAGATTTGCCTGCCCAGTGGAGACACAGTCCACCCAGGAAAGCCATGAAGCCAGAGTGCAAATGTTAGGGAGGGATTGTTTCTTCCACCTTTGGAAGCTGGAATGCTTGTTGGAAGGAATCTCCCCTCCTTTTGCAAAGGGATTTCCCAACCTGGACTGTAACTGGAGGGAGTGAACCCCCCCCCCATGCAGGAGGACACAGAGTACCCCAATTCTAAACAAAATACTTGATGATGCCTGTGCCTGTTAAAGTTGGTCTCCTCAAGTGATTTTCCACCAAGAGGCGGAGGCAGCCAGGGTTGCTGCCTGGGGAAGTCGAGGAGAGTGGCTGACAGGGCGCATGTCGGCTCGGAGGCTGAACTTGCACCACTGAACTGCTGATAGGCTGAAGGAGAAGCACCTGGAAGTCCTCCTCCAAGCTGGGAGTCCCGGGAGCCTGACAGGCAGGCAGGTAGGCAGGCAGAGGGGCAGGCAGGCAGCCAGGCAGGCAGGGAAGCAGGCAGTCTAGCTCACAGGTAGGAAGGCAATGCTGGGTAAACACCCAGGCTAGAGAAGGCACAAAGCCAAAGTTGCAGAAGGGAGGATTGTTTCTGCATTTGGACGCAGAGTTTCTCCACCCCAGGAGACCGAGTTTTGTCAACCCAGGAGACAGAGTGGATGCAGGAGAACAGGGCTATTTCTTTAAGGCTGTAAGGAGAGCTAGGCCCCTGCTAATCAGTCTTTGAGGTAGGTTGTTGTAAAGTGCATCCTGACCACTTTGTAAGCAGAGTGGCTCCAAAACCCCAGGGAAGGGAGGAACGCATCGAGGAAGGCAGGTATTGGGGTGTATTACACTCAGACCAGCCATGGCCAACGGGGAAATATTGAGCCAACACTGACCCTAGAAAAAAATAGTCTTGGGCTGCTACAAAGACCAGGGAAGCCCTATTGATAGGTCTTGTATTTAAATATAGTTTAAATAGCTACTGCTAATAAAGTGGTTATAATCAATATATATCCAATGCACTCATATATCCTGCCTAAACACTCAGCAAAGCAAGTCATTGTAGATAACATAGCAATCAATGAGCAGTCACTGTAGATAACATGACTGGCTACTAATCACTTATGGCTACTAATCATTTAAACATATATAAATATACATACCTTTTAATAAGCCATAAAGCATAAAAGAAATAGCTGGAGTCTGATTCAAGAAAAGCATTTCTGTCTCTGTCTTCCATTGCACTTCCCCCCCAGCTCCGATGAGAAAAAGGCTCACACTGCCAACAGCTTGCCTTGAAATTCCATTCCCATGTATATTGAAATAGCAAGCGGCCAGGAGCGCTGAATGTATCTTTCTTTGGGAGAAAGAGGCACTGTATGATTTGTTGCAAGCTATAAGCGAGCGAGAGCGTCTTGACGCAAGCATGACTATGGTAGGGGGCACTGTTCTGCAAGATTAATTGTTTCTAACTAGCAAATATCCTGTGTGAATAAGCTTAAAGCCAGAACTGTTTCTCTTTGTTAAAATGCACCTGCAACATGCATGTTATCTCTTTACATGGAGGCAGAGGGAAGAGCAGAATGGAAGTAGATAAATGTTCCTGTCTCCTATTGTTCTTTGCCTCAGTATTTTCCGAGCTATCGGCTGAGTGCCATTATCATATGCAGTGTGAAATAAACTTTTCTCCGCTTTTGAAAAAGCCTTGGAAGATTTTTCCTTCCTCACCCCAGGGGCGCGCGGTGATATTTTGAACCCAGTTCCTTACATCTGGGGGCTTGTCCGGGATAAGACCCCCCCTTGGGGTCAGAAGGCAAGCCTAGCGTACCTAACAGCCAGCGTTGGACTCGAACTTCCAGTGCACACCTTTCCAATTGAAAAGGGGAAATTTTCGGGCTCAGCCTGTGGTGGAGAAGGGCGCTCGGGGAGAAAAGTTATCCGGCCGGCGGAAGGAAGGAAGGAGTGAGAAAAAGACTTCGCGAAGCATTTGGTGAGCTATCAGACTGGTTTGGAAGGGAGGGAGAAGTATTTCTCTGCTGTCCCGATAAAGGGGTTGAACCCCACTGTATAAGAGAATCTGTTTGAAAGGGAGGGAGAAGTATTTCTCTGCTGTCCCGATAAGGGGTTGAGCCCCATTGTGTAATTGTAATAGAAACAGAACGATGGTTCTGGTGTATTTTTGAAGGGGAAAGAGAGCTGTGCTCTGTATCCCATGTGAAGAAGCGGACGGAAGTCCATTAAGCTTTTTGAAAAAGGGGTGGGAAAGCCTCTGTGTGTTCCTTAGAATAGTAAATAAGATTCTTGCCAGGCAGGGGTTTAGTTTTACGTTGGGAAGCGGGCATTGAAATGTGGAATTTGTGATTATTTGATCCAATGAATGGGTGCGTGAAAGAACGGCCGAGGGTTAGTTCCTCATGGTCACGCGTGTGGGGGTGACACAGTTCCTGTTTCGGGCGACTGACTCAGGTCGTCACCAGTATCGAGTGTGTGTGCGTGTGTGAATTAAAATTAGAGTTGAGGTGCGGATCAAATAAATTTGTGTGGGAGAATTCTAGAACTCTGTTCTAAAAACACCCTTAAAATGGGGGAAAACAACACCAGCAAGCCAATAACTCCCTTAGCTTGTTTCCTTGTGAACTGGGAATCAGCCATCAGACATTATGACTTTGACATTAAAATGAGAAGGGAGCAAATGGAAACTCTGTGTCACCTAGAGTGGCCGATCCTACAAAATTCTTGGCCCCCAGAGAGGAACTTTGATGAGAACAACAATCAGACATTTGTGACTCAAAATTCTTAAAAGCTACCCAGAACACGTGCCCTTGAAAGGGAAGTGTGAAAAGAAATCCGTCATGGCTTAGAGAATGCAGAGAACTGCCACCCCAAGCCAAACTGTTTGCAGTCAGGAAAGGAAAATCTGCTCTAGACTGCCGTCCTGAAGACTATGATGTTCTATCCCTACCACCTCCATACGTTACAGCAAATCCTCTGATAAATTCTGCACATCAGGCTCCCATCCCAAGACAAAACCCTAAGCCAGAAGACCTTCCCCATCCAGGTCCCTTTGATGACCCATCCAGAGAGAGGGAGAGGGAAATGCGAGGAGAGCGAGAGGAAACCCCTAGACACGATGAGGAAATTGACCGAGGTGATGATGATGAGACAGAGGAATTCCACTGTAGAATGCAAGGCAATCAAGAATGGGGCGAGGCAGATTATCAAAGAAAAACTAATTTAGTGAAAACATATGAAGCAGTAAAGGAAGTGGGAAATCACGACCTAAAAGCAGCAAGGGCTGTCCTGTTTAGACATGAAAACTTTGAAAGGGGTCAACGCTTACCATGCAGAACATAAGGGAATTGGCATAGGAATTATTTCTGAAGTCCAGGCAACCAGAAGCAAGGAATTTATGAAAACACCATAAAGGAAATTGGGGTGAATATCCTTAAAGATCACATAGAACTGTGAGGAAAAATCTCCAGAAATACTACCCCCCCTTCTTCTTTTTCAAGCCCAACTCTGTGCTTTAATGAAAGCAATGAGCAGTTTTAGAACTTCACCCAAGACCCACAAGAACCCCCCCTCTTGCACCCAGAGACTATCAAGCCTATCCAGATGTCCAAGGGACAGCCACAAGTTGAGGAGAGAATGTGAATGTCGATGCATGTAGATGAAAAAGATGAAAGGAGTGGAAAGGAACATAGAACAAGAGATGGGGCGAAAACAAATGGACTAGGAGAAAGTAGCAAGAAAGGGAGAGCTGAGAGAAAAGCGAGAAGCTCGGAAATTTTTTTCAGAACAGCAACTCAGTTCCGTTTGAACCAGGGAGATTCTCAGAAGCAAGTAAAAAACCTGTGGTCCCCAGCCATCACCTACCCATTTGAGACTTTGTATATATTGTGCAGCCAGCTTTCATTTTCCAGTCTGTGCTGGACATGCAAGCCAAAAATACATTCAGAAGCAAGACACTTCTATGAGGAAAATTAATACCAAACAAAGACTTGATGTCTTGATGTGAGACCCTTGGGAAGGGATCAATGTGGACTGTGTAAATAAAATAAAATAGAATCAAAAAGCTGACATAGGAGATCCCCCAAAACTCAGAAGTATAAACAATCTTCCATAGGAAGTGCTTAGGAGACTTCAAAAAAGCCAGCTACCCCACCTTTCTTTTTTTCTCCGTTTGTCTTCATTGCTAGATAAGGGAGAGCACGGCACCTTGCCAGCTCAAGCCGCAACATTAATAGAACAAAACATCAACAACTCCTCACCCCCCCCGAGGAATTTCTGGCTCAGAGCAGCCTGCATTCCATTCCTGCATCTTAAAAACTGTGAAAATTAACACATTGAACTGAGCTGAGACATTTTTTGCTGCCTTTTTGCCAAAAGAAAATAAGCCTCTCTTAACAGATCAACTCCACAGTATTTTAAAAAGCAGAGAACTCCTCTGTTACTGCCTTTTAAACACACAACTCTCCTGAAAAATTCTACAGCATTTCTGGTCACACAGCAGGAAAGCCCTTTTCAAATCTGCAGTATTTCTAACTCTCTACTGCTTAAATTCATTGACTTTGTAACAACTATTCTCACTGCTTTTGCCAGAACTCTGAATATTTAGACACACAAGAAATCGAAACGTTCATCACACACATTTTTGTACCTTCCTGGTTCAGCCAAGCCAACTCAAACTGACCTTCAAAGTGGGCTCCCGGGAGGGAATGGACATTCTTGCATGAGACTTTGCCTCTTGCACCCTCTCCATTACAGAGACAGGGGCTGAAGAAGAAACCCGCCCAACTCTTCTTGTTCCCAGAATGCCTGTGGCCTGCTGACGTCACATTCCTTCCTGTTTACAAGTTAACTCTTTTTCTGCCAACAGGAAGTTAGCTTACTAGGAACAGGCCGTGGAGGTGTTTGCAAACAGCCTTTGCTTTAAAAGTATTTTTCTGTGTGTCTTTTATTGCAGCATACTCAAGTGCTCCTGGAATTCCTATTCGACACAACAGGGATACACCTTGCAGACCATGTGTAGTTACCCCAATTTTACAGTTCTAGATACCCACAAATATTGCTCACTCCCCATGACCTATCTGTCACAGCTAGAGATGTCCTTTATTCTGGCCAGGTGTGAACCTTTTCCCCTTTGCAGTGCTGGAAGGCAAATTTTACAGCATGCCGAGGGAACAGAGACTAATCTACCCTCACAGGAAAAGTTTTCTTGTCCATCACTCAGTAAAAGCCTACAGGAGAGACATGCTTTGAATACCCCATGAGGAACGATGGTGTTTAATAGCACTCAAACTAAGAAAAGGCCAAGACAGCTCCAGCACAGCTCAAAGAGAGCAACTAGGAACAGTCTTTTAGGAAATATGTGAAACTTTTTCAACAGAATAACTTGCTGTAGAAGTCATGGACAATGCTCAATTTTCTCACTATGCTGCCTTAGTTCAAAACATTTCTTTTTCCAGGAACGCAGTACTGAGACTGACATTGAACTTTGCCTTTTTTTCCTCTCAAGTTATCAGCCTACAAAATACAGCAGGAAATACTTAGCATTTTTGCCAGTCTGAAAATAATACAACCTGATTTCTTGTCTGCCTGCTTTTCACTGAAGAAATCCACTACATTTCACAGGCTCACTACTATTTGACTATGCTTTTGGTAATAGACCACTCTCACTGACTTTGTTAGGAGAACACAGTAATGCACTTTTGCAGACTTTTGCATACTCACCAGCACAATTTTTGGCCAGAGTCTCGTGTGTGTTTTTCTGATATCTTATTCACAGATGGCTATGCCAGAGGCCTGCAGCAGTTACTTCCAGTTCCCAATCCAGGTGAAGGGACCTGACGACCATCACCTTGTGTTGCCAGCCGCCCCCCACAGGAGAAGCCTGCTTTTCCGTCCAGATGTGCCATTCTGAATGATGCCCAGAGGAAGTCCCATTCGCTGCAGTGCTCGCTGCAGATCCTGAACACCAGCCAGAAGCCACCATTTGCCAGCCACTTCGCCGCCGAAACTCGCTGCGGGGAGGGAAAGCGATTTCCGCCACAGACGAGAGCCCTTGTGCCCTGTCCTTTTGTCCAGCTTTCTAATTGCAACGTTCTCAAATTCAACTGCCTTTGCTTCCAGTGAATGATCATCGTTTCTTAATCCAGCCAAAGTACTCCAACTAACTTTTGGAAGCCTGTTCCCTTGGGGAGCGAAGAAGCTGCACAGCCTTTCCCTTGCTATAGCCATTTTTCATCGTCACTAGAGAGCATCTCCTTCAGCCTTCTCTTCCTAGAATTCCAGCTGCCTTGCTGACCTCAGTTCCTACTGACATCACGAACACTTCAGTCAGGTTAACTCTTTCTTTTCCAAACAGGAAATTAGCCGGCAGCAGGCAAACATTTAGTTGAAGCCTGTTAGCTATAGACCTTCTAACCTACAATCAGCTGTTTTCTGTCTCTGTGTGGTTTCTTCAGTCCTTACAAGCCATTTTTCTGCCTTAACTTCCACATGACTTAGTCTTGCCACACAAATTCTAATGCCATATCAAACACAACAGTTTTTGGTTGCTTTCGTTTATACCTTTTTGCCCACAGAAAATATACACATATTTCAGGAGCAAGAAGGATATATGAGCTCTAACAAGTGTGTGTATATGGCCGGCACTTGTTCACTTTTATGTATTGCTGCTGAATAACTTGACCCTAGAAATTGAGGCTGGCAACCAATTGGGTATGTAAACTTAAAACAGCCTACGCCTTGAATGCCTTAAAGGGTCTCTTTCTTGCTTGGTTAGGCATAGCCTTTCCTGACTTGTTCTACACTTGTATAACCATTCCAGCACCAATAACTCTTGACTCTCACTCTCACACTTTGACATTCCTTTTTTTTTTTACCCCTTTTTAACACAGGAGGGAGATCGTAGTGTGAAAATCAGCAGATTTCATCAAGGTGCCTTCTTTTAAAAACTTTGCCTTTTTGCCTTTAACATGAGACTTTGCTGTGAAACAATTCACTCATCAAAACACACATGGTTCCATTTCTACCAGTTTGCATCACTCCTTGGCCGCACAGGAGCGTGATTTAATTTCAACACTTTGGCTCTAACATCTTACAATTCAACACGGCTTAAGGACAGTAGCCAATCATGCCAGAACAAATCAAGAAGATGTGGACAATTATGTGGAAAGAAATTCCATGGTGGGCTTGAATGACCATGCTTTCTGTGTTTATTTTTGGGTTAATTTTGTGGGGTACCAATGACTGTGATTTTGCTTTTAAATGCCTTTATGTCTAGCTACTGAGTCCAACTAGATGTTCGCCAAGGGAACAAGGTGATAAACACACTGGTCTATTATACACAACAGATGCTTGAATGCAAGCAGACAAGGGAGAATCAAGGAAGTATTTTTGCTTTCAGGCAGTCCTTTTGAAGTCCCTGAGCATGCTAAGACTCTGTTTATTGATGCCACAAAGAGGGCCTGTTCTAAAACTTGACATGGACCATCATAGTTAATTGGTCGTGTCTGCTTTCTCCCAAAAACAGCGCAGTTCCTGTGGGAGATTTAGCATTGGGACTTGAAAAAGAAGGTGTCTGTAATTCCCTTTCTAACATTTCTCAACAGGAAAACATGTGATACTGCCTTGTTTCCCTACATATATTCTGCAATTTCAAGGGCTGAAAGGCATTTTACCTAGGACAATAAGGAAGCCATTTCACTTTTATTACAGCCCAGATGAGGCCTGATCCATTTTGCTATGAATTCAACACCGAAAAGAGAGAAAATGCCTAGCAGACCTATCTTTTGCCTATTTGACAATACTTTGAAGAAGGGTGCTAGCCCTCACTAGCCCTCAGTGTTTTGTATAATGGCCTACAGGTATTGTCCATTCCACTGTGTATTCGAGGCTCTCAGAGAATGTGTATTTGGTCAATTTACATATTTAATAGAACAATTAACAGTGAGCCTGGTAAAATATCTCACTTTCCACTTTACATAAGAATGGGAAAGCATTTAATGACAATAACTACATAACCTATTTGATCCAAGAGTATAAATCCCTTCCGTGGACGACTCTGAAAGAGTGTCCGAAGAGAAAGAGATGGGAGATGATAGGTCTTGTATTTAAATATAGTTTAAATAGCTACTGCCAATAAAGTGGTTATAATCAATATATATCCAATGCACTCATATATCCTGCCTAAACACTCAGCAAAGCAAGTCATTGTAGATAACATAGCAATCAATGAGCAGTCACTGTAGATAACGTGACTGGCTACTAATCACTTATGGCTACTAATCATTTAAACATATATAAATATACATACCTTTTAATAAGCCATAAAGCATAAAAGAAATAGCTGGAGTCTGATTCAAGAAAAGCATTTCTGTCTCTGTCTTCCATTGCACTTCCCCCCCAGCTCCGATAAGAAAAAGGCTCACACTGCCAACAGCTTGCCTTGAAATTCCATTCCCATGTATATTGAAATAGCAAGCGGCCAGGAGCGCTGAATGTATCTTTCTTTGGGAGAAAGAGGCACTGTATGATTTGTTGCAAGCTATAAGCGAGCAAGAGCGTCTTGACGCAAGCATGACTATGGTAGGGGGCACTGTTCTGCAAGATTAATTGTTTCTAACTAGCAAATATCCTGTGTGAATAAGCTTAAAGCCAGAACTGTTTCTCTTTGTTAAAATGCACCTGCAACATGCATGTTATCTCTTTACATGGAGGCAGAGGGAAGAGCAGAATGGAAGTAGATAAATGTTCCTGTCTCCTATTGTTCTTTGCCTCAGTATTTTCCGAGCTATCGGCTGAGTGCCATTATCATATGCAGTGTGAAATAAACTTTTCTCCGCTTTTGAAAAAGCCTTGGAAGATTTTTTCCTTCCTCACCCCAGGGGCGCGCGGTGATATTTTGAACCCGGTTCCTTACACTATAAAACCTGGGCTAATTATGTAGCCCTTATTACATCCATACATGCAGCGGAATTACAGGCATTCAGGTAGACAAAGGTGGAAGGCAGGCAGGCAGGCGAAGCATTCAGGCAGGGCAGGCAGTCATATAGACAGAGCAGACAGCGAAGCATATCTGCATTGCGCTGGTAGAATGTTAGGATGGGAGGCATACAGGCATTGGTTAGATTGGGTTAGGGCTAGGGTTAGGGGGGAAGTTGCACAGCTGCAACCCCAAAAGCCTTGTCCGGTTGAAAATTATAAACATAGATTGGTCCTCGCTGGTTTGGATCCAGGCAAGGGCTAGAAAAATTGGGCCTACACAGACCCTTCAAAAGGACACATTGAGTGGCCCTCCCTGGTTTTGAGTCAGGCAAGGCCGAGAAAAATTGGGCGTACACAGACCCTTCCAAATGACACATTGGGTGGTCCTCCCTGGTTTTGAGCCAGGCAAGGGCTAGAAAAATTGGGCCTACACTGACCCTTCCAAATGACACATTGAGTGGTCCTCGCTGGTTTGGAGCCAGGCAAGGCCTAGAAAAATTGGGCAGTAATCGAACCCTTCAAATTGAGTGGGAATGCAGGAAGGCAGGCAGGCAGGCAAGCAGGCAGTTAGGCAGGTAGGCACAGGGCCAGCCAGGCAGGTAGGCTTGTAGGCAAGCAGGCAGGCAGGCAGGCTTGCAGGCAGGAAGTTAGGCTTGCAGGGAGGAAGCCAAGCTGGGAGGCAGGCATAATTGCAGGCAGGCAGGCATAAGTGTTGCTCTGGTAGTGGATGTTAGAGCAAAGGAGGCCCGTTTTGAAGTAACCCATGGCAGAACGACTTTGGACCTAGGTCTTGGAGTGTTGGGGAAATCCCAACATGGAAAGGTTGAAGCGGATGAAAGTCAACCTTTCCACAGTCTCCGGGTCGAGACGAGAGTGGCGTGGCCTCAGGGCATCTCCCATGTGGGAGAAGACACGCTCACTCTGGACACTGGTGGGTGGGATGGACAAGAGGTCCAACGCCAGAGTCGAAAGAGCGGGCCAGAGGTCTGCCTTTCTGGTCCAGTAGTGGAGTGGGTCCAAGGTGAGGGGTTGGAGGGGCTCGGCCATGTAGTCCCTCACAATGGTCAGAGTGGGGTCCGGTTCTTCTTCCTCCCTTGCCTCCGCTGAGGAGGAGACTGCCATGGCTAGGGCAGAGGCCAGGTAGTTGGCTGCTGGTACGGAACCTGGTCTCTGGGTGTACGCTCCTGGAGTAGAGGAGGAAGAGAATTCTTGCGAGGATTCCTCTTCTGGATCGCTCTGGCTTCCGTGCGCCCTCGGGAACGCCTGGGCCTGATTTGAGACAGCCCTGCGGACTTGACGGCATAGCTCTGTCTTCCAGGACTTTAGGTCGGCAGCACTGCCTGCCAGGGAACCCTTGACGCGAGGGTCGCACAGGCATGCCATCTGGTACACCTTTTCCCTCCTCAGTGGGCTAAGGCAGGTATCCACGCCGGTCAGCAGCCTGTCTGCCAAGGCCCTGCTCTTTGGGAGATCGGCTTCTTCCCGGATACTGGCCTCTAGGCGTTGGCGAAGGGCATTTACCAGGGGGAGTATGTGGCCCAGGCTGGCGTTGTAGCTGCTGAGGATGTGGGTGGTCTCCTCAAAAGGCTGCAGGATACCCACCATCTGGGAGAGGGCGAGCCACTTGGTTGCACCAATGTTCAACACCCTTCCCTCAGGCAGGACAGGAGTGGTTGACATGACGTATTCCACCACTTGCCTCTGCTCCACCAGGCGCTTGACCATTTCGTAGGTGGAGTTCCACCGCCTGCCTCTCACGCATCATCCTGGATGCCTTGACGCTGCGTGAGAAGTGCCCAACGATTTTCCTGCACTTGTCCAGCAAGGCCTTGGTCTCCAGGGTCCCCTCATCCCAGGAGTCCTTTGGTGCTCCCAGCCCAATGGCATTGCCCACCACTAGGTGCAGTTTGAGTGCTGCGCACACGATGCCATGTACCCCTGCCCTATCAACCGCGTTGATCATGTTACGGCCTACGTCAGTAACCATGAATCCACGATTGACCTGCCCCTCGGGTGCCCACTGTCGCAGTGCCGCCTTGAGGACCTCAGCAATGTGGATGCCTTTGGCACTGTCCTCCATGCTTTGTGCCTGGAGAAGCACCACCCTGTACCCTCTTGGGGTGCTGCCTTGTGGCTCCACCTGCGGCTGTTCTTGGGATGCCCTGGTGTCAAGGACCTCCTTGGGTTGCCACCAATGCGCTGTCAGAGAGAGGTATCCATGGTGTCCACCGGTCCAGAGGTCGGAAGTGAAGTGGATCTTCCTTCCTCTGGCCGCCTGCAGCAGGGCCCGGACCATGTCCCTAATGGACTCAAAAAGGGAGGGAATCACCCGCCTGCTGAAGGTACGACGGGATGGAGGCTCGTACCATGGAGCCACGTGCTTCATCAGGTGCCTGAAGCCTGATGACTCCACAAAGGAGAGGGGCAACCCGTTCATGGCCACCATTTCACCCACCACGCAAGTGGTGGTCTCCTGTGCCTTGGCCCTATTTCGTTGGCTGACAAAACTCCCACACAGCGGCACCGCTTCCTGCAGAGTGGCCTGCCTCTTCCCACTCTCAGCAGAGCTGTCTCTGTCCTTCCCCATGCCTTCTTCCCCTCTCTTCCTCCCTGAGGAATCAGGGCCTGACAGCGTTCCAGGCAGAGTCCCAGGGTGCTTTTGCATGAGTTGGCAGCGCAAGCCAATTGAGAAGAGGTGTTTTGGGTCATTCCCCCTGCTCACCACCACCCCGCATTTCTTGTACACCGCCAGCCTCGAGTCTTCCAGGCTGTTCTAAAAATGCTCCCAGAGAGACCCGCGAGGCTTATAGAAAGTACTGCCCCCTCTGGTACTGCCTGCCACTGCTGTGCTAGTGGTAGTGTGGCTTGCACCCTGATGGGACAATTGACTGCTGCTGTCATTGGTGGTACTCTGGGTGGAAAGAGGGCTGCTCCTTCCATCACTGCCTGAGGCCTGCCTTTTGTCTTTTCCTGCCAACAGGTCCTTGGAATCTGGCAGATGTAGATGCAAAGAGCCTGTTTCTGATGCCATTTCCGAGTCCTCGTCTTCTTCCTGATAAAGGGGGAGGGGGTTGTCCATGTCAAAGCATGGTGGTGTTGATGGGATTCGTATCACCTCATCCATGCTTCCCTCAGTGACAGAAGATGGTAGTGTCGTGATGGTTGTGCAGCTGCTGCATGGAGAGGGAGTGGCAGCAATATCACTATCTGCACTACTTCCTGTGCCTTCCTTCAGAAATGTGCCCCTATTTATTTTAGTGGGGGTCCCCCTCCCCTTCCTCGTTTTTTTTTCATTTCTCAAAAGTATTAGAAATAGATTGTCTGATTCTATTATTAACTTAAGTAACAAACTATTCTAATCAACTTATCATTTTTACCCACAAGCTTACTCTCTCACACTGTGTACTTTTGTACAAGCTTAAATGTTGCCCTGCTGGCCCTTGGTATAATTTTCTAAATTCGGAATTCAAAAGTTGATGGATGCACTGAAATGGTATGTGCCTGGCTCCCTGCCTGTGCACTCAAGTGCACACAACACAACAAACAAACAATGAGCTGCAGTAATGAATAAATAATATTGTAAGACAGTCAGCAGCAGCAGCTGGACAGGTGGCTTCACACGAGTAGTGGCAGTGTACTATGCCTCCCAAGAAAGATATTGTTGTTAAATGTTTACTAGTCTATTAGTAGTTGTTCAGGGAATGAAATGAAAATGAATAGCACACTTCTCCTGATCCACTTGAATGCAATGGGCCTTTGTGTGTTGAACTTTAGTTCACACACACATAGGGCCTTTTCACATGACCCCTAAGATCCGCTGGTCCCTTAAATTCGGACCAGAGATCTTGGTGGTTCGTTTCTGTTCTTGCGTCCCCACCCCTCAGCACTTCCTGCTCCTGTCGGCGTGAGGGGGGGAGGGAAAAAAAGGACAAAGGAAGCCTTTACTAACCTGCCGGTGCCGGTCGAAGTTGCCACGAGCCCCGTTACTTCCTGGTTCCTTCTCAAGAGGCTCTTAAAGGGGCGGGAGGCAAAAACAACAACAGACAAGCGAGGAGAGCCCGGCACTCTTATCCGCATCAAAAAATTTTCACCTCCAGAAAAGTGTGCTGGGTCGCACTAAAGTGGGTGGGGTCGCACTTAATTGTCTGCAAACTCCGGAGCTGGTGGGGAAACATTTCTAAGCTCCGGAGCTGGGAGCCATTTGCAGCGCAGCTTAGGGGTCGTGTATAAACGCCTATACAGAACAACAGAAGTATATAAAAACAAAGAAACAGTGGAGTAATATAAGGACGGAATGGAATCCAAAATATGGTAATAAGGCTGATATTATATCAGCTTCTGCAGGCAGCCTCCCAACAAGAAAGATATAGGGGTGTGTTGTAAATCAACAAGCACAATATAGTGTTCTGGTAGTTGTTCAGGCCAGGGAATGTAATAACAAACAAACAAAGTAAACAGTGGTGGAGTAATATAAGGATGGAATGGAATCCAAAATATGGTAATAAGGCTGATATTATATCAGCTTCTGCAGGCAGCCTCCCAACCCGGAGGAAATTGGGGTGCTTCAAATCAACAAGCACAATATAGTATTCTGGTAGTTGTTCAGGCCAGGGTATGTAATAACAAACAAACAAAGTAAACAGTTGTGGAGTAATATAAGGATGGAATGGAATCCAAAATATGGTAATAAGGCTGATATCAGATTCTGCAGGCAGCCTCCCAAGAAGGAAGATATTGGGGTGTATTGTAAATAAACAAACACAATATAGTTTACTGGTAGTTGTTCAACTTCAGGGAATAAAATGACAATAAAATTCAAAATTCTTCTGATCCACTTAAATGGAATGGGCCTGTGTTGTTGAACTGCACAGTGCACTCACAACAAGTTTAAAAAACAAACAATGAAGTAAGTACAGTAATAGTAAACTAAATAAAGAATAATATTGTAAAATATTCAACACTAGATAGAGGTGCTCTTGGCGTGCACCCCAAATGTGTGTGTGTGTGCAAGCAAGCAAATTGAACTTGGGGAAATAGAAAATAAATGGTAGTATATATAATATATTTTTAACTAAATCCACACCTCCCCTCCCAGTCAAACCTCCCCCTTTACTCAATATCAGGGGAAAAAATCCTCACAAACTGCCAGAGGAAAAATAAAGAATAAACTGCTGTCTAAGTAAGTAATAGTAAATAATATTGTAAAATATTCTCCACTAGATAGAGGTGCTCTTGGCTTGCACCCCAAATGTGTGTGTGTGCAAGCAAGCAAATTGAACTTGGGAAAATAGAAAATAAATGGTAGTATATAATATATTTTTTAAATGAATCCACACCTCCCCCTCCCAGTCGAACCTCCCCCTTTACCCAATATCAGAAAAAAATCCTCACAAACTGCCAGAGAAAAAAAAAAGAATAAACTGCTATTCCCTTCAGCAGACAAAGCTGCAGGGAATCAAATACATTATTTTCTAAAATCAATTCCCTCCCTGCCTGTCTAACTTAAATCTAAAGCCTCCAGCCTCCCTCCAAATTCGAATAGCATTAGCCAGCAGCAGCCAGCCACACAGCCCTCCACCCTCAACCACATCTGAGAGCAGACTGCAACTTCTGGAAGGTGCCTTGGCTTTTTATGCCCTCTGGCACATCCAGAAGTGTCAGTGAAAACCTGGCCATGCCATTGGTGGAATGGTTCAGAAAATTTGCATGGTCCCATCCCATGTCCAGCCCACATGGGCAGGTCTAAAATAATAAAAAATAAAATAAAATAAAATAAAATCAGTGCGAGCTTTTACTGCTATAAAAACCCACTGCTGCTACTATAAAAGTCCAGGCATTTAAAATACCTAATTTTCACATGTTTCTGTTGTGCTTTGGTGGGTTTTTGGACCACGATTTAAAAAAAAAAAATTGCGGTCGCCATTTTGGATCCCCCTCCACCGCATGGCATGGACTGGAGATGACGAGGATGACCCCCCCCCCAGCCTGGTGCAACCAGCCCAGGACAGGAGAGGGGGGGGAGGCCGGGGGACCCCCCCCAAGAAACCACCCCTCTGGTAGGTGTCCTCAGGCAGGCATATTTTCACCTGCTTTTTTGGCCGGGAGTCGGGTTTTTTTTTTTAACTTTTAAAACTTTTTTTCTGTACTGCTTGTTGGCAATGGCATCGCGCGATCGCCGTGATGCCATTAACGACAACGACAAACCCGAGCCAATTTTTCTTTTTTCGGTTCGAGTTCGAGTTCTGACGGCGTAATTCTCGTTACCGTTTCCGTTATCTAACGGAAACGATAACCGAAAAACGGAAACGACAATTTCGCTGCTCCGTGCCCATGTCTAATCGTGACTGCTTTATAATATGTTCCAGAATTTTCCCGGGGATTGATGTCTGGCTGACTGGTTTGTAGTTTTCATGTTCCTCTTTTTTGCCTTTTTTGAAGACAGGGACAAAATTAGCCCTCCTCCAGTCATCTGGTCCCTCACCCATTTCCCGTTATTTCAAGAAAATAATGAACAGTGGTTCTGAGAGTTCTTCAGCCAGTTCCTTCAGTACTCTCAGATGCACTTCACCCAGCCCTGGAGATTTGAATGCATTTGAGGTGTTAAGGTATTCTTTGACTATTTATCAGTCTCCAGCTGCAATCCTGCCCCCTCCATTTGCACTTCATATTTCTCTAGAGGGTCTTCGGTGGTTACTTCACGTCCTTCTTTGTTCTGTGACTAGTTTTGTACCGTGACAGCGACAGCGTTGCTCACACTCACGATCACATGATTTTCCCCCTGTTTCAGTGTTCCCATGGTCGTGATAACTTGTCTTGTGACAAGTGTTACCTCACAGTCTTGTACCATGAGAAACACTGAATTTGTCTAGCTTTATTTTTCCTTTTATTGGGGGAGGGGCCTTACTTTTACTTGTTCTGATTTTATTACCATTGGCTTTTTAAAAACCCAGCAGATATGTGTGGCTTCACTCTGTTTTGGTTTTCTTGGGAATCAAGCATTCTAGTAGAACATGGTCATTCTTACCCCAAGTTCCCCTTACTGTCTCTCTCACTATGAAGTCATTTCACTTGGTTAGAATCAAGTCCAGGATACCTAGTCTTCTAGTTTCATTTCCCCACTTTGTGTAGGAGAAAATGCTCAAGAGCAAGGCTAGTTCACTCCACCAATTATGTCATATGATTGACATAAAAGGAACCCGCCTGTTGCCACTGCAGACCAAAGGGTGAGCAAAAGGCCAGTCTGATAACATCCTTAAGTCTTTTCCTTCTGATCCACTTCAAAACAAATTATACTGCCAGACATAACCTTTGATCTACTGGGATTTTGCACATGTCCACTTTCTCTTCCTATGGAATGTGATGGCACAGGATGAGACATCAACATTGGAGGTGAGTTATGGTGTCATCAGGGAAGATTTAGTATGTTGAACCATGGTCTACCTTTCCACAAAGAAGGGCCTTCTAACAAAAGATGGGTTGGACCTAATTGGAACCAATAAGCCCTTCAATTTTTTAATGATAGCTATCGTGGCTTCCTTTCCAAAAGTTCTACCATCCTAATAGCCTTCCTCTGGACACATTCCATTTTGACCCAGCGGTTACCTCCCTGTCTGTGGATGCACCCTAGGGTTTCACTTTATGGCGGTTACTTCACGTACCTCTCTGGCCTCAGTGCCGCCCCGCTGCGGAACAGTTAGGCTTCCATCGAACTTCACGTACCAGCGAATTCAAGGCGAGGTCACCCCGACCACGCCCCCTAAACTGCTGCTGTGTCACACTGTTAATTCATTTTTAAGATCAATTTGCACACTTAAAAAAGGCAACACTAAGTAGTAGCTTCAGAAGAGTTTGCAGAAATGTTTATTTATTTATTTATTTATTTATTTATTTATTTATTTATTTATTTATTTTAGAGTATTTTTACTCTGCCTTTCTCCATGTAAAAGGACCCAAGGCGGCTTAGAGTAATTAAATCATGTTCAAGTATTGAGAGCAAGGATTTGAGGGATATCTTACAGCATTAATAGATAACATTACATTAAAGCTACAATATTATAAGTAGTTATAAACACAAAGTCTACATGAACCTATAGATTCATATTAAAGGCACATAATGGTAGTCCATCAAGCAATCATAAATGCAAAGATGGATGCAAATGTACAACAGATGAAATGGGTAGTTTTCTTTGTATTTAAATTTCCTGCAAATTTTTTTTGGGGGGGAGTGGTCACGTGGTTTTTAATGAGCAGTTGGTGTCCTCTCCTCTGCGTCGTACCTTCCTATTCTGGTTCTGTCCTAATCTGTGTACTACGCTCATTTTGTCCTACTTTCCAGCTCCAGTTTCCAAGACTCCGTCTTTTAAGCCAGGTAGAAAGGGGAGAAACTGATTTTACTGTGTATTTTCAAGGTTCTGTCATTGCAACAGAAGCAAACAAGTAAGCTTTTTCGAGCGAAGTTTCTAAATCCAGCCCCTGGCGGTGGTTTAGGAAACTTTGCTGAAACTGCTGTTTGAGGGGTGTGGCCGGCCGGGAGCAGAATTTGCTTCTCTTCCTGGTTAGCATGCAATCTTTTACTGTGTAGTTTGCCGACGGGAAACTACGCAGAAAACACAGGTATGACTGCAGTGCTTAGTTCAGTAAGAACTCATTTGGACCATTTTCATTAAATTTTGAAACTTAGTTCTCGGATGGAAGACAACCACCTTGGTGTTTCGAGAAAGAGTTGTCACTTAGGCTGATACTCTCGCTGCAGTTCGCGGCCCCGCTGGAGACCGGTTCGAAGGAACATAACCTTACATCCTTGTGGGGTCAATCCGAATTCACCCCGACCACGCCCCCTGAACTGCGCTCCAAGCGGGGTGAAAGATTCCCGTCCTGGAGCTCGGGAATCTTTTCAATCTGCTTCTCGATCCGTGTTGAAAACCGATTTCAACATGGAGGCAAGTTCACCTCGGCTCGAGGAAGGACATGAAGTAACCACATGCTTTTAAGTCTCCAGCATCTTCAGGGGGTGCCAGGAGTCCATAGCTCTTGTGTACCTATCTGCTAGTTGCCCTTGACAGTCTTCATCTGCAGTAGAGATGGGCTTGACATTCATGCCACTTTACTTATCAGCCAACCAGGTATTTGGCGCTTCCCATCCTGCCTCCTTCAGAGCTTCCCTGTCTCAGCTTTCCTGTCTTGCCTTCTCTGGTCCCTGACTCTTGAGTTGGCCCCTGCTAGAGGAGGAGGGGTGGGAAACACCAAATATTTATCCATCCGATAAACTGGCATGAATCACCAGACTGGCAGCTCTTGCGCCTCTCTAGGCAGTTACTCTGTGTCATTCATTTTAAAAGACCATCTGGTACCAGCATAGCAATATGCCAGTTCCGCCTGATTTCGAAGCTAAGGAGGGTTGTGGCTGGCCAGTACTTGGATGGGAGAAAACCAGGGAATGGCAGGAATGTCCAGATATGACTCGAATCATAGAATCCTAGAGTTGGAAGAGACCTCAAGGGCCATCTAGTCCAACCCCCTGCCATGCAGGAACCCCCATCACAGGACTCCCCACAGATAGCCATCCAGCCTCTGCTTAAAAACCACCAAAGAAGGAGACTCCACCACCCTCAGGATAATCCACCACCCTGAAACCTGAAGCCCCAGAGACAAGCGTTTCTCTCTTGCAGTCTGCTTCAATGTATCATAATAGGTAGAGCGAAGGTTCTATCTTAAGATATTCCCTTGGCTTCTGGAGAGCCCTTTTCTTTTGTGAGTGAGAATTAAGAAACAGCCTGGACTCATCTGAGGTTAGAGATATCATGCTTCCACACCAGATGGAAAAAGTCTTTCCGGTGGGCTTTGTTACAGTGGACCCAAGTGGTTTGTTTAACAGAAAATCTGCTTAAAGGAAAAAAAATTCTGGAGATAGGGGGAAATCGCTTAACAGAATCGCCTATGGGGTGAATCCGTACAACAGAAAAATGGTTGTGATTAGGGATTACTCCATTTTCAATGCATACCTATGGGAAATTTGTATAAAGGGAAATTTGCTTTACATAATTTCATTTGGAACAAATTAATTCCTTTATACAAAGTACCACTGTACAGTGGTGCCTTGTATAAAGGAATTAATTCGTTCCAAATGAAATTAGGTTAAGCAAATTTTTCTTTATACAAATTTCCCATAGGAATGCATTGAAAATGGAGCAATCCCATTTTTATGTTGTACGGATTCTCCCCACAGGAAATTATGTTAAGCAAAATTTCCCTATCTCCGGAATTTTTATGTTGTACAAATTTTATGTTATACAAGCTGTTTGTTATACAAGGGTCCACTGTATTTCATTTTTGGAAATGAAGCACCGGTTGTTGCTTTATTTCCCTGGATTCTGTAAAATGAAATGTTATCAGCATCGCATAAGGGAGTTGTGCTGCAAACGTGGGAGATGATTTGCCCAAAGCTTCTTCCTTTAAAAAAAAACTGTGTGTGTGTTTTAAACCAACAGGCATTGGTCTAATCATCCTACATGTTTGTAACCCAAGCCCAGAAGCCAGGCTTATCCAATAGAATTCCCCCCAAAATGATGAAGCTCAGAGCTGCTCTGAAGACCGATTCTCTTCCTTGGTTGCATCTGATGCCATTGAGCAGTGCAAACGCCCCGCTGCCCCCTTGCTTTCTTTGGAGCAGCTTTGCTGGAATTCATCCAGAGCTGCAGAATAATAACTGTGGAGATACTGTGGTCATACAAAAAGGAGGAAATTCTAACGGCTTCCTCAGGATGTTTAAAGAACGTACGAAAACAAAACAAAATGCCGCCTGCCGAGGGTCACCCGAGCGATCCAGGCAGCGGACACGGAAGCCTCCTCGCTCTCGGCGTTTGCCTTCCCCTTCCTGCGGCTTGAACGAGCAAAAGGAGACGAGCCACAGCTTATTTCCCCCTGGGTACCAGAACCTCCTGCTGTGACACCGGCGAGCGACGTTTTGCATCTCGCCTGTTGTGCCGAAGGGCGGCCGAGGAGGGAGTCACGGAGGAGGAGGAGGAGGGCCCCGGAGAGCCCGGCTTTGTGCAGCAGCAGCAGCAGCAGCAGCAGCAGCAGCAGCAGCAGCAGCGAAGGCTGGCCCGCACTGAGCATGCGCGAAGGGGGGGGAACGCTCTCTTCAGGCTCGGTTAGTTACTGATCTAAACAGCTGGAGGTATTCAAGTGCGGAGCTGAGAGGCAAGCAGAAGAGCTGCAAGAGGGGCGATGCGGGAGGATTGCCGCTTCTGTCTCCTGAAATCGGGGGGCGGGGGGCGGGGGGGACGACGCGGAAGAAGGATTAAGCAGAGCCGGGTACCGGGAGAAGGACTGAGCTGCTTTTCCAGGATGCATTGCAATTATATGGTCATCTTCCATTGGATTTACTGACAACTTTGTCTCCCTGGCATTGAGGGGTTTAAAATTTGAATGATTTATTTTTTTACTTGCAAAGGTGAGTATCCCTTTCCTTCTTAAAAGTGTTGGCAAATGCGCGTCCATCATTGCTGCCTGGGTCGCAGCAAACCAACTTTTCTCTCACCATGGATGCCCCCCCCCCCAGCCATTAAGAAATGCGCGCAAGGCTGTTGGGTTGGGAGAATGGGTTTGTGTCTGCTGATGCATTTGAGGTGCAGTGGGGTCAGATTGTGATTCCTGTATTACGGATGCGCGTTCAGATGCCCTACATATCGCAGCTTGGAAGTGGCGTGTTTGAAAAAAAAAAAAAAAGGAAACGAGGTGCGCGCGTTCTAGGCGTGTAAGACAGACTGCTTCCCGTCTGTGTCCTCCTTGCAGCAAAAGTCCAGGGGTTCTTTTCATCGCCGACCCTCCTTTGCTCGGTACTTTATAACATGACATCTATTCCGTTTGAGGGTGCTGCTGCTGGTGGTTTGCTATTGTGATCATTGGCGTTTCCCAAGCCCTCGATGCCTGGGCCTCTTGGAAATACATGTTTGGAATTTCGTGTGCATCTCCCCCACCCCCTCCTCATAAGAAGCAGCACCCCTTCTGAAACTACCATTCCGTAGAGCATCTTCTCATGGACGAAGGGCAGGGGTTACTTCTGCTTCTTAGAAGTGTATGGGTTTCTGGGATTAATTGCAGGCAAAACATTTTAGCCTCTTATCCCCTGAGATCTCAAGTGAGCAACTTTTCTAATTGGACTTTTGAAACAACTCCCCTGGTTTTCTAAGTTTTATAATCCGTCGCCTTTACTCACCTACTCCTCCCATTTCTGAGCCTCTGTGGACAGTTACCAAAATTCATCTTAAAGCCTCCATTGATGCCTCTTCTTATGCCATGTGGTGTGTATTCATTTTAATTTCCCATCCCATAGTTTGGCCACTAATCTAGGGGGAAATAAAAAGTTTTAACTGTATGTTTCTTGGGGATGCATGTTCTCTTTCACCTCTCATCCTTCCAAGAAGGCATTTTAAAAGGAAGGAAGGAAGGAAGGAAGGAAGGGTGTGGGAGTACTGTATCCAGTTTCTTCAGCTCCAACACTTCCTCCTCCTTGACTTCTACCATCCTTATTTCCCATGGTAACATGTATGGAAAAGAAGGTCTACAAAATAAATAAATCTAGGCACTATATTTCCTTCCCAACCCAATGTTTTTTGCCTCTACACTCTGTTTTTTTCCAGGAGAAACCTGCAGAGTGGTGTTAACCTCAGATGAGGTAGGACAGTTGTGTGTAGCTTTTGAAATAAAAGTGTAAAGGGAGAGGCCAGAAAAGGAACAGTTTGGGAAAAGATGGAGGGAGAATATATTCAGTACATCTTTCTTCCCAGACCTTTCCATGGCTTTCTCTTTCCATCATAGTCTCTTGTCTCCTTATTTCCATATGCCTCCTGCTACCTTCTGTTTCCTCTTCCTTTACCCTAGTACAGTGATTGCCAGCCTTTGACTACAACTCCCAGAAATCCTGGCCAGCAAAGGCAGAGAGTTTGGGGAGCAGGGAGAAGGAGGGTGGTAAATTTTCTTGCTGCTGCTTGTGAATGGTTGGTAACCAGAGATGCTCACCACAGATCATTTGGATGACTATGTTTAAATTTTTGAAAGGATGTCACAACGAAGAAGGGATTGGTTTATTTTCCATGGCTTCAGAGACTAGGATGTGGGGTAATGGTCCCAATCTACAGGAAAAGAGATTCAATTTAAACATTAGGAAGAAGTTCATGACAGTTAGAGCTATTTGGCAGTGGAATGTGCTGCCCCAAAGGAGGGTGGTGGAGTCTCCTTCTTTGGAGGTTTTTAAGCAGAGGCTGGATGGCCATCTGTCTGGAGTCCTGTGATGGAGGTTCCTGCAAGGCAGGGGGTTGGACTGGATGGCCCTTGAGGTCTCTTCCAACTGTAGGATTCTGTGATGATTCTATGGCTGCCCATGGGTCTGTATCTGCTTTCCACATCCCTCCGTGCTATAAAATAGTAACAATGAATGTGTTTAAAAGATGGGAAAACAACGGATCTTAAATTCCCAAAGGCTTGGTGAGGGCAGCGTGCTAGGCAGCACATTGCATCTTATTCTCATTTCTCAACCATGTGTTGTGAATGTTGTTGGACTAGAGGTCCCAGAAACCATGGCCAGAATGAGTAGTAGGACACAATTCGGGGAGCTGTGATCCTCTGTAGTCTCTATATTAGCGGTTCCTACCCTTGGGTCCCCAGGTGTGCTCGCACTACATCCCCCAGAAATCCTGGCCAGCACAACTAGTGATGCAGGTTTCTGGGAGATGTAATCGAAAAACACCTGAGGAACCACAATTGGGAACCACCGCTCCATATAATCATGCAGCACATGCTGGTAGTGAGAGAGGGGAAAACTGGAGATGTGGTAATAGACCTTAGCAGTTTTGAGTTTTTTTAACAGTTTTTTACAGACAGTGTAAAAGACTATCTGAGTTGTGAGAATTTGCAGGCGTAGCAACCCTGAGCTTTATTTCTTTTGAATTTAAGTGCAACTGGGAGAATCATGAGAGAGGAGGTGACTTCACAATTTTGGGGATTAAAAGAGAGTCCCAGCTTTGGTAGTACAGCTTTCTGTTCTCTTTTTTGATCTATTTGCAGTGGGACCATGGGCTTTTAGCCAGATTAGTTTTTGTGGCGTGTTTTAAATCAGTTGTACATACAAAACTAAAACATCTAAGAAGCTGGAAACAGGTGCCATGCATACATCTAGTGAGCATACATATGCACAGCAGTAATGTGCAGGTGTAAAAGATGCAAGCAGTGTGTGCCAAAGTAGTGCAGAAAATCATTCTGGGAGGCTACGTTCACACTGCTTTAGTACTGCTCACATGGGCATTTGATAGTTGTTTTAGCTCAGCCATAGATAGCAGTGTTCACCCATTCTTGAGCCACTCAGTGCTTGCATGCAGTCCACTAAAAGGCGACCAGTTCAGCGGAGAAGAACCCCGAGTCTTGTTTCCCTCACTTAAATTCTTCAGTGTTGATATATTTATTTATTTTAGAGTATTTTTACCCTGCCTTTCTCCTTGGAAAAGGACCAAGGCACATCCCAGTCTGAAGGGGGATCTTCACATCAGCAGGTCAAGAACAACATCATAGGTTTCATTGGAAAATGGAGTTGAAAGGGGCTAGAAGTTCCTTGTCTATCCAAGTCAAGGTCTGTCTGACAGATGGATGTCTAGCTTTCTTAACGCCTTTTTCATTGGAATGCTGACTAGCTCCTAGGTTTCATTGTTGTGCTTCTCTAACAGGAAGTTTTCTGCCTTTAAGTTGGAGCCCATTATTATGTGTCTTGCATGCCTTCTCCACTGAACTGATGCCCCTCCTCCATATGGCTACCTTGTAAGAATTTGGAAAGAGCTATATCATCTGCTCCCCTCAATCGTCTTTTGCTAAGGCTGAACGTACAGATTTCCAGTATGGTGTAGTGGGTAGAGTGATGGACTAGGATGCCGAAGAACAAGGTTAAAATCCCTTAGATTCTCACACACTCATAGAATCTCATTGGGGAAGTAGAACAGGTAAACACACTCCTTAAGCATCACGTACAGCAAAAAGCCTGTTATGTTTACTTTAAGTCAGTTCTGACTTGACACCACAGAACAACTAAACATGCCCAGTTCTAAGATTGGAGACTTCACGAGCAGAGTTCCTGGCTTTTATTTTTAACTTTTAATTCTGCAAGGAAGGTTATAGTCAGAACAGTGCTTCTTGAGAACAGTGAGTTTGATGTTACACTGTGTTCTTAGTTTCAGCCCCTCTTCAAAAGATGTTATTAAGGAAACATAAGCTGTTGGAAGGGCAACCAACCAACCGAGCATGCTTAAGGAAAATGACTTTTCCCTAGTATGGGTCTAATAGCAACTTTGACTTGTAGGGTGGGTTTTATATTGTGAGGGAGAAGTAATGATAAAGAGAAACCAACCTAATTACTACTCTCTAAGCTAATTTGCCCTTTATTGTTCTCTCTTTAAAAGGTGTGTACTTTGAGCAAAATCTGTACATTGAAGTGTCACATTTAGGGGAAAGTGCTGCTATTTTGCACATATGTGCTAATATATTACACATATTAGGGGAAAGCTTGCAAAAAAAGCAAGATTGTCAGTGTGCATGAAAAATAGACAGGCATATTCTTTCAGAAATGGGATGAAAACGGGATGGGATGCTGGACAAAATATAAATGTACAGTATATGGAAGCAAAGCAGACTGAGGTTGTGACCATACTGTGAGAAAAATGTGGTTTTTGTCGTGAATTTGCACTGGGGAATTCAGGTCTCTCTGGGTCTGTTTAAATTAACTGGCCACACAGGGAGATGAGGAAAATGGTTACACAGTCTTGTTTTCAGCTTGTTAACATGGCTTTCCTGAAACCCTGCAGGAGGTGCTGCTACCGAACTACTTAATAAGCTTAATAAAGCCAGAGAGGCTATTTTCTCCTCTTGTTTCTTTTCTTTTTTCCCTCTGCTTAGTTGCTCTAGCTGCACAACAGCACTGGCGCCAAGCTGTCAAACAAGAAAGCAAGAAGGAGCATATTCTGCCCAGAGAGGAACAGTGGAAAGCAAAGCATCATAGCTGTCGGCCTTAATTCTCTCCTGATTCAGTGTGGATAGAGGCAGTGGTTAAAAACAAGTACAAACTTCAGCAGTCGAGGCAAAAACTACGGGTCGTGGAGGGGGGAAACTCTAGGTTGATTCACATTTACAATGAATTTACAATACATCTGTGTTGTACTGTACTGTATTTATTGTTGTTAACCATCCAGAGTGGCCTCGCTGCCAGATGGGCGGTATAGAAATCCAATAAATAAATAAATAAATAATTTTCCCTTTACTTCATGTAAGGTAAAGGTAAAGGTTCCCCTGCACATGCATACTAGTTGTGACCGACTCTAGGGACGGTTGCTCATCTCCGTATTCAAGCCGAAGAGCCAGTGTTGTGCAAGTCCGTGGCAAGGAAACACTGTTTTATACTCCCGCTTTTTATGGCAGTCCCTATTTATCTACTTACATTTACATGCTTTCGAACTGCTAGGTTGGCAGGAACTGGGGTTATCAGTGGGACATTGCAGCCAGTAGTTTTCGGAGCCTTAGTCTGCTGAGCCACCACCTCCAGCTCCTACTTTATGTAGTCACCAGGAAAAAAGGGTGTCAGCCCATCCCTGTCCCATAGTATTTCCTACATTTTTGCCCATGTAGTTGCACCCTGTTGTGTCTACCTGTTGAGTGACATAAGTAAAAGAGTTAAAGAGACTGATCAAAGTTTGGCAATTTTGGACTACTTACAAGGCTGTCATACAAGAGGAGAAAGCAAGATCTGTTCCTGATTATCCCAAGAGTGCAGCGCATGCAATAATGGGCTAAAATTACAGGAAGCCAGATTTCTGCTGAATGTCAGGAAAAACTTCACACCTGTTAGAGCAGTACGGCAGTGGAACCCATGACCGCAGGAGATGGTGAGCGCTCCGGGGCTGGAGGCTTTCAAGAGAAAATTAGATAACCCTCTGTCAGGTCTGCTTTGATTTGGATCCCACCATTGAGCAGAGGGCTGGACTAAGTAGCTTCGTAGGGCCCTTCCAACTTCACTACTCTATGATTGTATGAAACCTTGGAGGTATGTAGGGAAATTGCAAGGAGGGGATGGAACTGTGAGATGCACCTCATCTTTCATATTAAATTTGTTTTGGTTCTGATGTTCTTTGAGGCAAATTACATTTTTTTCATCTTTCTCATCTTTTTTATAGAAGTCTCATGGTGCAGTGGTTAAATGCCTGTACTGCAGCTAAAACTGCGCTCATGAACTGTGCTCAGAAATAATCTGTATCTCACAGGCCTCTGTGAGATACAGGAAGCTAGACTAGATGGGCCTCTGACCTGATCCAGCATGGCTCTTCTTATGTTCTTATGACCTGGGGTTCGATCCCAGGTAGCTGGCTCATGGTTGACTCAGCCTTCCATCCTCAGTAAAATGAGTCCCCGGTTTGCTGGGGGGGGGATTTGTATTCTGCATACTGTAATTATGTCAGCAGATTTAAGGGGCAGCAAATATAATAATAATAATATACTTGTTTACTTGTGCCTGACACAGAGCAGTGCAGCAGTAACGTAGATAAAATGTCAGTATTGATATAAAGGGTTTGCAGAGTTAGTCTATCAGAAAGACAATGACAATGAATAGAGTAAAAACTCATATATTCATATATACATCAAAATATACACAGCATAACAACCAAGCATTATATACAATATAGCAAACAGACAAACAGAGTGTGGGGTGAACTGTTCTCACCATAACAGTCCCCAAATTACAAATGACAAGCTAGTGCCTTTTATACATATTCAGCACTCATAAGATCTGATGCAATCACTAATTAACAATCTGATGCAATCTGATCTATCCATTACAAATCATGATGTTACAATCAGTTCCACCTGCACTTCATCACTTAACATGCCTGTGATTACTAGTCTCTAACACTTGTGGATTAACATCATGACACTGCAGAATCTAACTGCCTCCATTTTACAATTATCTTTACACATTCTGTTAAATATACATAACATATGTTTTATCAACTTTTACATATGTTGACAAATTAAACTGTAAAACTGCTCAAAGACTACTTGAAGTGGTATGGGACGGTATATAAGCAGAACAGTTTGCTCCCCCCCCCCAGGAAGAACTATCAGTATTTGTTTTTAGTTTTTATTATGCTTTTGTGATTGCTTTTAATTTAAATTACAGATTATATTCTCTCAGTGTGGTTTTTTTTACAAAGTAGTAAATCTTTATAATGGAGATATGTGGAGTGGTGAGGATTTCATAAGTTGTTGTTGTTCAGTCGTTCAGTCGTGTCCGACTCTTCGTGACCCCATGGACCAGAGCTCGCCAGGCCTTCCTATCCTCCACTGCCTCCCGGAGTTTTGTCAAATTCATTTTGGTTGCATCGATGACACTGTCCAACCATCTCATTCTCTGTCGCCCTCTTTTCCTTTTGCCTTCGATTTTTCCCAGCATCAGGGACTTTTCCAGGGAGTCCTCTCTTCTCATGAGGTGGCCAAAGTACTGGAGCCTCAGCTTCAAAATCTGTCCTTCCAGTGAACATTCGGGGTTGATTTCTTTCAGAATGGATAGGTTTGATCTCTTTGCAGTCCAGGGGACTCTCAAGACTCTCCTCCAGCACCACAGCTCAAAAGCATCAATTCTGCGGCGATCAGCCTTCTTTATAGTCCAGCTCTCACTTCCATACATCACTACTGGAAAAACCATAGCTTTAACCATCCTGACCTTAGTTGGCAAACTGATGTCTCTGCTCTTTAGTATGCTATCTAGGTTTGCCATTGCTTTCCTCCCAAGAAGCAGGCGTCTTTTTATTTCATTGCTGCAGTCGCCATCTGAAGTGATCAAGGAGCCCAAGAAAATAAACTCTGTCATTGCCTCCATTTCTTCCCCTTCTATTTGCCAGGAGGTGATGGGACCAGTGGCCATGATCTTAGTTTTTTTGATGTTGAGCTTCAGCCCATTTTTTCACTCTCCTCTTTCACCCTCATTAAGAGGTTCTTTAATTCTTCCTCACTCTCTGCTATTAGAGTAGTATCATCTGCGTATCTGAGGTTGTTGATATTTCGTCCGGCAATCTTAATTCCGGCTTGTGATTCATCCAGACCGGCCTTTCTCATGATGTACTCTGCATATAAGTTAAATAGGCAAGGTGACAGTATACAGCCTTGTCGTACTCCTTTCCCAATTCTAAACCAGTCAGTTGTTCCATATCCAGTTCTGACAGTTGCTGCTTGTCCCACATATAGATTTCTTAGGAGACAGATAAGGTGGTCAGGCACTCCCATTCCTTTAAGGACTTGCCATAGTTTGTTGTGGTCTACACAGTCGAAGGCTTTGGCATAGTCAATGAAGCAGAAGTAGATGTTTTTCTGGAACTCTCTGGCTTTCTCCATAATCCAGCGCATGTTGGCGATTTGATCTCTAGTTCCTCTGCCCCTTCGAAATCCAGCTTGTAGTTCTGGAAGTTCTCTTTCCACATACTGCTGAAGCCTGCCTTGTAGAATTTTGAGCATAACCTTGCTAGCATGTGAAATGAGTGCAACTGTGCGATAGTTGGAGCATTCTTTGGCATTTCCTTTCTTTGGGATTGGGATGTAGACCGATCTTTTCCAGTCCTCTGGCCACTGCTGGGTTTTCCAAATTTGCTGGCATATCTTATGCAGCACCTTTACAGCATCCTCTTTTAAGATTTTAAAGAGTTCAATTGGAATGCCGTCACCTCCACTGGCCTTGTTGTTTGCAATGCTTTCTAAGGCCCACTTGACTTCACTTTCCAGGATGTCTGGCTCCAAGTCAGCAATTACGCTATCTTGGTTATCAGGGACATCCAGATCTTTCCGATATAATTCTTCTGTATATTCTTGCCATCTCTTCTTGATCTCTTCTGCTTCAGTTAGGTCCCTACCATTTTTGTCCTTTATCATATCCATCTTTGCACGAAATACCCCTTTAATATCTCCAATTTTCTTGAACAGATCTCTGGTTTTTCCTTTTCTGTTGTTTTCCTCTATTTCTTTGCACTGTTCATTCAAGAAGGCCGCCCTGTCTCTCCTTGCTATTCTTTGGAAGTCTGCATTCAATTTTCTGTATCTTTTCCTTTCTCCCTTGCATTTTGCATCCCTTCTCTCCTCCGCTATTTGTAGGGCCTCGTTGGACAACCACTTTGCTTTCTTGCATTTTCTTTTCTTTGGAATATTTTTCATTGCAGCCTCCTGTACAATGTTACAAGCCTCCATCCATAATTCTTCAGGTGTTCTGTCCACCAAATCTAATTCCTTGAATCTATTCTTCACTTCCACTGTGTATTCATATGGGATTTGACTTAGGTTATACCTAACTGGCCCAGTGATCTTCCCTACTTTCTTCAGTTTAAGTTTGAATTTTGAAATAAGAAGCTGATGATCTGAGCCACAGTCAGCACCAGGTCTTGTTTTTGCTGACTGTATAGAGCTCCTCCATCTTTGGCTGCAGAGAACATAGTCAATCTGATTCCGGTGTTGTCCATCTGGTGATGTCCATGTGTAGAGTCGCCTTTTGTGTTGTTGGAAAAGAGTGTTTGCAATGACCAGCTTGTTCTCTTGACAAAACTCAATTAGCCTTTGCCCTGCTTCATTTGGAACTCCAAGGCCAAACTTGCCAGTTATTCCTTTTATCACTTGACTCCCTACTTTAGCATTCCAATCCCCTATGATGAGAAGAACATCTTTCTTTGGTGTCAGTTCTAGAAGTTCTTGTAAGTCTTCGTAAAATTGGTCAATCTCAGACTCTTCAGCACCGGTAGTTGGTGCATAAACTTGGATGACTGTGATGTTCAAAGGGCTGCCTTGGAATCGTACCGAGATCATTCTATCATTTTTTAGGTTGTATCCCAGCACTGCTTTTCTCACTCTATTGTTGACTATGAAGGCTACTCCATTTCTTCTTTGGGATTCTTGCCCACAGTAGTAGATGTGATAGTCATCTGAACTGAATTCACCCATTCCTGTCCATTTAAGTTCACTGATACCCAGGATGTCAATGTTTATTCTTTCCATCTCACGTTTGACCACATCCAGCTTACCCTGGTTCATAGATCTCACATTCCAGGTTCCTATGCAGTATATTTCTTTGCAGCATTGGACTTTCCTTTCTCTTCCAGGCACGTCTGCAGCTGAGCGTCCTTTCGGCTTTGGCCCAGCCACTTCATTAGCTCTGGAGCTACTTGTACTTGTCCTCCGCTCTTCCTCAGTAGCATGTTGGACACCTTCCGACCTGAGGGGCTCATCTTCCAGCGTCATATCTTTTAGCCTTTTGTTTCTGACCATGGGATGTTCTTGGCAGGGAAACCGGGGTGGCTTGCCAGTTCCTACCCCAGGAAGTCTTATTACAGGCCTCATTGTCAGCAGTGTAATTAGCCTTACAATGATGAAAGCACAGTTCAGCCTGTTTTATTTTGTAGCCTCACTGATCAACTGGGACACAAAAGTAGAAATGTGCCCCATTTATAAGATATTCCAGACTGAGGCACAATTTCATAAGACTCCTAGGCTAATGGAGTTGGAAGGGGCCTGCCAAGAAGGCCATCACATCCAAAACCCTGCTTAATGCAGGAATCCATAGTCTATCTGGCAGGTGGTTGTCTCCATAAACAAAACAAGATGTAATGCTAAAAGGTTTAGGGGATGACTGCCTTACCACAATGCACAATGATAGTCTTCATCTTTGATGGCTTTGGGTGTTGATTAATTAGATTCAGGAAGAAAAAGTTGCTCCAAATCAAGGAGAAGATACTCCCTCCAATAATGAAGGAGGAGTCTCTCTGAATCCTAGTGTGCAAGGGGCGCTTTTGGATTGCTGTGGGCATCCCAAAGGCATTATGATGATCCTAGTGGTGACTTTTGTCTTTTTGGTTTGATCTAGCAGGACCACCTTTGTGCCTTGATGTGCTGGATCGGAGCAGGGGCATTTTCCTGAAAAGCATGTGATGTGCAACTTCCCAGGGGAAAACTGGGAAGTTGCACCTGGGAAGTGCCTAGATAATATTGGTATTTTATCTGTTGTCCACAATTTTAGTGGCTAACAGTGACATATTCAGACTCTTTCCATGGCTTATTTTCTCTGTAGCCAGACTTGGTATATTTTTGATTTGACATGTTTCCGGGTGTTGGACTTTAGCTCTATGGCAGATGGTTTTCCTAATTATTATTATTTGGTTTACCTATTATGTCTTTAAGAAACGACTGTTCTTTCTTCCCCCAAGAGGCCAAGCAGCCGACTTACCTGACCTCTCTGTCCTCCTCACCTGCCAAGACGAGAGGGGGGAACATGCTACCATCAGGAGGGAAACCTGACAAATCTTCAGCTTATGATAAGAAATGTTCAAGATATTAATCCCCTGTTTATGATTCCCATATCACGTTCCCCTACTAACTTAGCATCAGCACCTCCATCAATAAAACATCCCCGTAGAGGTAAAATACTTTAGGAACGGTTGTCCTTCCCCTGCAGCTGCAGCCAGCCAGCTGCAAGGAGAGCTAGGCAGACAACCATGGCAAGAACGGGATAGCTTGACCCATAAGAGCCTAAGAACCTAAGAACAGCCTTGCTGGAAGAGGCCACAGCCTGTCCAGTCCAGCATTCTGTCTCAGACAGCGGCTCACCATTCGCTTCAGGGCATTCCCAAGCAGATGTCTTCCCCTGCTTACGATTCCCCACAAATGGTATTGAGAGATCTCCTGCCTATCTCTCCAACCCGGAGGTTGTCCTTGGGCATCCATCATGATAGCCAATTGATACCCTTGTTCTCCATGAACTTGTCCAATCCTTTCTTAAAGCTGTCAAGGCCGACAGCTGTCACCACGTCTTCTGGCAGGGAGTTCCACAGAGGAGTGACCCTCTGGGTTATTTCCTTTATGGCCTTGAACCCCATAAAGGAAATAACAACTTTTCTAGATAAGAACCCAAAACAAAACCCTTGATACAACAGGCTTGTGTGTTCTCTAAAAGAAGTTACGATAGCTGTCTACAAGGAGCCATAAGTGTCCCAAGGACAATCCTGAGGTCAGAGGCACCAACGTGTGAGGACTTGTGGACGTCCATGTAACCACAAGGTACAGAATGCAGCTGGTTCCCAACGTTCTGGGGACACCAGAACCCATCCCTTCTTGCTGAGGGAGGATTTTAGAACCTTACCCATATAGGCATGGTTTTTCTCTATCCCCTTTGAGCAGCCTTCCTTAATTTTTGGCTCCCCCAGTCTGGCAAGACGCTGCCACTTCCCTCACCCCCACCCTTCCTCAACACACCTCTTTTCTTTCTTTGCAAACTCTTTATCTATATTGGTATCCTGATACTTTTCTTTTACAGGACCATGCCAGAGGAACAAAGAACCCATTTCAGGTATTTTTTCCAAAATTCGCTTTTTCAACAAGCTGCTGCCCCTCCCCTTGATACCAACATTAAGCAAAGGAATCACTTGTCTTCCATTTTCAAAGGATGCAAATAATTCTTTTTTCGATGTCTCAGTGGACTAAGGCTCCGAAAACTGTTGGCTGCAAGATCGGCAGCTCAGCTGTTTGAATCCCGGGTGCCACGCAGCGGAGTGTGCTCCCGCTGTTCCCCCCTGCTCCTGCCAACCTAGCAGTTCGAAAGCATGTAAATGCAAGTAGATAAATAGGGAATGCCATAAAAAGTGGGAAGGTAAAACAGTGTTTCCTTGCAGCCATGCCGGCCACATGGCCACAGACTTGCACAACACTGGCTCTTCGGCACGAATACGGAGATGAGCACTGCCTCTAGCATCTAGCACGCATGTGCGGAGGGAACCTTTTAACTTTCCCTCTCCCCGCACCTTCCCTCTTCCTCCTGGAGGCTCAGGAGACAAAAGTCTACAAAAAGCGCAGGGGTGAGAGGCTGCACAATCTTTTCCACTTTAGGTGGAATGGAAGTTCAGGCAGGCCCTGCCTCTCTGGCTTCCCTGCCCAGGCAAGGGGACCACTGTTTCCCGACTCATTCACAGGGAGCAGAGATGAATGGTGATGGTGGAACTTTTGCTTCATCTGTCACTCATGTGGTTCTATTAAGATGCTTTCAAAGATGCAGCAGCATTATCATTTATGGCAGTTAGACATTCAGATTTAATCATCATCTTACGACTGCAGAGCTGGAAGGGATCCTAGTAAAAGGTAAAGCTAAAGGTTCCCCCTGCACATGCAAACTAGTCGTGTGTGCCTCTAGGGGCAGTGCTCGTCTCCAAATTCAAGCTGAAGAGCCAGTGTTGTGCAAGTCCATGGCCATGTGGCCGACATGGCTGCGCGGAAACACTGTTTTACCTTCCTGCTTTTTACAGCGGTATCTGGTTATCTACTTGCATTCACATGAGATCGAACTGCTAGGTTGGCAGGAGCTGGGGTTATCAGCGGGAGGTCGCTCCGGTGCGTGGCACCTGGGATTCAAACCGCTGAGCTGCCAACTTTGCAGCCGACAGTTTTCAGAGCCTTAGTCTGCTGAGCCACCACGCCCCATGGAAGGGGCCCTATAGACCAGTGTTTTTCAACCTTTTTTGGGCAAAGGCACACTTGTTTCATGAAAAAAATCACAAGGCACACCACCATTAGAAAATGTTAAAAAAATTAACTCTGTGCCTATATTGACTATATATAAAGTAATTCTCTTGAATAGGAATCAAATAAACACAAAGAAAGTATTTTATAATTACTTTATTATGAAATAGTAAGTAAACAGAAATATGAAAAATTATAAAATACTTTATGCAGTGCGCAACCTGGGCCTTTTTGGCTGAACACAAAGCTGATATTCTTCAGCTTTTCCAACGGCACACCAGGCAACATCTCGCGGCACACTAGTGTGCCACGGAACAGTGGTTGAAAAACACTGCTATAGACAATCAAGTCCACCCTCTGTCAAGGAGGCGCTACAGAGAGTTGAACTCCCTGACCTCTGGCTTCATGGCCAGGAGACCTCAACCATCAAGCCATCCTAGTAGTTCTGGGCTATCCGGTAATTCAATTACAGAATTCAGGTAAATGAACAAAAGAGTCACAGACAACTTGGAAGCCTGGGAATGCAGGTTTTTCCTGGTCTGCTGCTGCTTTCAGGGACAGTGATCTACCTGTACAAGTGTCCATATTAATTCTGACTTTTCTTTTCCCAATAAAGCTGCTGGGTACAGGGGGGAAAGCATGTCTATATCCAGAATGCAGGCTGATAGCCAGATTCTATTTTGGTTAGATCTTTAAATTATTTCCAAGCTCCAATACATTTGTCCTCAAAGGAAGCTGACAGAGTATAAAATTGATTAAATGGGCGGGATATAAGTGCAATAAATAAATAAATAAATAAATCCATAGAACAGCTACATTCCTTTCCCCATCAATATTTTGTTAATAATACGTACTATTTTATAACCTAGTACTTGTATCGATTTCCCTCCTCCCTTTCCTCCCACTTGGATTAAATATTGCCCTGCTGGTCCCAACTTGGGTAGAGCCATTGAATTGGTGGGATTTAAGTAATAGTTGACTTACCACCCAGTAGTCGATTCAGCGAGCCTATTCTCTCTAGGACGAGAACAGATTCTGCACTGCTTCAGTTCCTTTAGTCCTTCTTAGGTGCGGGATGGGCGTCAGGCACACCCCATCACCTCTTTCTTGTTTCACCGTGGCTTTGCTCTTGCTTCTTTTCTGTAGTCATCGCCTGAAGTTACTGCCCACTACCGGCTGCCCTGAGCAGTCACTATTAGGACTGTTCATTCTCTTCTGCTGATGTGGCCGTCACCCTCGAAGGGGGAGGGGTGGGTTCCTCTTTGTCTCATGTCTAATAAGGCCTCTATCACTCTGCACTTAAAAATGCATTTTTTAAACTGTATCAGAATTACTGGTCCCCACCCTGAATCGCTTCAAAACAAGAGATGCCCTGGCCACGCCTCCTGAAGCACAACTCACAGCATTTTCCTCAACCTTGCTCCACCGGTTGTATTATTTCGATCTGCATTTTTAAAGTCTAGAATTGTGTATCAAAAGCAAGTGGGGTGTGTGTGTTATAGTGCACATTTTTGTTATTCTGCTCATTTTTGCCCTCCTGCAGCAGCAACAGTAACCTGGCATGCCAGCAATAAAAGGGTAGTAAACCTATTTTTAATATATATATATATATATATATATATATATATATATATATATATATATATATATATATATATATATATATATATATATATATATATATATATATATATATATATATATATATATATATATATATATATGCATGTTAGGGTGGATTCGGGTTTCTTCCCGTGTAGAAATCTGGTTGTTTTGGTGACGTTTCGACGAGGTCTCACTCGTCATCTTCAGGCTGGTGTTCTGGCTTCTTTCTTCTTGAAGCAAAGCAGCAGTATTCCTACGCAACTGCCGAGACAAAAATGTGATCCCCACAAGCTTCCAACTGAAATTCCACTCAAAAACCCCATCCAGCGAAAGGATCCTGAAAAGAACAGAACTAGCCCTAATCAGAAGCGAACTACACAGGAAAAGATACCTACTAGATCAAACCAACAGAGATCTACTCACTCTCCACCTCAAACTCAGCAACAAAATCCACCCAACACTCTGGAACAAATCCAAGCAACTTGCCGCCTGGAGAGCTGAAACAGAGACCTCCCACAAGACAGACACACACACCAACAAACTCCACAAACTGGAAAAACGCCAGAAGCCCAACCCCCCCCCCCCCCACAACAGCCCATGAGACAAACAGTTCACAACATATCAGACAGGACACTCACCATCGCAGAGACCAAAGTCCTTTCCAAAGGATTCAACTTTGCAATCGCCCCCAGACACATCCCCACCGAAAACATCATATGCGGAGTGGAAGCCAGCCTAACCAAAATCAACCCAGATGAAGCCAACAAAATCAGACTCGAAGTCACCAATGTCCTCTGCTCCAGCAAACCACCCAGAAGCAATTTACACAAAGAAGAACAAAAAGCCCTCTCCAACCTGAGGAAAGACAACAACATAATCATTCTCCCAGCAGACAAAGGCAATGCCACAGTGGTGATGAACACATCCGACTACCAAGCCAAACTATCCAACCTACTACAAGACCCTGCTTACATACCTTTGAACACAGACCCCACCACCTACCTGGAAAAAAATCACCAAAGCCAAAATAAAAGCCTCTCCCTTAAGTGAAGAAATCAAGCCAAGCATCATCCCCAGAGAGAAATCATCCAGATGCCCCAAGCTCTACGGCCTCCCAAGATTCACAAAGAAGGAACACCTCTCAGACCCATAGTCAGCTCCATAGGCTCACCTCTACAAAACCTCGCCAAATTTCTTGCCAAACAACTCCAGCCCTATGCAGAATCCATCACTTCATACGTACAAAACTCGTTCCACTTCATAGAAATTATAAAGAAACAAGACCTACAACCCAATGACCTACTCGTGAGCTTCGATGTTGTTTCGCTCTTCACACAAGTGCCCATTCAAGAAGCCTTGACAGCTATCCACAACAAATACAACCCCCAAACACATCCTAGATCTGACCAACCACTGCCTAACCAACACATACTTCATCCACAATGGACAAAGATACAAACAGATAGAAGGAGCACCCATGGGATCACCCCTCTCACCGGTCATCGCAAACCTATATATGGAACACTTTGAAACCAACGCGTTACAGAAGTCCGAACATAAACCCAAACTCTGGCTCAGATATGTTGACGACACCTTTGTTATCTGGCCACACGGGAAAGATAAACTGAACAACTTCCTCACACATCTCAACAGCCTACACCCCAAAATACAATTCACTATGGAAATAGAAGCCAACAACCAACTTCCCTTCCTGGACGTCCTAATCTACAAAAAAACCCGACGGCTCCTTAGGACATACCATCTACCAGAAAAAAACACATACAAACCGCTACTTAAATGCACAATCACACCACCACCCTGCACAGATCAACTCCGTAGCAAAACCCTCATCTCCAGAACCAAACGCCTCGCTGACAAAGACCACCTAAAAACTGAATTACACACTCTCTCGAATGTTTTAATTGCGAACGGATTCCAAAAAAACACCATCACCAAACTAATCCAAAAGGAAACACCCCCAAGAACCAAGAAACAGAAGAGAACAACGGCACCGCCCTCCTCCCTTACATCAAAGGCACCACAGACAAAATCAGCAAAATTCTCCACAAACACAATATCAAGACAGCCTTTTGCACCGACCAAAAAATAGCCAACATTTTAAGAAACCCCAAAGACAAGATTGAGCTAGAAAACCAAGGAGTCTACGAAATACCATGCAAAGTCTGTCCAGCCACATACATCGGACAAACAAACAGGAGAATAAGCGCACGCATCGCAGAACACAAGAACGCAGTCAAAAAGAAGAAAAATCTTCCTCTCTCTTCCAGCACATAAAAACAACAGGTCATGAAATTGACTTTGAAAGAACCAAACTCATCTCCAAAACTGAACACTTCAACAGTCGAATAATCATGGAAGCCATTGAAATAGAGAAACACCCAAACAACATGAATAAACGTGATGACACCTCCCGCTTGCCTGACATCTGGAAACTAGCCCTGGTCAACAGACGAGCCTCTGTCACAAAGACTGACACCAGGTCCAAAAGGACACAAGATGCCACCACCTTCCATCCACACCAAACACAAACCCAGACCCTTCCCACAGATGAAACGAAACCACCATCCAATAACAAAACCACGACTGCACCATCTACTGCGGCACCCCACTCCAGTCACCACATGGAGCACACTCACACACCCCCAAAAACATTGGGAGACCACAGACACGTAGCCAGACCAAAATGAATTCACAAGACACAGGACCCCACTCCACCAAAGCCCAGGATACTGCCAGAACCCACCAGCCATCTAACCCACCAGCATGTAAACAGCCATCTAAACAGCCATCAGCAGTTAATCCCTTAACGATCGCCTCAGCCACACAGCAGATCACAAAAGAACAAAGGAACAAAGGAACCTGCAATCAGCAACAAAGCAAGCAAACCACACACCCCCAGCAGTATTTATAGAAGGACTTCAACTGAGACCACGCTTTGCTTCAAGAAGAAAGAAGCCAGAACACCAGCCTGAAGATGACGAGTGAGACCTCGTCGAAACGTCGCCAAAACAGCCAGATTTCTACACGGGAAGAAACCCGAATCCACCTAACATGCATACTTATACCCGTGAAAATCTACGAAAAATATATATATATATATATATATATATATATATATATATATATATATATATATATATATATATATATATATATATATATATATATATATATATATATATATATATATATATATAATACTGGTGGATAAAACAGCATTTCAAATCCAGGATTTGATGCGCATTTTGCAAATGGGAAAGCTTAAAAACAGAATCAATAAACTAGTGCCATGAGGACTGTAAATGCACATCTAATGTCACGTAGCCGCTCTCGGAGAAAGTACATATCAAATTGCCATGTGCATTTAGCAATCGTGTGATAGGGGCCTAAGTGGTGACTGTTCTGCCTTATTTATTATTATTTATTATTATATTTATACCCCGCTTATCTTTCAAACGAAACAAGCGCCAATAAACACAAACAATAATTATAAATTTACAACAAATAACTAAACCATTAAAACCCGGTGCATCCAACCCGGCAATATAAAAGCTATCAACCAAGCACACACATAACGAAGACACTTAATATAGTTGCTTGGGCATTAAAGATGGCGGGACGTAACGAAAAAAAAAAAAAGAAAGAAAGAAAGAAAGAGAGAGAGAATTCAGGGCTCGCCAAAGGCCTCTCGAAATAAATAGGTTTTTACAGCTTTTCGAAAGGCCAGCAGGGACTCTGCAGAGCGCACTTCGCTAGGGATGGAATTCCAAAGGGAGGGGGCTGCCACCGAGAAAGCCCGGTTCCGGGTAACCGATTTCCGGGCTTCTCGAGGAGTGGCAACCCGCAGCGAGTGCGCTCGCACCTGCCGAACAGGTCGGGCCGAGGTGGATCGCTGAGCGTGCCCCTGCAAGGAGTCCAGCCTTCTAATGGAGACTGGTCTCCTAGCAGTCTGGCTCTCAGCTTCACCGACACACTCAAAACTCCTCCTTCACATCAAACTGTGCATTCAAGAAAAGGGCAAACCAAGCCCGGAATCTCTCTGAAGGCAAATATGATGGGATGGAGGTTGTCCTACTTTGGGCACTCCCTGGAAAAGACAAAAATGCTGGCGGGGGGGATTGTGGCACCGGGAAGAACAAATGGGAGATGAATTGACTCCCTGAAGCAGGGCTGTCCAAACTTTTTGCAAGGGCGGCCAGATTTGGTAGAGGTGAAATTGTATGGGGGCCGACCATTCAGCCGCATTAGGACATGCAAGGAGGTGGGGAGGAGCTGCAGCAATGGCACCGGGAGGCAGGCAGGCTGGGCAGGTGGCTGGGGGGGGGAAGGGACAGAGGCAGGGAGGGCAGGCAAACCATAAAACTGGGAGTGACGTCTCCATCCGGTATGGGGAGGGGCCAGCTGGCAGGGATGCGTGACAAGCTGAGCCGGCAAGGAGAAGAGGCTGTGGGCCACTCGAGATTTGAAAACGGGCCGCATTTGGCCCCCGGGTCTGACTTTGGACATGCCTGCCCTAAAGGAAGCCGTAGCATTAGCTTTGCAAGTGTTGAGCAGAGCTGTTGAAGCCAGGACATGTTGGAGATTGCTTACTCATAGAGGGAGGAGTGATGTGATGCCATCTGACAAGAAACAAGCTCCTCTGCCATTCCCTAAAATCACAGTGAAATCTTACATGGTTTCTCAGGTGTCTAATGATCTTCCCACCACCATCAGAAAACAAGTCAGCAGAAAATGAGCACTGAAAGAATTACAGTCATTGAAAGAACTCAGCCTGTTTAGCCTTGAGAAAAGAAAACAGGGGACATAAGATGGCACATTTCAAATACTGTACATGAAAGATAGCCACACAGAGGAGGGTCTGTTTTCAATCTTCCCAGACCTCTGGGCTCATTGGGTTCAAGCTGCGGGAAGCCAGATTGAGGCTGAATATCTGATTCCTTTCATGCGCCAGGTGGCGTGTTTCCTGGGAAGGCCACTGAGTGTGCAAGATTTGGCTGTTCTGAGCACAAAGGAGCAGGTGGGAAATGGAAAGGTAAACAGAAAGAAGACGGGAAGCCTGGCTTACATCTGGGGATGTTTTTGGCATGACAGCTAGGCACTGTAAGACTCAAAAACAAGTGCAGAAATTCAGAAAAGAAATTGAGCACCCTTTCTCTCACTACACAACCTACACCTGGCCCAGCAATGAAGTAGCAGCTATGAAGGATACACGTGGTGGGGAATTTCCCAGGCAATTTGGGTGGGGAAGAAGTTGAACAAAAGAGGGAAACATGGCAAGCATCAAATCTCCATCTTCCCTTATTTGCTCTCGAGCAGTGATTCCCAAACGTTTTCGAGCCGTGATCCCCTTTCATTGTAGCCATTAGAGATGGGCACGACTTAGCGGTATTCCCGTTTCCGTTTCCGTTACTCGTATCCGTTACTCTACGGAAACGGTAACGGGAATTACTCCGCCAGAATTCGAGCTCGAACCGACGAACGAACAATTTGGTCTGATTTGTCGTGCTCGTTACTTGCATCGCGGCGATCGTGCAATGCCAAGCGGCACAGAAAAAAAGCTTTTAAAATTAAAAAAAAACAAAACCGATTCCCGGCCCTAAAAGTAGGCGAAAACTGTCTGAGGGCACCTACCAGGCCAGAAGGGTGTTTTATTTGGGGGGGGTTTCCCCGCCCCCCTCTCCTTGGCTATTGCTACTGCTGCGCTGCTGGTACCAGGCTAGGAGGGTGCATCCATTTGCCATGCAGTGCGGGGGATCCAAAATGGCGACCGCAATATTTTTTTTGAAATCGTTGCCCAAAACCCCACCAAAGCACCACAGAAACATGCGAAAATTAGCTATTTTAAATGCTTGAATTTTTACAGTAGCAGCAGTGGGTTATTCTTGCAAAAAAAAGTCTCCATTGATTTTATTTTATTTTATTTTATTTTATTTTTTTACACCTGCGCATTCGCAATGATGGGCTCGCCCATGGGAGTGGACCATGCAAAGTTTTGGAGCCATTCCACCAATCGCATGGCCAGGTTTTGCTGACTGTTCCAGGCTGGGAGGGCGCATCCATTTGCCATGCAGTGCGGGGGATCCCAAATGGCGACTGCAATATTTTTTTTGAAATCGTTGCCCAAAACCCCACCAAAGCACCACAGAAATATGTGAAAATTAGCTATTTTAAATGCTTGAATTTTTACAGTAGCAGCAGTGGGTTTTTCTTGCAAAAAAAAAAAGTCTCTGTTTTTTATTTTATTTTATTTTATTTTATTTTATTTTATTTTATTTTATTTTATTATCTTTTTACACCTGCACATTTGCAATGATGGGCTCGCCCATGAGAGTGGACCATGCAAATTTTCCACCAATCGCATGGCCACTTGGCCAGGTTGACCACAGAGACTTCTGGGATGTGCCAATTGGGCATAAACAGCCCACTAATCGTAGCCCAAACCCGAAGCCTAAGCCTAACCCTAACCCATACGCCAGTACACTGTCCTTCTAAGTGGGTTAGAGAGGCACCCAGAGGTGCACTCCAATACTCACCCTAACCTCACCCGTAACTAGCCTAACCCTAGCCCTTGCGCTAACCTGTCTTAACCCTAAGCCAGATCTACTTGCATTGCACTACATGCAAGTACGTGAGACACAGCGGGTGCAAAGAGTCTGCCAGTCCGTCACTTGTGGCTCTGGCTGACTCCTGCAGCTCCCTCCAGGAGCCCGCTACCCCCCCCAAACCAGTACTAACGACAACGAAAAAACGAACCAGCTATTATTTTTTGCGAAATTTTGCGAAAAACGGAAACGAGCCGAAACGGACTGCCTCCGACACACGACAACTCGAAAACGTAATTTTCCCTAGTCGTGCCCATCTCTACTAGCCATGCAACGGCCACTTTGTCATAAAAAGGCATTTTTAATGGGGTAAAGTCACTCCTTCACAGAAAGGAAAGACTTCTTTCTCCCCTGAAAGTACAGTTTCTCATACATACGCATTCACACCAACTTTAATGTCCAACTCCAGAAAGTTGAGGAAGAAATGATTTCTTAACAAGGGCTACAACACCTATATGATGCCCCAGAAGGCTCTTTGGGGAACATTGGTTTTAAGACCTCTGCCCCTTTGTTTCAAGGACTAGGGCAGTGTTGGCGAACCTATGGCAGGGGTGCCAAAGATGGCCCTCGAAGGAGCCTTTTCTGTGGGCACCCGACATCACCCCTTCACAGTCACCTGGATTCAGGTTAAATGGCTGTATTGGCACTTTGTGAAACATTAGTGGGTTTTGAATCACAATTTGGGCACTTGGTCTCTAAAAGGTTTGTCATCACTGGACTAAGGTGAGAAACCCAATCCTTCGCTTCAGATGCAGCTTTACAGCAAGAGCCAAGAGCCTTACTGCTTCTTGCCATATCTAAGGCCCTGGTCACATGACCATTTTGGTGCTGTTTTTTTATGTATGTGAGCATACATGTATGTGAGCATGATGGAGAAAAGCAGATCAATAAGCAGGGAAAAGATGTGCATTTGGCAAGATGGGACACACAGAAAGAAGTATAATACACCCCTGCCGCCGGGGCGTTAACTGCGCACCAAACGGCACGTGATCGCCCACGATTTTGGTACGCATTGAAATATGATGTTAATAGCTGTGCAACCGAGACCTAAAACAGACATGCCTGGTGGAAATAATCTTGCCAAGAACTTTGGATCTGAGATTAACCTCCTGGCAACTCCTATCTTGCCATGTTTCTACCTTTAGTACTTGCCTTGAAGAAGTGGAATTTATCCGTGAAAGCTTGCCATGCTTTTTAATTTTTTTCATCCACGGCCTGTAAACGTATCACCTATCCTAGTCTTGCATTTGTACAGTATTTTGTAATGTCCACACACATTCCACCCCCTTTTTATTTCAATATGTATTTAAGAGACTCTCTTTCAGAATCGATGGAAGACCTGAAAGTGAAAGTACGAGTTTCTTTCTGTGCTTTTTCTTTTCTTTTTAAAAGAATGGCCTCTCCTGAGCAGAAGCCTTGCTGTTGCTTGCCTTTGATTTCGCTACATGCTTCTGGGTCTTGCCTGCCTGTCTACTTGCTTTAGCATCTGCAGAAGTGGACCAGTGCTCCTGAAACCCTGGGCCTCACTGCACTTGCTATTCTGTGTATGTTGCTGTATGAGCCTGCCTTGTTTTCTGCTGCGATGCAGCCATCCCCGTGGAAACCAGAGGTAGGAATGAATGAACTGGGGCACCCCCTGGCTGCTTCTAGTCTCGGGCTGTGTGGGTTTTAATCATCACGACAATAGAGTTAAAATTTAGGAAAGTCATTTCTCTGCTGGCTTATTATGAGGAAAGGGAACATTGAGGCCTGCAATAAAACCTATTTTAATTTATCTCAGTAGATTAAAATGAAAAGGAGAATAAAACTAGTATGTATTCCTAACTCCTACCACCCTTGATTGTAATATAATGCACACCTAAGTAACTTTATAATTTGGGTAACTGATCCCCAAGATCTTTTAAAGAACAATCAGTGCTTACCTGGAAGGTCTGAGGAATTCCTCTAAATGTAATCTCCCTAGTACAACTAGGGAAAAATGCCAAATGCACAGTTAAAAGATGGGGGATATTTGGCTCAGTAATTCAAAGTACCTTGTAATTAATTGTTCTGTGTCAGAAGCTGAATATGAGCCAACAGCATGATGTGGCTGCAAAAAAGGCCAATGTGATTTTAGGCTGCATTAACAGAAGTCTAGTCCTTAATCCTGTGAGGTACTAGTTTCCCTCCATTTGGCACTGGTTAGGCCTCATTGGGGCTTTAAGAAAATTCACAAAAAATCAATAATAAATCATGATTAAATAGATTATCATATTAAAACAAACACCAAATTAATGTAAAACATTTTAAACAAATGACAGCAAGGAGAAGGACAATATCGACTATTAAAATGCCTTTACTCACCCACAGGAGAATGGCAGGGAGGGCTCCCGACAAATCTCCCCGCCCCAGAAGAGAATCTCACTCACCTGGTCTCATGGCCTCCTCAGAGGTACCCCTGAGGGTAGTGGGATGCAGGGAAAGGTCTTGCCTGCAGGCCTTCAGACCTGGACCGATTTTGGCATCTGTGAGTGTGCCTTCCTTAATAAGTGTCTGAGAATCTTTTTAAAAAAGAGAGAGAGAGAGAAGACATTTAGGAATACAACGACAGTTCTGGTATCCATGGTACTTCATTTCATATTTGGCATCACAGCATTTGTTCCTCTCCAGTTTCTTAGAACTCCTCCTCAGTTCTACCTGCCCGCCCCACCTCTTATTCAGATGATATTATCATACAACACTGGCCCTTGTTAGTCGTCCCGGCTGTGCCTTCTTGCATTTCTCAGTTTCTGCTTTCCCTTCTGCCTCCCCACCACAGTTCCTTGGTTCATCTCCCAAACCAACCTGCAATGTTCACGGGTATTCTGTTAGTATTCACGGCTTTGCTTTTAGGATGCACTCACCTGTTCCTCCTTTTAAGGTAGTGACAACCTGATGACACGCAACAATTCAACAAATGATTCTGGCCTCCATCATATGTATGACAAGGGAGCTGATTACTTCTGGAAGTGGTGAGCACTCTGACACTAGAGGCATTCAAGGGGAAATCAGACAGCCACCTGTCCGATCTGCTTTGATTTGTATCCCTGCGTAGAGCAGGGGATTGGACTCAATGACTTTGTTGTGGACCCCTTCCAACGCAATTATCCTATCGTTCTGTGTATCTTGTATGTCATCCTTCAGCCTTCTACAACCAAAAGCAAAAAAAGAAAAAAAGAAAAAACAGCACAAAAAAGTAAAGTAAATGCACAATTTCCCCCAAGCTGGACTAACGAATCAACAAGCAAAAACCAGTCCCTTTGCTGTTGAAAGGGAAAATAATGAAGTGCTTTCTGGTTCCATGTGTGAAGATGTACTAGCTCAAAACTGATATTTGCACTTTGAGTTTATAGTATTCAGTGTATCTAGTGAATACTACCTGTTTTACTCAACAAGTGGAGGTACAGCTAAATCACTGACTTACATATCCATGGAGAAAAACACTGACCATTCTTAATAGTCCACTCTGTGCCTTCTCTGTCTTCTTTCATTACCCTGGTTCTTCTTTCCCTTCCTTCTCTCACACAGAATCATAGAGTTGGAAATATCTATAAGGCCATCATGTCCAACTCCCTGCTCGAGGCAGGAATCCAAGTCAAAGTAGATCTGACAGATGATGGTCTAATTTTCCCTAATATTGGAGTGCTCACCACCTCCCAAGGTGTTTCCATTGCCATATAGCTCTAACTGTTAGAACATATAAGAACAGAAGAACAGCCTTGCTAGAACAGGCCACAGCCCATCCAGTCCAGCATTCTGTCTCAGACAGCGGCTCACCATTTGCTTCAGGGTATTCCCAAGCAGATGTCTTCACCTGCTTAAGATTCCCCGCAAATGGCATTGAGAGATACCCTGCCTCTCTCTCCAACCCGGAGGTTGTCCTTGGGCATCCATCATGATAGCCATGGATACCCTTGTTCTCCATGAACTTGTCCAATCCTTTCTTAAAGCTGTCAAGGCTGACAGCTGTCACCACTTCTTCTGACAGGGAGTTCCACAGACCAGTGATGGGTGAAAAAGGACTTCCTCTTATTGGTTTGAGACATGGCACCCAAACATTTAATGGAGTCCCCCCTAGTTCTAGTGTTGTGCGAGAAGGAAAACAGCTTTTCCTTATCTACTTTGTTCACACACCATGTATGATTTCATAAACGTCAATTGGGTCACCTCTTAGGCGCTGCCGTTCAAGAGTGAAGAGGCCCAGCTGTTGCAGCCTCAGATGGTAAGGAAGGTGTTCCAGTCCCCTAATCATTCTGGTTGCCCTCCTCTGCACTCTTTCCATTTCCATAATATCCTTCTGGAGGTATGGTGACCAGAACTGTCCACTCCAGATGGGGCCTCACCATAGATTTATAAATCTCCAGATGGGGCCTCACCATAGATTTACAAATCTGTTATTCCTTTATTTATTTGTTTATTGGATTGGCAGCGAGGTCACTCTGGGCGGTTAGGAAACTCTTCCTTATGTTCGAGCCGAAGAGCCAGTGTTGTGCAAGTCTTGCACTATTGGATGATTGAGAACAGATCCTGCTCTTCCTCTTTATGACAATTTTTTAGATATTTGAAAAGTGTGGTCCTGTCTCCCTTGCAGTCTTCTTTTTTGAAGGTAAACAGGCCCATTTCCCAATTCCTTCAGTCTTTCCTCCTAGGGCTTTGGTTCCCAGCTCCTTGATCATCCTTGTTGCTCTGCAGTTTGTCAGTGTCCTTCTTCAAGGGCAATGTCCAGGACTGGATATAGCATTGTAGATGAAGTCCAGCCAGTGCTCAACAGAAGAGAACCAATATGTAATGGGATTTGGAGATTAGACTTCTGTTGTGTTGTATCATTACAGTCATGACTGAATGTCTGTGACCCCATGTCCATGGGGTTTTCTTGGCAGGAATACTGGAGTGGTTTGACAATGCCTACTCCAGTCACCTACAGCACCTGCTATTCCCTGGTGCTCTCCCATCCAAGTACCAACCAGGGCCAACCCTGCTTAGCTTCCAAAATCAGGCAAGATTGGATGTGCAGTGGTTCTCAACCTGTGGGTCCCTAGATGTTCCTGGAATGCAACTCCCAGAAGCCTCCACCACTCGCTGTGCTAGTAGGGGTTTCTGGGAGTTGCAGTCCATTACTGGACTGGGGCACCTCCCTTATGAGGAAAGGCTAAAACATTTGGGGCTCTTTACTCTGGAATAGACATGGGCACGACTCAGCAAAATCCTCGTTTCCGTTTCCATTCCTTGTTTCCCGGGAAAGCGCTGCTGGTGCCCGCTCACTTTCCCCAGCAGAGGTGGAAACGGCAGCAGGAGCAAGCGGGGCGCCAGCAGTGAATTACTGGCCGCCAGAACTGCCCAGGAACTCGAACCGACTAAAGAAAAATTGGGTCTGATTTGTCCCTCCTCCTTCCCTCCCGTCCTTTGCTTTCACACCCCCTTTTGCCTCCCGCGGCATCGCATTCTCCCCCTCCCCACCCCCGATGCCAAGTGGACACAGAAAAAATGTTTTTCGCGGGGACAAAAAAAAAACCCGATTCAGGGCCAAAAAAAGCAGGCAGGCAAAATATGCCTGCCTGAGGGCACCTCCACCTCTCCTGGGCTGCGTCCAACTGGCGCATCCTCGTCGAAAGGCTAAAACATTTGGGGCTCTTTACTCTGGCCAGACATGGGCACGACCGCGGCAAGCGGCGCAGCACAGAAAAAAAAAAAACCCGATTCCCGGCCAAAAGCAGGCGAAAATATGCCTGCCTGAGTGAGGGCACCTACCAGAAGGGTGGGATTCAGGGCCAAAAAAGCAGGGTGTGCCTGGCCTCCCCCACCTCCTCTCCTGGGCTGCGCATCCTCGTCGTCTCGCCAACTCGCCATGCCATGCGGTGCGGGCGGGGGATCCAAAATGGGGCGACCGCAAGCAATATTTATTTATTTTGAAATCGTGGTGGTCCAAAAACACACCAAAGCACCACAGAAGCATGCGAAAATAGCTATTTTAAAACTGCCTGAATTTTTACAGTAGCAGCAGTGGGTTTTTCTTGCAACAAAACGTCTCCATTGATTTTATTTTATTTTATTTTATTTTTATTTTTTTACACCTGCGCAATGATGGGCTGGCCATGGGAGTGGACCATGCAAATTTTTGGAGCCATTCCACCAATTGCATGGCCACTTGGCCAGGTTTTGACCAAGACTTCTGGGATGTGCCAGTCGGGCATAAAAAACCCTAGCCCTAACCCTAACCCTAACCCTAACCCATACGCCAGTACACTGTCCTTCTTAGTGGGTCAGAGAGGCACCCAGAGGTGCACCCCACGAACTCACCCTAACCTTACCCGTAACAACCCTAACCCTAGCCCTTGCGCTACCTAACCCTAAGCCAAATCTGTACTCGCATTGCACTACACACGCAAGTACAGTTCCCTTCTTAGTGAACCACAGAGCGCCCAGACTGAGGAGGAGCCTTCCCCCAGTGGCTGCGCACTGTGACAGTAGCAGTGGGCCTGTGGTCAACAGAGAGAGGCACTCAAAAAAGAGGTGCCTCTCTGCTCAACTTGGTATGCATATCCAATTGGCTATGCATGCCATTTTGTAGCGGGCCAGAGGAGGCACCCACCCCAGAGAGGTGCCTCCAGGAGCCCGCTTTCCCTTCATAGCAGGCCAGAGGAGGCACCCACCCCAGAGAGGAGCATCCAGGAGCCCGCTCCCCCCCAAACCAGTACTAACAACAGACGAAAAAACAACAAACGAAATGACAAATTTTTGGAAAATTTCACGAAAAATGGAAACGAGCCGAAACGGGCTGGCTCCGACACACGACAACTCGAAAACGTCATTTTCCCTGGTCGTGCCCATCTCTACTCTGGAAAAAAGGTGCCTGAGGGGGGATATTTTTGAGACGTACACAATAATGCAGAGCATGAGTCAAGTGGATAGAGGGACACTCTTCTCCCTCTCACAAAATACCAAAACTAGGGGACATCCACTCAAACTGAGGGTTGGGAGAGTGAGAACAGACAAAAGAAAATACTGTTTTACCCAGTGTGTTGAGGTGGTGATGGCATCTAGCCTGGATGCCTTCAAAAGAGGATTGGACAGATTCCTGGAGGAGAAGTCCATCCCAGGTTACAAACCATGATGGAGATGTGTCATCTCCGGGCTTAAAACCGGGCACTTCAAGGTCCAGATGCAGGGGAGTGGTATCAGGAGACAGATATCTAGTCTCGTGCGCTCCCATAGGCATCAGGTAGGGCCACTGTGAGATACAGGAAGCTGGACTAGATGGGCCTTTGGTCTGTTCCAGCATAGCTCTTCTTATGTACTTATGATCTTATGAACATTTGGGGACCCACAGGTTGAGAACCACTGGCTTAGGGCATCTAGGCACCCTTCTATTACAGCACCCTAAAATACTGTTTGCCTTTTTTGTAGCCACATTGCACTGTTGGTTCATGTTCAGCTTGGGATCTATAGCAATTTCTGGATCTGCCTCAAGTGCATCTAGGGTCCATCCTATAATTAGACTCACTGAAGTATCATCCTGGGGAAATGAATTGCTGGATTACTCAGTGGTTTAGCTATCTGCTTGCAAAGCTGAGAGTTCAGTTCCCCACTGTGCCTCCTGGACATGGCCTAGATGTGATAATCCACTGGGTGTTTACTAGTCCTGTAGTTCGAGGAGGAGGAGGAGGATTAAAGGGGCAAGGGATGATGGCAACAGTAGCAAAGGTTGGATGGATGACTCTGTCTGGTCCTCATCAGCTTCACAGCCATATCTGCCCCATACAATTTCTGTTGCAGTTTTCAATTGTAAAAGAAATACATGAAAATCTGGGATTATTTACAGAAACAGCTTTCCCTAACATACATACACTATTGTACTAAACTTTCCCTAATACAGTGGCACCCCGACTTAAGAGCAGCTCGACTTAAGAGCAATTTGACTTAAGAGTGGAAAATTGTTGGCATTTTAACTGCCGCCTTACAAATTTTAGATATGGTCTGCTCAACTTACTTTTTAAATTTTTTAACTGATTTTTTTCAATTTTTTTAGATAGGTACCCCAACTTAACAGTAGTTTGACTTAAGAGCATGCATTCAGAACGGATTATATTTGTAAATTGAGGTATCACTGTACTGTATAGATGCAATTTTGTCTAACATTTTTGCATAGGCAAACAGCCTTCCTTTGAGTGGTGCTCAAAGAAAGTTGTGCTTTGTCTTTATTAATGTATAGATATGCCTGTAGATACATACCAGTGCATTATAAGTTCTTCATTTTTTTCATTTGTTCCAAAATAAATTCAAAATGTTGTGCAGTTTTTAAGATTTGCAGATGGATGGATAAAATGAGCCTCCACCTTGAATATACTTGCAGCTGATGCAGAAATCATTCCCTGTGAGACTAGAGCTCCCTAGTATACATTGCATTGTCTTGTATTCCCGGCTCTTAATGTTCAAGAAGCATATCTGTCATGTTACAATTGCTTCATTTTTGTTCCATGCTTCATCCAGAATCAGAGAGAATGTGTGTGTGTGAGAGAGAGGGGGGAGGGGGGAAGAAGAAGAAGAAGAATTCAGTGCAAATATTTTCCTCTGTTGTCACGCAAGCTGAAAAAGAAATGCCATGTTTTCTTTTTCTTTTACCTATTCCAAACTGCTCCCCCAGCAAAAGCAGTCCCTTGAGAGGCAAACAAGGCTGTTGGCCGCATGCCGGCTTTCATTGCAGCAAGAGGTTAAAAGCGACCTGAAGCATAAAAGGGTCTCTCCCCCCCCCATCAAAGGAACAATCCCATCCTGTAAAGAGGCCACTGAGGCCCTCTGGTCTCCTGAGGAGCATTAGAAAGTTGGGGAGAGGGGTGTTTTTTAACAGGAGTGGGCTGCGTGCTTTGTAATTATGCACAAAGCTGTGTGTTCCAGTCTAAATGAAGCAATGAAATACAACAAGCCGCAAGGCCCTCTCTCGTGACAGAGAGCATGTAGACGTTCAGGCACATTTCTAAGGCATGGACTAAGTTACACAGATATCTATGTAGGTTGAGTGTTTACTCCCTGCCAGAAGAAGTGGTGACAGCTGTCAGCCTTGACAGCTTTAAGAAAGGATTGGACAAGTTTGTGGAGAACAAGGGTATCCATGGCTATCATGATGGATGCCTAAGGACAACCTCCGGGTTGGAGAGATAGGCAGGATATCTCTCAATGCCATTTGCAGGGAATCGTAAGCCGGTGAAGACATCTGCTTGGGAATCCCCTGAAGCACATGGGGAGCCTCTGTGTGAGACAGAATGCTGGACTGGATGGGCTGTGGCCTGTTCCAGCAAGGCTGTTCTTTGGTTCTTGTGACCGTGAGAGGTACCAGCAGAAATCTCTGGTGCTCTTGGTGGGAAACCAAGCCAAACCTCTTTTCTCCTCAGTGCCAATATATTTTTGCAGAGGATGTCTTGGATGTTTTTAGACATTCCCCCCCCCCAAAAAAAACCCACAATCACAAAATTATTACATTTCCTGCCCAAAATGGGACTTTTCTTGAACTACTTTTATTGGAATGAATATTGGATCAAATAGATTTTTGTTACTTCTTGTTCAAACAAGAAGAAGATAGAAAGAAATAATAAACAGGAAAAACAAAAACCTCACTAGCAAAAGTGAGAAATCTCAGCATCGTCTAAGAACGAGAAAGTATTCCAAATAGTCACTCTTCATAAATCCACTCCTGGCCACGTTTCTTTCGATTTTCTAGTGCTAACCTCCGCTACAGTCGAGAAAACTTCAATTTTGTTTTCTCTTGCATTTGAATGTTTATGTGACATACTAAGGGTAAGCATTCTTTGAGGGTGGGACACACACACTTCCCTAATAAGGTTTCAGTTTTTCTGACATTCACCTTCGTTGCTCAGGTTTTTTCGATTCCTAGTAGGAAGACATCTGCAAATTTTGGAGGAAGGGGAAACTAAAATGAAATTATTAAAAAAATTGAAGAAATGTGTGAATAAAGGATAACTGTGTTTTCATCCAGATGCTAGTCTTGGGAGTGCTGATTAGATCAGAGTGGACTTGATTAATATCAAGTTACAGTGGACCCTTGTATAACAAACAGCTTGTATAACATAAAATTTGTACAACATAAAAATTCCGGAGATAGGGGAAATTTGCTTAACGTAATCGCCTATGGGGAGAATCCGTACAACATAAAAATGGGATTACTCCGTTTTCAATGCATTCCTATGGGAATTTGTATAAAGGAAAATTTGCTTAACATAATTTCATTTGGAACGAATTAATTTCTTTATACAAGGTACCACTGTATTTCAAATCACAATTTGAATTATAATGGAAATGTTTTTTCAAAAATTGAGTTTTTATTCTTCAATTAAAATGGATTCTGATGATTTAAATAAAAATCATTTTTGTATTCTCGAAGGTTTTCACAGCTGGGATCTGATAGTTTTGAGTTTTTCGGGCTGTTCTGGAGGTTTTCCTTCCTGAAGTTTCTTCAGACTCTGGCCGGCATCTTCTGAGGTCAAGGAGCTCAGGGAACTAGGAATACTGTGTTTTCATCCAGATGGTAGTCTTGGGAGTGCTGATTGGATCAGAGTGGAGTTAAGAAGAGCCATGCTGGATCAGGCCAAAGGCCCACCTAGTCCAGCTTCCTGCATCTGACAGTGCCCCCACCAAATGTGTCCGGGAGTCCATGAGACTAGATATCTGCCTCTTCATACCACTCCCCTGCATCTGGTACCACTTCCCTGCATCTGGTAAATTAAATAATTTGGTTTTTAAAAACAACATTGATTTTGGTTAAGATTTGCTTCTCCTGCAGGCTGGGATGCAGGAGGATTTTATATCATGTCTGTTCTATTGTGGCATGTTGATCTTGTATTATTATATTTGGCTGCATTTGATTGTTTGTTGGTTGGCACTGACTGCCCTTGTTAGCCGCTTAGAGTTCTACATGTAGAAGATAAGCGGAATATAAATACAACAATAAATAAATAAAATAAATAAATTTTAATCCACCTGGATTAGAAGGATGTCCCTAATGTAAGAGATGAGCTGCTTAAGGAGATGACATTGTGGTTGCCAAGCAAGAAGTTTCCTATATCGCAAAGATTTCCCTATGTTTATCTTCCTTTTGAGCTAGGAGAAAGTGAAGCCAGAGTGTCTACATTCATGTGAAGGTTTGCAATATTACTTCTCTCACTCCCACTCAATCATTCATACTGCACTATTGACTTAAAAGTGTAGAATGCACAAAAACAGGTGGGTAACATTTAGCTAGGAGGAAGAGGGGCACTCCTTGAAACTTTTGGGTGCTAGATCCCAAACAAATAAGAGAAAGTACTTTTTCACCCGGAGGATCACTCCTCTGTGGAACTCCCTGCAAGAGGAAGTGGTGACAGCTGTCAGCCTTGACAGCTTTAAGAAGGGATTGGACAAGTTCATGGAGAACAAGGGTATCAATTGGCTATCATGATGGATGCCCAAGGACAACCTCCTGGTTGGAGAAATAGGCAGGAGATCTCTCGATACCATTTGTGGGGAATCGTAAGCAGGTGAAGACACCTGCTTGGGAATGCCCTGAAGCGAATGGTGAGCTGCTGTCTGAGACAGAATGCTGGACTGGACAGGCTGTGGCCTCTTCCAGCAACACTGTTCTTAGGTTCTTAGGCTCTTATGGGTCAAGCTATCCCGTTCTTGCCAAGGCTGTCTGCCTAGCTCTCCTTGCAGCTGGCTGGCTGCTTCTGAATAGACATGGGCACGGAGCAGCGAAATCTTTGTTTCCGTTTTCGGTTTTTCATTTCCGGAAGTAACGGTAACGGTAATGTAATTAAGCCGTAACAACTCGAACCTGAACCAAAAAAAGAAAAATTTGGTCGGGTTTTTTGTTTCCGTTTGTGGCATCGCGGCGATTGCGCGATGCGAAGCACAGAAAAGGTTTTTAAAAGTAAAAAAAAACAAAACCCCAACTCCCGGCAGAAAAAGCAGGCGGAAATATGCCTGCCTGAGGCTTTGCCACCCACCAGAGGGGTGGTTTCTGGGGGGGGGTCCCCAGCCTTTCCCCTCCTCCTGTCCTGGGCTGCTTGCACCAGGCTGGGGGGAGGGGTCATCCTCATCGTCTCGCCAATGCCATGCGGTTGGGGGCGGGGATCTAAAATGGCGACTGCAATTTTTCTTTTGAAATCGTGGTCAAAAAACACACCAAAGCACAACAGAAACATGTGAAATTTATTTATTTTAAATGCCTGAATTTTAATAGTAGCAGCAGTGGGTTTTTTATAGCAATAAAACGTCACATTGATTTTATTTTATTTTATTTTATTTTATTTTATTTTATTTTATTTTATTTAGACCTGCCCATTTGGGCTGGGCATGGGATGGGACCATGTAATTTTTTTGAACAATTCCACCAATGGCATGGCCAGGTTTTGACTGACACTTCTGGATGTCTCAGAGGGCATAAAAAGCCGAGGCACCTTCCAGAAATCGCAGTCGGGTCTTGAATGTGGTTGAGGGAGGAGGGCTGTGCTGGTGGTGCTTGTGCGATCGAGACAGAGATTATTCGAGGAGGGAGTCATGAGAGGCTTTAGGCTTTAAGTTAGGCAGGCAGGCAGGTAATTGATTTTATTAGAAAATAATTTCTTTGATTCCCTGCAGCTTTGTCTGGCGAAGGGAAGCAGTTAGAGTTTTTTCTTTGTTCTCTTCTCTGGCTGTTTGTGGGGAGAGGATTTTTCTGATGTTGGATAAAGGGGGAGGGTTGACTGGGAGTGGGAGGTGTGGATTTATTTTAAAATATATTATATACTACCATTTATTTTCTATTTTCCCAACTTCAATTTGCTTGCACACACACACATTTGGGGTGCAAGCCAAGAACAGAACCTCTATACTAAGTGGAGAATATTTTACAGTATTATTTAGTTTACAAATTACTTTGTTTTTAAACTTGTTGTGTTGTGTGTGCACTTGAACACACAGACACATTCCATTTAAGTGGATCAGAAGAATTTAGAAAATTATTTTTATTTTATTCCCTGACTACAAGTACTAAATTATATTGTATTTACACCCCAATATCTTTCTTGGGAGGCGTAGTACCACTACTCTCTTTTCACTTCAGGCTTATTTTTGGGGTGTGGCTGAAGCCACCTGTCCAGCTGCTGCTTACATTGATATCAGCCTAATCTGGGGGGGGGCATTCACCCTACCTACCCCTACCAATTCAAGATCATTCATTGGGGGGATGATTAAATAATAAGGCAACCAATTGCATTTGCTGCTGCTGCTGCTTTTTTGGGGGGGGGATACAACACTACCCTAACTCATTGTACAAATTCCAGTGACACACCACCAGTTCAATTACAGGCAGGGAGAGCCTAATTTGCTTGCACACACCCACAATTTGGGGGGGGTGCAAGAAACTGAACCTCCTCCAAAAGGGGACAATATAAATATTTTTCAATATTATTTATTCATTACTCCAGCTCATTGTTTGTTTGTTTACATACATACACTTGTTCTGTTGTGTGTGCACTTGCACACACAGGCAGGCACATTACATTTCAGTGGATCAAGTTGAATTCAGAATTTAGAAAACTATTTTTATTTTATTCTCTGACTGTGCCTGCATGCACTGCAGTTTTGCTGACTGAGTGCTGAAGAAGGGAAGAACAGTACTTCTGGACTTCCGGTCTGGATGTAGTTTCATTTCAAATACTACCATTTGTTTTCTAGGTTTTCCTCCATTTCAGTGGATCAAGTTGAATTCTGAATTTAGAAAATTATACCAATGGCCAGCAGGGCAACATTGAAAGCTTGTACAAAAGAACACAGTGTGAGAGTAAGCTTGTGGGTCAAAAGGATAAGATTATTAGAATAGTTTGTTACTTAACACAAATATAATAAGAAAACATATTTCTAATACTTTTGAGAAATAAAAAAAATGAGGAGGGGTGGCAGAACCAGAGGGAACGGCAGGGGGACCCCCACTAAAATAAATGGGGCACATTTCTGAAGGAAGGCACAGGAAGTAGTGCAGATAGTGATATTGCTGCCACTCCCTCTCCAAGCAGCAGCTGCACAACCAGCACAACCGGACCATCTTCTGTCACTGAGGGAAGCATGGATGACTGCATGCAATACCCATTGCCACCATGCTTTGACATGGACACACACCCTGTTTATCAGGAGGAAGACGAGTACTCGGAATCAGAAATGGGCTCTTTGCATCTACATATGCCCGATTCTGAGGACCTGTTGGCAGGAACAGACGAAAGGCAGGCTTAGAGGCAGTGATGGAAGGAGCAGCCCTCTTTCCACCCAGGACCAGAGTACCACCAGTGACAGCAGCAGTCAATTGTCCCAGCAGGGCACAAGCCACACCACCACCAGCACAGCAGCAGCAGGCAGTAGCAGAGGGGGCAGTAGTTTCCATAAGCCTCGCGGGTCTCTCTGGGAGCATTTTGAGAACAGCCCAGAAGACTCGAGGCTCGCAGTGTGCAAGAAATGCGGGGTGGTTGTGCGCAGGGGGAATGACCCCAAACACCTCTCCTGAAGTGCCTTGCGTAGGTAGCCACCTCATGCAAAAGCACCCTGGGACTCTGCCTGGGACAGTGTCAGGCCCTGGTTCCTCAGGGAGGAAGAGGGTAGAAGCAGGCATGGGGAAGGACTCCAGAGACAGCTCCCTGCCTAACTGCAGGCCACTCTGCAGGAAGTGGTGCTGCTGTGCCTGAGCTTTGTCAGCCAATGTCTAGGGCCAAGGCCAGCAGACCACCACGCAATTTGAAATGGTGGCCATGAACGGGTTACCCCTCTCCTTTGTGGTGTCATCGGCCTTCAGGCACCTGAAAAGCATGTGGAGGACCACTCCATCCTGTCATTTCAGCAGGCGGGGATTCATCCCTTTATGAGTCCATCAGGGACATGGTCTAGGCCCTGCCAGGCTCCAGAGGAAGGAAGATCCACTTCACTTCCAACCTCTGTCATTTGACCAGGGATACCTCTCTCTTTAGGGCTCATTTTGGCAACCCAAGGAGCCCTGACACTAGGGCATCCCAAGAACAGCCAGGGGGAGGAGGGAGCACCCCAATGTTTATAGGGTGGTTTGAACCAGGACAAAGCATGGAGGACAGTGCCAAAGGCATCCACATTGCTGAGGTCCTCAAACCCTAACCGAGAGTGGGCACCCGAGGGGCAGGTCAACCAATTCCTGGTTAATGCCTCCCATCCTAACATGATCCACCAGTTGATAGGGCAGTGCTGCAGGGCATGTCTGCACAGCACACATGACTGCACCTAGTGGTGGGCCTGCCATTGGGCTGGGAGCAACAAAGGACTCCTGGGATGAGGGGACCCTGGAGACCAAGACCTTGCTGGACAAGTGCAGGAAAATGCCTGCACTGCTCACGCTGCAAGGCATCCAGGATGATCTAAGAGGCAGGCGGAGACATAATTAGCCCTGTTTTGATCCAAGAAGTGACCCCGGTGGAACTCTTTATAGAAATGGTCAGGAGCGCCTGGTGGAGCAGAGGCAAGTGGTGGAATATTTCATGTCCCACACATGGTCCTGCCTGGGGATTGGTGTTGGACATTGGTGCTACCGAGTGGCACGCCCTCTTCCAGATTGGGTATCCTGTAGCCTTTTGGAGCCACTTTAGCAGCTACAACGTCAGCCTGGGCCACATACTCCCCTGGTAAACAACCTACCTCAAAGGAGTATCCGGGAAGAAGCCGATCTTCTCCCAAAGAGCAGGGCCTTGGCAGACAGCCTGCTAAAGAAATAGCCCTGTTAGCCCACTGAGGAGGGAAAAGGTGTCTCCAGATGGCATGCCTGTGCCACCCTCGCGTCAAGGTCTCCTGGGGGGCAGCACACTCTGAAATCCCAAATGTAGAAACAGTCCTCCCTCTCTCCGACCAGGGCCTTTGTTTCAGAGGGCGCACGGAAGCCAGAGCGATGCAGAAGAGGAGTCCTCGCAAGATCCTCATCCTTCTGTACTCCAGGAGTGTACACCCAGAGACAAGGCCTGCCAGCAGCCAACTACCTGGCCTCTGCCTAGCCATGGCAGTCTCCTCCTCAGTGGAGGCAAGGGAGAAAGAAGAACCGGACCCCGCTCTGATCATGGTGAAGGAGTACATGGCCGAGGTTCAACCCCTCACCTTGGACCCAGCCACTGCTGGGCCAGAAAGGCAGACCTCTGGCCTGCTCTTTCGACTCTGGCGTTGGAGTTCTTGTCCATCCCACCCACCAGTGTCCAGAGTGAGCATGTCTTCTCCCAAATGGGAGATATCCTGAGGAGACCCGCTCTTGACTGGACCCGGAGACCATGGAAACTGACTTTCATGTTCAACCTTTCCACGTTGGGATTACCCCAACACTCCAAGACCTAGGTCCACAGTCGTTCTTCCACCGGTTCCTTCCAAACAGACCTCCCTTGCTCTAACATGCACTACCAGAGCAACACTTATGCCTACCTTCCTGCAATTATGCCTGCCTCCCAGCTTGGCTTCCTCCCTGCAAGCCCAACTTCCTGCCTGCCTGCCTGCCTGCCTGCCTACCAGCCTACCTGCCTGCCTGGCCCTGTGCCTACCTGCCTACCTGCCTGCTTGCCTGCCTGCCTGCCTGCCTGCCTTCCTGTCTGTCTGCCTTCCTGCATTCCCACTCAATTTGAAGGGTTCGATTATTGCCCAATTTTTCTAGGCCTTGCCTGGCTCAAAACCAGGGAGGACCACTCAATGTGTCATTTGAAGGGAATCATACTGTATCTGTAGGCCCAATTTTTCTAGCCCTTGCCTGGCTCCAAACCAGGGAGGACCACTCAATGTTTATAATTTTGAACCAGACAAGACTGTTGGGGTTGCAGCCATGCAAAACCCTAACCCAACCCAAAACCAATGCCTGTATGCCTCCCATCCTAACATTCCACCAGTGCGACGCAGTTATGCCTGGCTGTCTGCTCTGTCTATATGACTGCCTGCCCTGCCTGAATGCTTCGCCTGCCTGCCTGCCTTCCACCTTTGTCTGCCTCAATGCCTGTAATTCTGCTGCATGTATGGATCTAATAAGGGCTACATAATTAGCCCTGTTTTTATAGGGCTACCCTGGTCTTTATAGCAGCCCAGGAATATTGTTTTCTAGGGTCAGTGTAGGCCCAATATTTCCCCGTTGGCCATGGCTGGTCTGAGTGTAGTACACCCCTATACCTGCCTTCCTCGATGCGTTCCTCCCTTCCCTGGAGTTTTGGAGCCACTTTGCTTACAAAGTGGTCAAGATGCACTTTACAACAACCTACCTCAAAGACTGATTAGCAGGGGCCTAGCTCTCCATACAGCCTTAAAGAAATAGCCCTGTTCTCCTGCATCCACTCTGTCTCCTGGGTTGACGAAACTCGGTCTCCTGGGGTGGAGAAACTCTGTGTCCAAATGTAGAAACAATCCTCCCTTCTGGCACTTTGGCTTTGTGCCTTCCCTAGCCTGGGTGGGTACCCTGCAAGCCTGCCTTCCTACCTGTAAGCCAGACTTCCTGCTTCCCTGCCTGCCTGCCTGCCCGCCCCTCTGCCTACCTGCCTGCCTGTCAGGCTCCCGGGACTCCCGGCTTGGAGGAGGCCTTCCAGGTGCTTCTCCTTCAGCCTATCAGCGGTTCAGTGCTTCAAGTTCAGCCACTGAACCGACATGCGCCCTGTCGTCCACTCTCCTCGACTTCCCCAGGCAGCAACCCCGGCTGCCCCCGCCTCTAGGCGGAAAATCACTTGAGGAGACCAACTTTAACAGGCATCATCAACTATTTTGTTTAGAATTGGGGTACTCTGTCCTCCAACATGGGGGGGGGTTCACTCCCACCGGTTACAGTCCAGGTTCGGAAATCCCTTTGCAGAAGGAGGGGAGATTCCTTCCAACTAGCGTTCTGGTTTTCAAAGGCGGAAGAAACAATCCCTCCCTAACATTTGCACTCTGGCTTCGTGGCTTTCCTGGGTGGACTGCGTCTCCACTGGGCAGGCAAAACTCTGGCCTAGTGGCTTCCAAAACTCTGGCCTAGTGGCCTCCAAAACTCTGGCTTTGTGGCCTCCAAAACTCTGGCTTCATTCCTGAAAGCCTCGTTGAGAGAGAAAAGTACCAGGCCGGAAACAATCCCTCCCTCAAGTTCCCTGGCGCTCTGGCTTCGTGGCTTTCCTGGTTGGACTGTCTCCCCACTGGGCAAAACTCTGGCTTGGTGGCCTCCAAAGTAGGCGGCTGAAAGAATCCCTCCCCGAACTTCCCTGCCATTCTGGCTTCATGGCTTTGCTGGGTGCGTGCATAGACTGTGACTCCCCTGGGTTGGTGGTACTGGTCTCCTGCTTTGGAAAAACTGGCCTCCAAAGTAGGCGGCTGAAAATATCCCTCCCCGAACTTCCCTGCTGTTCTGGCTTCGTGGCTTTGCTGCGTGCGTGCGTAGACTGTGTCTCCACTGGGTAGTCAAAACTCTGGCTTGGTGGCCTCCAAAACTCTGGCTTCGTGGCCTCTAAAGCTCTGGCTTCGTGGCTTTCCTGGTTGGACTGTGTCTCCACGGGGCAGGCAAAACTCTGGCTTGGTGGCCTCCAAAGTAGGCGGCTGAAACAATCCCTCCCTCAAGTTCCCTGGCACTCTGGTTTCGTGGCTTTCCTGCGTGGACTTTGTCTCCTCCACTGGGTAGGCAAAACTCTGGCCTGTTGGCCTCCAAAGTAGGCAGCTGAAACAATCCCTCCCTCAAGTTCCCTGGCACTCTGGCTTCGTGGCTTTCCTGCGTGGACTTTGTCTCCTCCACTGGGTAGGCAAAACTCTGGCCTGTTGGCCTCCAAAGTAGGCGGCTGAAACAATCCCTCCCTCAAGTTCCCTGGCACTCTGGCTTCGTGGCTTTCCTGCGTGGACTTTGTCTCCTCCACTGGGTAGGCAAAACTCTGGCCTGTTGGCCTCCAAAGTAGGCAGCTGAAACAATCCCTCCCTCAAGTTCCCTGGCGCTCTGGCTTCGTGGCTTTGCTGCGTGCGTGGACTCTGTCTCCACTGGGTAGGCAGAACTCTGGCCTTGTGGCCTCCAAAGGAGGCCGCTGAAACAATCCCTCCCCAACCAAGAAAAATTCCCTGGCGCTCTGGCTTCGTGGCTTTGCTGCGTGGACTGTCACGAATCGGGCTCAGCTGCCTGGACCCCAACCGTTCAAGGCACCAGGTCCAACCCCACCACCCATCCTTCCTGCTCTCTGAATGGCTGCCTTTGCCGTTCTGTTCTTGAAAAACCAGTGGTCCCTTTTGCTGGCAGTCCCGGGGGGGGGTCCTTTTCTTCCCAGGCGGACCTTCTTGCAAGTCGGCCCCCAATGAAAACAGTTACAGGGCAGAGGGGGGCTGGGGTGGTCCGCTGAAAGCAGACAAGAGCAGCTGAAGGTGGGCCCACATGTCCGGATTATGCTGAGCGGGAGGGAAGTCTCCGCCCGCGGCCGCCTGAGACAACACCGAGGCCACTTCCGGCGACACGGCAGGGAAGCAGGACGGGGTGGAGGGCAGCGGAGGGTCTCTGCCCTGGAAATGGGCATGGAACTGTGCCACCTGGTCAAGGAGGGAGAAAGTCTGCTCCATGAGTGAACCGGGCTCCTTGGTTCTCACGCTGGTGCCAAGAATCTGAGGCAAAGGCCAAACCTGCCCAGGCAAAGGCTGGGCAGGAGGCTCGCTGGTATGGCGTTTCCAGGGTGTTCCCACCGGGTGCTCCCTCTGCTCTGTCCTGAATTTGATCCTTGGGGATTCTGCCAGTCAGCTCCTTTGGATACTCCAGCTGGCGATGATTCCCGAAGAGCTTGAGGGGCACTCAACAAGATGAGTGTGTGTGTGTGTGGGGGGGCAACTCTCATGCCACTACCAGACTGAATCTCTGACCACTAGTTGACCAGGGTGGCATTTGCTTGGCTTTACAAGGAGTGTCATGGGGAGGGGACATTGAGAGGAGTAGAGTAGACCCTCATCCAGATTTGGGGGAGGAACGGAATACTGTGTCTCCTGCTGCCTCTGAGAGGTGGAGGGGAAATGGGATGGATAAAGGCTTCAAAAAAAAGTATAACAGGCAGCCAGACCAAGTAGGGTGGCCGGTTCAGTCAGCGTTGACCAAGAGAAAAAAAGAATATTGCATTCTGCCCACTTTGTTTGCTTTATTGCATAGGATGCAGTCTTATGCTGTATGATATATTTATTAAATATATTATTCATCACCCAGTTTAAAGTGTTTTCCGCCTGCTCTGGGTCATTGCGGGACGCCCCCATGCTCTGGGATGTCAAATCACGCTAAATCGCGGTAGAAATGACAAACGATGAACGAAACGTTGAAACAACAAATTTTTGAAAAAATTCGCGACAAACAGAAACAGAACGAAACGGACCCGTTCTGACAAACGAAAAATCAAAACGTCATTTTTTTCTGTTCGTGCCCATCTCTACTGAACAGGGGATTAATATCTTGAACATTTCTTATCATAAGCTGAAAATTTGTCAGATTTCCCTCCTGATGGTAGCATGTTCCCCCCTCTCGTCTTGGCAGGTGAGGAGGACAGAGAGGTCAGGTAAGTCGGCTGCTTGGCCTCTTGGGGGAAGAAAGGACAGTCGTTTCTTAAAGACATAATAGGTAAACCAAATAATAATAATTAGGAAAATCATCTGCCATAGAGCTAAAGTCCAACACCCAGAAACATGGCAGGATACCTCTCAATGCAATTGGTGGGGAATCTTAAGCAGGTGAAGACATCTGCTTGGGAATACCCTGAAGCGAATGATGAGCCACTGTGTGAGACAGAGTGCTGGACTGGATGGGCTTTGTTGGCCTGTTCTAGCAGGGCTGTTCTAAGTTCTTATAATGAGAAGAAATCATTGTCAGCTGAACCTGAATATACTTTTCTTGAATGTTTGCAGATTTGGGGATCTGGCTATCAGAAATATAATGATCTGCAATGAAGAAGATGTTGGTGACGATCGGCAGTGGTAGGGTGGATACCCTGAACCTCCAGGGTCTGCTCGGGATCTGTGGATATGACTTGGACTGTGGCAGTGGAAGAAAAGGCCTTTGAGAGTTTAAAGGTTCCAAGATAATGGCACGGACCCATGGGAAGAATTAGTTGGAAGCCGAGTGTTGGCTTGAAAGCCACCCTGAAGGTGTGAGAAGCCTCGGTTTACAGCAAGGGCATGGCCAAACCTTTTTTCAGACCACAGAAGTTTCTTCGGAGGACCCAGGTTCTGCTTTTTTTCCTCACAGCAGCTTATCTAATGGCCGGCAGCCTGCTGCTCCTGCAGCGATCCCGCCTGGCTCTCCAGCAAGGGTTTCGTGGGACGTCTGGAAACCAGGCCCAAGCAGCCATGGACGCTTTGGCAGGGATGGGAAACGCGGAGACCAGGCCAGTGCAAAACCCTCCTTTGACTCCCAAACTGTTAGTGAACATGGATGTGCTCCACGGGCCAACGTTAGACCAGAGGTATGGACCGCGGTGGCTGATGTCCAGAAACTCTGAACTGAGGCAGTTACGAAGGAGATGGTTCCTCCGGTTTGTGAACGAGCAAGAGTTGATGCAAAGCGAGGGAGCAAAAGTTGTGAAGCACACAGTGTCTGGAAACAAAGGTAAATGGCTTTTAAAGGTGCTTAATACTGAGGGGAGAGGGATTATATACCTACGTGTCCCGTGAATGGAATGGTGCCATGCCCCACTGAGGTTGGGTCCAAGAGTGGCCATGATTATAGAAGTGCTTTCAAAGCTTGGACATTGGTGGCATTCCCCGCATGGATCTGATGAATTAGCATGTTTCCTGTGGCATTTCTTGCTCCAGTAACGCAGCTTGAACAAATTTTTGTTAGTCTGGTGCTCACTATTGCAGTGCTCAAGCCATTAAGTTTGTCTTATTGTGTCTAAGAATAATACTGACAGAAAAGTTGCCCTGTGGCATGGCATGCTGTTTCCAAGAGACATTTCTTTGAGACAGACATGGTGGGAAGCACTGGGCACATACAGCTAATTTCCAAATGGGACACATAAAAGCTGCCCGGATATGTTTGGCTGCTCTGCAGCTGTGATTCAACACGACTGCTCTTTTGAATTAATTCCCCTGCTTTTTCTTCATTTGTTTATGGGTTTTGTATTTCCTTTCAAAGGCGTGACTCCTTTGCTGTTTTATGTAACATAATTCTGTGTTTCACATTTGCAAAAGAAAAATTGACATGTTCCAGATGGTGAAGAATGGTAAAACCATAATGCTTAGTAAAACCTAGAGACATAGGGTTCAAAAGTGCTTCGTACCATCCAGCCTCTTGTCCAGCCTGATGTTTCAAGCAGAAGGCCTAGAAAAGATGAGCAACCTTTTCTTGAAGAGCTATCCTGAAGTGTCAAACCATAAATTGCTGCTTTATATAAAGTGATGCCATTGGCCAAACAAACCCAGTACAGTGATACCTTGGTTTACAAGTACAGTGGTACCCCGGTTTACAAACATTTGGTTAATGTAATTTTTGGTTTATAAAAGGAAGTCATTGAAAATGGATGCCCCGGTTTCGCACGATGAAGCACTGCCCCCATGCGTGCTGTGCGTAGTGTTTCCAGAAATTCCTAAACCAGGGCCTACATTTCCAATGATTTCCTTTCATGCGTCGTGTCTCCAGGTTGGGGCCATCACTTGCAGCATGGGGAGGGGATGTGCACCGCTATCGCTTGCTTCAGGGAGAAGTTGTCCAGTCCATGCATGTGGCCGTGCAACCCTCCCTACCACTGCACGCAAACACATGGATTGAAGTGGTGGCGGGTAGGGTTAGGGCTAGGGCTACCTGCTCTAAGAGCCTCCACTTCCCGGGTTGGGGCCACCACTTGCCCCCTCGCTGGTCTCGGGCTGCTGGCTTCCTAAACAGGGCACCCATTTCCAATGGATTTCCTTTCCACATGAAGCACTGCCCTCACTATGGATGAAAGGAAATCATTGGAAATTGATGTCCTGTTTATGAAGCGAGAGAGTTTTGGAATTTTGTATGTAGAATATGTGATCTGTGGGGCCCCAGAACGAAACATCTAAGTTTACATTATTTCTTATGGGGAAATTTGCTTTCATATAAGAGTATTTTTGGTTTACAAGCATGTTTCTGGAATCAATTATGATTGTAAACCAAGGTACAGTATTACTGTACCATTACACAGAAATTGGCAATATACCTGGGGATACTGGGGATTGAAACTGGGTAGAGATGGGTACTTGGATGGGAGACCACCAGGGAATACCAGGTGCTGTAGGCGCCTGGAGTAGGAACTGGCAAACCACTCCAGTATTTCTGCCAAGAAAAACTCCATGGGCATGGGGTCACGAAGGCTTGGTCATGACTATAACGACACAACACACACACAGAGAGATGGGCACGGAAGGATTTTTTAAATGTATTTTGTTATTCGTTATTTGTTTTGTCACAAAATGAAACAAATAACAAACAATTTCTGTTTCATTCACTTCATTTTTCATTTTCCCATAGGAATGCATTGAAGCAATGCATTCCAATGTGGAAAAGACGGCGATCCCCCCCCCCACTTGCCCAATTGGCACGGGGAAACTGCCGGCTTTTTTCCCCACTGAAGCCACCGCTTATCAGTTGGAGTGCAGAGCTTCGGTGGTGGTGAGGGGGAGTTTTTAAAAGGCTTAATGTGGGAAAAAGAGGGACTTTTAATTCCACCCCCCACCTAAGCCCTGTGCTCCAGCTGATCTGTGGTGACTTTGGTGGGAATTTTTTTTTAAAAGCCCACCCTTTCCCCCACCCAATCGGAGGCAGGGAAACGGCAGGCTTTTAAAACCTTTTTTACTCTCCCCTAAGCCCGGGGCTCCAGATGACTGGCACTGGGGTTGGGGAGAACAACCTTTTCCCCCACCCCAACACCAGTCAGCTGGAACCCAGGGCTTGGGGAAGGGAAAAATGTTTTAAAAGCTTGGGCTTTTAAACCTTTTTTCCCTCCTCCAAGCCGTGGGCTCCCACTAATCAGCGCTGCGGGGGGGGGGAGTTTTTCTCCACACCCTAGCACCAGTCAGCTGGAGCCCAGGGCTCGGGGGAGGGAAAAAACTTTTAAAATGCTGGGCTTTTAAAACTTTTTTCCCTTCCCCTAAGCTCCGCACGCCAGCTGATAGGTGCTGGAGTTGGGGGGGGAACCTTTTCCCCCCACCCCAGCACTGATCAGCTGGCATGTGGGGCTTGGAGGAGGGAAACACGTTACACAAGCACCACACACACACACACACACACACACACACACACACACACACACACACACACACACACACACACACACACACACACACGTGCGCACACACACACACACACACACACACAAGTTACACAAGCACCACACACTCACAGTACACACACATTTCATGCCCATCTCTAAAACTGGGTCATTTTGTATGCAAAACACATGCCTCATCATTATACTATACTTTCATTCCCCCCCCCCCCCACCTAGCCACCTGGTTCCATTTTCAGGTTTGTTCTTCCTCCTATTAAGGAGTTTCTTCTAAACTTCAGCCTGATAAATTACACTCTCATAATTTCATCCCATTGAACTTTGCTCAGTCCTTTGGGTCATTGAGGAGCAAGTACCTGTCATCCATGTAAGAAGGAACAAAGGCAGCTGATAAAGGCCACTAAAAACTAATAATCTAATGACTCAGGAAAAATGCCAGGGAGAATCAAAGGCAATTTTTACCTATCTACATTGAAGGACAAGATGCAAAGTTAGAGACAATGAGTGTACAATAATTATCAAGAACATTAAATACTTTATTGAAAGCTAAGCATAATGATTAAGAAGCATCTTACATCATTAATAAGGCAGTATTAAAAAACAATAAGCAAATAAATAAAAGAAAAAGTGCCACTCTGAAAGATGTAAAACTAAAAATCATGCAGTTTTCTGAACTCAGTCCAAGCAGTAATGCATAAAAATCCATCTACCAGTCACATGACAGGTAGTCATTCACTTAGAAATAACTTGTCTGAAGAGAAAGGTCTTTGCCTGCTCACCAAAGGACAGCAAAGATGGGGTCCGTCTGGCCTCCAGTGGGAGGGAGTTCCAAAGTCTGGGAGTAGCAGCAGAGAAGGCCTTCCCCCGTGTCCCCATCAGACACAACTGTGAAGGTGGCGGGATGGAGAGAAAGGCCTCTCCTGAAGGCCGTAGCACCTGAGCCTGCTCATACTGGGAGACACTTTGAAGTAATTTAGTTCTAGGCCATTTAGGGCTTTGTAGGCTAAAACCTGGAATTGTAGGAATTGTGCCCAGAAACTGACTGGCAGCTAGTGGGGTTGTTCTATCAAGGGTGTTATGTGGTCCCTGTAACCAGCCTCAGTCTGCAATCTGGCTGCTGTGTTTTTGACTCACTGAAGTTTCCTGACTCTGATATGTCTGTGAAGATTCTCAGTCATCCAGGTAAGGTTATCCAGAGAGTCATGGCACTTCATTTTATTAATGGGGTACAATCAAGATGAACTACAAATTGGAAGCCTCACACAAAGTTTCCTCAGAATGACAAAGCTACTTGGAGTAGTAGTGATACGTTTTGATCTCACAAGAAGCCCAGTTGCCATGACTCCACCTCCAGACCCCGCTTCTGATGCATTTCTGCTTGCCGTTCTCTCTGTTAAACGGTGTTGTCCACAACTGAACCGAGTACTCTAGGAGAGATCTGACCACAGAAGAAAAGACCACGACTCCAATTACTTCCCTTGATCTGGATTCTCTACTTCCCGTTGATGCAGCATTTTGTTGCATTCTCTTTCCCACCATCACCTCATCCGTCTGTTGACTCATAATAGTTGCCTTCTGTTCTGTGAATACACCTCAATGCTTTCACTTGTATCATTGCCATGTTAGTTATCACCCATCCTGTAACTGTGAACATCGTCTCTCTTTCTTTGTCCAAGTAATTTATAGAATTTTTTGGAGTGGGGGGAGCCCTGCGATTTCCAACAGGCTGGCTCCTCTGGGGCTGTTTCCACTGCTGGAATAAATCGTCAGAACAAGCGTATTTTGGGGACTGGTGCTTAAGTCATGTGGACTTCAGCTCAAAACCCAAACTTTTATGGCATCCTCACATTTTAACTACTGTTGCTGCACATCACCTTCATCTGTCAGGTTGGTCTGGGGAGGGGTAATGAAAGTACAGAAAGGGAGGGAGAGGAGGACAAATTGGAAAGAGGCAAAGGTCACCCACCCCCAGCAAACCCAGTACAATTGCACACAGAGACAATGAGTGTACAGTTGTGATCTAGGATGGTTTGGTGGGGATCCCTTCTAAAAGTCAGATGAAATCCTGGAAAAGCAAAGCAGAAGTGTTCTGCTTATATACCGCCCCATACCACTTCAAGTAGTCTCTGGACGGTTTACAGTTTTTAATTACAGAATGCAGGTTACACATTGCCACCCCCCACCCCCCAGCAAGCTGGATACTCATTCTACCAACCCAGGAAGGATGGAAGGCTGAGTCAACCTTGAGCCGGCTGCTACCTGGGATTGAACCACAGGTTGTGAGCACAGTTTTACCTGTAAGGACGGGCATTTAACCACCGTGTCACAGGAACGGGGAAGAAGGGCAAGGGATGCAGGTGGTGGCTGGTGACAAATGGAGAACAGGAAGGATTTGGTGGGGGGTGAGGCAAAGAGGCTGATGGAGGGATGGGGCAGAAGAAGAGGAAAGTGGTGGGGGCTGAAAGGGGAGGGAAGGAAGGCTTGACTTCGCTGACTGGTGGCCCTTCGAAAAACCAAAGAAATGCAGAGCAGAGCCATTCACATGTGCCTTTCACATCCGCCTCAATAGAAACTGACTTCTGGCAGGCAGCAGACACACCGGTCTTTCTGGTAGAGTAGTCCCCTCATGCCTGTGCCTTGTGTGTACACTAAGTTTGTGTTGTGTGATTTCCCCTCCCCCCAGCAGAACACAGATTTTATTGTCCGTGGGATCGGCCCCCCTGCCTCCCATTCTTCAAAAGCCTTGCCTGTAGCACTTGGCATCCCTAAAGCGGTCTGGTGTTGCTGAGCCAGGAGAGCCCGTTCTGTTCTGTCCAGAGCTGTTTCAGTCTCCCCGATGCCCTGAAACCCAGAAGGACCCAAACCCTTCAGACCTTTCCTTCTTCCATAGGTAGGAGGGATTGTCTTTTACGTCCTCCAGCAGAAAGGTGGCGATGGTGCAGCCACTGCAGGTTCCCACAGCCGGCTGGCCCTCATTGTCCTGTGGAGTTAATGGTGGCCTCTGCTTCAAACTGGCCTCCTCACCTTCCCTGCCAAATGTCCCACTGTGCCCTCACGCTTCACTCAGTTTTGCTCAGGACCTCTCAGGGACTAAGCAGCTCCACAGGTGACCTGTTAAATGTAGTGACCTGCTAATTAGGATACACTAGTGGAACCTTCATTTATCTAGCAATATGGAAACTATTTCCTCCTCTTTTGGTGCAGGGAGTAGAAAATAGCCCTCAATGCTCTCCTATTTCACACGCTTCTGATTCAGTATTATAGTCACTTAAAGTATCAACAAATCTCTTTGTCACAGGAAACTCAGTTTTGGCTAGGGAATGGGATGTGCCGTGGCATCTAGATTCTCATCCCTGTTCAGCCTATGGAAAAATTCCCTCATCAACCCTGAAGCAATTCTACCTCCTGTTAACTATGAGTGTAAATCCACAAACCATGGAAATGAGAGAGAGAGAGAGAGATCTTCTTTCCATGGTTTTTTTATTTACATGTCTGGTTCAGTTGTACCAAACAGAGGATCAAGGACAGACTGAGCCCCTTTCTATTGTAAGAACACTCTTCTGCGAATGGATCACTGAGTTCTTTTCCACACTGAGGAATCAGCCAGCAGATCTGCTCTGCTAAGCAAATAAATAAATAAATAAATAAATAAATAAATAAATAAATAATATTGCAGCAGACAAGCCAAAAGGAGAGAACAGGTGGGTCAAAAGAGAAGATGGGTTAGATCCAAGCAAGATCTCCTGCAGCCCAGAGACAGAGATGCAACCTAGCCACATACAGTAGTTTGAACAGGCTAGTGGCAATCTTAAAGAATTTCCAGCATTCCTGGGGAGGAAAAAGTTTGGATCCATACTTCAGCTTTCCTCGTGTCAGCTCATCTGGCCCTAAGACATCCTCATCAATTAGTGATTGGACTGTTACTCATGCAGCTCCTAAGATGACTTCTTTTTCTTAGCATTTGTCCCACTTGGTGGTGGGGGTCACCTATTCTGTTTCTTGTCCTCCACTTTGCACAGTCACAAGCTTGGTCTGGGTGAACCCGGGACCACTTCTTGTCATTGTTTAGGGTGTTCATCCAGAACTGTTTTGGTTTTCCCCGTGATCAGGATCTGCTGACCTCCAGGCTGAGGCACTTTTGGCCTGAGGTTCCTCATTGGCACGCAAGAGTGTCCATACCATCACAGTTGGGTTTCATGCATCTTGTCGGTGATTGGTGTGATGCTGTATTTAGAACAGATATCATCATTGTACACATGATCCTTTTGTGTGAGGTCAGAGGTCCACTGCAGCATCTTTGTCTCCATGACACCCAGATGGTGTTTGACACCTTTAGTCGCCATACCATGGTGCGATAGATCTTTGACATTAAAGAGTCGCTGATCTTGTTGCACACAATATTTGATGTCATATACCATTTTTATCAGATACCATTGATCCATTGATCAAATGAAAGTCCCAAGAGGTGTTTCTTAGAATTGTTCTGATAGGAGCTAAACCAGGAGCTGGTGGGTCTTCACCAGTTTCACTCAGCCCATATGTGTTTGGTGTGCTGCTAGCATGTCACTCCAGCACTTTTCCATGTGCTCCAGCTGCTTACGTGTGAGAGATGTTGAAAAATGAAAGATGAAAACTCCTATGATTCTTGCCCACTGGACATACTACTTATAGTTTTTTATAGGCGTTGCCACCCCCTAATAGATGGAGGTATATGCCTAATCATCAGTAATGTGGAGATTAGTGTATGTAACAAAAAACAAAGACATCTAACAAATATGGACAACCGCCTGGCAGATATCCTTTGGTTTGTCCACAACTCCCAGAATTCCAAGCTTGTACTGCCAGTAACAAAGGACTATGGGAGTTGAGGCCCAAAACATCTGGAGTGCTGAAGGTTCACCACCACTGGTCTAGGTGTTTCTGTCTAACCATACTGAGAAGACCTGAAGAGGTATACCAATGGGAATACCCTGGAACAGATTTCTGAAAAAAAATATTTGGCCAACTCTGGTGCGACCATTTTTGCAAAGGACAGAAATGGAACCTGTGGAGCAGATTCCATAGGAAAATGGAAAAATTGCCCACAACACACACATCTACCATCTTCTTAGCAAATTATTGTGATTTTCTGTTCACAGCTTGTGAAAGTCCTAATTGCATGATTGGAATATTGCCAGTGCTCACCTTCTCAGAAGAAAAATAACATTCACCTTGTCTCAACATCTTGTTTCTGGAGTTCTGGGTGTTCTTCCTACATCACTAGCACATGTGAATATATGTTTAAATTAAAAAAAAGTTAAGTTGCCTTTATCTTTTTTTCATGCTAAAAGCTGCAGCCCAAGATTTAGCGGCTCAGTGTATATTGTTATGAACAAGTTACGGTTTGTGTGCTGTAACTGCATCGATGGGATGTTTGACTGAGAGGAATCCCAGTTGAACAGGCCTTGGTGGGAATCTGTGCTTGTTGACTTGGTTAACATCAAGGATGAGTGCTGAAGATGCATGATACAAAAGATCAATGGGCAGACACAGTAGTCCAGAGAAGCCAGGGTTCTAAAAAGGGGGAGACTAATAGAAATAGATGATGGTGACAATTCCTAAGAGCAACTAGCAATTGAAAAGGGCTAACATAGTATATAAGCAAAATGCTTAAGTACAGTAATACCTTGGTTTAAGAGTAACTTGGTTTAAGATAATTTTAAAAGACAAGCAAACATTTCTAAATTTTGCTTTGATCAACAAGCACTGTCTTGATATACAAGCACTGGAGCAGGTCACATGATCACAAATGATCCAATGGTGGCTCTTGCTCTTCCTCCTGCTGGATTGTGGGGGATTGTCTAGAATGTTCGGTCTCAGGCAGCCTCCAAAGCAGAGGGAGGAGAGAAGAATAGAGGTCTCTCTTGCACCAGCCAGGAACAGTTTCAAAGGGGAGTTTTAGTTTTAGGGTTTTATTTTACTTTATTTTTATATTTTTATTTAATTTGTTTTCAACATTCTTATTTTTTCAAATTGTTCCTTAATATTGTCACATTAAAAATACAGAGTAAAATCCAGTTGTTAGTCCCAAACAGAGCAGATTCCGCAGCCAGGTACCTAAACCATGGTGTGGATGTGGACTTCTAGCCAACTTCTTTTATGAGCTTGGGCATTTTGTGTGTGCAGTCTATGGGACCCCAGAATGAATCGTCTGTTTCCATTATTTCCTATGGAGAAATTTGCTTCGATAGAACAGTGTTTTGGTTTACCAGCATTACCGGAATGAATTATGCTCATAAAGCACGTATTACTGTAGAGATATAAAAATAATGTCATTGTCCTTTTCTCCCCTCCCCCTTTTCCTGTCTCTCTTCCCTCCCCTCCATTCCTTTCCCTCTCCTTGACTTAAACTCATTTAAAAAAACATAAAAAGAAGAGAGAGAAAAGCCAAGGTTCTGTGAACCTATGGAATTTGGGAAATCACAAACACACCACACCTCTTTCCCTCACCAAGAATATTTTGGCTTATTAATGAGTTTTTGAATTGTTGCTACAATAATTTTGTGAAACATACTGTGTGTTTATATCATGCATATCACTGATGGATGGATGGATGGATGGATGGATGAGAGAGAGAGAGAGAGAGAGAGAGAGAGAGAGAGTGATTGACTGATGGATGGATGGATGGATGGATGGATGGATGGATGGATGGATGGATGGATGGAGAGAGAGAGAGAGAGAGAGAGAGAGAGAGAGAGAGAGAGAGAGAGAGAGAGAGATTGACTGATGGATGGATGGATGGATGGATGGATGCCAGTAGAATCAGGACTTTCTTCCTCTCCCTAAATATAGGTACCAAAAAAACCTTCCCCCTTCCTCTACACAAAAGTTTTAGGTCTCATGGGAAATGGGAGGTGGAGAACAGACTGAGGACCAGCAATCCATAAAGAACCCCTACGATCTAGTACTGTATAACTTCACGTCTCTCTCTTTTTTAAAATAATATTTTATTTTTAAAACTAACAAGGTAAAAACAGATACATTGCTTATCTCCTGCCGTGTTACATATATCAGGAGGAGTTTTTCCCAGTAAATCGACCTAGTTGTTTCATAATTCTCTTCTCATCGTAAACAAGATTATTTTCATATTTCCATATTAGAACAACATTATTGGAAAAAATATTTAGTAAACTTCACATCTCTTAACTTCACATACAATAACCGAATCCAGATCATAACATTCCCTTCCTTCCTTCCTTCCTTCCTTCCTTCCTTCCTTCCTTCCTTCCTTCCTTCCTTCTTCCCTTCCATGTGAGCCACCCTGAAGCCGAACCTCTCAGGCAGTATGCTTTAAACAATTTAAAGCACAAGAAAAATAAAATTAAGTTAAATATAGTAAGCCCAACACAATTTAGACAAAGACTAAAATATCAAATGCTACTAAATGTACTAAAAATAGCAAAATATTGTCTGTGAAGCTAAAGCTAGCTCTGAGACCAAACTTTAAAATACAGATGGGCAACAAGAGGTGGGCAATGGTTTTAGACAAAACCGGAATCTGAAACTGAACCAGCTTGATCCAGGCTTATTTGCATGAGATCCAGACAAGAGCAGCACGAGCAGATTGGGTCCCAGGCTAGCAAAACCTTTCTTGACTGATGGAGTTATTGGAACATATGAAAGGGACAGTGGGTGTGGGGGTTGCTGTGCTGTGTTCTGTGACAGCCGTCACATACAGTCGGAGGCCACGATTTCAGATGAATCACAGGCATTTCAGATAACATTTTGAGTGCCTGGCACATAAATCCCTGAAGTTAGTAAACTTGGCATATGGTCCTCAGTTAGGATCTATCATGTCTCTTAACTTCACATACAATAGAGTAAAAACAAGCAAAGATCAACAGTCTTTTTGCTTTTCCATTACAAGTCGATGAAAGGCTGGCAATCTGAATTTGAAAATCAATCTGGTTTCAGAGTTCAAGGGGCATGGTAGCTCAGCGGGCTACAGAACTGAAAACTGGGCGACAAAGTTGGCAGTTCAGCGGTTCAAATCCCGGGTGCCAGGCAGCGGAGCAAGCTCCCGCTGTTCACCCCAGCTCCTGCCAACCTAGCAGTTTGAAAGCATGTAAATGCAAGTAGATAAATACGTACCACCGTAAACAATGGGAAGGTAAAACAGTGTTTCCTTGCAGCCATGTCGGCCACGTGGCCATGGACTTGCACAACACTGGCTCTCTGGCTTGAATACGGAGATGAGCACTGCCCCTAGAGTCGGACATGATTAGCACGCGTGTGTGTGGGGAACCTTTACCTTTACCTTTTTTTAACCTGATTTCAGGGTACGAATCACACCAGGGAAGATCCAGTTTGCTGCCAACCAAACTGGAATCCATTCCAAAGTGCCAAATGGGCTTCCGAATGGAACTATGGAAAGCCCTCATTTACAGTGAGTTTAAAATGCCTGAATGTGTTAAAAGCAGCTTGCCCAACACTGATCAGCCATGGGGCAGATTTCTCTTGAGTGGGCCATTCACCAGTGGTGGCATCACCAAAAAGCCCTGCCTACAAGTGTGATCAGATGGTTTTGTGTTAACAGAAGTAAATCAATATAGATATACAGTAGGACCAGGGTATTCACTGGGGATTGGTTCCAGGCCTTCCCATGGATAATGAAAACCGTGGATAAGAGAGAATGCCTGCCCACCCACCCCCAAACTGCTGTTTCCTGACAGTAGCCTGCTTTATGACTGCTGTTTTGAGACAGTAGCTTGCTTTATGGCCACTGTTTGTGACAGATGCTATTTGTGACAATAGCTTGCTTTACAGCTTGTTTTGTGGCTGCTGAATTATTTAATTTTTTCCTCTGCCAAGTGTGGATAACTGAATCAGTGGTTAATGAATCAGTGGATACGGGGGTCCTACTGTATTCATCAATACATGATCTGTTCTTGATCATTCCCATGTAGAGGAATGTAATAATGGCTCAATTGACAGGAAGCCAGATTTAAGCCCAATATCAGGAATAGAAACACCTTAACTATTAGAGCAGTATGACAGTGGAACCCATGATCTCTGGAGGTGGTGACTGCTTCAGCATTTGGAGGCATTCAAGAGAAAGCTGGGCAACCGCCTGTCCGATCTGCTTTGATTTAGATTCAAAGATTAGATTTTGACGGGAGGGGTGGACCTGACGGTCTTGTAGCCTCTTCTAACTCAGTTCTCTATATCTATATTACTGCCAGCAAATGGCACTAACAGTAAAGCTCAAATACAAATACAGACAATCAAAACGTTAAATAAGCAAAAGATTAGAGGCACAGTTAAAATGCATCAATAAAAAGAAACAACCAGCACACAGTCTTTCCCACCCCCGGCTAGTTGTTAGCCCAGCTCACCTTCCACATTTTCAAAGAGTAGAACTTCCAAGGAAACAAATTTACTCCACTCTTTAGCACAATGGGGTGCACGTTATATAGTCGAGAGACGACATATCCTCCCAGTCAATTTTCTAACCCTGGTGAGTCACACACACCCCTTATGTGGCTTTTGATTTTCTAGCCACAGTGGTCAGCAAAGTGTTCTGCTTATATACCACCCCATTGCACTTAAAGCACTCTCTGGGTGATTTACGGTTTATTTATGAAGGCTAGGGAAGGCTGAGTTAACCTTGAGCTGGCTACCAGGGATTGAACCCCAGGCCATGAGCACAGTTACAGCGGCTGTAGAGCAGTTCAGCCACTGCGCCATGAGGCTCTTCTAATAAATTAGTCATAAAAGAAGGGAAGAAGGAAATGAGAAACTGTTCTCGAGTACTCGACACCTCAAAAACTCTGGAAAAGATCACCGCTAAGTCAGAATCAACTTGACAGTACACATATCTATTGCCTATAATGAAACTCCAGAGTGGGTCTTGCAGAACTGGGACCATCACAGAAAAAGGGTCCCACAGTGAAGGGTGAGGCTCCTAAAAAGAAAAAGAAAGGGGCGGGGTCAAGCTGCCTCTTTTGAAGCACCCTTTGCCCCTTGGGCCTTGGAAGGGCAGAACAAAAATTATTTTAAATGGGTTGTTTGATTTAATGTTTCTACTTTGCAGTAGGAGATGTCATTTCCCAGTAAGGACATCCAGAAGTTAGGACATTCAGTAAGCAGGAAGGGAAGAGACTGAACTTGTAGCTTATCCGTCATTATTTTTTAGTCTGAAACTTCTGTACCATTATATTTTTTCTCTTCAAATGCCATGCAGTGAGTGAGGGCCTCTCTAAACATATTTAGTGGCCAAACAAAGCAGAACAAATTGAGTGATTTGAAGTTGTAAAGAGAGTTTGAGGTGGTGGTGCCCACAGGGATAAAAGTTGCAGTGCATAATGCCTTTGACTCTATTAATAAGGCTTCCCAGTTCATATATTGTATGAAGTACCTTGGCTTATGAGCATAATTTGTTCTGGAAGCATGCTTGTAAACCAAAGCATTCTTATATCAAAGCAAATTTCCCCATAAGAAATAATGGAAATTCAGATAATTTGTTCTGGAGTCCCATAGACCACATACTGTACATACAAAATGCCCAAACTCACAAAAGAAGTTGGCTAGAAGTTCACAACCACACCGTGGTTTAGGTACCTGGCTGCGGAATCTGCTCTGTTTGGGACTAACAACTGGATTTTACTCTGTGTTTTTAATGTGACAATAATAAAAAGCAATTTGTAGCCCTATACACACTTGACTAGCTGATCCATGACTAAAAATGATTTGAAAAAATACGAATGTTGAAAACAAGTTAAATAAAAACGTAAAAATAAAGTAAAATAAAACCCTAACCTAAAACTCCCCTTTGAAAATTTTCCTGGCATATGCAAGGGAGACCTCTATTCCTCTCTCCTCCATTTACTTTGGAGGCTGCCTGAGATGGAACATTCCAGACAATCACCCAAAATCCAGGAGGGAGAGGGAGGAGGAGAGAACACCACTGAATCACTTGTGATCATGTGACCTGCTCCAGTGCTTGTATATCAAGACATTGCTTGTTCAAGAAAAAATTTAGAAGAAATGTTTGCATGTCTTGTAAAATGCTCTTAAAACAAGTTACACTTAAACCAGAAGAAGTGGTGACAGCTGTCAGCCTTGATAGCTTTAAGAAAGGTTTGGACAAGTTCATGGAGAACAAGGATATCAATGGCTATGATGATGGATGCCTAAGGACAACCTCCAGGTTGGAGAGAGAGAGGCAGGATCTCTCTCTCAATGCCATTTGCAGGGAATCGTAAGCAGGTGAAGACATCTGCTTGGGAATCCCCTGAAGCAAATGGTGAGCGTCTGTGTGAGACGGAAAGCTGGAATGGATGGGCCATGGCCTGTTCCAGCAAGGCTGCTCTTATGGTCTTACGTTATTTTGTTCAAGGTATTACTGTATCTTTTCAAGAGTTTATTGAACCACTTTAAAATATGCTTTCATGGAGAAAACCCCACTTCATTGGGCTGGCACCATCCCTTCAGAAATAATGAAGAAAAATTGTATGTAAGATTCCGAAAATTTCATGGCAGATGTCCAGGCTAAGTATTCTTGTACCCCTTTATCTTTTATGGTTTACTCAGACCTGATCAATTTAGCTGCATTCAGGATAAAGAATTATCCATTCTCTTTATGCTGCCAGATTTTATTTAATCTTAGACAGCTAGAAATGGGTGTGAACTGCCAAACCTCTGGCTTGTGTCAGTTTGTTTTTTGGGTAAACTGTGTTCATTACTTCCCAGCCCCACCTCCGCAGAGGCACAAAGGAGGTAAGGCAGGGAAGCTGGGGCACTGCCATCAGAGGAAGCGGGGCACTGATGGGCCAAACACCTCTTTGACCAAAAACCAAACCAGCACAAACTGGCTATTTGTGCCCATCTCTAGAGACCATAGAAGGGCATGGTGGCTCAGCGGGCTAGAGCACTGAAAACTGTCAGCTACAAAGCCGGTAGCTCAGCCGTTCGAATCCCGGGTTCCACGCAGCAGAATGAGCTCCCGCTGTTCACCCCAGCTCCTGCCAACCTAGCAGTTCAAAAGCATGTAAATGCAAGTAGATAAATAGGTTCCGCCATAAAAAGCGGGAAGGTAAAACAGTGTTTCCTTGCAGCCATGACAGCCACGTGGCCATGGACTTGCACAACACTGGCTCTTCAGCTTGAATACGGAGATGAACAGTGCCCCTAGAGTCGGATACAACTAGCACACATGTGCAGGGGGCAACCTTTACCTAGAGACCATAAGCAGGCAAATATTTTCAGAGCTCAGGAACGGTTCCATTTCTAGACTTCAGGTCATAGAATCCCCCAGTCTCATTTGCTCTCTGTGTGTGCTCAGTTTCCTTTGCGTGTAGAATACGGTAGCTTGCCTCTTAAACCTCCAATGCCCCCTGGCAGGAAACTGCACCTCTGAACACACTCAGGGACAGTCAGACTTGTCTGTAAAACACCCTTACTGCTGATTTCCTCTAGTGTTGTACCACTCTTCCTTCCTTCCTTTTTTATCACTTGCCAAAAGGGAAAAGAGGGAGACTGCTATGGAGGAATAAGGCAGGTCTAGACCCAGCCAAACCACTGAAAGCCTAATCAAAATATGTCTTCCATGTAGATAAGACCCAAAGCTTCCGTTGCATGCTGTTCCATTATTCAGTGAACACACAGCATGAGGATGTTACGCAGTGTCTCGATTTAATTAAAGCTGTGTGCCACTTTCCTTCAGAAATCCTCTCTCCTCTTTGTGGTGACGGAAAATAAAAACAAACCTTCCTAAAGGTTTATTTTCTTAACCACATCTGCTTCCACCATGGGTGGAAATATTAGCAAGTGAGTAGATGGCCCGCCCACCATTCTGAATCCCACTTATCCACCCAAATTGCAGCATGACTTGTGGGAGGCTGGAAAAGACACAGATAAAATGAAGAAGGTTCTGCATGGGCCTTTTTTGAAGTGGGGGGGGTAGAAAAAGACCCACAATTCAAGCAGAGTGACACAAACTGCAGAATATATCTCCACCCTCCCTCGCCCTAAGCTTGGACAAGTGTCTTCCGAAGCATTTCATCTCCATTCTCTATTTCATGCTCACTGTTACCACGGACAGGGGACAGGAAGCGTTAGAAGCTCTGTGTTTCTTTTCATTTAAGATGCCCCTGCTTCTTCGGCTGCTTCCATGACCAGAGCAAAACAATCAACTCAGGCTACCCTCTGTTAAGGAAAACGAGGGGACTGTCCACCCCTCATAACTGATCCTACTGTTCTCTTTCCCTGCAGGGACGTACATCGGATGCTTTAGTGATGATTCCAGAGACAGAACACTGAAAGGTGCCGTGTTTTACGATTTAAGGAAGATGACAATTTCTCACTGCCAGGACGCTTGTGCCGAGCGGTAAGTGAAGTGGTATATTTTGCTTTCTTTGCCTTTTATGTGTGAAGTGCAGGTGAATAAATCAGTCCACATCAGCTTTTGCATTTATCCAGTCTGAGGCTTGTTGCATCCGATTTCCCCATCAGATGCTAAATGATTTATTAAACCATACACACAGGAAAATGTACATTTGTTCTTAAATATATCTCCCCCAGTTTGCATATTTCATGCACTTTAAATGCAGTTATCTGGGTCTGCATCGTTCCATAAGCTGCACTTCTTATTTGAATTTTCCTGAAGCTTGTACATTACTATATTTTTGGACTGTATTTGTGACAATGCTTCAGTCCCATGGCTGGAAGCTTCTTAGTCTAAAAAAAAGTATCAATCAATAAAGTTTATTGTCTTGGCTACAAGCCACCACAATAAAAGATTACAGAAAAGAAAAATAAATAAAACAATCATGGCATTAAAAAGAAAAGAAAAGAAAAAAGGAAGCCATATAAATAGGGATCTCTTGAGTTGACCTCTCTTGCCAGAGAGGAGGGGGTAGAAGAGAGCACTCATACCAACTCATATCAGGGAGTCCCCTACACAGCTCACCGCAGTTGTGCTCAGAAAGTTGGCACAAATTTTTCTAGCAGCTTTGGCAAACCTAGCAACTCTGTAGGTGATGTAAGGGTCGCAGTCTGAAAGCAGCCTACCCACTTTAACCAAGGGACTCTCCGCCTGCAAAGGGGCCAAGATGTTTCCTAGAAGGTACAACCTCAATTGGAAATGATATAGTTTCCTAGAAGGTTGGCTCTTGGGTTATCGTAGAGTTGGCAATTTAATAGATAGTGAGCCACATCCTCTATCTCAGCTGCACCACAGATACAAAGTCTTAGGTGTCTGGGTACATTACTGTACCTTCCATCCAAGACAGCAGTTGGCATAGTTTGGAAGCAGAGTTCAGTAAAGGCTGTTCTCAAAGAGGGAATAGTGGGTGAATGTAAATAATGTGCCCTTGAGTGAGTGATTTACCATAGATACCTTCAGTGAGAGAAGGCTGAAGAACTGATAAGGGCAAGGTCCTGATCATTGTCACGTTTATATATCTACTCCTTCAGCATACTTTTAACTCCTGGGAACACATAAATATCAGTGGAGAGAGATTTAGATTTCAAAAGGTTTTGTACCAAAGTGGCCCATCCACCACTCTTCCACTGCTCCATCAGACAACGTTTGGGGAGACGATGGTCAGGCATGTCCAATATTCTCTTACAGTAAGAGAATATGGCAAGAGTTGCCCTAGCTTTGATGGAGACCATGTCTGTTTCTACTCTAAGGAAGGCTGCGGGGGTCCCGTGTGGTACCACCAGGATGTGCCTCAGGAATTTATTCTGCTCTTCTTCAAGCGTATGTAGGATGTTTGGGTCCAAACCCCAGATCTCAATTTGTGCAATCACCCTTCCTGAGAAGACCTTTAAAGCTGGGGATACTAAGTTGCCACCCTTGGAGTGAAAAAATTTAATTAGAGCATGACTAGATTTCTGAGCTGAGATTTTAACAGCCTTGACCTGTGTTTTCCAGCAGTTTCTCTCATCAAAATGCACTCCCAAATATTTGAAGGTGTGTACTTTTTCTATCCTTTCCTCACCAATACACCAGTTGAATTTGGGGGGCTGCCTTCCAAAGATCAAGACTTTAGACTTTGCGTAATTTATTTTAAGGTGTTCTAACTCACTAAACTCTCTAAGCTTATTCAAGCTTCTCTTGAGCCCCTTCTTGTTCATAGATGATAGGACAACATCATCCGCATAAATAAGTGCTGCAATCTTATAATTACCAATTGAAGGAGGAAAGTGATCGGGATGGTTTACAGCTGTTATGATATCATTGATATAAAAATTAAAAAGGAGCGGTGCGAGCAGGCATCCCTGTCTAACACCTTTATTTACACAGATTTCCTCTGAAACCCTTCCATCTGAACTAATCCTTACCCTCAATTCTGAATTTGTATAAAGTTCCTGAATTAGAAATAGCAACCTCTTATCAATATCTGTTTCTGCAAGCTTATCCCAAAGACGGCTCCTAGTAATTGTGTCAAATGCGGAAGAGAAGTCAATAAAGGCAAAAAGCCATTTGAAAGGCTTAGTGGTATATTTGCAGACTAGATGGTGTAGCACAAAGATCTGGTCCACCGTGCTATGGCCCTTCCTAAACCCAGCTTGTTCCTGATGGAGGATATTGTTCCCCTCCATCCACTCTTCCAGCTTCTGCATTAGGAAGCGGGTGTAAAGCTTGGAACTAATATCTAGTAAACTAATGGGACGATAATTCTGGGGGTTCGTTTTGTCACCTTTTTTATAAATTGGAAAAATTATGCTCTGCCTCCAGCCCTTTGGAAAAGTTCCCGTATGGAACTTCCCCAAGTCCCTAGCTTTCCAAGATTTGCCTTGCTCATGTTGGACATGCTGTGTGGAACTGTGGCCCTCATGTTAGCCTGGGGAGTGCATAATCTCTTTCTCTGAAGTGAAATTCTCTGTGGATTTATTCTCTATTGTACCTGAGAGTGTGACAAGAACCAATGGGTGGAACAGTCAACCTGTAAATAAAGAGCAATTTCAAAGAAATGTCCTGTTGGATTCACTGAAGGCAGGTTAGGCAATATTGCCCTTGCCTGTCCTTTCCAAAATTCCAGAGGCAACCCACAGCGGTTCTGGGTCCCCCAAAAGTTATACCATTGTAGAAGGGGAGACATTTTTAGTTAGAAAGGTCATTTGTCCTCCCTGGGAGATCTGGGGCAATTTTGCCATGTCTTCAGGCCCTCAGCGCCCTTGCCTCCACCCCTGACTTTTCAAAAAGTAAAATGTTTAGCCACTAGAGATGGCTTTTTCTGTGGAAGACATCAGACATGCATACTTTTGTAAGAAACATTGGTCAGGGTCACAGGAGGGGATGAACTCCCAGAAATTGCCAGCCAGACACAGACCCTGGTCACCCCAGTTCTTCTAGTGCTATGGTGCTCAACCTCTGGGTCCCCAGATGTTCCTGGACTACAGCTCCCAGAAGCCTCCAGCACTTTTTGTGCTGGAAGGGATTTCTGGGAGTTGCAGTTCAGGAACATCTGGGGACCCACAGGCCGAGAACCACTGTATCTGGTGCATTCCGTACCTTGGTTGTACTGATCCGTGGTCACATGGTATATACATCGCAGGGCAGTTGTCCCAAGAACTTTTAGTGGTACCAATTTATTTCTTCCTATTTGAATTGTTATGGCCAGCTACACCATAGTAGCCGTTTATTTTTTATTTTGCTTCAAGAGGCAGTTCAGTCCCTTGATTCAATCCTCCCCCCTCAATGTATCATAAGAACATAAGAAGAGCCCTGCTGGGTCAGGCCAAAGGCCCATCTAATCCAGCTTCCTGGATTTCACAGTGGCCCCACCAGATGCCTCTGGGAGCGCACGGGAGTAGATATCTTTCTCCTGATACCACTCCCCTGCATCTGGCCCTTGAAGTGCCCTGGTTTTAAGCCTGGAGATCACACATCTCCATCATGGTTTGTAACCTGGGATGGACGTTTCCTCCAGGAATCTGTCCAATCCCCTTTTGAAGGCATCCAGGCCAGATGCCATCACCACATCCTGTGGCAGGGAGTTCCACAGACTCACGACACGCTGGGTAAAAAAAAAATTCTTTTCTCTGTTCTCACTCTCCCAACCCACAGTTTGAGTGGATATACCCTAGTATTGGTATTTTGTGAGAAGGAAAAGAGTGTCCCTCTATCCACTTGACTCATGCCCTGCATTATTTTGTACGTCTCAATCATATCCCCCCTCAGGTGCCTTTTTCCAGACTAAAGAGCCCCAAATGTTTTAGCCTTTCCTCATAAGGGAGGTCCCCGAGCCCAGTAACCATTTTAGTCGCTCTCTTCTGCACCTTTTCCAGTTCCACTATGTCTTTCTTGAGATGCGGTGACCAGAATTGTACACAATACTCTAGATGCGGCTTTACTATCATTTTGTACAATGGCATTATAATGTTGTCTGTTTTATTTTCAATCCCCTTTTTGATAATCCCTAGCATGGAATTGGCCTTCTTCACTGCTGCCACACATTGGGGAGACACCTTCATGGAGCTGTCCACCAACACACCAAAATCTCTTTCCTGATCCATCAAGGATAATTCAGAGCCCATGAATTGATAGATAGTTTTGATTTTTCTAGAGATGGGCACGACCAGAAATTTTTGTTTTTTGAGTTGTCATTTTTCGGGACGGGTCCGTTTCGGGTCGTTTCCGTTTTTCGTGAAAATTTTTAAAAATTTGTCGTTAAGTCATGTCGTTTGTCGTTACCACCGCAATTTCGCGCGATTTGACGTCCCAGCGACGAGTGGCGTCCCGCCGGCGCTAGGTGTTTTTGCGCCCTAGGCGGCGGGCGGGGTGCAGGGGCGGGGAGGGGCGGGCGGGCGGCGGGCGCGGGTCCCGCAATGACCCAGAGCAGGCGAAAAACACTTTAAACTGATTGCTGCACAAGACTGCATCGAATAAAGCAATTGCAAACAAAGTGGGCAGAATGCAATATATTTCTTTTTTTTCTCTTGGTCAATGCTGAACCGGCCGGCCACCCTACTTGGTGTGGCTGCCTGTTATACTTTTTTGTTGTTTTGTTTTGAAGCTTTTATCCATCCCATCTCCCCTCCACCTCTCAGAGGCAGCAGGAGACACAGACATTCCGTTCCTCCCCAAATCTGGATGAGGGTCGACTCCTCTCAATGGCCCCCACATCTCCAAGGTCCTGGCTTCACACTGTAAAGCCAAGCAATTAAGCCAATGCAACTCTGGTCATCTAGCGGTTAGAGTCTGATATTAGGGTTAGGGTTAGGGTTAGGGTTAGGAATAGGTAGGGAATGGGATAGTGGGCTCTGGGTTGATCTGACTTACTATTAAGGAAGACAGCGTGCTGGCGTACGGGCACACAGCTTGGATTAGGCAGAACTCCACATTTTACAGCCCAGATCCCACTAGGCTATACAAGGAGGACTATGGGCGTCCAAGGCCAGAGTAAGGGCGTCCACAAGGCCAGAGTATGAGACCACAGAGCCTGAGTACGGGAGGCCACAACGCCAGAGTACCTGAGGCCACAAGGCCAGAGAGTAAGGGCGCCAGCAAGGCCAGCATGGCAGATTTTTGCCTTATCACGGCTGTGTTAACAAAACAAGTAAAATGTGTCCTTCTTAGTGGGTCACAGTGTCTTGCAGCCCAGAGGACAGAGTAGGGGAGCCCAAAAGGGCTGAGTCTGAGACCACAGGGCCCTGCGAAAAGGAGGCCACAAGGCCACACAGTCCAAGCTGTGTGCTATTATCCCAGCAAACTCCCAGTACGCAGGCAAAATGTCGTTCTTAGTGAGTCACAGTGTTTTGCAGCCCAGAGTGAAGAGTAGCGGAGGACACATAGCCTGAGTCTGAGGCCACAGGGCTGCGAACCGGAGGCCACAGGTTTTCAGCCCTTCTTTGTGACTGTGAGTAGTACCACCATAAACCACACATGGCACTTTCTGACAAACTCTTGGTGGTGGTGACAGTACGTACGTAGTCGTACGCAAGTACAATTCCTTTCTTAGTGAGTGACAGTGTCTTGCAGCCCAGAGGAAAGAGTGGCGGAGGCCACATAGCTTGAGTGAGTCTGAGTCTTAGTAGTCAGTCACAGTTCCCACACCTCCAAGAAGCAAGCCTGGAACTTTCAGACAAATCTTCTATATGGTGAGGTGACAGTGCCACCAGCACGCAAGTACATTTCCTTCTTAGTGAGCCACAGTGTCTTGCAGCTCAGAGGAAAGAGTGGTGGGGGCCGCATAACCTGAGTCTGAGGCCACAGGGCCTGAGCAGGGAAGGGTCATTGACAGCTCGAGTAACCAAAGGAGCTAGCTGACTGGCCCGAGTACGGGCTGCCCAAAGGCCAGCAAGGCAGCGTGCTGCCTCTTCAAAGCTGTGCTACAAGCAGTTTTCATCCCTTCTTAGTGAGTCACAGTGTTCTACAGTAGACATGGGCACGACTTGATGAAATTCTCGTTTCCGTTTTCGTTCCTCGTTTCCGTTACACAACGGAAATGGAAACGACAATTAAGCCGTCAGACCTCGAACCTGAACCGAAAAAAGAAAAATTGGGTCTGATTTGTCGTTGTTGTTCCTGGCATTGCGCAGCAATCGCGCGATGCCAAGCGCAAGCGGCACAGAAATAAAGTTTTAAAAGGAGAAAACCCTGATTCCCGGCCAAAAAAGCAGGCGAAAATATGCCTGCCTGAGGGCACCTACCAGAGGGGTGGTTTCTGGGGGGGTGTCCCCAGCCTCCCCCCCTGTCCTGGGCTGCTTGCACCAGGCTGGGGGGGGGGTTTAACCTCGTCATCTCCATTTGCCATGCGGTGGGGATGAACCAAAATGGCGACCACATTTTTTTTTTAAATCGTGGTCCAAAAACCCACCAAAGCACCACAGAAACATTTGAAAATTAGCTATTTTAAATGCCTGATTTTTTATAGTAGCAGCAGTGGGTTTTTCTTGCAACAAAATGTCTCCATTGATTTTATTTTATTTTATTTTTATTTTTATTTTTTTACACCTGTGCAATGATGGGCTGGCCATGGGATGGGACCATGCAAATTTTTGGACCTATTCTACCAATCGCATGGTCAGGTTTTGACTGACACTTCTGGATGTGCAAGAGGGCATAAAAAGCCAATTCCTTTCATTCCCTGTCTGATGTGGGGAATAGCAATGCAGTTTATTCTTTTTTATTCTCCAATTGTGATGATTTCATTTCTGATAGTGCTTCAAGGGGGGTTGGGAGGCGAGGTGTGTGTGGATTTATTTTAAAAATATATACTAGTATATTTCAGATTTCCCCAACCAGTGCACTGAAACACATTTGTTTGCAAGCCAAGGGCACCTCTATCTAGTGGAGAATATTTTACATTTTAGAAATACATTACAATATTATATGTACTTTACTTTTACTTACATTGTTTGTTTCCTAAACTTTTTGTGAGGACACTGCAGTAAAACAACACAGGCCCATTCTGATATCAGCCTTATTAACAGACTTGGGGTTCCATCCATCCTACTCCAACACTGTTTCCTTTGTTTGTTTATCATTGTACAATACATTAATTTACAAGCCACACCTTTTGCGTGGGCACTGCCCTCTGAGTCTGAGATCTGCCTTTATACCAGACTTGGGGTTCCAGCTTCAGTTTACTTTGGTTACTTGTCTGTATTACTACAAATATTACTGTAGTTACTGTACAAACACTTGTCCCATTACTGTACAACAAACTACTAGTGTGCTTGCCTTTACTAGTGCCAGCTCCAGTTTACTTTGTTTACGACTTGTCTTTTCTTATTATTTATTTACAAGGCAAACACCTTTCGTTCATTTATTTACAAGGCACACCTTTTGTGGGTGCCAGCTCCAGTTTACTTTGTTTACTACTTGTCATTCCTTATTATATTACTGTTCATTTATTTACAAAGCACACCCTTTGTGGGTGCCACACTTTGTTTACTACTTGTCCTTCCAGCAGTGCCACACAAACTACTCCTGTACTAGTGTGCTTGCTCATTGATTTATTTACAAGGCACACCTTTTGTGGGTACCAGCTCCAGTTTACTTTGTTTACTACTTGTCTTTCCTTATTATATTACTGCCTGTGTACAACACAGTGCCAGTTCATTTATTTACAAGGCACACCCTTTGTGGGTGCCAGCTCCAGTTTACTTTGTTTACTACTTGTCCTTCCTTATTATATTACTGTACAACAAACTGCACAAACTACTCCTGTACTAGTGTGCTTGCTCGTTCATTTATTTACAAGGCACACCTTTTGTGGGTGCCAGCTCCAGTTTATTTTGTTTACTACTTGTCCTTCCTTATTATATTACTGTACAAACAGTGCCAGCCGTGCACAAACTACCCCTGTACTAGTGTGCTTGCTCATTGATTTATTTACAAGGCACACCTTTTGTGGGTGCCAGCTCCAGTTTACTTTGTTTACGACTTGTCTTTCCTTATTATATTACTGCCTGTGTACAACACAGTGCCAGCCGTGTACAAACTACTCCTGTACTAGTGTGCTTGCTCGTTCATTTATTTACAAGGCACACCCTTTGTGGGTGCCAGCTCCAGTTTACTTTGTTTACTACTTGTCCTTCCTTATTATATTACTGTACAACACAGTTTACTTTGTTTACTACTTGTCCTTCCTTATGCCAGCCAGTGCCAGTACAAACTACTCCTGTACTAGTGTGCTTGCTCATTCATTTATTTACAAGGCACACCTTTTGTGGGTACCAGCTCCAGTTTACTTTGTTTACTACTTGTCCTTCCTTATTATATTACTGTACAACACAGTGCCAGCCATGCACAAACTACTCCTGTACTAGTGTGCTTGCTCATTCATTTATTTACAAGGCACACCCTTTGAGGGTGCCATCTCCAGTTTACTTTACTACTTGTCCTTCCTTATTATATTACTGTGTACAACACAGTGCCAGCCGTGCACAAACTTCTCCTGTACTAGTGTGCTTGCTCGTTCATTTATTTACAAGGCACACCCTTTGTGGGTGCCAGCTCCAGTTTACTTTATTTACTACTTGTCCTTCCTTATTATATTACTGTACAACACAGTGCCAGCCGTGCACAAACTACTCCTGTACTAGTGTGCTTGCTCATTCATTTATTTACAAGGCACACCCTTTGTGGATGCCAGCTCCAGTTTACTTTGTTTACTACTTGTCCTTCCTTATTATATTACATTTATTTACAACACAGTGCCAGCTCCAGTTTACTTTGTTTACTACTTGTCCTTCCTTATTATATTACTGTACAACACAGTGCCACTGTACAAACTACCCTGTACTAGTGTGCTTGCTCATTCATTTATTTACAAGGCACACCCTTTGTGGGTGCCAGCTCCAGTTTACTTTGTTTACTACTTGTCCTTCCTTATTATATTACTGTACAACACAGTGCCAGCCTACTCCTGTACTAGTGTGCTTGCTCATTCATTTATTTACAAAGTTTACTTTGTTTACTACTTGTCCTTCCTTATTATATTCCTGTACTAGTGTGCTTGCTCATTCATTTATTTACAAGGCACACCCTTTGTGGGTACCAGCTCCAGTTTACTTTGTTTTACTACTTGTCTTTCCCTTATTATATTACTGTACAACACAGTGCCAGCCATGCACAAACTACTCCTGTACTAGTGTGCTTGCTCATTCATTTATTTACAAGGCACACCCTTTGTGGGTGCCAGCTCCAGTTTACTTTGTTTACTACTTGTCCTTCCTTATTATATTACTGTACAACACAGTGCTAGCCGTGCACAAACTACTCCTGTACTAGTGTGCTACCAGCTCCAGTTTACTTTGTTTACTACTTGTCCTTCATTTATTTTACAAAAAGGCAAACACCCTTTGTGTGGTGCCATCTCCAGTTTACTTTACTACTTGTCCTTCCTTATTATATTACTGTACAACACAGTGCCAGCCATGCACAAACTACTCCTGTACTAGTGTGCTTGCTCATTCATTTATTTACAAGGTACACCCTTTGTGGGTGCCAGCTCCAGTTTACTTTGTTTACTACTTGTCCTTACTATTTGTCCTTCCTTATTATATTACTGTCGTTCATTTATTTAAACAACACAGTGCCAGCTCCAGTTTACTTTGTTTACTACTTGTCCTTCCTTATTATATTACTGTGTACAACTACTGCACAAACTTCTCCTGTACTAGTGTGCTTCCTCGTTCATTTATTTACAAGGCACACCCTTTGTGGATGCCAGCTCCAGTTTACTTTGTTTACTACTTGTCCTTCCTTACAACACAGTGCCAGCCATGCACAAACTACTGAACTGACCTCTTATTTGGATTCCATCCTTATTACTCCACTGTTCCTTTGTGGTTTTGTTCACTATTACATTCTACATTCCTTGGCCTGAGCAACGACCAGAAAACTACACTGTGCTGTGCTCTGTGCTTGTACCAAAGAACACAGTGTATGACAGTAACCTTGTTGTGGGTGGAAAAAGGATAAGTTTTTAAGAATTGTTTGTATTTCCTTAATATAGAATCAGACAATCTATTTTCTTCTAATACTTTGAGAAATGAAAAAAAATGAGGAGGGGTGGCACAGCCAGAGGGAAGGGGAGGGGGACCCCCACTAAGATAAATCGGGGCACATTTCTGAGGGAAGGCACATGTAGTAGTGCAGATAGTGATACTGCTGCAACTCCGTCCCCAAGCAGCACCGCCACAACCAGCACCATGCCATCTTCTGTCACTGAAGGAAGCATGGATGAGGCGATACAAATCCCATGCCCTACATCACCGTTACTTGACACCCCCACCCATTATCAGGAAGAAGACGAGGGCTCTGAGTCGGAAATGGCATCAGAATCAGAATCGGGCTCTTTGCATCTAAACTTGCCAGATTCTGAGGACCTATTGGCAGGAACAGACTTAAGGCAGGCTCCAGGCAGTGATTGAAGTAGCAGCCCTCTTTCCACCCAGAGTACCACCAGTGACAGCAGTAGTACTCTACTTTCCAGGCAGGGCACAGTCCACACCACCACCACAGCAGCAGCAGCAGGCAATACCAGAGGGGCCGGTACTTTCTATAAGCCACGCGGGTGTCTCTGGGAGCATTTTAAGAACAGCCCGGAAGACGCAAGGATGGCGGTGTGCAAGAAATGCGGGGTGGTGGTGCGCAGGGGGAATGACCCCAAACACCTCTCCTCAAGTGGATTGCGCAGCCACCTCATGCGAAAGCACCCTGGGACTCTGCCTGGGATGGTGTCAGGCCCTGGTTCCTTAGGGAGGAAGAGAGGGGAAGAAGGCATGGGGAAAGAAAAACACAGCTCCGCTGCTGAGAGTGGGAAGAGGCAGGCCACTGCAGGAAGTGGGGCCGTTTTGTGGGAGTTTTCTCAGCCAGCGAAATAGGGCTAAGGCACAGGAGACCACCACTCACGTGGTGGGTGAAATGGTGGCCATGAACGGGTTGCCCCTCTCCTTTGTGGAGTCATCAGGCTTCAGGCACCTGATGAAGCACATGGCTCCCTGGTACGAGCCTCCATCCCGGCGCACCTTTAGCAGGAGGGTGATTCCCTCCATTTATGAGTCCGTCAGGGACATGATCCGGGCCCTGCTGCAGGCGGCCAGAGGAAGGAAGATCCACTTCACTTCCGACCTCTGGACCGGTGGGCACCACGGATACCTCTCTCTGACAGCTCATTGGTGGCAACCCAAGGAGGTCCTTGAGCCCAGGACATCCCAAGAACAGCTGGAGGGGGAGCCACAAGGCAGCACCCCAAGAGGATATAGGGTGGTGCTTCTCCAGGCACAAACTGCATCTGGTGGTGGGCGATGCCATTGGGCTGGGAACACCGAAGGACTCCCTTGCTGGACAAGTGCCGGAAAATCGTCGGGCACTTGTCTCACAGCGTCAAGGCATCCAGGATGATGCGTGAGAGGCAGGCGGAGATGGGACGACCACGCGGTGGAACTCCACCTACAAAATGGTCAAGCGGCTGGTGGAGCAGAGGGAAGTGGTGGGATACGTCATGTCAACCACCCCAGTCCTGCATGAGGGGAGGGAGTTGGACATTGGTGCTACTGAGTGGCTCACCCTCTCCCAGATGGTGGATATCCTGTAGGCGTTTGAGGAGACCACCCTTGTCCTCAGCAGCTACAACACCAGCCTGGGCCACGTACTCCCCCTGGTCAATGCCCTTCGCCAACGCCTAGAGGCCAGTATCCGGGAAGAAGGCAATCTTCTCCCAAAGAGCAGGGCCTTGGCAGACAGGCTGCTGACTGGCATGGATACCCGCCTTGGCCCACTAAGGAGGGAAAAGGTGTACCAGATGGCATGCCTGTGCGACCCTCGCGTCAAGGGTTCCCTGGCGGGCAGCGCTGCCGACCTGAACTCCTGGAAGACGGAGCTATGCCGTCAAGTCAGGGCTCTCTCCAATCAGGGCAAGGCATTTCCGAGGCACACGGAAGCCAGAGCGATGCAGAAGAGGATCCTCATCCTTCTGTACTCCAGGAGTATCCTCATCCTCCTGTCTTACTCAGTGGAGGCAGGGAGGAAGAATACATGCCAGCAGCCAACCCCTCACCTTGGACCCACTCCACTACTGGGCCAGAAAGGCAGCCTCTGCCCGTTGGACCTCTTGTCCATCCCACCCACCAATGTCCAGTCGTGTCTTCTCCCCATGGGAGATGGAGGCAAGGGAGGAAGAAGAACCAGACTCCAAGCTAAGTCCTGACCATGGTGAAGCCCTAACATCCACTACCAGAACAACACTTATGCCTGTCCGCCTGCCTGCCTGCAAACTTCCTCCCAGCTTGGCTTCCTCCCTGCAAGCCTAACTTCCTTGGACCTGTGCCTACCTGACTAGTGCCTAACTACTTGCCTGGGCCAGAAAGGCAGAGCCCTTGCCTGGCTCCAAACCAGCAAGGACCACTCAAAGTGTCATTTGGAGGGGGTCATTCAATTTTGCAGCCCTTGCCTGGATCAAAACCAGCAAGGACCACTCAAAGTGTCATTCGAGGGGTCTGTTGGACCTCTTGCAGTGCCATCCCCACCCACCAATGTCCAGATTTTTGCAGCCTTTGCCTGGGTCAAAACCAGCAAGGACCACTCAAAGTGTCATTTGGAAGGGTCTGTATTGGCCCAATTTTTCCCGTTGGCCATGGCTGGTCTGAGTGAGACCCCAAAAAAACCTGCCTTCCCTGGGGTTTTGCACCAATCTGTGCTTCAGGAAGCACTTTACAACAACCTACCTCCTTCTCTCCTCCTTACAGCCTTAAAGAAATTGCCCTGTTCTCCTGCTTCCACTCTGTCTCCTTGGTTGACGAAACTCGGTCTCCTGGTGTGGAGAGAGAAACTCTGCCTCCCAAGGCAGAAACAATCCTCCCTTCTGGCACTTTGGCTTTGTGCCTTCCCTAGCCTTTGTGGTACCCTGCAAGCCTGCCTTCCATTGTAAGCCAGACTGCCTGCTTCCCTGCCTGCCTGCCTGCCTGCCCACCCCTCTGCCTACCTGCCTGCCTGTCAGGCTCCCAGGACTCCCGGCTTAGTGGAGGCCTTCCAGGTGCTTCTCCTTCAGCCTATCAGCGCGGTTCAGTGCTTCAAGTCCGAGGCGACATGCGCCCTGTCGGCCACTCTCCTCAACTTGCCCATGCAGCAACCCCGGCTGCCCCCGTCTCTAGGCAGAAAATCACTCGAGGAGACCAACTTTAACAGGTGCAGTCATCATCAACTATTTTGTTTAGAATTGGGGGACTCTGTCATCCAACATGGGGGGGTTCACACAATCCAGGTTGGGAAATCCCTTGGCAGAAGAAGGGGAGATTCCTAACTAGGTGCTTCTCCTTCAACCTCCTCTAGTCTGGCCTTCTGGCCTCCGCTACTCTTCACTCTGGGCTGCCAAACACTGTGACTCACTAAGAAGGACATTGTGCTTGTGTGCTAGAAAACAGCCGTCGTAATTGACTAGGCAAAACTCTGCCTTGCTGGCCTTGTGGAATCCCCTAATCTTGCCTTTTGGCAGGCCCTACTCTGGCCTTTTGGTAGCCCGTAATCTGGCCTCTGGGGCCTGGGCTGCAAAACTCTCTGACCCACTAAGAAAGACAGAGAACACAGCTGGGCTTCGTGGTCTCCTTGGGATACTGCAGCTGGTGACAACCCGAGTGATTGAGGGGAAGTTAGCTGGAGGGGGTTTAGGGTTAGGGTCAGTGTTAGGGTTAGGGGGGTTGTTTTGGCCTCTGCTACTCTTTCCTCTGGGCTGCAAAGCACTGTGACTCACTGAGAAGGGAACGTGCCTGGGATGGGAGTTTATCAGCAAACCAGCACACAGCTGTGAAGGAAGACCCTCTGGCTTGCAGTCCTTTTTTCAGACTGGACTCAGGCCTCAGACTCAGGCCCCATGTGGCCTCCGCCACTCTTTCCACTGGGCTGCCAACTGTGGCTCACTAAGAAGGGAAGCATACTTGCGTATGCGTACGTAATAGAAGAGTTTGTCAGGAAGTTCCCGCCTTGGTCCTTGTTGGTTACTCTGAGTCACTGACTGTGAGTCTGTGCAGGAAGGGCTACTGTGTTCCATTGGCTGCAAAGCACAGTCTGTGACTCACTGAGAAGGAAATTATACTGGCGTACTCAGGCCATTCAGCAGCTCCTTTGGGTACTGGAGCTGGCTGGCAATGATCCTCCCCTACTCAGGCCCTGTGGCCTCAGACTCAGGTCTTTGGGTCTCGACTCTCCGCTACTCTGTCCTCTGGGCTGCAAAACACTGTGACTCACTAAGAAGGACAATTTACTGGCGTACTCAGGCCATTCAGCCACTTTGGGTACTGGAGCTGGCAATGATCCTCCCCTACTCAGGCCTTTGGGTCTCCGCTACTCTGTCCTCTGGGCTGCATGTGAGTCACTGAGAAGGGAATTCAGGCATTCTTCTTCTCAAAGATAATCGACCGGTCCTTTTGGCCTCGCCTACTCAAGCCCTGTGGCCTCAGACTCAGGCTATGTGGCCTCCTTCAGCCACGCTGTCCTCTGGGCTGCAAACTACTGTGGCTCACTAAGAAGGGATGAAAACTTACAGTACTAGTACTGTAGCACACTGCGGGACTTGGCTAAAGTATATGGATCTTATTCTGCCTTTTTTACCTCATTAACTATGTTATTTGTATGCAATGATTGCTTTTCCTGCAAATAAAATGCAAAAACACTCACATAATGTAGCTTAACAACTAACCTGAACACAGTACCTGTACCTGATGTTCAAGCTAGGCACTCCTTAACACTGCTTAAACATTTTATAATCATTTTTGCCCAAACCCTGGAACAAAGACTGCCGGACAAGAAAACTTAATGTTACGTTCACCAAGCTACACTTGTAGGTGGTGGCGGTTGAAGAGTTATGTGAGAAGTTGTGGGAACACTCATCAGGAATAGTTGGAGGTGGGGTTAGGGTTAGGGTTAGGGTGGATGTTTTGGCCCCCGCCACTCGGCAGCGCTGCCCGCCAGGGAACCCTTGACGCGAGGGTCGCACAGGCATGCCATCTGGTACACCTTTTCCCTCCTTAGTGGGCCAAGGCGGGTATCCACGCCAGTCAGCAGCCTGTCTGCCAAGGCCCTGCTCTTTGGGAGAAGATTGCCTTCTTCCCGGATACTGGCCTCTAGGCGTTGGCGAAGGGCATTGACCAGGGGGAGTACGTGGCCCAGGCTGGCGTTGTAGCTGCTGAGGACGTGGGTGGTCTCCTCAAACGCCTACAGGATATCCACCATCTGGGAGAGGGCGAGCCACTCGGTAGCACCAATGTCCAACTCCCTCCCCCCATGCAGGACTGGGGTGGTTGACATGACGTATCCCACCACTTCCCTCTGCTCCACCAGGCGCTTGACCATTTCGTAGGTGGAGTTTCACCGGGTGGTCATGTCCTGGATCAGGAAGTGCTCTGGTCGGCCCGTCTCTGCCTGCCTCTCACGCATCATCCTGGATGCCTTGACGCTGCGAGAGAAGTGCCCGACGATTTTCCGGCACTTGTCCAGCAAGGCCTTGGTCTCCAGGGTCCCCTCATCCCAGTAGTCCTTCGGTGCTCCCAGCCCAATGGCATCACCCACCACCAGATGCAGTTTGTGTGCTGCGCACACGATGGCCTGGAACCCTGCCCTTTCAACCCCGTTGATCATGTTTCAGCCCGCGTCAGTAACCATAAATCCGCGATTCACCTGCCCCTCAGTCCCCAATCCCCACTCTCGCATTGCTGTCTTGAGGAACTCAGCAATGTAGAACCCTTTGGCATTGTCCTCCATGCTTTGTGCCTGGAGAAGCACCACCCTATACCCTCTTGGGGTGCTGCCTTGTGGCTCCCCCTCCAGCTGTTCTTGGGATGTCCTGGGCTCAAGGACCTCCTTGGGTTGCCACCAATGAGCCGTCAGAGAGAGGTATCCGTGGTGCCCACCGGTCCAGAGGTCGGAAGTGAAGTGGATCTTCCTTTCTCTGGCCGCTTGCAGCAGGGCCCGGATCATGTCCCTGATGGACTCATAAAGGGAGGGAATCACCCGCCTGCTGAAGGTGCGCCGGGATGGAGGCTCGTACCATGGAGCCACGTGCTTCATCAGGTGCCTGAAGCCTGATGACTCCACAAAGGAGAGGGCAACCCGTTCATGGCCACCATTTCACCCACCACGTGAGTGGTGGTCTCCTGTGCCTTAGCCCTATTTCGCTGGCTGAGAAAACTCCCACACAACGGCCCCACTTCCTGCAGAGTGGCCTGCCTCTTCCCACTCTCAGCAGCAGAGCTGTGTTTTTCTTTCCCCATGCCTTCTTCCCCTCTCTTCCTCCCTAAGGAACCAGGGCCTGACACCATCCCAGGCAGAGTCCCAGGGTGCTTTCGCATGAGGTGGCTGCGCAACCCACTTGAGGAGAGGTGTTTGGGGTCATTCCCCCTGCGCACCACCACCCCGCATTTCTTGCACACCGCCATCCTTGCGTCTTCCGGGCTGTTCTCAAAATGCTCCCAGAGACACCCGCGTGGCTTATAGAAAGTACCGGCCCCTCTGGTATTGCCTGCTGCCGCTGCTGTGGTGTTGGTGTGGCCTGTGCCCTGCCTGGAAAGTAGAGTACTACATCAGTACGCTGATGACACGCAGCTCTATCTCTCCTTTAACACCTCTGCTGTGGAAGCTGTGGAAGTTCTCGACGGGTGCCTGGAGGCCGTCCTGGCTTGGACCGGGGCGAACAGGCTTAAGCTCAACCCCGAGAAGACGGAGGTTATGTTCTTTGGGAGCTCGCCGTCTGGGTTCGGTGGCCCTTTTCCCCGTCTGGGGGGGATCCCCCTCCAGTTCGCGGAAAGGGTGCGGAATCTGGGTGTGCTCCTGGACCCGGCGCTTACCTTGGTGTCCCAGGTGGCGTCGGTGACCAGGTCCGCCTATTATCATCTCCGTCGGATCGCCCAGATCCGCCCGTACCTGGACGCGAACTCTCTGAGAACAGTGGTCCAAGCGCTGGTGATCTCGAGGCTGGACTACTGTAACGCTCTCTACATGGGGTTGCCCTTGAATCTTCTCCGGAGCCTGCAGCGGGTCCAGAATGCGGCGGCCAGGCTGGTGGGGGTGTGCGTCGCCACGAGCATCACACCAGTCCTGGCCCGCCTGCACTGGTTGCCCGTTGCAGCCCGGATTAGATTCAAGGTCCTGGTTTTAGTTTATAAAACCCTCCATGGCTTGGGACCGGACTACCTGGCAGAGCGTATCGCTCAGCGATCCACCTCGGCCCGGCCCGTTCGGCAGGCGCGAGCGCACTTGCTTCGGGTCGCCACCCCTCGAGAGGCCCGAAAACAACGAGTACTCGAAATCGGGCTTTCTCGGTGGCGTCCCCCTAGCCTTTGGAACTCCATCCCTCCTGAAGTGTGCTCTGCAGAGTCCCTGCTGGCCTTCCGGAAGGCATTAAAAACCCATCTGTTCGGGAGGCCTTCAAAGCGATCGTTATTAATCTCTCTCTCTTTTTTTTTTTTCTTCGCCATCGTATTGCGTATTACCTATAATGTTAGGTTTTAATGATTTGTTGAGGTGCCTCTAGGTTTTATTTTGTATGTTATGCTGTTTTATCTGTCTTTAATGCATATTGTTTTTGCTCTGTTCTGTAATACTTGTAGTCCATTGTTGTAAGCCGCTTAGAGATCAAATTGAAGATAAGCGGGATATAAATATAATAAATAAATAAATAAATAATAAATACTATTGCTGTCACTGGTGGTACTCTGGGTGGAAAGAGGGCTGCTCCTTCAATCACTGCCTGGAGCCTGCCTTAAGTCTGTTCCTGCCAATAGGTCCTCAGAATCTGGCAAGTTTAGATGCAAAGAGCCCGATTCTGATTCTGATGCCATTTCCGACTCAGAGCCCTCGTCTTCTTCCTGATAATGGGTGGGGGTGTCAAGTAACGGTGATGTAGGGCATGGGATTTGTATCGCCTCATCCATGCTTCCTTCAGTGACAGAAGATGGCATGGTGCTGGTTGTGGCGGTGCTGCTTGGGGACGGAGTTGCAGCAGTATCACTATCTGCACTACTACATGTGCCTTCCCTCAGAAATGTGCCCCGATTTATCTTAGTGGGGGTCCCCCTCCCCTTCCCTCTGGCTGTGCCACCCCTCCTCATTTTTTTTCATTTCTCAAAGTATTAGAAGAAAATAGATTGTCTGATTCTATATTAAGGAAATACAAACAATTCTTAAAAACTTATCCTTTTTCCACCCACAACAAGGTTACTGTCATACACTGTGTTCTTTGGTACAAGCACAGAGCACAGCACAGTGTAGTTTTCTGGTCGTTGCTCAGGCCAAGGAATGTAGAATGTAATAGTGAACAAAACCACAAAGGAACAGTGGAGCAATAAGGATGGAATCCAAATAAGAGGTCAGTTCAGTAGTTTGTGCATGGCTGGCACTGTGTTGTAAGGAAGGACAAGTAGTAAACAAAGTAAACTGGAGCTGGCACCCACAAAGGGTGTGCCTTGTAAATAAATGAACGAGCAAGCACACTAGTACAGGAGTAGTTTGTGCACGGCTGGCACTGTGTTGTACAGTAATATAATAAGGAAGGACAAGTAGTAAACAAAGTAAACTGGAGCTGGCACCCACAAAGGGTGTGCCTTGTAAATAAATGAACGAGCAAGCACACTAGTACAGGAGAAGTTTGTGCACGGCTGGCACTGTGTTGTACAGTAATATAATAAGGAAGGACAAGTAGTAAACAAAGTAAACTGGAGCTGGCACCCACAAAGGGTGTGCCTTGTAAATAAATGAACGAGCAAGCACACTAGTACAGGAGTAGTTTGTGCACGGCTGGCACTGTGTTGTACAGTAATATAATAAGGAAGGACAAGTAGTAAACAAAGTAAACTGGAGCTGGCACCCACAAAAGGTGTGCCTTGTAAATAAATGAACGAGCAAGCACACTAGTATAGGAGTAGTTTGTACACGGCTGGCACTGTGTTGTACACAGGCAGTAATATAAGAAGGAAGGACAAGTAGTAAACAAAGTAAACTGGAGCTGGCACCCACAAAAGATGTGCCTTGTAAATAAATGAACGAGCAAGCACACTAGTACAGGAGTAGTTTGTGCACGGCTGGCACTGTTTGTACAGTAATATTAAGGACAAGTAACCAAAGTAAACTGAAGCTGGAACCCCAAGTCTGGTATAAAGGCAGATCTCAGACTCAGAGGGCAGTGCCCACGCAAAAGGTGTGGCTTGTAAATTAATGTATTGTACAATGATAAACAAACAAAGGAAACAGTGTTGGAGTAGGATGGATGGAACCCCAAGTCTGTTAATAAGGCTGATATCAGAATGGGCCTGTGTTGTTTTACTGCAGTTTCCTCACAAAAAGTTTAGGAAACAAACAATGTAAGTAAAAGTAAAGTACATATAATATTGTAATGCATTTCTAAAATGTAAAATATTCTCCACTAGACAGAGGTGCCCTTGGCTTGCCAACAAATGTGTTTCAGTGCACTGGTTGGGGAAATCTGAAATATACTAGTATATATTTTTAAAATAAATCCACACACACCTCGCCTCCAAAACCTCCCTTGAAGCACTATCAGAAATGAAATCCTCAATTGGAGAATAAAAAAGAAAACCGCTAGGCTTGCTAATGCTATTCCCACCCACAGCAGAGCTGCAGGAAGGGTATGAAAGGACCTTGGCTTGCCACCAAGCAAATGAACTTTGGAAAATAGAAAATAAATGGTAGTATATTTAAATATATTTTTTTAAAATAAATCCACACACACCTCGCCTCCCAAACCTCCCTTGAAGCACTATCAGAAATGAAATCATCACAATTGGAGAATAAAAACAATAAACTGCATTGCTATTCCCCACATCAGACAGGGAATGAAAGGAATTATTATTATTTCCTAAAAATTCAATTGAATCAATTCCCTCCCTGCATGCCTAACTGAAATCTAAAGGCTCCTCCGTGAAATCGAAACTAGTCTAGCACAGCAGCCAGCTACACACCTCTCCCACCCACATCCAGGCCCGGACTGTGACTGTTCTGGGAGTGCCTTGGCTTTTTATGCCCTCTTGCACATCCAGAAGTGTCAGTCAAAACCTGACCATGCGATTGGTAGAATGGGTCCAAAAATTTGCATGGTCCCAGCCCATCATTGCGCAGGTGTAAAAAAATAAATATAAAAATAAAATAAAACAAAATCAATGGAGACATTTTGTTGCAAGAAAAACCCACTGCTGCTACTATAAAAAATCAGGCATTTAAAATAGCTAATTTTCAAATGTTTCTGTGGTGCTTTGGTGGGTTTTTGGACCACGATTTAAAAAAAAAATTGTGGTCGCCATTTTGGATCACCCCCACCGCATGGCAAATGGAGACGACGAGGTTAACCCCCCCCCAGCCTGCTGCAAGCAGCCCAGGACAGGGGCGGGGAGGCTGGGACCCCCCCCCCAGAAACCACCCCTCTGGTAGGTGCCCTCAGGCAGGCATATTTTCACCTGCTTTTTTGGCCGGGAATCGGGTTTTTTTCCTTTTAAAACTTTTTTTCTGTGCCGCTTGTGCTTGGCATTAAGCGATCGCCGCGCGATGCCAGGAACGACAACGACAAATCAGACCCAATTTTTCTTTTTTCGGTTCGAGTTCGAGTTCTGACGGCTTAATTGTCGTTTCCGTTTCCGTTGCATAACGGAAACGAGGAACGAAAACGGAAACGAGAATTTTGCCAAATCGTGCCCATGTCTATGCATTACTTTACATTTTGCTACATTGAAATACATTTGCCATTTCGCAGCCCATTTCCCCCAGTTTGGAGAGATCCTTCTGGAGCTCTTCACAATCTCCTCTGATTTTTACCACACGGAAAAGTTTTGTGTCATCTGCAAACTTGGCCACCTCACTGCTTATCCTTGTCTCCAGGTCATTTATGAACAGATTGAAAAGCACAGGATACAGGACAGATTCCCGGAGCACACCGCTTTCCACCACTCTCCATTGTGAAAATTGCCCATTGACACCTACTCTTTGTTTCCTGGATGTCAACCAGTTCTCAGTCCATAAGAGGACCTGCCCTCTTATCCCCTGGCTGTGCAATTTTCTCAGCAGCCTTTGGTGAGGGTCTGTGTCAAAAGCCTTCTGAAAATCAAGATAGACAATGTCCACCAGCTCACCCAAATTCACATGCCTATGTTTTAAGATTTTCTCTTGGATGAGGCTTTCCGCCATCTTCTTTGGGACAGACGTAAGGCAAACTGGCCTGTAATTTCCCGGGTCCCCCCTCCTTCCTTTTTTAAAAATTGGTGTGACATCTGCTATCCTCCAGTCCTCCGTCACTGTGGCCGTTTTAAGAGACAAGTTGCATATTATCGTTAAGAGATCTGCAATTTCATTTCTCAGTTCCTTAATAACCCTTTTGTGGATGCCATCTGGGCCCGGTGACTTATTGATTTTCAATTTATGAATTAAACCTAAAACATCCTCTCTTTTAACCTGTATTTGATTTAATTCTTTAGTCAAGAGGGGCTGTTCGGGCAGCAGAATCTGCTCAAGGTCTTCTTTCACGAAGACAGATGCAAAGAGCTCATTTAATTTCTCTGCAATTTCCAAGTCCTCCTTTACCTCCCCCTTTCCTCCCACACCATCCAGAGGGCCAACCGGTTCTCTGGCAAGTTTTTTAGTTCTAACATATTTAAAAAAGCTTTTATTATTTCCCTTCATATTGCTAGCCATACATTCCTCAAAGTCTTTCTTTGCCTCTCTTATCATCTTACATTTCTTTTGCCAGAGTTTGTGCTCCTTTTTATTTTCCTCATTTGGGGAGGATTTCCATTTACGGAAAGACCTCTCCTTGCACTTTAGAGCCTCTCTAACTCCACTCGTTAACCATGCCGGCGTCCTCTTGGACTTAGATGAGCTCTTCTTTCTTTGCGGTATGCACTTGTGCTGGGCCTCTATTACTGTCGTTTTAAACATGCTCCATGCACTCTGGGGAGATTGGATTCCTTTTGCCTTCCCTTTCAATGTCTTTCTAACTAGTTTACTCATCTGAGGGAAATCTGTCCTTCGGAAATCAAGGGTTTTTATGTTTGATTTGCGTGACACTCTTCTCCCGACATGCATGGCAAAGGAGATTGCAGCATGGTCACTGTTCCCCAGAGGCTCAGTGACATTCACATCCCTTATCAAGTCCTGAGTATCACACAGAATTAGATCCAGAGTTGCCTGTTCTCGGGTGGGCTCCATGACAAGTTGCTCTAAGGCACAGTCATTCAGCATGTCGAGAAACCCGGTTTCTCTTTCTTGCCTGGAGCTCGCATATGCCCAGTCAATGTGGGGATAATTGAAGTCGCCCATGATTACTATCCTATCCCTCTTAGACAACTCCATGATTTCTCTCCTCATTTCAAGGTCCCGTTCAAGTTTTTGATCTGGTGGATGATAGAATACCCCAACCATCACTCCTTCGACCTGGTACATAAGACCATAAGAAGAGTCATGCTGGATTAGGCCAACAGCCCATCTAGTCCAGCTTCCTGTATCTCACAGTGGCCCCACCAGATGCATCTGGGAGCGCACAAGACTAGATATCTGTCTCCTGATAGCACTCCTCTGCATCTGGCCCTTGAAGTACCCCGGTTTTAGGCCTGGAGATTACACATCTCCATCATGGTTTGTAACCTGTGATGGACTTTTCCTCCAGGAATCTGTCCAATCCCCTTTTGAAGGCATCCAGGCCAGATGCCATCACCACATCCTCTGGCAGGGAGTTCCACAGACTAATAGCGCGCTGGGTGAAAAAATATTTTCTTTTGTCTGTTCTTACTCTCCCAGCCCTCTATTTGAGTGGATGTCCCCTAGTTCTGGTATTTTGTGAGAGGGAGAAGAGCTTCCCTCTATCCACATTACTCATGCCCTGCATAATTTTGTACGTCTCAATCATATCCCCCCTCAGGCACCTTTTTTCCAGACTAAAGAGGCCCAAATGTTTTAGCCTTTCTTCATAAGGGATGTCCCCCAGCCCAGTAATCATTTTAGTCGCTCTCTTCTGCACCTTTTCCAGTTCCACTATGTTTTTCTTGAGATGCGGTGACCAGAATTGTACACAATACTCCAGGTGGGGCCTTACTATTGTTTTGTATAATGGCAGTATAATGTTGGCTGTTTTATTTTCAATCCCCTTTTTGATAATCCCTAGCATGGAATTGGCCTTCTTCACCACTGCCATACATTGGGTAGACACCTTCATGGAGCTGTCCACCAACACACCAAGATCTCTTTCCTGATCCGTCACGGATAACTCAGAGCCCATGAGTTGATAGATAAAGTTTTGATTTTTCGCCCCAATATGCATTACTTTACATTTGGTTACATTAAAACACATTTGCCACTTTGCAGCCCATTCCCCCAGTTTGGAGAGGTCCTTCTGGATCTCTTCACAATCTTCTCTGATTTTTACCACATGGAAAAGTTTTGTGTCATCTGCAAACGTGGCCACCTCACTGTTTATCCCTGTCTCCAGGTCATTTATGAACAGATTGAAAAGCACCGGTCCCAGGACAGAGCCCTGGGGCACACCGCTTTTCACTTCTCTCCATTGTGAAAATTTCCCGTTGACACCTACTCTTTGTTTCCTGGATCTCAACCAATTCCCAATCCATAAGAGGACCTGCCCTCTTATCCCCTGACTGTGCAATTTTCTCAGCAGTCTTGGTGAGGGACTGTGTCAAAAGCCTTTTGAAAATCCAGATAGACTATATCCACTGGTTCACCCAAATCCACATGCCTGTTGACCTTTTCAAAAAATTCTAAAAGATTTGTCAGACAAGACTTACCCTTTCAGAAGCCATGCTGATTTTCTCTCAGCAAGGTTTGTTCTTCTATGTGTTTTAAGATTTTCTCTTGGATGAGGCTTTCCACCATCTTCCCTGGGACAGATGTAAGGCTAACTGGCCTGTAGTTTCCTGGGTCCCCCCTCCTTCCTTTTTTAAAAATGTGTGTGACATCTGCTATCCTCCAGTCCTCCGGCACTGTGGCTGTTTTAAGAGACAAGTTGCATATTACCATTAAGAGATCTCTAATTTTATTTCTCAGTTCCCTAATAACCCTTGGGTGGATGCCATCTGGTAGTTTAACCCAGACCCTCTGGTAGTTTAAGTCAGACCCTCTGTCAATCTCCATTCTGCTGGATTTTACCCCTTCTTTGACATAGATGGCCACTCCCCCTCCAACCCGCCCCTCTCTATCCCTTCTATAGTGTTTATAGCCTGGGATTGCTGTATCCCACTGGTTCTCCGCATTCCACCAGGTTTCTGTTATGGCTGTTATATCAATGTTATCCCTAGCTGCCAAATGTTCAAGTTCTCCCATCTTTGCTCGGAGGCTTCGAACATTTCCGTAGAAGCACCTGTACAGTAGGTCACCCAAGAATGGCTGCTTCTTCATTCTTTTCCCCTCGCAGCTTTTTATTCCAGTAGACAAACAACCACATCCCATTATTTTCCCAGTGCTAATACCTGCTATGTTTGTTTATTTATTTATTTATTTATTTATTTATTTATTTATTCAACTTATATGCCGCCTACTACCCAAAGGTCTCTGGGCGGCTTACAATCAAAGAATTAAAACAATATTGTCACTTTGAGGTTCTCTACCCTCTCTAACCTTGTTCCATGGGGACGAGGTGTTCTGAACCAGATGCCAGTCAGCTCCTGTCGGCTTAACAGTTCTGGGGATCCCTTGGGGGGCATAGGGGTTAAATCTCCGATGCAGTGAAACAGTGGGATCCAAGAAGCAAGCTACTTCTGGGCTCCATAGCCGGCTGTTACAATCGATCCAGTGTTTGTGCCACTCAAGGTGTGTGTGTGGGGGGGCATGTTTCAGCTGTGCTATTCTCACAGTGGGACGGTCCCCTTTTATTTATTTATATATTTTGTGCTTGGTGACAGTAGGCAAGTGCGAGTTCAAGGCAATGTTTTCCATTTTATTCTTGTAGCCCTCACATCTCCATTAGGGGATGGAAGATTTGAGGAGAGGAAGAGTGACTGGTCCCATCATCTGCTGCTTTTAGCTGGAAGTGAGATTGAACCCATCATATTTTGCATGCAAAGCAGGTTTTCTGCTTTTGCCTCCTTTCCCTTCTCCTAGCGTTTGTTTCTGGCTTTCTTCTTCCCTGTGAAGCATATCCTCTCTCAAGACAAATTGGAATGTCTTTCTGAATTTGTCTTAATTTTGAGGCCAGTGATTCTTGCTCCAGGCCTCCCCACCTCTGCCATCAGGAAAGAAGTGAAGATGCCAGCCTAAACCCCAGGGCAGTGATTTCACTGGAAACACATAACTAAAAGAGAAGTGAAATGAACTGTTCCAGCTTTCACAGTTGTGGACAAGCACGTGGGTGGGTTTGAGCTTGAGCGGGAACAAGCTGAGGGTCCCGGCATAAGCTGCATTTATGGAATGATGCCTAAAAGATATGAAATGTTAATGTGTTAAAACAAACATCTGGAAGCTCCTGGTGGTAGGTGATTCAATCTGTCTCTGGGGCAAAGTGGCCAAATCTTGCAGCACTTACATATGGGGATGGAAATATTGTACAGTAGAACCCCAGTATCCTCTGGGGATTGGTTCCAAGCCTTCCCATTGATAATGAAAACCGTGGATAAGAGAGAATGCCAAAATGTTCCCTAAAACTGCTGTTTTGTGATAGTAACTTGCTTTGCAGCTGCTGTTTTGCAACAGTAGCTTGCTTTACACCTGCTGTTTGTGATGGTAGCTTGCTTTACAGCCGCTCTTTGTGACAGTAGCTTGCTTTGCTGCGGCTGAAATGTTTATTTATTTTTCCTCTGCCAACTGTGGATAACTGAATCAGTGGATAATGAATCAGTCTGGAATATCTTATAAATGGGGCACATTTCTACTTTTGTGTCCCATTTGTTCAGTGAGGCTACAAAATAAAACAGGCTGAACTTTGCTTTCATCATTGTAAGGCTAATTACACTGGTGACAATGAGGCCTGTAATAAGACTTCCTGGGATAGGAACTGGCAAGCCACCCCAGTATCCATGCCAAGAACATCCCATGGTGAGAAACAAAAGGCTAAAAGATATGACGCTGGAAGATGAGCCCCTCAGGTCGGAAGGTGTCCAACATGCTACTGAGGAAGAGCGGAGGACAAGTACAAGGAGCTCCAGAGCTAATGAAACACTCTTTTCCAACAACACAAAAGGCGACTCTACACATGGACATCACCAGCTGGACAATACCGGAATCAGATTGATTATGTTCTCTGCAGCCAAAGATGGAGGAGCTCTATACAGTCAGCAAAAACAAGACATGGTGCTGACTGTTGCTCAGATCATCAGCATCTTATTTCAAAATTCAAACTTAAACTGAAGAAAGTAGGGAAGATCACTGGGCCAGTCAGGTATAACCTAAGTCAAATCCCATATGAATACACAGTGGAAGTGAAGAATAGATTCAAGGAACTAGATTTGGTGGACAGAACACCTGAAGAACTTTGGATGGAGGCTTGTAACATTGTACAGGAGGCTGCAATGAAAAATATTCCAAAGAAAAGAAAATGCAAGAAAGCAAAGTGGCTGTCCAACGAGGCCCTACAAATAGCGGAGGAGAGAAGGGACGCAAAATGCAAGGGAGAAAGGGAAAGATACAGAAAATTGAATGCGGACTTCCAAAGAATAACAAGGAGAGACAGGGCGGCCTTCTTGAATGAACAGTGCAAAGAAATAGAGTAAAATAAGAGAAAAGGAAAAACCAGAGATCTGTTCAAGAAAATTGGAGATATTAAAGGGGCATTAACTGAAGCAGAAGAGATCAAGAAGAGATGGCAAGAATATACAGAATAATTATATCAGAAAGATCTGGATGTCCCTGATAACCAAGATAGTGTAGTTGCTGACCTGGAGCCAGACATCCTGGAAAGTGAAGTCAAGTGGGCCTTAGAAGGCATTGCAAACAACAAGGCCAGTGGAGGTGACGGCATTCCAATTGAACTCTTTAAAATCTTAAAAGAGGATGCTGTAAAGGTGCTGCATACGATATGCCAGCAAATTTGGAAAACCCAGCAGTAGCCAGAGGACTGGAAAAGATCGGTTTACATCCCAATCCCAAAGAAAGGAAACACCAAAGAATGCTCCAACTATCGCACAATTGCACTCATTTCACACGCTAGCAAGGTTATGCTCAAAATTCTACAAGGCAGGCTTCAGCAGTATGTGGAAAGAGAACTTCCAGAAGTACAAGCTGGATTTCGAAGGGGCAGAGGAACTAGAGATCAAATCGCCAACATGCGCTGGATTATGGAGAAAGCCAGAGAGTTCCAGAAAAACATCTACTTCTGCTTCATTGACTATGCCAAAGCCTTTGACTGTGTAGACCACAACAAACTATGGCAAGTCCTTAAAGGAATGGGAGTGCCTGACCACATTATCTGTCTCCTAAGAAATCTATATGTGGGACAAGCAGCAACCGTCAGAACTGGATATGGAACAACTGATTGGTTTAGAATTGGGAAAGGAGTACGACAAGGCTGTATACTGTCACCTTGCCTATTTAACTTATATGCAGAGTACATCATGAGAAAGGCAGGTTTGGATGAAACGCAAGCCGGAATTAAGATTGCCGGAAGAAATATCAACAACCTCAGATACGCAGAGGATACTACTCTAATAGCAGAGAGTGAGGAGGAATTAAAGAACCTCTTAATGAAGGTGAAAGAGGAGAGTGAAAAAAATGGGCTGAAGCTCAACATCAAAAAAACTAAGATCATGGCCACTGGTCCCATCACCTCCTGGCAAATTAGAAGGGGAAGAAATGGAGGCAATGACAGTGTTTATTTTCTTGGGCTCCTTGATCACTGCAGATGGCGACTGCAGCAATGAAATAAAAAGACGCCTGCTTCCTGGGAGGAAAACAATGGCAAACCTAGATAGCATCCTAAAGAGCAGAGACATCACTTTGCCAACTAAGGTCAGGATAGTCAAAGCTATGGTTTTTCCAGTAGTGATGTATGGAAGTGAGAGCTGGACTATAAAGAAGGCTGATTGCCGCAGAATTGATGCTTTTGAGCTGTGGTGCTGGAGGAGAGTCTTGAGAGTCCCCTGGACTGCAAAGAGATCAAACCTATCCATTCTGAAAGAAATCAACCCCGAATGTTCACTGGAAGGACAGATTTTGAAGCTGAGGCTCCAGTACTTTGGCCACCTCATGAGAAGAGAGGACTCCTTGGAAAAATCCCTGATGCTGGGAAAAATCGAAGGGAAAAGGAAAAGAGGACAACAGAGAATGAGATGGTTGGACGGTGTCATCAATGCAACCAAAATGAATTTGACAAAACTCCGGGAGGCAGTGGAGGATAGGAAGGCCTGGTGAGCTCTGGTCCATGGGGTCACGAAGAGTCAGACACGACTGAACGACTGAGCAACAACAACACTGTAGTATTTGCCAATTTCATTATTTAGGATGTCATGCCACCATGACATATCTCAGTGAAGGATTTTGAAGATAAAGATCTCCTCCTCTCTCCTCAAAGTCTGTACAATTTCTGCAAAGCAGCTGTGGTGTCTTTTTCTATTTGAGAAGTGAAGTACACACAGAGAGAAGGAGTGGATGGTGGTTGAGAAAGACACAAATAACCCAATCAGTGCTTCAGATTCCTAGATCCCAGTTAGCTTGGACTCATTTATAGAGTTGCGATAACTGGCACTTTGACACAAAACATTATCCTAACCAATCAAGAACTCTAATGGGAGTTCCAGGAAATGTTTTACCAGTCTAGCTTGTGAGAAAAGTAATGTTCCAATTCCTCATGTGCAGGGAGAAGTGAAAGTTCATATTAGAGATGGTAGTTTGGAATTTATGGATTCAAATCGCCATAATTCTATCTATGTTCTGGGAGTTTGACCGGAGTTCTACCTGCCTCATAGGCTCCTTGCAAACACCTACATTTGATGCACCTGGGATCTGAATCAGGAAGCTTTGAGGCTTAGCTAGACCAAGCTGTACCTAAAAGTCCTGTTCCTGTCCCAGAGCTAGCTGAACAGAGCTAGGCCAAACTAAGCCTCAAAGGTTTTTAATTTAGCCCTCTTACATCTCACTCTTACCAAGGATGGAAGTGAAAAAGGAAAGAAAAACTACCTGGTAAACTAACTCCTTCCAAAAATGAAACAGTGCCTGAAGAGAGGGAGGAAGATGAAGATTTAAATTATAACCTGCTGTAAAGATTTGTGCTAAGTTACATGATTTTGCAGGGAATGTGGAGTCAAGTGCAGCTCATTGATTGTTTCAGTATAAAAACTGGATGAGTAGCAATCTTCAAACTTTAAAATGTGTGCTGAATTGAAGTATCGACATATACTACTGAAAGTGCAATATTAGAATATCACTGCGAGATGAGCTTTGATCCGAACCTTCTCCATAACAATGGACACAACGGGTACCCCAGTGGTACTTCTGCAGGACTGTGTGAAACTGGGGTTATTGAAAAGCTGCTGACCTCCTATGGATTCATTCTGTGTTCAGAATGGCAAGCAAGACTGTTCTTCCACTGTTCACAGTATAATGGCAACTTACAAGAGCCTAAAGTAGGAGATGATGTTGAACTTGGAGTGTCTTCTGACCGGCGAACTGGAAAAACAATTACTATTAAACTGGTGAAGATCAAAACAGAAACATTACCTGAAGAATGAATAAATGGACAAGTTGTGTGTGCTGTTCCTCACAACTTAGAGAGTAAGTCTCCAGCTGCCCCGGGTCAAAGTCCAACAGGGTGTTGGACTACGAACGTAATGGGGAAGTATTCTACTTAACGTACACTCCGGAAGATGTTGAAGGAAATGTGCAGCTGGACTCTAGAGATAAGATAAACCTTATAATTGATACAAATAAACACACTAGTACTGTAAGTGCTTGCAACATTATGTTTGTGCCATGAAGGAAGCTTTTGGATTCATTGAAAGAGGTGCCTTTTCTGGCAGAGCAGCAGAGAGGAAGCAGGTGGTGAGAGGAGCACACGGCCAAAGGGCAGAGAGCTAACTTCCTGTTCTTGCAGGAGCAAGGGGCGGAGTTTTAGCTTTAAATATTTGCTCCCCAAAACAAAAACAAAAAAACAAAACAAAACCCTTATAATTTTTTCTGGGTATAATTGAGTTCCTAAAGCCAAGCTACTCCTGAGGAAGTCCTACACACATTAGCAAGTTAGCACTGGAAACTTCCTGACGTGATTGCAGTTGGAGTAGAGGTGCTTTAGCAGCCCCTACACAGTTAGATTTTCAATAAACAACAAAAGAAGTAAAGAGTCTTACTAGATTAAAAAAAATTAGTGCAAGTTTACATTTTTGAGACCTTCAATACATTTTATTGCACTCGTTAAAATGGAGTTGCAGGGAGCAGCTGTAATTACCTGCAGTACTTGTGCCATGTTTGTTATCTTGACAGAGTGTGTGCAGAACTACATCTGCTGCAAGTGCAAGCTGGTGGTGCTATTGGAAGAGAAGGTCCAGCAGCTGGAGGCTCGCATATCCACCAGCAACATATTAAGGAGCTTGAGCGGTTCCTGGACAGAGCGGAACAGACTACTCAGGTCCAAGAGGAGACAGGGCAAACTTCAGAGGATGAAGTCACTCCCGCAACTCAGGAGGTGGATGGGTGGAGGAATGTGACTCAAAGGAGTAGAAGGCCAAGGCATCGCTCAGAGAGTCTCATCTTGCACAATCAGTTTGAAGCTCTTTCCCTCAGCACACCTCATGAGGCACACATACAGGAAGAATTGGTTCCACCGGAGGATCTCTCCCTCATCACTATTGATGAGATACAAGATCAGGTACATGTTAATGACCAGGCTGCAGGAGAGAAGCTCATTGAACTAGGGGATTCTATAATTAGAAATACGGAGGGATGGATTTGTGAGGAGCATGATAACCGTATGGTCACTTGCCTGCCGGGTGCAAAGGTTGCAGACATCACCAGAAATCTAGATAGCTTGTTAGAGAGAACTGGGAAGGAGCCAGTGGTCATGGTACACGTCGGTACCAATGATGTCGGGAAGGCCAAGCGGTCAGTCTTGGAAGCCAAATTCAGGTTGCTAGGTAGAAGATTGAAAACCCAGGCTTCCAAGGTAGCATTTTCAGAAGTGCTACCTGTTCCTCGTGCAGGACCCGCCAGACAGGCAGAACTCAGAAGCCTCAATGCGTGGATGAGGCGATGGTGTCGAGAGGAGGGCTTTAGATTTGTCAGGAACTGGAGAACATTTTGGGACAAGCCAAACCTGTTCAGGAGGGATGGGTTGCACTTGAATCATGATGGGACCAGATTGCTGGCACTCAACCTCAAAAAGGCAGCAGAGCAGCTTTTAAACTGATAACTGGGAGAAAGTCGACAGGAGCTGAGTGGCATCCGGTTCGGAACACCTCATCCTCGGGGAATGAGGTTGGAGAGGGTAGAGAATCACATAGAGAAGACATAGCAGGTATAGGTATTAGCACTGGGAGAATAACGGAATGTGACAGTTCATCTACTGAAAATAAAAGCTGTGGGGCGAATAGAACAAGGCAGCAGCTGTTGTTGCGGGACCCACTGTACAGGTGCTTCTTCGCCAATGCTCGAAGCCTCCGAGCAAAGATGGGAGAACTTGAACATTTGGCAGCTAGGGATAACATTGATATAACAGCCATAACAGAAACCTGGTGGAATGCGGAGAACCAGTGGGATACAGCAATCCCAGGCTATAAACTCTATAGAAGAGATAGAGGGGGGCGGGTTGGAGGAGGAGTGGCCATCTATGTCAAAGAAGGGGTAAAATCCAGCAGAATGGAGATTGACAGAGGGTCTGACTCCACCATAGAATCACTGTGGGTTAAACTACCAGGTCCAATGAGTTATGTGATCGTTGGAGTATTCCATCGTCCACCAGATCAGAAACTTGAGGGGGACCTTGAAATGAGGAGAGAAATCATGGAAGTGGCTAAAAGGGATAGGATAGTAATCATGGGGGACTTCAATTATCCCCACCTTGACTGGGCCAATGCGAGCTCCAGGCAAAAAAAAAAAAAAAAACTGGGTTTCTCGACTTGCTGAGTGACTGTGCCTTAGAGCAACTTGTCACGGAGCCCACCCGAGAACAGGCAACTCTGGATCTAATATTGTGTGATACTCAGGACCTGGTTAGAGGTGTGAATGTCACTGGGCCTCTGGGGAACAATGACCTTGCTGCTATTACCTTTGCCATGCATGTCGGAGGAAGAGTGTCAACCAAATCAGACATAAAAACCCTTGATTTTCAAAGGGCAAACTTCCCTCAGATGAGGAAACTAGTTAGAGAGAAACTGAAGGGGAAGGTTAGAAGAATCCAATCTCTTCAGAGTGCATGGAGCCTGTTTAAAACAACAATAATAGAGGACCAGCACAAGTGCATACCACAAAGAAAGAAGAGCTCATTTAAGTCCAAGAGGACAACGGGATGGTTAACAAGTGGAGTTAGAGAGGCTCTAAAGCGCAAGGAGAGGTCCTTCTGTAAATGGAAATCCTCCCCAAATGAGGAAAATAAAAAGGATCACAAACTCTGGCAAAAGAAATGTAAGAAGATGATAAGGGAGGCAAAGAAAGACTTTGAGGAATGAATGGCTAGCAATATAAAGGGTAATAATAAAAGCTTCTTTAAATATGTTAGAAGTAGAAAACCTGCCAGAGAACCAGTTGGCCCTCTGGATGGTGAGGGAGGAAAAGGGGAGGTTAAGGAAGACTTGGACATTGCAGAGAAATTGAATGAGTTCTTTGTGTCTGTCTTCACAACAGAGGACCTTGAGCGGATTCCGCTGCCTGAGCCGCCCCTCTTGACTAAAGAATTAAATCAAATACAGGTTAAAAGAGAGGAGGTTTTAGGACTAATTGATAAATTGAGGATTAACAAGTCACCTGGCCCAGATGGCATCCACCCAAGGGTTATTAGGGAACTGAGAAATGAAATTGCAGATCTCTTAACGGTTATATGCAACTTGTCTCTTAAAACGGCCACAGTGCCGGAGGACTGGAGGATAGCAGATGTCACACCAATTTTTAAAAAGGAAGGAGGGGCGACCCAGGAAACTTAAGGCTGTCCCAGGGAAGATGGTGGAAAGACTCATCCAAGAGAAAATCTTAAAACACATAAAAGAACAAACCTTGCTGAGAGAAAATCAGCATGGCTTCTGTAAGGGTAAATCTTGTCTGACAAACCTCTTAGAATTTTTTGAAAAGGTCAACAGGCACGTGGATTTGGGTGAACCAGTTGATATAGTCTATCTGGATTTTCAAAAGGCTTTTGACACAGTCCCTCACCAATGGCTGCTGAGAAAATTGCACAGTCAGGGCATAAGAGGGCAGGTCCTCTTATGGATTGAGAACTGGTTGAGATCCCGGAAACAAAGAGTAGGTGTCAATGGGAAATTTTCACAATGGAGAGAAGTGAAAAGCGGTGTGCCCCAGGGCTCTGTCCTGGGACCGGTGCTTTTCAGTCTGTTCATAAATGACCTGGAGACAGGGATAACCAGTGAGGTGGCCAAGTTTGCCAACGACACAAAACTTTTCCGTGTGGTAAAAACCAGAGAAGATTGTGAAGAGCTCCAGAAGGATCTCTCCAAATGGGGGAATGGGCTGAGAAATGGCAAATGTGTTTTAATGTAACCAAATGTAAAGTAATGCATATTGGGGCAAAAAATCCAAACTTCATCTATCAACTCACGGGCTCTGAGTTATCCGTGACGGATCAGGAAAGAGATCTTGGTGTGTTGGTGGACAGCTCCATGAAGGTGTCTCCCCAATGTGTGGCAGTGGTGAAGAAGGCCAATTCCATGCGAGGGATTATCAAAAAGGGGATTGAAAATAAAACAGCCAACATTATAATGCCATTATACAAAACAATAGTAAGGCCCCACCTGGAGTATTGTGTACAATTCTGGTCACCAGAATTCTGATTGAGGGGGAATATGATTGAGACATACAAAATAATGCAGGGTATGAGTAAAGTGGATGGAGGGAAGCTCTTCTCCCTCTCCCAAAATACCAGAACTAGGGGACATACACTCAAATTGAGGGCTGGGAGAGTAAGAACTGACAAAAGAAAATATTTTTTCATCCAGCGCGTTGTAAGTCTATGGAACTCCCTGCCACACAATGTGGTGATGGCATCTGACCTGGATGCCTTCAAAAGGGGATTGGACAGATTCCTGGAGGAAAAGTCCATCACAGGTTACAAACCATGATGGAGATGTGTAACCTCCAGGGTTTAAACCAGGGTACTTCAAGGGCCAGATGCAGGAGAGTGGTATCATGAGACAGATATCTAGTCTCATGCGCTCCCAAACACATCTGGTGGGGCCGCTGTGAGATACAGGAAGCTGGACTAGATGGGCCTTTGGCCTGATCCAGCATGGCTCCTCTTATGTTCTTATGTTATGGTCTTATGTGAAGGAGATATTCTTTCACTATAGTGAATTCAAAGATGACCTACTAGCCTTACAGCCTGTAGATGATGTGGAGTTTACAATCAAAGACAGAAATGGTAAAGAAGTTGCAACTGATGTAAAACTTTTGCCCCAACGAACTGTTATTTTTGAAGATATCAGCACTGAACACTTTGAGGGAACAGTGACCAAAGTAATTTCAAAAGTACCCAACATAAATCAGAATATTCCACTCACTGCCTGGGCATATAAAAGTTGAGTCTGTGATTCCTAAAGAACTACCATTTGGAGATAAAGATACAAAATCAAAGGTGACACTGTTAGAAGGTGACCATGTTAGGTTCAATATTTCAACAGATTGGCGTGACAAATTGGAACAAGCCACTTCCCAATACGTTCCAACTCACTAATGAGGCTAGAGAAATGGGTGTGATTGCTGCAATGAGGGATGGCTTCGGTTTTATTAAATGTGTTGATTGAGATGCCCGCATGTTTTTTCACTTCAGTGAAATTCTTGAAGTTAACCAGATCCACATTTCAGATGAAGTAGAATTTACTATTTTTCTATAGGGAGAAGGGGTGGCATCCCACAGCAGCCATTCACTTGGCTGAAGACTGACTTTTTAGGACTTGAAATGTCTTTTGTCAGTTGACAGAAGAGACCAGGGAGGGGAAGGGAGTTCTTTTGCCTCCAAGCAGCTCCTAGAAGGGCCCTTGGTATCAAAAGGGATCTCACCATCACTGTGAAAAGTAGTATTTTTGCACCTCCAAGACTTCTTACAAGAGAAGTACCTTGCAAGACATCTGCAAGATTTATGAGGTCCTTCAGAGAAATGCCATGCTCACGTGTTAAAATCTTTACAAATGGGGGGGGGGAGCACACAGATTATCTTCAGTTGATGAGAGAAATGCACAAATGAGGCATGTGAGGGAGTGTGTTCTAGCCCAACATAGGATTGGGTCTTTCACTCTCCAAATGAACTCAGTAAAGACTGCTTTTTAACATCAAAAGCTTCAACGTTTATTTCGGGAACATCAAGAAATGTCAGCAAGTCCAGTTTCACATTCTATGCCTCATCCAGTCTCAATGGAAAACGGAATGGATTAGAACCTTTAAGAGTCTCTGCCCCAGCAGGGGAATTCCACACTCCCTTAGGGTCCCAATTAGATGCAAGTTGTTTCAAGTGTGACCAGCTGGTGCTGGCAGCAGGGGCATTTGGTCGTCGGGTACTTCCTCTGCCAATGATAGTCCTTGGGTCATATTCCTTGCTGGTCCATCTCCCTTCCCAGTCCATCTCCCTTCTCTCCATGTCTTCTCTTGAACTCAATACCTGTGGACCCTTTCCCTCCTTTCTCTTTCTGCCTGGCCCTTTTCTTCTCGAATCCTTTTTCGCCACTCCCGGGTCTGCCTCTCTCATCTCAGTACGATGCTCCTTCTCACTCATCCTTTTACCTCCTGCAATCTGCCTCTTCCCTTGGCATCATTAACCACTCCCACTTATGGGCCCTTGGGTTTTCAAGCCAAAGCCATTCCCATCCTGGAGGTAAGATGCTTGGCCTCCGTCTATCTACCTCATCTCCTGCCTCGGGTACCTCTTTATACCCCTTCTCTTGACATTCCTCCCTGCCATTATCTGACTTCTCCTTTCCTGCCTTTTCTTAACTCCCACCCTCTTCACTTCCAACCTTCAAAAGGTGCAAAAGAGAGCAACTAAAATGATTACTGGTTTGGGGGACCTCCCATATGAGGAAAGGCTAAAACATTTGGGGCTCTTTTGTCTGGAAAAAAGGCACCCGAGGGGGGATATGATTGACACATACAAAATAATGCAGGGCATGAGGAAAGTGGATAGAGGGAAGCTCTTCTCCCTCTCACAAAATACCAGAACTAGGGGACATCCATTCAAATTTAGGGTTGGGAGAGTGAGAACAGACAAAAGAAAATATACTGTGTTTGGGGATTGGACAGATACCTGGAGGACAAGTCCATCACAGGTTGCAAACCATGATGGAGATGTGTGATGTCTAGGCTTAAAACCAGTGTCCTTCAAGGGCCAGGTGCAGAAGACTGGTATCAGGAGACAGAGATCTAGTCTTGTGCAATCCAAGATGCATTTGGCGGGGCCACTGTGAGATACAGGAAGCTGGACTAGATGGGTCTTTGGCCTGATCCAGCAGGGCTCTTCTTACGTTCTTTACTATCCTGCCTTTTCTGCTTCCGACAGTGTCCTGTCCAAGCCCCTTCTGACTGTCTCCTGGGTTTCTCCACATCCCACTGTGCCTTTCCCTGACAGTCCTGTGCTCCTAAGCCATTCTGAGGAGGGGGCAGACAGCACTTGGGGAGAGAGCCCTCCCAATCTGCCTGGTTCTCCACAAGGCACAACATGTATTTCAATGTGTGCATGAAGGAAGATAGATAGATAGATAGATAGATAGATAGATAGATAGATAGATAGATAGATAGATAGATAGATAGATAGATAGATAGATAGATAGATAGATAGATAGATAGATAGATAGATAGATAGATAGATAGATAACACATTTCTTGGTTTGCAAATGTACTATATTATCTCACACATAGTCTATCTACTACCAAGATTATAATTTTCTCTCCTGACAAAGTTTGGTTGGATGCAAAGTATAAAACATATTATTCTCTACTGGGGATTTAAAATCAAAAGGACACTGGCTGAAATTTCAGTGGAATACATTGGAGCTTTACTCCAGATACGTTCTGCACCTATATGAATCTTTGTACTACTGTTATGAAATTGTGTTATTTGGAATGTGAGTAAACAAAAGAAAGAGATGTATAAGCCCTTTCCAAGCATTCTGGGCTGTGTAGTCACCTCTGCCTCTTTCACTCTCTGCCCAGGGAGAGTGTGCATCTGTGAAGATTCTCAGTGATCCAGGTGAATTTATCTGGAATCTGAGTCATGGCAACTGGACTTCTTTTCCTTGAAAGAGAGAAATGTTTCGCTGCTCATCCAAACAGCTTTGTCAGTCTGACGAAGCTGTTTGGATGAGCAGCAAAATGTTTCAATCTCTCAAGAAAAAGAAGTCCAGTGGCCCTGACTCGGATTCCAGATCTTCTGCATGTGGAGATTTTTTCCATGTGAATTTGGCAGTTTGGCAATTTGTGGAAGCTCATTTAGTGGCCCAAGTGGGTGTTCTGCGCTTCCCAGCCCTGCCTTCTTCAGCAGCCCAATGGAGGAGGCACAGCAGGGAAGTGCTGAACACCTCTTTGGCTAGTAAATTAACCCACACCATTCATTCATTCCCATCTCTTACTGAAACCCATCATGAGGTCCTCTCTTATTCAATCTCATCACCTCAGGACAGCAACAAATAGTATGTCCAATGGAGTTTTTTTGAACATTTGAACTGACTGTATTGATTTAATTCTTGTCTAGTTTATATTATTGCACAGGCCATTGTGTAATTTGGAGGGAATTTGCCCCAATAGTTCAGCCACTGCAACCTGGATGCTTTACAAACAGGACAAGCAGGTGGGACCAACCATTCCCTTTGAAAATGTTGTGGACAATAGCCTGAACTTCTTAGGCCAATTTGTTTGATGGGTTTTTTCCCCACTCCAGGGCTTACATTTATGCTGGCTTGGAATATGGAGCAGAATGCTACTGCGGGAATAAGCTGCCAGCCACCCTGGCCAAGGAAGAAGAGTGCAACCATGAGTGTAAAGGAGAGAAAGGGACCCTTTGTGGAGGCATCCACAGGATCTCTGTCTATCGGGTGGAAGAACCACTGGCTGGTCCAAAACGACGTAAGTGATGTAAGGTTCCTTAGTGAGTATTTACTCCCTGGAGGAAAGTGTTCTGCTTATATACCGCCCAATACCACTTCAAGTAGTCTCTGGGTGGTTTACAATTTTAATTACAGAACACAGGCTACACATTGCCGCCACCCCCAATCCCAGCAAGCTGGGTATTCATTTTACTGACCTCGGAAGGGTGGAAGGCTGAGTCAACCATGAGCTGGCTGCTACCTGGGATTGAACCCCAGGTCGTGAGCCCAGTTTTACCTGCAATATAGGCATTTAAGCCCTGCGCCACAGGGCATGTTTCCTATATACAGATGGAAAGAATGCTCTACTGATGATCCATCAGCATTATTGCTGCACCAGCAGTCAAGACGGTTTAGAACAGTGGTGGCAAACCTTCAGCACTCCGGACGTTTTTGACCACAACTCCCACAGTCCTTTGTCATTGGCAGCCTAGGCCCGGAATTCTGGGAGTTGTGGTCAAAAACATCTGGAATGCCAAAGTTGTCACCACCACTGGTCTGGAATATCCTCTTCTGCTCACTATCATTCACAAAGTGGCAGGCTGCAGGGGAAAATCCTAGAAGCCGACTCCTCCCCCCATCAATTAACCGTTTCTCATCCCAATCAAAGTTGTCAGGGCTGTTTTTCAAAAGGTGTGAGTGGCAGTGAGCCCAAGAGGGTCGACCATTCAGACTGCTGCTGTTGGTGGTGCCAACATACAGCCTACCCTTTGCTTTTCAAAGCTTGCCATCCTTTTCCCCTGCATGGGCACAATATTGTGCAGCAATACTGGGCCATTTCCTGTTTTTTTCAAGCAAATCATGAGTACAATATCCCACATTCATAAAGTCGAGTTTTTATTTATTTATTTATTTATTTATTTATTTATTTATTTATTTATTTATTTATTTATTTTGAAGAACTGAATTAACTTAGGCTGACTCAACTCAATGAGACACCTCAGCAAGGAAATTTTTAAGGCCTCTGTTTTAGGTAAAAGGAAGACAAAGGTCCCTGTTTTTCTTTGTTAAGGTAGTTTTCATAAATTGTCCTGCATAAAAAATTGAGAACTAAAGCCCATGCACACACACACACTCCTCTCACAAGCACACATACCAGACACAAAAAGGCTGCCTAACATTTAAGAAACAGGCACGCAACCCCTCAGATGCTTCCAATGTTTAGAAATCTGTGCATCAATGCAGAAATCATTGTAATTTTTTGTAATATGTGAAATGTGTATGCCATTTAGTTGCCCATCATTTAAAATGTGTGCAAAACAACTTTAGCATCATCATTATTATTTTCCTCTTATTTTAGAGTGCCACAAAACATTATTCCATGTGGTGGGATGAGGAGAAGAATTTAGCAGTTTGCTATCTTGTGTGTGTACGATTCATGTCCCTCTTAATTACTATTTTTCTTGGCAAAATTAGCATGGATTTCACACACTACATATCCCATTACCTGGCTTACATGTACCTTATGTACGTCTAAATGCTGATCACCTGGGGGACAAGACCTCAACTGAAACGGTTTGAGGTTTAGCTCGGCCTATTCCACCCAGGCTTCCTGCATAGAAAGAAAACTGCCAGCAAGAACCGCGGGTGAGAATGACCCATTCTGCTGGATTATTGTGAGAGACTCTGTGCTAAGTGGTTGGAAGCATTGCGGCAGCCAGGAAAGCCATTGTGATTCTTGGTTGCATCAACAGAACCATAGTGTCTGGATCAAGGGAAGTGATAGTGCCACTCTATTCTGCTCTGGTCAGACCCCACCTGGAGTCCTGTGTCCAGTTCTGTGCGCCTCAGTTTAAAAAGGATGTTGACAACCTGAAGCCAGTACAGAGGAGGGCAACCAGGATGGTTGAAGGTTTGGAAGAAATGTCTTACGAGGAACAGCTTAGGGAACTGGGAATATTTAGCCTTTCAAAAAGAAGGCTGAGAGGGGATATGATAGCTATGTTTAAATATTTGAAATGATGTCATATTGAAGAGGGAACAGGTTTGTTTCCCATGTCTTCAGAGACTAGGGCGCGGCGCAATGGTTTCAAACTACAGGAAAAGAGATTCCATTTGAACATTCGGAAGAACTTCATGACAGTTAGAGCTGTTTGGCAGTGGAAGATGCTGCCACGGAGGGTGGTGGAGTCTCCTTCTTTGGAGGTTTCTAAGCAGAGGCTGGATGGCCAACTGTCGGGAGTCCCGTGATAGGGGTTCCTGCATGTCAGGAGGTTGGACTGGATGGCTCTTGAGGTCTCTCTCAACTCTATGATTCTGTGATTCTATGGTTAGGCTACTGGTCACAAGCTTGTCCTAGCTGAGTCTCAAAGCTTACTTATTTAAGCCTCTCTCTATAAAAGAATTATTTATTTCTCTTATCCTTGATTTAAAATGGGGAATCTTTTCTGATAAGCCAGGACAGAGTCCATACCTTTCCACCAAAGTGAGAGAGGGGATGAGGCAGCAGAGCAGGGACATCCAGTCGCACACTATTGATAGGAAATTAGTTCTAGCTTGGATGCAAACAAACAAACAAAGAGGAATTGAAAAAATACAGTGCAAGAGAAGACTAAGGCCACAAAGTTTTCCCATGCAGAAAAGCAAGGAGTGTGATAAAAGACAGATGCACCAACGACAGGTCACCCTGGTGTCTGCACCATATCAGAATACTAATCAAATATTGTGGGTCAAAAAGTTGACAAAGCTGGAACTTAGAAAGCATAGCTGTGCAGATGAAAGACACACACGCACACCCACTTGGCTCATCTCAAAAATCAATATGTTTTCATTTTTGCAAGAACAAATCTTAGTAATACCAAGATTTTACAAGACAGGAAAAAGATGGAGGGGGCAGGGAAAGAATTCCATAGCCCCTTGGCAGCTTTCTTTCTGCACAGCTAAATCATGAGAAAGAAAAGGAAGACATACCATCATCACTATCATCTTAGAAGGAAGGGACCCTGTGGATCAGGGGTCCTCAAAGTTTTCAAACAGCAGGCCGGTCCACTACCACCCAGACACCACTGGGGGCAGATCACAGTCCAAAAGCAGCTGTGGAGGCTTGCTTGCTCACAAAACAGGGGGTAGATGGGGGGGGTTGCAATTGGTCCCAGGGGCCGGATTCAGGACCTTGGGGGGTGCATCTGGCCCCGGGGCCTTAGGTTGAGGACCCCTGCTGTGGATCATCAAGTTCAGTCCCGATCAAGGAGGCCCAGCGGGGAAGAGAACTCCTAGCCCCTGGGTCTGCAGCCAGAGGCCTAAGCCATTGGGCTATATGGGGTATGCTGTTAGTGTTTCTTGTGGTCTCTCCTTCACTGCAACAGCATCCCTGTAATTATTCCCAGGAGCATCGTTGCTTGTCAGGATACTCAGTGATTCACTTCAGGAAGCAGGGGAAACTGCAGTCTCTTTGTGCCCTGAACGGAAATTATGTGTAAGAAATATGGGTTCCAGAAACGTGGTGGCTGAGCAAAACCACTGGTAAAGGTTTCAGATCCAAGAAGGTTTTGTATTTGAAATAGCTGAATTCAGAATTTAATCTAACACTGCTGCAACTCTATTTAGAAAAGAGGGTGGAAGTGTGATCTACAGGCTGCATGCTGGTCTTCCCCAGGCAATCTATTTGAAGCTAGCCCAAGATCTCTGGGGCTTTCCATGTGCCTCACATGCACCCACACATCTGATTAAAATAGGCCTGTTCTGCTGTGTTAAACCCTGGTCTGCAGGTTTAATTTTTATTATTACTATAGAGCAATGGGTTATATACTATAGAGCAAAAGGCTGGATAGCCATCTGTTGGGAGTCCTGTGATGGTGGTTCCTTCATGGCAGGGGGTTGGACTGGATGGCCCTGGAGGTCTCTTCCAACTCTAGGATTCTATGTTCTTGGATTGTAAGTCCCCGAGATCCTAGCTAGTAGAGTAAAGCTCCCTGAAGCCTTCACCACTATCTGTACTAGCTAGGATCTCAGGGAATTGCAGTCCAAGAGCATCTGGGGACACAAGTTTGGGAGCCACTGCTCTAAACGGTGTGAGGTTGTTGTTGTTTTAAATGTCCATATTTAAAACCTTTTTTGAAAAGTTAAACATCTTTTTTCACTTAGTGAAGCTTGTTTGCAATGAAAAATGCTACATGTTTCTTAAAAACAATAAAAACGTAAAATTAAAAATTAAAAAAAGTATGCAAACTAGCAGCTCTAAAAATGCCCCTTGGCTCTGCTAAGGTCTGGTATGCAGTGAAGCTGTAGGTCCAGATGTTCCCAGAATGGTCAAGGCCATGTCCTTGTGCATCCAAACTGGCCGTGTCCTCACCCTGATCAGAAATAAATTCAGAGTCTTCCAGGGTCTGAACCACTGAATGGTTTCTAGCCAGTTGTTGAAGTTCAGCTCCTGGCCTTTACCTGGCGCAGTTGCCCATGTTTTCTGAACTCTAAAGCACTGCCACTATTAGCCACAAATTGGCAGTGCTTTACGGATGTAGGCTGCTCTGTAAGATAGTTTGTTTTTGGCAAAGTTGAGTAGCCTTTTTAAAGACTGGATGCAAATGTAATAAGTTACAGACAACATAGTAAATAAACAATCCAATTCTGTTTCTGTCACAGCTCACTTGAGAGCATGTAGGTATATAATTGCCGTCTCGCTCATTATTTGTACCCCATTTTACTGGCAGGTGTGCATGCGTGGGGTGGGTCTGCCAGTCTCTCTCTCTCTCTCCCTCCCCCCTCCCCCCCCTTTGTGTGCATGTGTGTGTACAGAAAATCTGCACTGGGGAACCCATCTGCCAACAGGCAGCTTTTCTTCTGCAGATAGCAAAAGATGCCTTTACTATTATGAAGTATCCTAATAGAAGCGGAATAAAAATAAATAAAAGAAGTACGTAATTATTTTTCTGAAAAACATATGTTCTTATGTTCCAGTCATGTTTAGATTTAACCAACATTAAAGTGTTAATTCATTAACCGCTTATAATGCGTACAATGAATTATCTAAAATGTCTTTCATGGATAGTTAGAACCTCCCCCAGCCCAGCCTGTTGAAAGAAATGCTGTTCAAACATGTAACTTGCTAGAGACGGATGTGTTTCATCAGTATGTTTGCCTTGCTGGTTGGGTGTTTTTTTTGTTTGTTTGTTTGTTTCTTTGCCAGTGTAGAGGGGGTTACACTGAAATCAGTGCTACAGAGGAAGTCCTGACTGAAGGGCTCTCAGAAGGGACCACCTTTGGTATTCAGTGGATATATTCTCCATTTTGAAAGCCTCTTAAGAATTACAAGTGGGGGAGGGGGTTGATCCGAGTCCTTGAGGTTGGCCATCATCCACAATGAGCAAGAGCTGGACAGCAAGATCAGCAACAGGCGCACAGGTCACCTGATGATGATTTTCCTTGCATGGATGAGATGTATCGCAGTTTAGATATAACCACCATTTCAATTACAGTATTTAGGGGATTTATTGGACAGATTCCTGGAGGAAAAGTCCATCACAGGTTACAAACCATGAGGGAGATGTGTCATCTCCAAGCTTAAAACCAGGGTACTTCAAGGGCCAGATGCAGGGGAGTGGTGTCAGGAGACAGAGATCTAGTCTCGTGCGCTCCCAAACGCATCTGGTGGGGCCACTGTGAGATCCAGGAAGCTGGACTAGATGGGCCTTTGGCCTGATCCATCATGGCCTCTTCTTATCAAAAACAGAAAACAAACAAAAAACTTTTCCTCCCTCCCTCCCTTTCTATTTCTTTCTTTCTTTCTTTCACTCACTCAATGTTAGAATCATTCCCATGGTTTTAATCCAGAATTCCATGGAGGATTCTCCTAAGATAGCTCCAGTGAAGTTTTACCCAAAACCTTGCCCTACACACTTCCCTGGCCAGTGGGGTGCAAGTCGGGGAAGGAGTGTAGGCGGGGCTTCCCCACCTCCCCAGGCAACCGGCCAATCATTTGCACTCTGAGGATTCCCTCCCTCCCACCTCCTCGCCATCTCCAATCTCAAAGCACCTGGTTGTTTCACAGGAAGCCCGGTCTTGGGTTTCATTGATGGATTTTTCCGTGGAGCCAGGACTGTCCCAGACTGTTGGGAGAGAATAACAAACAAACAACAAAACTATCCAGTTGTGAGAAGAAAAGCACAAGGCATAGTTGGTTTGGATAGCCTCTGGATAGCTTCCGACATCTTTCAGATCCACAGAACTGCAACTGGAGCCTGCATGTTTCCATCTCTCAAGTGGACAAAATAATAACAGATTTTTTAGCTTTTTGGAAGCAGCAATGATCTCTGGGCCTTGGGGGGGAAATAATGAGTATGAAAAAGTGATTTGACCACAGTAGTATCCAAACACACATATGTGCTCCCCCCCACCCAAAGGTGTTTCATAACTCAAATACCATTTCTTTCCTAGTGCAAATCGTGAGTAGATTTGCAGATTTTTATCTAAAGCTTTAAAAACGATGCAGGTGAAAATCAGCTGACAGCCTACTTCATAAGGAAACCGAGTCAAAAAAACAATTGCACTCCCCTCCACTACAGTGGTGGTGGAAGTTGTGGATTTTCATTTTAACTCTTCTCTGTAAGTCTCTTTTGACAGGCAGGCCCTGTCAGGAGGAATCTGATCCTTTCAGCCTTGCAGGATGTGAAGTGTGTTTTCTTCACTTTCCAACTCAATGCTGTTTATTACTGGCAAACACTGACTGTCTACGCGAACAGAATCCAAGACTAATATTATTCCTGTGATAGTGAGTGGCTGCTGTGGTTGCTGCTGCTGAAGAGGGACTTATTTTATGTCTCTGCAGGGCGAAATGTCATCTATCGAGGATGTTTTAAGGCACCACAAAATTTAACGAATATCTTGCCTGCCTCTTTGATACATTCCAATCTGACGGTAGAAATATGCTCAGAATTTTGCTCCACAAAGGTAAGGACTTCCTCCCCCCCCCTTGTGTCCTTGCAGGCTACGGCACCCATCATCCTTGCCTCCTCAACATGTTTCCTGGGCCTGATGAGATTTGGAGTCTGGCAACATCTGAATAGCCACCGGTTCTCAATCTCAGTCTCAGCAGAGAAAAACTGAACCAAAATTGGGTCCCCAGAATCCTAAACTTAGATTGCCAATGGCAAAGGTTTTGATCCTTCACAGCTACTAAGGCAGGAGTATAAATTAAGTGTATTCATTGTCTAGATCAGGCATGTCCAAACAGTCCTTTGTCATTGGCAATCTAACCTTAGGATTCTGGGAGTTGTGATCCAAAACATCAGGAGGGCCAAAGTTTGGACACGCCTGTTCTAGATTAAGGATGAAAATTGATACCAAGATGCAAGGGCACTGTATTCTGTAGCCTTGTGCCCCTGTCTCCAGCTTCTGACACTTGCTTGTCCTCCAGTTTTCTGTGTGGAGAAAATTAATATTTATATGCACAGAAGTCTCTGCATCAGGGACTCTTCAGACCTCTGTGAAGAGAGAATAGGCAAGTAGCAAGGTTCATGGTGAGGAAAAGAAGCAAGCAGAAGGAGGGCTAGGGAGCCAGCTCCAGGAGTCAGCCGGCCAGCAGAATGGGTGGGGAGTGGAAGCTGTGTGTTTCAGCTACCACTGTCAAGGTAGTGGAGTCCAGGATGGGTGACATCAGTTTCATGGTGGAATTTTAATGGCTAACTTCACACATTGTGGTCTGAAGCGATGATGGTAGTAGAAAGAAAGAAAAACCTAATCTCAGGTGGATTCACTCTGTAAAGACTCCATGATCCTTAATCTGCTAAACCCAAACAGTCCTGCTAATAACAAGCCACTTGTGGCATATACAGTAACACAAGCAGAGTTCCATGTGTGTGTTATGCAAACACGCGTGCACGCATACGCACAGAGAGAGAGAGAGAGTCATATATGCATGTAATGGTTTTGCTATCAAAATGTTATTTATTTGTTTACTTGATTTTTATACTTATTTGGCTAAAGGTTACTCTGGGCGTTTTACAGCATGAAAGTAACACTAATAATCATTGCACAACATAAATAATTCAAAATAGGCAATACAGTACTTTTTTAAAAAATGTAAGAACAGTTAAAACTAGGGTAATAGTTTCAGTGGTCTCTACAGATAGAACAAGACAGTTTTTAATGATTTCTTTTTAAAAAAACTGCCACAGAAGAGGCTAGGCAGATGGTAGGTAAAGAGTTGTTCCTCATCCTGCTGAGGAGCAACCATTGAGAAAACTCAGTTCCCTGGATTTTTTATCCCTAAAAAATAAAATTGAGAGGTGTCTTAAGATATCACCTGTCTTCTGCTATTTAATTTTATATAAAAAGCTTAATATATAAAGAAATAAAGGTGGTAGGAACAAACTTAAGAATATTTAAAATATTCATTTCCAAACCTATATTGGGAAAAAGATCAACGTATACTGCTGACCCACAGCCCCCCAATATAGTAACTGATTTTTGTAATCATTTTTCTATGCCATCAAGTCAGAACTAACTTATGGTGACCCTAATAAGGCTTTCAATGTGAGATATTTAAGGGGTCACATTCCCAGGTCCCCTGGTGTGTTTTCATGATCCAGTGGGGATCAGAACCCTGTTCTCCTTAGCATAGCTGTCAAGTTTTCCCCAGCGCTGGCCAGGATGGGAGGAGAGAGGTGTAATGCGCGCATGGATAAACATACACAGACACGTGCACACACACACACACACAACACTCACTTTGCCCCTCCTACCTCACCGAGCTGCAGCCACAACAGCTCATTCCCCCTCTACCCAGTCCCCAGCCAAACCCAGGGCAGCTTCACAGGCACCGCTTTCCCTGCTCGGCAGCTCGGCACAATGTCAGCAAACAGCCTCCCTGTCAACTGCTTCCACCTGGGACATTTCCAGAAAAATAAGTGTCCTGGCAAGACGGTGGGGAAAAGGCTGAAAAACGGGGGTGTCCTGGCCAAAACGGGACACTTGACAGGTATGATCCAGAGTCCTTGTCCATCACTGTATCTATTACACCCCACTGGTAGTTTACTGAGGTTAAAATTGTAGAAAATCTGTTTTGGTAAACCCATCCTTGGTTCTATAACTAGATTATAGATAACATACTATTACCACATCAATTGAAGAAAGGAGATGCCAAAACGTTTGCTTAAATACTTCTGTTTCTTCATCACGTGTGTGTGTGTGTGTGTGTGTGTGTGTGTGTGTGTGTGTGTGTGTGTGTGTGTGTGTGTGTGTGCATCCTTTGTTTTCAAAGAGGACCATTTATTTATTTATCAGATTTCTATACTGCTCCCATTAGTGCCAAGCACACTACTCTGTGCAGTCTTACAAAAATAAAACATAGAGAAAACACACGGCATTAAAAACCACTAGGTACAATGCAATAGAAGAAGATGGTGCAAGCAGAGACATAAAAACCCAATCATATTACATTTACCATGTAGAAAACAAGAAATTAAGGTTGAGCAGTATTCTATTGAGAGGGACACCCAGGTGGCTAAATAGTCCAATAGAAGCGCCAAAGACACGGAAACACTGGGGGCAGGTTTGTGTATCCTTATTTGAACATTTTCAGCCTCATGTGTCATAAAAAAAAATGTTGGCCTTGAGTGACAGTTATCAGTTCATACTGTTGACACTAAAGTCCTTGAAAGATGTCTTAATTGTTTCCTTGAATGGTTCTGCTACACAATCAAGTACTGGCAACAAGCTCCCCATAAAAAATATACTTTCCGAGATGGTCATCCAACATCCAGTTGAAGCATCCAACTGAAACTGCTATTATTTCAAGTTTGTAAAAATGCTTGTCATCAGTGGTTGCTTCAAATCTTAAATGTAAGGGACTTTATCCTGCCATTTTGATGTTGAGAATTCTCTGTACACAGGGACAATGAACATTTTGAGCTTTCTTGCAGCGACATAGCAAGGTTTTGGAAGGCCTGGGGACAAAGTTGTTTTTGCGCCCCTCTGGCCCTCCCCAACCCCATTGCATCCACCCAACAAGGGGGGGCAGGCATGTGTTTGTGTGTGTGTGTGTGAGCGTGCGCAGGTGCCTTACCTTTCTCCCATGGTGTGCCCAGATGAAGACAAGGAAGAGGAGGAGGAGGAGGGCACCACAGCCACCGTGCTCCCCGCACAACTGCCTGCGTGCTTGCTTCGCTGCTCGCCTGGCGCATGGTGGAGAAGGAGGAGGCTGCAGTGGAGTAGGTCCCATCAACAAGCCTTAGCCCAGGGAAAGGAGGACTGCTGGCGCCCTCAGCTTGCTTTGTCAAGGGCAAATGCACCCTTCCCCCAGATAAGCCCTTGCTTTCTTGCATAGGGTTGACAGATGGTCCATGTCTCCACTACTTTAGGGAATGGCGGCTTTGTACATCTTGAGCAGAAAGGAAAGATTGAGTCCATGTCAAATCCACACAAATGATCAAAGTCTTTTGGATGCTCCTTACAGAAGCCATATCAGCTTTCTAATAAGGGGCCTCTCTCCAAGTCTGGGATGAAATAGTTCAAAAGAATTCTTGCCAGCATATTTCAAGCATTATTTAGATCAGGGGTGCCCAACCTTTTTGTAAGGAGGGCCAGATTTGGTGGCTGAGAATGTGTCAGGGGCCGGTTGCTCCCCGACCCTGCCACCCCACTGCAAGCTTCACCCACTGACCTCTAAGCCCCACCCACTGACCCCTTGCAACCCCACCTGCAGGAAGGAAAGGGGGACCAAGGGAGGGAGGGAGGGAGGAAGGTAGGGAGCAAGGGAGGGAGGAAAGAAGGAAGGTGGGGACCAGAGGAAGCACAGGGAGCCGTGGCAGCAGCCCGCGTGATGGCTGGCCGGCCGGCCGGCCCAGCCCAGCCCCACAAGCTTCCTGGCGGTGCTGGTGGTGGTGGCCCGCCCCTCGCCCGCCCACCCATCCCCACAAGCTTCTGCTCACCGGCCGGCCCAGCCCCTCAAGCTTCCTGGTGGTATCAGTGTTGGCGGAAGATTTTTTTAAAAAACATGGGGCGAAGGAGGGGAGGGAGGGGCAGGCAAGCCAGCTGCGGGCCACTCAGAATGGGCTGACAGGCCGGATTTGGCCCCCAGTACGGACTTTGGGCAGGCCTGATTTAGATGCCTTGGTGGTTGCCCAACATTAAAAGTGCCCTTTCTGTTTCCAAAGGTGGACAGTTGTTACACCTTGTGTTCACATTTGTTGACACAAATATTTCAAGCACCTATCTTGAAATAGGTGGTTAAATTGTTGGAGATGTTTATTAGCACTTGTTGCAGCCTACTAATTGCCTCCACATCAATTTCTTGGCTGAAAATAATTGGAGGAGGGCTAATGTTAGCTCTGTCTTCAAAAAGGGCAAAAATAGGTACCTGGGAACTATAGGGCAATCAGCCTGACATCAATCCCAGGAAAATTTTAAGACAAATTATAAAGCGGTCACTATACAAGCACCTAAAAACAATGCAATATCTAGAAGCCCACACAGATTTGTCAAGAACAAATCCTACCAGATGAATCAGCTCTCATTATTGATTGGGTAACCACCTTGATAGAGAGGGGGAATGCTGTAGAAATAATATATCTTTACTTCAGCAAAGCCACTGGCAAAGATTCCTATGATAATTTAATTAGCAAGTTAACTAGGTGCGGGATGAATGGAACAACTCTTGGATGGATACACGATTGATTACAGAATCATACCGAGAAGGGGATGATTTATGACACCTTCTCTAACTGGGAGGAGGTAACCAGTGGCTCCAGGGCTCGTCAACATTTTTATTAATGACCTGGATCAGGGGGAGCGGGGAATGCTAATTAAATTGGCAGATGAAACAAAGTGGGTGGAGTAGCTAATACCCTGGAATACGGAGGCAAAATTCAAGATGATATTAAAAGGCTTGAACACTGGGCTGAAAACAAGAGGATGAAATTCAACAGGCATAAATGCACATAGGTAAAAGAAGCAAAACATGCAATTACAAGATGGAGGATATCTACCTCAGCAAGACTAGGAAGGAGAATGATCTTGGTATCATCATAAATCACAAGCTGAACATGAGCCAACAGTGTGATGTGGCTACAAAAAGGTGCAGGAATAGAAGCATAGTCTGCAAAGCACGGCACTGGTCATTCCCACTCCCCCCAACACTGGTTAGGCCTTATGTTGAGTATTGTTTTGAGTTCTGGACACTGTACTTCAAGAAGGATGCTGACAAAATGGAACAAGTTCAAAGGAGGGGAACAAAGCTGATTGGAGGCTGGAAACCAGATATGATAGCACCTTTCAAATAGTTGATAGGCTACAATACAGAGGAGAGACAGGATCTGTTCTCGATCAACCCAGAGTGCAAGACACACATTAAAGGGCTCAAGTTACAGGAAGCCAGATTTTGGTTAAATCTCAGGAAAAACTTCAAAATTGTTAGAACAGTAGGGTATTGGAAACAGTGACCCCAGGAGGTGGTGAGGGCTCCCACACTGGAGGCATTCAAGGGAAATATAGACAGTTACTTCACGTCCCATTCATCGCAGTTTGCCGTCCTGCTTGGGACCGGTACGAAAAAATATTACTGCACGTCTATTGTGACGGTGGGAGTTCGTCCCGACCACGCCCCCTGAACTGGGATTCAAGCGTGATGAGCCATACCTCTCCCTGACCTCGGGAATTCTTTTGTCTCGGTTCCTGTTTCGAGATAAGTTCTTGTGAAGTAATGCTCGTCACGCAATGTGCACATTCTCCATCTAGTGGCAGGAGTGCGAAGTTGCATTCTCCAGTACAATCCCAATGGTGTAAACAATGCATCGCAGAGAGGGAAGAAGGCATAAAACCTCAAACTTTTCTGATTAACGCATGAAAGGCAAAGTTATGGAGAATCGAAAAATGGAAGGTCGGACCAAAAATAAAAGGGAAAACGAAGGCAGATAAGTACAGATGTTGTCACGAAACAAGGACATGAAGTAACAGTTGTCACAATATCATCAATCACACCCATGGGTAAATGGAAACAGGGACAGAACCGGGACAAGACCATGTGACCGCGAACGACGTTATCACGAAACGAATTTATTCTTGGAACGAGGAAGGACGTGAAGTAACCATCATAGACAAGCACCTGGCAGATCCCCTTTGTTTTGTGCACCTGCCTTGACCAGGTGATTTGACTCAATAATCTCCCAGCATCATGAGTCTACGATTCTAAAACATTTTGAAAACACTTAGTCCATCTCTGTAAAACATATGACTTCTCCTGATGCATTTTGATCCACTTATGATGGGAAGGACAACACACAGTTTGGGCACAAGATTCCTTCTAAGGCTCATGCACTCTCCCCTCCCTTTCCTCTGTGTGGGAGCAGGAAAGCCCTGCACACCTATGCTGGGGGGGGGGGTATCGTACATGTGTGCCTAGCATGCTTGTGTATATATGGAAGGGAGCCCCATGCAGCAGGAACAAACATTAGAGGCTTAAAAAAATAATTTATCCATGCTCCACAAAGCCCAGAATCCCCTCTGTCTTTCTGCTGACTTGTGAATTCTGCATCTCTTGCAGTTGTGAATGCAACTTCAGATATATTTTGTGGAAAGTTGCTTTATTGGCAAGTAGTTTTGTAGTTTTAACTTCAAAGTGTTTTTCTTCAATAGGATTTGCAATTTCCTCATAATTCTCATCAAATGGTTACAGGCACATATCTTAGGTCCAAGAGCTTTCATGGTAGTGCTACACACTGGGTAGAAAGGTTTTTTTTTTTTTGCTTATCATCAGTGTTTTCGCTTCTCACTGGAATTTTATTCATATTTGAATTTAATTTTGTCTGCAGAAACAAGCTGGGTACTTCACATTTTGAAGCTGAGGAGCCAATAGGCCATCCAACACTTTGCTCCACAAATGATGTAGTGTGTGCATTTTTTCTCTGTGGGTGTCTAATAATACCATAGATGCTATTAGCTCTACTGGGGATACATCCAGATTGCTCTGCTTCCATTTTGCAGTAAAAAAATGGAATTGAAAACGTTGTCATAAGCTAATTGTGTTTGCTGCGAATCCTCAGGAGAAGTAAATCACCGTTGTTAACCATTTCCATTGCCACGCTTTCCAGTGGCTCCATCCACTTTTGAGGATCTGATCTGAGCCAACAGAGGCACTGAAGTTGCCAACAATTATCAGCTTCTTGGATTTTTTGGAGTCAAAATCAGTGTAAGATTTGTCTTTGATGCCATCCCTGTTGGTCATGGTTGGACTGTAAGTGTATAGGAATCGCAACGTGCCGGACCGGGAAAGGGATGAGCCCATTGATTTGCCATATCTTGCCAGAATAGTGGTTTCTAGCATTTTCTCAACTTGATCCTAAAAAGGGCTGCTCAGCCACTCATGGGTGATTGGACTCTGTTGGTGCTTCAGTCTAGCTGTGACAGAACATTTACCCATAGCTGCCTGTGTGCAGGTGTGTAATTTTCACAATAAATTATTTCCTTCTTTTCAGAAATTTCAAAATTTCTTTTCAGAATCTTTTATGCTATTTCTTAACATCTCTAAAAAGCTAATTTCTTAGGTGACACGATCTATTTTATTTATTTATTTATTGTATTTCTTGACCGTACTGCCTTTCCAACAGGAAACAAAACCAAAGAAGATAAACAGATAAAAACAAAATAGAACAGGTAAACACAGGTAATCCTGGCAGGAGGGACTGCGGGAACAAAAAAGAACATAAACAAATACTGTATAAAACGTCATTTATTTATTTATTTATTTATTCTTGAGTTTGTATCCCGCCCATCTTCCCAACGGGAACTCTGGGCGGCGAACATGGCTGAGCAATTCAGCAAATACAGATAGGAAATACAAACAAGGGAATAAAAGACGAGACCAACAAGTCAATAGAAGTAAATAAAACATATTAAAAAAGCAGAGGCGAGGCGCACCCTTAAATTCAAACTCGTCGCTGCTATCAAATTCAACTAAATATCGATGGCGGATTTAGAAGAGGGAAAAAAAAGGGGGGGGAGGGCTAAGCTAGGTCACCAAAGGCCTCGCGGAATAGGATGGTCTTCACCGCTTTGCGGAAGGCCAGCAGGGACTCTGCAGAGCGCACTTCGCAAGGCAGAGAGTTCCATAAGGATGGAGCGGTCACCGAGAAAGCTCGGTTCCGGGTAAGGGACCGCCTGGCCTCTCGGGGGGATGGAACCTGCAGCAAGTGCGCTCGCGACTGCCGAACCGGTCGGGCCGATGTTGACCGCTGGGCGATCCGCTCCGCCAGGTAGTCCGGACCCAGGCCATGGAGGGTTTTATAAACTAAAACCAAGACCTTGAATCTGATCCGGGAGGCAACGGGTAGCCAATGCAGCCGGGCCAGCACCGGGGTGATGCGGTCAAAGCGACGCGCACCCACCACCAGTCTGGCCGCTGCATTTTGCACCCGCTGCAATCGCCGGAGGAGAGTCAAGGGCAACCCCATGTAGAGAGCATTACAGTAGTCCAGCCTCGAGATCACCAGCGCCTGGACCACTGTCCTCAGGGAGTCCCCGTCTAGGTAGGGGCGAATCTGGGCGATCTGGCGAAGATAATAGAATGCGGACCTGGTCACAGCCGCCACCTGAGCATCCAGGGACAAGGCAGGGTCCAGGATCACGCCCAGATTCCGGACCCTCTCCGCCAGATGAAGGGAACTCCCTCCAAGCTGGGGAGGGGCCCTCATACCCAGACGGGGAGCTCCCAAAGAACATCACCTCGGTCTTCCCAGGGTTGAGTTTGAGCCTGTTGGCCCTGGTCCAAGCCATGACTGCCTCCAGACACTGGTCGAGGGACCGGACAGCTTCCACTGCAGAGGTGGAGAAACAGAGATAGAGCTGCGTGTCATCAGCGTACTGATGACAACGCAGCCCAAATCTCCTGATGACCCCGCCAGCGGCCTTACATAGATGTTAAACAGCATGGGGAGAGAGACGAGGCCCTGCGGAACCCCACAAGGGAGTGTCCACGGGGCCGACAACTCTCCTCCATGCTGTACATACTGGGGCCGACCCTGAAGGAAGGATCGGAGCCAACTGAGAACGTTGCCTCCGATCCCAACCTCCCGGAGCCGGTCCAGTAGGATACCGTGGTCGACGGTATCAAAGGCCGCTGACAGATCCAGGAGAACCAACAGGGTAGAGCAACCCCTGTCGGCCGCCCGGATCAGGTCATCTTGCAGCGACCAGAGCTGTCTCGGTACCCGGCCAGGCCTGAAGCCAGACTGGCAAGGATCAAGGCACCGTTGTTCCTCCAAGAATGATTGAATCCGCACCGCCACCCCCTCGATGACCTTGCCCATGAAGGGAACGTTGGCGATCGGTCGGTAGTTGGACAATTGATCCGACGCCAATCCCGGTTTTTTCAAAATGGGCTTGATCACCGTCTCCTTCAGACGAGAGGGGAAAACCCCCTCGCTGAAGGAGGCGGTGGCGATGGCAGCGGCCCACTCGGGTATGCTCCCTCCGGCAGATTTGATGAGCCAGGATGGGCAAGGATCGAAGGGGGTGGTCGCGGGACGGCAATGGGCAATAGCCCTGGAGGCATCCAAAAGAGAGACAGGTCCAAACTCAACCAGTTGAGGAGAGCGGGGGGGTGAGGGAGCTGGGGATGGCGAGGGGGGGCTAGTGTTACTGGAGTCAAAGTCGGCGCGGATGGCCTCTATTTTAGATCTAAAAAAGACTGCGAAATTCTCACTACTGAAATCAGTAGGAGGAGGCCTAGCCAGACTAGGATTGGTGAGGTCCCGAACCACCCGGAAGAGTTCTGCCTGGCGGTTCGAGGCCTCACCAATTCTCAGGGAGTAATAAGATCTTCTAGCCTCCCTGATCGCTCGCGAGTAGCGCCTAGTCTGGATCACAACAGCAGTCTTGTTATTCTCCGTCCGGCTCTGTCTCCAGGTGCTCTCCAGTCTCCTCCGTTCCTGCTTCATCGCTCTAAGCTCCGCCGAGAACCACGGCGAAGCTCGAGCTCTGCCACGGAGGAGACGCTTGGGGGCGATTCGGTCGACGGCACTGGCAGCTGACTCAAACCATTGGTTGGCCAAGGCCTCGGCCGAATCGTCAGCCAGACCACCAGGAAGCTCCCCGAAGGCTTCCCGGAACCTGACCGGATCAAGAAGCCTTCGGGGGCGTGCCCAAACAGGGGGCCGTTGGTCCCCGCGGGGAGGGGCTGCCACCGACAGGGAAAAAGACAGCAGGTGATGATCTGTCCATGACACAGGAGAGGAAGCAATGTCCCTCACCTCCAGATTGGAATCCCCCGACTTGGAGGTAAACACCAGGTCCAAGGTGTGCCCGGACCTGTGGGTAGGGCAAGAAACAAGCTGGGATAGATTCATGGACGTCATGGTGTCCATGAATTCCAGAGCTACACCAGCGAGCCCATCGCCAGCATGCACGTTGAAGTCCCCGACGACCAAAAGCCGGGGGGACTTCAACAGCGCAGCGGCGATGAACTCCGCGAGCTCTGGTAGGGATTGCACTGGGTTGCGGGGAGCGCGGTAACCCAGTACAATGCCAAATCTATCCCGCTGTCCCACCAACAGGTGTAGGCATTCTAACCCCGGACTCACCAAAGTCGAGGCCCTGGTCACAAAAAGCGATTCCCTGTAAACGATGGCGACCCCTCCCCCCCTCTGACCCTCCGGCCTGCCAACTCCCTGAACCAGAAACCCGGGTGGGCACAGCTGGGCGAGGGAAGCTCCCCCCTCTGAGCCCACCCAGGTCTCTGTGATACAGGCCAGGTCGGTCCTGCTGTCAACAATGGTGTCAAAGATGACAGCGGTCTTATTGTGGACCGACCTGGCATTAAGAAGGAGACAGGTCATGCCGGAGGCGCTGGTGGAGTGGCTACCGGACACGTGGCGGTGGACTGGGGAGTCAGAACGCGGGACAGGCGCAAGTTGCCTGACCCTAGTTCTTCTTAACCGACCAACTCCCCAGTTCTGAGCATATCGTCCACGGCCCAACACGGTTGGTATTTGAGTCCCTGCGGTCATGGTGATCTAGCAGGAAAGAAGAAAAAAAAAGGCAAATACAGAGGGTACAGGTAAATACAGAATTAACAAACAATGATAATTAAGCAGGAGCAAATAATAAGTAATAAACTAACAAACAATATACTAACCAATAATAAAAAAAACTATAGGTTAAGCAACTGGGCAAGCTGCCAAATATAGATGCAACACACCTGGAATTAAGTAAGGTGGATCTAGCCAGGTGATTTCAAGGCTGAGCTGATAATATCAAGGGCACAGAAATTGGCAGATTGCCTAACAGACCAGTACCCTATAACGAAAAATAAAGAGGCCAAAGCAAAATAAGTAAGATACATAGGCAAAAGAACAAAACCAAAAATAAAATAAAGAAATAAAATAGAATAAAATAACATAAACAATTGAGCGTAAAGGCCAGGTACTGATGGAAAACCGGGTAGAACGGAGGAGGGGGGGAGAGAGAGGGGCAGAGGGACAGATTGAGCTGGGGGGCTATGGGGGAAAAAAGAAAGGTGATGGTAAGAATAAAATAAGAGTAGGAAGGGGCGAAAGAAAGCGAGGATCCGCAGCATAGGGTCACCCATTGGAAATCCTACCTCCTCCTCCCCCTCCACCCCCTCCCCCCCAAGTCCCCCAAATCAAGCCCTATCCCTCAGGCGCTTTGTCTGAGATAAAAGTTGAGGGGAAGTCCGGTCCATGCAGCGAGGCTGGAGATGAAAAGCCGCCATGCCGTGCCCAAATCCCAGAGAAGGAGAGAAGGGGGGAGGATGCGATGCCGGTGGCCGAAAAGTCACCCGAGTATCCATGCCGCCAGTGGCCGTTCCACCAACCGACCCCCCCAGACTTGCCGCCGGAGGCTGGAACAACAAAGAAGAGACGTCGGACCCTGAGGCAGCCAAAAGGACTCCGGAAGAATCCGGGAGGACTCGCCGGCGGCCGAACCTCCGCCCGAGCTTCCGAGCCGGGATTGAGAGCCAGGAGTTCACGGGCGAACGAACCACCGCCCGGGCGCCCGAACCAACGATTCGCCGGTGGCCGAAATGCCGCCCGATTGCCGGCTCCAGCAGCCAGCGAGCCCAGCCATCGCACAGACCTGCCACAGAATATGGCAAGATGGTAAACGCCAGCAGAGCAATGGAGGCGGGCGGCCAGCGCGACATCCAGCTCTTCACCATAGCGCAGCGCCGGCCAGGTCGTAAAGGGGCCCGTCAGCAGCCAGATGAAAACAAGGGCAAACAAAGTCCCACGGCTGGAAGGGATCCGAGGCAGGACGGGTCCCTCGCGATCAGTTGGAGACAGCAGCGAGCTGGCAGACAAGAGCCTGGCGGGACCCCCGACAGGGCTCCGGCAGTCGACGACACCAGCGCACCAGGCGCCGGCACACAGCAGTCCCGGGAGGGAGCCAGGGTGGCGGTCACGGACCGCGGGCCCCCAGGTCCTCAAAGACAGCCAGAGGTGCAAGCCGGACCACTCTCGATGCTCTCTCCACGGCACATCCGGAGGTCGAACCACGGACAACCGAGGGGCACGCCGCATGGTAGAGTTATGAAAGCCGCACGAGAGGGAAGGGACGCTCAGCAAATAGGTACCTTGAAGCGGCGGCAGATCGGATGTTAAGCCGCGAGATGACAGCTCAGGCCAGATGTTCAGGCTTCCGATTCGACCAGTCAGTCGCTAGGTTCGCTTTTGGTCGCCTAGCTGAGCCCCTTTTAACCCCCCTCTCCGTGCCCGAAGATGAGACCTGGCCGAGCCCAGCAAAATTAAAGAAAAAACATCACATTCGGCAGCGCAAAATGTAAAATTATGTGAAAGCACAAGGGCGCGCTGAAAAGACCGTGGCAGCTGCCGATCGCCATCTTGAATGTAAGATGGTAACAAGCGATTGCCATAAGCCTTTTTGAAAAGCCAAGCTTTTAATGCTTTTCTGAAGGCAGAGAGGGGCTCAGCCAGGCGTGTCTCACTGGACAGTTTATTCCAAAGAGCCAGGGCAGCCACCAAGAAGGACCGATTGCAAGTTAACACCTTACGGGCCTCCCTAGGTGTGGCTACCCAGAGCGAGAGAGCCGGCGAGGCTCTGGTGGGTCAAGCCACCGCTGACCCTTGAGTGATCCACTCCACCAGATATTCAGGTCCCAAGTCATGGAAGGTTTTGTAAACCAAAACCAGTACCTTGAGCCTTATTTGGGACTCAGGAGGCAACAGGTAATCAATGCAAATCTGCCCACAACACCCACCAAACTGGCTGCTGCATTTTGCCCCCACTGCAGTGGCTGAATAAGGGTCAAGGAAAGCCCCATGTAAAGACGGTTACAGTAATCTATCCTCAAGATGACCGGCGTCTGCTCTACTGTCCTCAGGGAGTCCCCGTCAAGGCACAGGCGAATCTGGGCGATAAGCTGGAGCTGGTAGAAGGCCGACCTGGAAATGGCTGCCTATGCATCTATACATTTAAACAAGTACATTACTCTGTTCCAGCGGTTCTCAAACTGGGTGCCATGAGCGTATGCCAGGGGTGTTGTGGCAATTTCTGGGTCAAATTAACTAAACTTCCCATAAACAAAGGAAAGAATGAAAAATTCATCCAAACAGTTTCATTCATTGCATTAAAGACAACTGAGCATTACATTTGCACTGTTTTTCCTTCTTTTCCTAAGTATTGAAACCACTTTAAGGGTATATTTGCCATGATTTTTTTTAGCCCAAAAAGGGGTGCATTGGTGAAACAAGTTTGAGAACCACTGCTCTATTCCGTCAGTTCATGCCTCACATAAATACTCTATCCCCATTAGTATCCTGCTGCTTGCTCCTCTTACGTTCCTATCATTTAGCTCCACTGTTTTGCCTGCGATGAAGGGCTGAGTCCAAAGCAGACAACATTCTCCAGTAGAACAGCTGCCTGCTAGGTATGTCAAGAAAGCATTTTATTAATTTTATTAATAAACTTTGTTTTTTTAAAGAATACTTGTATTTTTTGGCTGGCTTGACTAACATGGCCCCTTGGAATCCTCACCTCTGGATGGGAGTGAGAAAAAGGATGCTAAAAGAATCTGGTTTTTTCCCCTCCATCTGTGATGTTAGCTGATGCTTTGAGAAGCTGCTTCTCTTCTGTTCTTGAGACTGCTGCTGGCTTAGCTTAGCACGCTAACTAGTCTTATTAATAACCCACAGTCCCCACTTTAGTCTTCTCTGAAGCAGAAAGTGAAAACAAGACAGTGTGAAGCCATTTATGTTGACATCAACAGATGTTGGCATCTGTTTAATGTCTCGGCCTGGAAGAGAGCCTTGGGGTTTCTCCATAAACTACACTGTTGTCCCACACAGAGGCTGATCTGTCTTGGAGAGCAGCTTTAGAACTATTTCACAAGTTGGAAGATTAAGGCAATCTGTATCAAATACTCTGAGTTTATATTTTCCATATAAACACAGCCCATTTGCTCTTTCTCAAACCACTTCTATAAAGATTATGAAGTTTTCTTGATTTCAGCAGGTGTTGTGGTTTTTATGTGCTATCAAGTCACCCCCAATTTATGGTGACCCTGTGAAGGAGCGGTCTCCAAAATACCCTGTCCTCCACTGCCCAGCTCAGCTCTTGCAAACTCTGGCTTCCTTTAGGACAGTGGTTCCCAATCTTGTGTCCCCAGGTGTTCTTGGTCTACAACTCCCAGAAATCCTGGCCAGCACAGCTAGTGACGAAGCCTCTGGGAGTTTCATTCCGAAAATATTGAAATACAGTGGTACATTGTATAAAGGAATTAATTGGTTCCAAACAAAATTACATTAAGCAAATTTTCCTTTATACAAATTCCCATAGGAATGCATTGAAAACAGAGTGATCCCATTTTTATGTTGTACAGATTCTCCCCATAGGCGATTATGTTAAGCTAATTTCCCCTATCTCTGGAATGTTTTATGTTGTATAAATTTTAAAACAAACTGTTTGTTATACAAGGGTCCACTGTACTGACTAATAGCTCAGTGGCTTAGGGCTCTGGCTGGGGAGCCTGAGGTTGGGAGTTCAGACTCCCCACTATGCTTCTTTGGAAGGAGCTGGCCTTGATGAACCACAGGATTCCTCCCACCTTGAGAGAACCAATGTTGGGAAGCCAATCCACAGGGGAAATGGACAGTGGACCCTTATGTAACAAACGGTTTGTATAACATAAAATCTGTACAACATAAAAAATTCCGGAAATGGGGGAAATTTGCTTAACAGAATAGCCTATAGCCATACAACACAAAATGGTTGTGATTAGGGATTACTCCATTTTCAATGCATTCCTATGGGAAATTTGTACAAAGGAAAATTTGCTTAACAGAATTTCATTTGGAATAAATTAATTCCTTTATACAAGCTACTTCTTATGGAGGAGTTGATTCACCAAATCTCAGTTGATTCAATGGCTTATTCTAGTGCAATTCACTTCATTAAGCAACATAGTTCTGGCTGATCTTTAAGTGCGATAATTGAAGAGAATAATTTTCTGTCATAGTTACAGAATCAGAGAGGGCTTACAGTCATGATAAATGGGTTATTCTGTTGACTACATGCATTGATTTTCTACCAGTGCTGGCAAAATAGCTCATATCTGAAACTAGGGAGTGTCGTGAGCTTTGGCTTCAATTTTTTATTTGTCCCAAGAACTCTGCAGACAAATAGGTGGAGTAGGTTGGTATACAGTCAGTCATCTTTAGTATTTCATGCTTCACTGAAGTGTGCAAGACAGCTCTTAGTGCCAAAAACACACAGAAACATGTATTAAAATATATAATTATAGGGTAAAATATTACCTTTGAAGAAAATAGATTCAGAAATATTTATTTTGTGTAAAAATCCTATGATGACCTATATTCAGCCCTTTTCATTTTTGGTATACTTAACCACCCTGTTCTTTTTCTGCTGAGCTTCTTAAGCAGTCTATTGTCATGTGGAACATTGAAATTTAATCAATTTCCCCCATATGCTCATTAATGTAATTTCCCTCAATAAATAAGCATTTTTGCATGGAGTACTTAAGCATAGATTTACAAAATTTGGAGTGAAGTGAGAACCAAAAGATTAACTGCCTGGATTTGTTCATCTAAAAACATGGACTAAAAAGTCCTCCCCTTTTTATCACTGTCCAAACAATTATTATGAATTTCTGTAATTACAACTCGGAGCCAGCGTGATTTAGTAGACTCAAGACTCACTACTTGTGCAACGTGGCACAGTTTCTGACCCTGTGCAAGCTCTCTCCAAGGCCGAGGGGGCAAGGGAGCTTTTGAGGGCGATAAGAATTTAAATTGCTACCAGGAATAAATTGACTGTTACCTTTCAAAAGGTTTGGGGGATAATGGACATGATGGCAAAGAGAAAGAAGACAAAGACAGAAGAAGAAAGGAGCACCAGGCTGCTGCAGGATACCCTTTGGGGAGCAGGCAATTCAGCAGTAGCTGGTGCCCGAGAGAAGCAATGTGGTCTTGTTGGCTCCTCAAACTGTATCCGTGGAGGAATGGTGGTAGGGTGGAAGCAGTGAACAGGGCAGCTGTTCAGACAGCAAGTGCAATGCTTCCCGACTTGGTGAGGGCTCCTTCTCCTCAGTGGCAGAGGGGCACTGGTGTAACTAGGGAAGGGCGGAAGTGTGCATTTGCCCCAGGCCGCGCAGCAATCTGGGGTTGCCTGGAGGGGGAGCAGGAGGAGGAAGCCATGCACCATCCCGCCAGCAGTCCTCTTTTCGCCCCGCTAAGGGTTGGCGACCCTTTGTTGGGGGAAAGGAAGAGAGGGAAGCAGGCAATGTTTTTCCCCCCAAGCAGCACCGCCGTCAATTGCTCCCCACTCCTCCTTCCCCCCATCCCCACTAAGGCTTGCTGATCGTTAGCCCAGGGAAGGGAGAAGAGGGAAGCGTGCGATGGAGGTACTCCTTGGGGGGGGGGATTCCATCCCCTGCTTCCCTCTTCTCCTTTCCCCAGGCACTATCTGCACGCTGTGCAATTTACACAGGAGAGCTTTGTCTGGGAGACTCCCGAAGAGGGCGTGAGAAAGAGGGACCCTTTCCCCCTCCCCCACTGTTCCCTCAGGATCAGGCACCCCTTGCTGGGTGGGTGAGGCACAGTTGGGGTGGGTGGGTGGGAGGGGTCGCAAAAACTGACTTTGTCTCCGGGTACCCCAAACCCTCTCTACGCTTCTGAGAAGGCAGCAGTCCAGCTTCCTTTCTAGGAGCCTGCTACTGCCTCTGCCCACACCAGCTGATAGGCAGGCATGCACAGAGGCAGGGGTTGGATCTGGGAAGGAAAGTTGTCAGCTCTATCTGCTCATGTGCCAGCCCTTGGGAGGTGCGTGCACAGCCAAAGTCTTTGGGTCTGAGTCGAGTGCCAAGCTTGGGGGAAGGGACAAAGTCTCAGAGACTTGAATGTGTTGTTTGGGACTCTGGACTTGGGCCCCAAGTCTCGCACTCAGACTCAACAAGACTTTGCCCCAATGATTTGTCAACATCTTTGGCAAATTATACTTCTTGCATCAGAATGTGTTTTGTTTTTTTATAAAAAAATCCCACTCTATGTGCATTTATGGAAATGTAATCATTTGATAAATTGCTAGATTGAGTGGGGCTCATGAAGTCAATTCATTCAGATGTGTTTGATGAGGTGGCAGCCAACCCTCTCAATCTGACACTTGTAACAGACTTAAAGAAAATGCAGGAAAACACACCCATGTATTTTTCAGCATGAGATCAGAATAGGAGAATTGTCCTGCATAATAATTTCTCAATACCATGCAGGAAAACTAGGATTTCAGTTCTGTCTGTCTTCTGTTGGTTGTTTTCCTCCTTACATTTGAAGTCTCGCTTCTTTTTCGTTAGGAATTCCCATTGGCAGTGATTGGTGGACCTCAGTGCCATTGTGGCTTCCCGACGGTTCATTTCCCACTACACAACAGTTCAGACCGGTCATTCTGCAGCCGGACCCAAAACATCAGCACCGGATGGAAAGCATCAAAGGGGGTGACTTCCGATTTGTCTACCAAACTCCGGTCCAAGGTAAGGGATAAATGATGTGCATGTATATGTATGTGCCAAGCTAGCAACAGTATGTACCAGTTGCTGTGGCTGGCATCTGAAGTCAGACTGCTAGTGCAGCTGGCTGTGGCACAGGTGGTTTGGCATTGCCACCACTCATGTAGAGAAGTGGTTTCCAGAAGCTATGTGATCAGAAGCTATGTGGTCTCTCTATCCTGGGCCCCCAGATATTCTTGGACTAAAACTCTCAAAACCTTTTGTCACTGGCTGAGCTGGTCAGGATTTCTGGAAGCTACAGTCCAAGAACGTGGGGATTACCCAAGGTTGGGAAGCACTATTTGTAGTCCAGAAAGAGGATAACTGTTCCATGTTCTGGGATCAACACCTGATGTGCTTTTTATTGTCCTGACAGGGGCCACCACTTGGATACTTCTTAGCAGAAGTTACCTGAGACCTGAAACAGGCACTGGCAGGGATGGCATGAGTCAATTTGATCTGAAAGGAGTGGGATCAGACAGACCAGAAAGAAATGAAAAAATGCAACAATAATCAGAACTCTCAAACCACCAACAACACACACATCCCTGCATAGATGAGCTGATTGATATGTTTTGAGATTTAAAAAGGAAAGCAAGCCAACACCTTTTCTTCAAGGAGACAGGATTGAAACTAATAGCCGTTGTGCTCTCATTCGAGCATGGAGAGAACTCCTAGTTCCCTGAGCGCCTTGCCCTCTGAAGATGCCAGCCATAGAGACTGGCAAAACGTCAGGAAGAAAAACTTCCAGAACACAGCCAAACAGCCCAAAAAACTCACAAGAGCTATCAGATCCCAGTCGTGAAAGCCTTTGAGAATATACAGAATTGAAACTCTTGACAAATTCTTGTTTAGCAGCTTCCTGTTCCATTCTGTTTCGGAGGTTCTTTAGCATAAAGTTGGCACCTTCAAGTCAGAGTGTCATAAGAAACTGAAGTGTTCTCCCACTTGTTTCTAAAGTGGTAACTGTGAAATTATTTTTCTGTCTGCTTTTAGATACCCGCTGTAGTGACCGGAGGTTTCTGCCCACCAAATCTAAAGCCTTTGTGGCTTTGTCAAGCTTCCCTGGAGCTGGAAATACATGGGTTCGTCACTTAATAGAACATGCCACTGGATTCTACACAGGGAGTTACTACTTTGATGGAACCCTTTACAACAAAGGTCTGCTGCTCATGGGCCCCTGCCCCCCTCCCCCACCCCCAGACTGCAGTTCTCATATTAGCTGAGTATGAGCAGGGAAGCATCCATGCTGGCTGCTCCATGGACTGCTTTAACCATTAATCATTCCTACATCTGTCATCATTTACAACTCCATAAATGATATTTTGCCTCGTAACTTTCTGCTGTTTGTCAGCAGATAAATGTGGGAAAGGACATAGTTTCTGAGGATTTCTAGTTCCAGAAAAACATTAAAAGATCCTCTAGGCTGCAGTCCTAGGAAAATATACACCCAGGTTTTTTTGGGGGTTAGCACCAGAAAGCGGGGGCACAGAAAGGAAGTCAAGCATGCTAACTATTTCCATATAGTTCCATAGTTGGAGAGAACTGCAGTCTGGCTTTGTTACCAAATTTCTAGATCATGAAAGAGGAGACGACTGTCTGAACCATATTACCCGTACATACCGGATGATCTCGGGAAATGTGTGTTCCTCGTGGTTAACCATTTCTCATCGTACAACAGGATTTCTTTAGAGATAATCTGAGCAATCAGACTTACAAATTACGCCCATGTTTACTTTTCAATGACCAAACAGATGTGAGAGACGAAGCAGATGCTATAAGCAAGAGTAGTAAAGGAAGAAAGCTAGGCTGACAAACACCAGGAGGGCACCTCTTCTGAAGACTTCCTAAATGTATGATCTAGTTTGAGATTGAAAAGGCCTTTCTGTGCCTTCTCAAGAAGGGTAAAAAAAACATTTTGTTAACAACATCACATCTCATACACTTGCGTAGGTAGGTGGACCTACATTGTTGCAACTCTTTCACTTGCCACTGAAAAGTTGAATGTATGCTGAGGAATAGAGCTCCTATGACCAAGTGCTCTACCCGAACACCAAGAGTCAAGAACATAAGAAGAGCCCTGCTGGATCAGACCAAAGACCCATCTAGTCCAGCTTCATGTATCTCACAGTGGCCCCGCCAAATGCCAATGGGAACGCATGAGACTAGATCTCTGTCTCCTGATACCACTCCCCCCTGCATCTGGCCCTTGAAGGACCCTGGTTTTAAGCCTCTCCATCATCATTTGTAACCTGTGATGGACTTTTCCTCCAGGAATTTGTACAATCTGCTTTTAAAGGCATCCAGCCCAGATGCCATCACCATATCCTGTGGCAGGGAGTTCCACAGACTAACACCATGCTGGATAAAAAAAAAAAATCTTTTGTCTGTTTACACTCTACAAACCCTCAATTTGAGTGGATGTCCCCTAGTTCTGGTATTTTGTTAGAGGGAGAACATCCCTCTATCTACTTTACTCTTGCCCTGCTTTATTTTGTACATCTCAATCATATCCCCCCTCAGGCGCCTTTTTTCCAGACTAAAGAGCCCCAAATGTTTTAGCCTTTCCTCATAAGTGAGGTCCCCCTGCCCAGTAGTAATTTTAGTCTCTCTCTTCTGCACCTTTTCCAGTTCCACGATGTCTCTTTTGAGATGCGTTGACCAGAACTGTACACAATACAGTGAGCCCCCGCCTATCGTGGGGGTTAGGGACCCAACCCAACCTGCGATCATTGAAAATCTGCGATATGCAGATGTGGGTCGGGTTGGGCCTGGAGCACCTAGCTGGGGGCTCTTGTACTTACCCCCAGCCTGGCATTGCCCCAAACAGGCCTGTGAGGGCCTTCCAGAGCCTTCTGGAGGCCCCAAAAGGGCCTCCCTACAAACCGGAAGTAACTCCGGAAGTCACTTTGCAAGGAGGCCCTTTTGGAGCCTCCAGAAGGCCCAGGAAGGCCCTTACAGGCCCATTCGAGGTAGCACCAGTCCTGGGGTAAGTAAGGGAGGTCTGAAACAGGCGTTTCCCCTTTTTTCAAATACTGTGGTCCCGCAATACAGTGGGACTGCAGTATATGAACCGTGAATGGGCGGGGGAACACTGTACTCCAGGTGCAGCCTTACTGTCGTTTTGTACAATGGCATTATAATGTTGGCTGTATTGGACTGGTGTCAGGAGACAGATCTAGTCTCATGCGCTCCCAAACGCATCTGGTGGGGCCACTGTGAGATATAGGAAACTGGACTAGATGGGCCTTCTTGGCCTGATCCAGCAGGGCTCTTCTTATGTTCTTATGTACTGGCGGAAAGCAAGGAAGACGTAGAATGGTCCGAACAGTCAAAAATGAAAGTGAGAAACTTGGATTGCACTTCTTGGATTGAACACCAAGAAAACAAAAACAATGACAATATCAGAAAACATGCAAGTCAGTGTTAATATCAACAATGAGGTAATTGATGCTGTAAAGGAGTTTAACTTCCTTGGCTCTAAAATTAAATCAAAATGATGACTGCAGCCCAGATATAGAAGATGTATAGCACTTCGAAGAACAGCAGTGATCAGTATGAATAACATCTGGAAGAATAAAGATATTTTAACTGCCAATTAAACAAAGGAAAAGAGAAAAAATAGCCAGTAGAGTTATTATTCTTAGTGGGTGGAATTATGGGAAGGCAAAAGACAGATTAGATTACATATTTGGTGAAATCAGAGTGGGTGGTTCAACTGGGGTTCAAAATCCTACCTACCTATCTATCTATCTATATCTGTCTGTCTGTCTGTCTGTTTATAGCTAAGTTTTTGTTTTCTGTTGTAACAATTCATAAAAAGACCTTACTAATCTGACTTATTTTTTCTAAATATGAGCATGTTTTAATAATTATTTTATAATTATATAGATAATGTATAAACAGTAGGATAGAACTTTATTTATTTTATTGTTTGTTTGTTTAAACTTATACCCTACCAATTTAGTAGATAAGCCACTGTTTTGGACAGCTTCCAGAAAATATTAAAAAATACACATTTTAAAAATAATTGTATATAAAAACCCAAAGTTCAAAGTCCATGAGCTGCAAAACCTTAGAATTCATATTCAAAGGAGTGAGGATGCAATAAATGCACAGTTGTGTACTATAATACTGAAATATGTTTATCTAGGTTTCAAAGGGGAAAAAGATCACTGGAGGAGTAGAAGAACCATCTGTGTCAAAACGCATGAGAGTGGCAGAAAGGAAATTGAAATGTTTGATTCTGCCATTTTACTGGTACGGAACCCCTACAAGTCGCTTGTGGCAGAATTCAATCGAAAGTGTGCTGGTCACCTGGGATATGCCACAGATCGGAACTGGAAAAGCAAAGGTAAACAGACTGAGCCATTGTTTCCTGGCTCCTGAGAAGCGAGACAATGTCTATTTACAAAATGTCTTCTTCCTGACAATATTCTGAGTCTTATCATATCAAGACACCACATTAAGACTTATGCCCAAACAAACTCTCATAGAGAAGTCTGCCTTCAAGTCATATTTCTCACTTAACTCCATGCATGAAGTTCTGTGAGATAAAGATATCTGTTCCAGAAAAAAACGGATTTGAGACAATCATCCCCCCCGCCCACCAAACACAGTGAAGAGTTGAGTTGCTGAGAAAGGGAGGGGGGAGAGAGAACTCTTTTTGCACACTGAAAATTCCAGCCTTACAAGGGGAGATAATTTCTGTTTATTTTTAACAAGTATTCCCCCCCCCAAAAAAAAAATAGCTATCCACAGATTTGAATCCTCTGTACCCACTATGCCACAACGAGAACCCCATTTGTATTTTATATAATATATATTTATATATTTTATAAATACAGGATATATATTTTATATTTTTCAGAACAGAGAGGCAATAAAACAAAATAGCGTTTTGATCATTTGTTTCTGCAGTCGCTTTATGTCTCTTTTAGGCGTTCTTGAATCAGGACAACCGTATTCCATGCGAAAGCTGTTACATTCTCTCCATTTGATTTCCCCCTTCTGTTGCAGAGTGGCCCGATTTTGTGAACAGCTATGCTTCGTGGTGGGCCTCCCACGTGCTGGACTGGCTCCAATACGGCAAACGCCTCCTTGTTGTTCACTATGAAGATTTAAAACAAGCCTTACTGCCCAAGCTGAGGGAAATGGTTAGATTCCTGAACATAACCGTGACAGAAGACCGGCTGCTGTGTGTCGAAAACAACCGAGATGGGAATTTTAAGCGGTCCAGAGCCCGGCGGCCGGAGACTTTTGAGCCCTTCACCCTGGAAATGAAGGACTTGATCAATAAATACATCCTGACTGTGGACAAAGCTCTAAGAGAGAGAAACTTTATGGGGCTGCCAGAGGAGTATTTGCCGAGATGATGCCCAATGGTCAGAGAGCGGTGTTGTGAGGAAAGAGACATGTCTGAGCCTGAGGCTTCCCCAGAGCCAGAAAAATGCATTTCTAGGAGAAATGGTCATAATGAAATTAAGGGGAAAGGCGACAGTTTTATAGCAGCGAAAGGCAAGCTCTGCACAGGGCCTGCTGATGAATGCCAATTCCCAAGTCTTGGACGCTCTTCAGGGGTACTCAGTGCTGCAAACGGCAAGCGGTGAAGGGTGGGAATTGGGTTATAAACCAAGGCAAAAGCCATTAGCATCTCTGCCTATGTGTGTCCTTTTCTGTATAAATGGCTACAGATTTTAACACTTTTGTGCACTTCTAATTCTGAGACATTGGGGGATGCTTCTTTATCTAATCCTAACTGCCTCCTAGCACTACTTTCACAAGATTATCTAGAATTTTTATAGCAGTTTTGGCTATTCAGATGTGTAAATTCATTCAGGGGGTTATTTTGTTCAAGTTTATTTTAAACCCAGCCTGATAAATACTGTTAGCTAAGCTGTTCAATGGGGGAAATGTTTTCTTTCCTTCCCTTTTACAAAAGACGTTCTCTTGTCCTCTCTATTTAGGCCATAGAAAGGGCTCTAGCAAAGGTGATCTTGGGTAAGGTCTTTCCCTTCCAACATGTCTTACTGGGACTGCAAGCTTTGTGCCTATTCAAACGTTGTTGTGTGCCATTAAGTTGCCTACAAAATATGGTGACCCCAAATGAACGAGGGACCTCCAAACGGTCCTGTCCCCAGCTACCCTGCTCAGCTCAGTTCTTGCAAACCCAAGCTTGTGGCTTCCTTTAGGGAGTCAGTCCATCCAGTTTGGTCATTCTCTTTTCCTGTAACCGTCTACTTTTCCTGGCTTTTATCTTTTTTTCCAGAGAACCCAGACACTAATTATTTTAATTAATATTTTTAATTCGCCCCAGAAGGAGCCAAGGCAACATACGGTCCATTTAAATGAGTAGAACTTACTCCCCGTTTACCATTCTCCTCCTAGAACTGTGGGACCTAGAACTAGGGACCTCAGTGGTCAATTACAGTGGTCCCCAGAAGATGCAGGAGATTGACAAAAAGTCCACAGACTTAACTGAAGTTGTTGCTTCAACATTCAGCAGTTGATACAGAGGAATCAGTGCACACATATAAGACAAAAGCAGCAATGTAATAACATTTTTATCTCAGGATTTTGGTTTCTTCCTTATGTCCAGAAATCAACCCAAAGCTGGAGTGGAATGAATTTAAAAAAAGCTGCAGCTGTAATTCTTTGAAAGCACTTCTGCTCCGTTAGAAGGCGAAGGCAAAAACAACTGCTAGGAAGCCATCCACCCAGCTTCCCAGTTGAGTTATAACATGGGTAACAGGCTGGCAAGTGTGGTGGAGCAGAGCACTGTTGCTGAGTCGGATCTATTTAATAATCCTTATTACCCGTGATTAAGAAGTGGGACCTCCAGTGTCTGTGGCAGTCCACCTCAGAAAGCACCAGCCTCAGTCAAACACAGACTCCATGCCGTGCTTCCAAGCTCCTTATTCAGGGGTGGGAAAATGTATTTGTTTCACTGTTTTTTCCAGTCACAAGTTCATTCCATCCATTATTCACATGAGCTTGCATTTTATTAAAAGCCCTTTTAAAATATCCATGCAGAAACTGCCCAGTGTTTCCCCAATAAGGACATGAATAGTCCTACCATTGTTTTGGCTTTCCCACCCACCATGGTGAGTGTACAAGCATGGGGTTTAGTGATTTCAGCAAGTGATTTCAGCTCTGTGACATAGTAGGCTGGAGACAGCTTCTATTGTAACAACTCTTTATTCAGGGAGTGAACAAGCTCGGGACTGGGGAGAGGGAGCTACATTTATAGGAACGAGGACAGGCTAGGAAAAGATACATTTTGGAGGGAACAATTACAAGCAATCACAAAGCTGTCTTTTGGCGGAAACCAATAGGATTGAGGATCCAAATGCAGCAACTAGAAATAACCAATAGGCCTGTTCCCTTTGGAACAGGAAGGCAGTTACTTCAACATAAGCAATTACAGATAATAGGAATACAGATCAATACACAAAACCCCTCCCCCCCGGTGGGCACAGCACACGTAATCCTTTAGATATTGTGGGGCCCTGCGACTTCTAATTGATCTCCTGACCACGGGTGTTGCAGGGGCTTGAGCAGGCAGTGTCTGTGGTGGAGAATCTACTGTAATAGCTTCGTCTGACACGGAGGATGTATTAGACAACTCAGTGTCCCTGATCTGTTCATCGGCACCATGAGGACTTGCAGAAGCAGATTCATTTGCTGAAGCCACTGGTACCTGCATTCCTGGGGCATCTCCGCTCTGGTCTTGCAGCTGTGACTCATTAATGGGGGTAGTGTCACTCTCAAGCTGCAATTCCCCCATTCCTGTACCAACTCTACTGAGCGCTCTGCGCCTCAGGTGGTCCACGTGCCTACGCCAGACCCTGCCATCTTCAATGGTCACGTAATAAGAGACTGGCCCAGACGCTTTGGTGATCACCCCTGGCACCCACAGGGGACCTCTGGCATAATTTCTCACCCAGACCAAATCTTCAGGAGCAAAATACCTTGTAGAGTCGCTCTCTGCCTGTGGAGGTGCTCTAGCCTTGCGGTTTGGCATTTTGTCTGGGTGGACATAATCCAGCACCATTACCAGCCTTCTACCTAGGAGCAGCTCTGCTGGCGACTTGCCCGTAGTAGTACACGGCGTCGCATGCTGCAAAAACAACATTCGGGCAATGCGCGTTGACCAGTCACCCTCCATCAAGCATGCAATAGATCCTTTGGCTGTCTGCACCATGCGCTCAGCCTGCCCATTGGATGAGGGGTGAAAGGGAGCTGATGTGACCCCTCTTATGAAATTATCAGCCAAGAATGCCCTGAATTGGGATACAAAGGCTGCTCCATTGTCTGACACAATGGTCTCGGGCAACCCGTGGGTTGCAAACACCTGTCTCAACACTTTGATGACTGCAGCTGACGACATGCTGGGAACCATAGCTACCTCTAACCATTTAGAATACGCATCAACGATAACCAAAAAAACCTTTCCTTGGAATGGCCCAGCAAAATCTAAGTGCAGCCGGCTCCAGGGAGTCCGGGTCTGCTCCCACCAGTGGACTGGTGCTCTGGCCACTTCTGGGTGCACTTCCTGACATGCCTTGCATGTCCGTACCCATTGTTCAACATCTTGGTCCATCCCAGGCCACCACACATAGCAACGGGCCAGCGACTTCATCCTGACCATTCCCGGATGCCCCATGTGAAGCGTATCCAGAACCCTGTTTCTCAGTGGCGCTGGGATGATCACCCTGTCTCCCCACAGGAGACAGCCCTTATGCAGGGATAGCTCATGTTGCCTTGTTGCATATGGTCTAAATTTTTCTTCATGCGGGCCACCTGGCCATCCCCTCCCCACCCAAGTGAGCACAGGGGAGAGAGCGGTATCTTTCCTTGTTCTCTCAGCTATTTCAGTGGCTGTTACAGCCCCCCCCCCGGAAGTGTTTCCAGCATCATCACTCGTTCCGCTGGGGCAGGATCCGCATCGCTCACACCAGGAAGGGGCAAGTGACTTAGTGCATCAACGTGGCACAACCTTTTCCCTGGAACATGGGCCATGGCGTACTGGAACCCATTCAGGAATATAGACCATCGCAACATTCTGGGGGAGAGAATCTGCGGCGTCTGTTTCTTCGGGTTGAACAATCCTAACAATGGCTTGTGGTCAGTTTCAAGGAGGAAGTGGTGACCGTATAAATAGTCATGGAACTTTTTAATCCCTGCCACTATAGCCAGTGCTTCTTTGTCAATTTGTGCGTAGTTGCGCTCCATTGGCGACAACGTACGAGAATAGAATGAGATGGGCTTTTCTGACCCATCCGCTTCCCATGGCTCAACACAGCTCCCAGCCCATACTGAGAGGCATCACATGTCAGGACAAGAGGTTTCGACTCGTCATAATGAGCAAGGACACTCCTGCTAGTCAGCATGCCCCGTAAGGTGTCAAAAGCCTTCTGCTGTGCCTGAGCCCAACGCCACACACACTTTTTTTCCCAATAGTCTATGCAACGGTTCTGCTATTGAAGCTTTCTGAGGTAGGAATGAATGATAAAAGTTAATAAGTCCCAGGAATGACTGTAACTCCGTCTTGTTATGTGGGCGTGGAGCCTCAGTAATGGCTTTAATTTTAGAGTCAGTGGGGTGGATGCCTGTTGCATCAATTTTAAACCCCAAGAAATCCACAGATGGTACCCCAAAACTGCATTTTTTCCTTTTTAAGCTGCAGCCCCACCTCTTTAAATTTGATTAACACAGCACGGATACGCCCAACTAGTTCCTGGGGGTCTTTCCCAGCAACCAGAACATCATCAAAAATGGCAAGACCCCTGGCAGACCCCTTAACACAGTGCTCCCCAACCTTTTTGTCCCCACGGACCGGAAATGTTTGATGATTTTTCCGTGGCCCGGGGATGGGGATGGGGAGGGGGGAGATGGGAGGTGCGGGGGTCGGGCGGGGGGCAGGGGAGGGTGTGGGGGGGCGGGGGATGGGGGGGAGGAGGGGGTGCGGGGGGGCTTGGCATGTGTACCTTGCGGGGGGGTCACGGGAAGCAGCGGCGGCGGTGCTCGCCGGCTGGGGGCATTGGGCATGCCGCTCCCCCCCACGCACGGGCGGGGAGGGGGGAGCCCGGGACTCCTGGGCAGGCGGGCCCCCGCCTCCTCCTCCTGTCGGCGGCCACGGCAGTCACGGCAGCCGCCCTGCGGCTGCCGCTGCCGCCGCCGCCATCACCGGCTCGGCGGTCCCGGTGCCTCCTCGGCCGGACCGCCGCTGCGTCGCCTTGCCTCCGGCTGCGGCCTTCGGGCGGGCGAGAGGGAGGGGGGAGGGAAGGGAGGCCGGTGGGGGGTGGCGTCTCTGCGCTGGCGGCGACGTCCGGAGGCAGCAGCGGCGTCCGGGGCTGGTCGGGCGGAGGAGGAGGAGGAGGAGGATCCGAGTCTCCGGCGGCGGCGGAGAAGAAGCGGCTGCATCACCGGCGTCGGAAGCGCTACGCCTCCTCGGCCCCGCCGCTACCACCGCCGTCTCCCGTCGGGTTGCCCCTTTCTCCGGCTAGGCGGGGTGGGCCTCGCGGGGGCCTCGGAGCAGTGCGGGAGCGGGAGCGGGGCGGGCCTGGGCCCACTTGGGGGGGAGGCGGCGGCGGGGGGCGAGGAGGAGGAGGACTACGGAGGCGCCGTGACCTTCCCGTCGGAGGGGCCCCTGGGGGGCGGCGGGGCGGGGAGCGGCGGGGGTAGCTCCTCCAGCCTTCCTCCTCCACCGGCGCTCCTCCAGCCTTCCTCCTCCACCGGCCGCCCGCGGGAGAGAAGAGGAGGAGGAGGAGGGCGGTGGAGGAAAAGGGGAGGAGCCTCCCCGGCCTCCCCAGGCGGCCCGGTGCCGACCGGTCCACGGACCGGCACCGGTCCGCGGCCCGGGGGTTGGGGACCACCGCCTTAACAGGCACTCCATTAGACCCTGGAAAATCCCTGGGGCCACACAAACTCCAAACTGTAACCTGTTTAATCTGAAAGCCCCTTTGTGTGTTACGATAGTCTTTGCTTCCGCAGATTGCGGAGTCACTGGCAGCTGCTGGTAAGCTTGTGCCAGGTCAAGTTTGGTGAAAATGTGTCCCCCAGCTAGTTTTGCCAACAGCTGTGAGACGACTGGAATGGGGTATGAATTTCCCCTGAGTGCCTTGTTGATAGTACATTTGTAGTCTGCACAAATTCTCACTTCCCCATTTGCCTTAAGGGGTGTGATGATAGGAGTCTCCCACTTAGAAGAGTCCACAGGTGAAAGAACTCCCTGTTTAACCAATTTGTCCAGTTCCGCCCCAATCTTGGGTTGCAGCGCAAATGGCACTCGCCTTGGCTTGAGTCGGATTGGGGCCACCTTGGGGTCCAGCTCAAAGTCATTTGGAGGCCCTGTATAACAACCCAGTTTTCCACTGAAGAGTTCGGCAAATTCCTGGCCTAATGCCTTGCCCAACTCTGGGGACGTTTGGACTGAGTGGAGCCCTGATATACTCAGTCCCAAGGCGGGAAACCAGTCAGTACCCAGGAGACTGGGGCGACTCCCCTTTGCAATCACCAATTTAAGCACGGCCTGTTTCTCCCGGAATTGTACCCTCACAGCACACATTCCTAGAATGTGGATGCGGCCAGCCGTGTATGATTGCAAGGTTGCTGGGAATGGTTCCAGAGAGGGGAACTTACCCCCAGGGAAGAGACCCCTTGCAGTCTGGTCTGAGACAATGGTGAATCCCGACCCGGAATCCACCTCCATGTCGCACGGTTGACCTTCAATCTTCACTCTGACGGATGTTTTGCCTTGCGCCGGAAACTGCACGGTCTCTCCGTTGATCTCTGTGAGATAATTGCAGTCGTCCAGGAGGTGAGTCGTGGTGGATGATCTGCGACGCGTTGATCTAGGTGATCCCGTTGTTCCAGCTGCCACCGACCTACAGACCCTGGCAATGTGTCCTGTCTTTCCGCATGCCCTGCACGTTTTATCACGAAAACAGCAGCTTTTCCGCTCATGGTTTCGGCCACAGTCTGGGCAAGCGCCTCGGCGATCTTTGGGCCATGCATCAGCCTGATGCACCAACTCGACACCACGGACTGGGCTCTGGCTTGGACTAGCCTCTGGTTCATCCATGGCATGGGCAGCCTCTACCCGCAGCTTCATGGCCTTGCAACCTACATTGAGCTCTTCCTGCTCATAATTCTCTGTGGCAGTGGCCTCTTTCAAGGCGGAGGCAAGGGTGACATCTTCCTTTGCCACAATGCGCCTTCGGGCTTTTTTGCTGCTGAGCCCCCCAACAAATTGATCCAAGAGAGTGTCTTCAAGATTTGGGAAGCCACAGTGCTAAGCAAGCTCCCGGAGTCCTGCCAGGAATGCAGCCACAGATTCTCCGGCTTGCTGCTGCCTTTTCTGAAACTCCATCTGCCTGGCCAACTTGGTTTTGGCAGGTGCCAAGTGGCTTGTCAGCCAGGCGAAAATGTCTGTGAGTGATGTCTCACTCAGCTTTGCTGGGGCGAGCAGTGCCTTGGCCAACAAGAAGGTCTCACACCCACAGCAATTCAGGAACTTGGCCCTTCTTATGCTGTCATCAGTGATTCCTTCTGCCACCACGAAGAACTCGAAGCGTTCAACATAGTCCTTCCAAGTGTGGGGCTCCGATGGCTGGAAGGGCTCCAATACCCGTGGACTTTCCATTCTCCCAGCGGGCAGGGTCGTCTTCTAAGCCGGCTGGTGAGTCTTGTTCTTCCCTGCGATCTGGACTCTGAGTCAGCGTGATGATCCTCTGCTTCTCAGCATTCCGGATCCCATCCTCGTCGCCAGTGTACAAGTGATTTCAGCAAGTGATTTCAGCTCTGTGACATAGTAGGCTGGAGACAGCTTCTATTGTAACAACTCTTTATTCAGGGAGAGAACAAGCTCGGGACTGGGGAGAGGGAGCTACATTTATAGGAACGAGGACAGGCTAGGAAAAGATACATTTTGGAGGGAACAATTACAAGCATTCACAAAGCTGCCTTTTGGCGGAAACCAATAGAATTGAGGATCCAAATGCAGCAACTAGAAATAACCAATAGGCCTGTTCCCTTTGGAACAGGAAGGCAGTTACTTCAACATAAGCAATTACAGATAATAGGAATACAGATTAATACACAACAGTGAGGTGGCTTGTAGACAACTGTCCAACCCCTGGAAGAGACCTCCCCTCCTGTACGAGACCCAAGATGACGACAACGACGTTGTCTCAACTGTTAGAGAACAAAGCAAAGATGCACCGGAGGCTGCTTCATCTCAAGGGACAGGATATTACAGCTGTGTGTGTGTGTGTGTGTGTGTGTGTGTGTGTGTGTGTGTGTGTGTGTGTGTGTGTGTGTGTGTGTGTGTGTGTGTGTGTGTGTGTGTTTGCTTGTTTGCAAAGAAACACAAAGCCAGAGATCACATCCCTACAGTGTTTGATTGCAGGATCTGCATCGTAACACTTCAGAGTGGATAGAGGTACAGTCCTGCGTGTAGACTAGAGGGTATAGAGCAGGGGGCTCAACACACAGCTCTATGGGGAGTCGGTTTTGTTGACATATAGGACCCTACTCTAACCCTCTGGGAGCGGTGAGTCAAGAAGTCCAAAACCCAGAGGCAGATGGAACTGGAAAAACCAAGGGTCCCTAGTTTGGACATCAGTCTGTGGGGGAGGATAGTATTAAAGGCAGAGCTGAAATCCACAAATGGCAGCCTCACATAGCTCCCCGACTGCTCCAGATGGGACAGAGCAGTATGGACAGTTGTGGTAAGGGTGTCCTCTGTGGATCTGTTTGCCCTGTATGCAAACTGGCAATTATCAAATGTAGATGGAAGAAAGGAAATAATGTGACTCCATAGTAGTTTCTCAAAGCCCTTCATAATAACTGGGTGTTACTGGTCTTTAGTCTTTTAGACTGCTGATTGTGGACTTTTTGGGCAGAGGAACAATAGTTGAGGACTTCAGGCAAGGTGGAACAATAGACTGATGTAATGACTGATTAAAGATCTTAGTAAAGACCCCCTGCCAGCTGGTCTGCACAGTCCTTCAGGAAAAGCTTGCCTGAAGAGAAAGATCTTCACCTACTTGCAGAAGGATGGTATAGATGGGGTCAGCCTGTGCTCCAGTGGAAGGGAGTTCCACAGTCTGGGAGCAGAGAAGGCCCTCTCCCGTGTGTCCCCACTAAGTACTAGAGATGGGCACGACTTAGCGGTATTCCCGTTTCCGTTTCCGTTACTCGTATCCGTTACTCTATGGAAACGGTAACGGGAATTACTCCGCCAGAATTCGAGCTCGAACCGACGAACGAACAATTTGGTCTGATTTGTCGTGCTTGTTACTTGCATCGCGGCAATCGCGCAATGCCAAGCGGCACAGAAAAAAAGTTTTTAAAAGTTAAAAAAACCCCGATTCCCAGCCCTAAAAGTAGGCAAAAACTGTCTGAGGGCACCTACCAGGCCAGAAGGGTGTTTTATTTGGGGGGGGGGGTTCCCCGCCCCCCTCTCCTTGGCTATTGCTACTGCTGCGCTGCTGGTACCAGGCTGGGAGGGTGCATCCATTTGCCATGCAGTGCGGGGGATCCAAAATGGCGACCGCAATATTTTTTTTGAAATCGTTGCCCAAAACCCCACCAAAGCACCACAGAAACATGCGAAAATTAGCTATTTTAAATGCTTGAATTTTTACAGTAGCAGCAGTGGGTTTTTCTTGCAAAAAAAAGTCTCCGTTGATTTTATTTTATTTTATTTTATTTTATTACACCTGCGCATTCGCAATGATGGGCTCGCCCATGGGAGTGGACCATGCAAAGTTTTGGAGCCATTCCACCAATCGCATGGCCAGGTTTTGCTGACTGTACCAGGCTGGGAGGGCGCATCCATTTGCCATGCAGTGCGGGGGATCCAAAATGGCGACCGCAATATTTTTTTTGAAATCGTTGCCCAAAACCCCACCAAAGCACCACAGAAACATGCAAAAATTAGCTATTTTAAATGCTTGAATTTTTACAGTAGCAGCAGTAGGTTTTTCTTGCAAAAAAAAAAGTCTCCGTTGATTTTATTTTATTTTATTTTATTTTATTTTATTATTTTACACCTGCACATTTGCAATGATGGGATTGCCCATGGGAGTGGACCATGCAAATTTTCCACCAATCGCATGGCCACTTGGCCAGGTTGACCACAGAGACTTCTGGGATGTGCCAATCGGGCATAAACAGCCCACTAATCGTAGCCCAAACCCGACACCTAAGTCTAAGCCTAACCCATACGCCAGTACACTGTCCTTCTAAGTGGGTCAGAGAGGCACCCAGAGGTACACCCCAATACTCACCCTAACCTCACCCGTAACTAGCCTAACCCTAGCCCTTGCGCTAACCCGTCTTAACCCTAAGCCAGATCTACTTGCATTGTACTACATGCAAGTACGTGAGACACAGCGGGTGCAAAGAGTCTGCCAGTCTGTCACTTGTGGCTCTGGCTGACTCCTGCAGCTCCCTCCAGGAGCCCGCTACCCCCCCCCCAAACCAGTACTAACAACAACGAAAAAACGAACCGACTAATTTTTGCGAAATTTTGCGAAAAACGGAAACGAGCCGAAACGGACTGCCTCCGACACATGACAACTCGAAAACGTCATTTTCCCTAGTCGTGCCCATCTCTACTAAGTAGACATGTGGGGGTGGTGGGACCAAGAGAAAGGCCTCCTCTGATTATCTTAACACTCAAGCAGGATCATAAAGAGGGAGACAATCCTTGAGATAGCTCTTCAGCCATTTAGGGCTTGATAGGTGTTAGAATCAACACTTTGAATTGCACCTGGAAATGGACCGGAAGCCAGCTAAGCTGCTGTAACAGGGTGGTTGTGTGTCAGAGTCCAGTAAAGTAGGCACTAGGACCCAGTCTAGAGAAGGGCCTCAGAATGGGTCCAAGCAAAGACCAATCTGCTGGAAGTCTGAGCACACAAGGAGCAGGAGGGTGAGGCGAAGGCTTAGCCAAGCTGTCCAGGAGTCAAGGGCGGAGGGAGAAGTGCATGGGAGATGGATCCAAGGGGTGTCCGGAGAGGTAGGACAGGTAGGGCAGGGTAGGCAGGGCAGGAACAACAAAGCTGGCAGGCAGGAGGGTGGCAGGAGGAATACCACATCAGGACCAGAGAACTTCGTTGCTGAGGCAAGTTCCATGGAGAAGGACTGCTCCTGAAATAGCCCCCTACCTGAGACAGCACCGGTGTTGCTCCTGAAGGGCTTAGCCACAGCTGCAGGGGGAGGACCTGGTCCTGCAGGCTGGCAGGACAGCCTTCTCAACAGGAGTGGGGCCAATGCTGTTCACACTGGGCTTTGCAAGGTGCAGGCGCAGTCCCGATCATGACAGGGTGCGATCGCTGCAACTGGCCACAATTTGCAATTTGGCTGCTGTGTCTGGAACTCAGTGAGGGTTGGAAACCTTTTCCAGAGGAAGCCCCACATAATCCAGTCAGGATTTTCATCAGAAACTGGCAGCCACATCATGCATGGGTGTGTGTGTGTGTGTGTGTGTGTGTGTGTGTGTGTGTGTGTGTGTGTGTGTGTGTGTGTGTGTGTGTGTGTGTGTGTGTGTGTGTGTGTGTGTGTGTGTGTGTGTGAGAGAGAGAGAGAGAGAGAGAGAGAGAGAGAGAGAGAGAGAGCCTGGAGCACCAGGCAGCTTTTTAGGGCATTCCAATTAAGATCTCCTTTGATCTGTATTTCTGCAGGGAGTTGGACTGGATGGTAGCATCCCACAAGGCAATTTGATTATTGCATGGAGCTGGCAAATCACCATTAAAGACAGGCAGAGCATTGGAATTCCAAGTTCTTCAAGAATAAAAGGCTTTTTTATTGCAAAAATAATACATGTGCATTGATAATGCCTCTAGGAGAAACATAAATTCTGTGGTTCAGCAGGAACATTTTATACCTTTGAGTAAACATATTTCCACAGTGTCACATATGCCAAAGCAGACAGTCTTCCTTGCACAAGAGTTCATCATTGTTTGCATGTATGCTAAGCTGACACGTAGACATTTCCACATTTCAACATATCACAAGTCACATATTCAGTTGGATCCCCCATCTCAGAGTGCGTACCTTAAAGCAAACAGTTGGGAAAGTTTCTTATCAGAAGCAAGACAAGCTATTTTAGGGAATTTTCCATTTAAGCTGATCAAAGAGCCCTTCCTGGTGAGGCCTTTTGCATATCTGCTCACTTACAAAAGAAGAGGCTACTCATCTGCTAGTTAAGCAGCCAACAGAAGGCAGGGGAACGGAAGAATTTCACTTGCTCCTTTTCCAGAGGTCTGAGATATCAGTCAAAGTTCATAGTCTGATTCAGAAATAAAATGGCTTAGAGATCTAATGTTAAATGATAAAATATAATTTTCCCATAGCTGCTTGGCCTTATAGGCCTCTTCCAACTTCACAATACTAAGGTTTGGTTTCTGGTGACATTTACTGATGATCCATTTTTTCGGCACAGCTGTGTTTGTGTACAATTCCAGATGCCAAGTGTGGTGTTGTGGATCAAGTGAAGAGCGAGGAGGATTTAGGAGGGCTGGATTTGAATCCCCACCCACCCAATGGAAGCACACTGGGAGTGTGTGGCACTGACAAAAACGACACTTACCTTCAAAGCTTTATTAGGATCGCTTTAAGTCAGTTCCAACTTACTTTATAAACAATGATTTAAGAATAATGTTTATACTTAAGTATAAACAATGACTTAAGAATTGGCCATCTGTTGAAAATATTGTGATGGGGTTCCTGCATGGCAGGGGGTTGGACTAGATGGCCCTGGAGGTCTCTTCCAACTCTAGGATTCTATGATTCTAAGTTAATTAAATTGTGCTAAAGCAAAGAATTATTACAATCGCTAGGGCTAATCGACTTGGTTGATGATAAAAGAAAATGAGTGGAAAAACAAAGAAGCCTTCAGCTGTGATCAGGTGCACATTTTGTGTCTACTCTGCAGTGTGATACCATATTTATCTTCCCAGCCATAAAACTCACTGAATATTCCATCACCAGTGGGCATCAAAATGCATCAACATGCAGGTCAGAAAACTTCTTTCTTTCTTTCTTTCTTTCTTTCTTTCTTTCTTTCTTTCTTTCTTTCTTTCTTTCTTTCTTTCTTTCTTTCTTTCTTTCTTTCTTTCTTAATATTTAGTTTGTTCTAAAGAAAGAGTCCTTTCTTAGGTACAGAAAATTGATCTGTTTTACATTCCCTTCTTCTGGGGGAAGCCCAGAGAGATTAACTTCCATGTTAATCATCCTCACTGTGTCATAGTCATCTCCAGAGCTACAACTCGAGTGCCTCTTTTTCCTATCTGTATTTCTCAAAGTCCATGTTTCACAACAACCGTATGAAGCTGTTGGGAACATGATCAAATTAACTATTCTGTGTTTGATTGGGAAGCCAATCTCTTTATCCTTCCAGATTAGAGATGGGCACGAAATGGAAAAATGGTTTTTCATTTTCGTTCTGATTCATGCCCATCTCCCTTCATATATCGTTTTTCGGACAAGAATTTTTTTTTTATTTTATTCTGTTTTTCGTTTTTTGGGGTTCTTCCCCGTGGTGGATGAGAGCGCCAGGCACGCTGTCATTCCCCACAGGGAAGATCCCTTTAAAGAGACCCCATTCTGCCTCTGCATGCGGAAGCGGAACGGGAGTCTCTTCTTCCCCGCTCCGGTCATGACAGTGCCGGGTGCTGTCATGACCCGCACAGGGAAGATCCCTTTGGAACTCCTGTTCAGTCCTTCTGCATGCAGAGGGGCTGAACGGGAGTCCCACCTTCCCCGTGCCAGTCATGACAGTGCCTGGTGCTGTCATCCGGTGTGGGGAAGGCGGTCGGCGGCTGGGAGGGGGCTGCAATCCAGCTTCTGTGCGCAGAGACTGGATCACAGCCCCTTCCTTTTCGACTCCACCCCGGAGCCTGACAGCCTGGTGGGCTGTCAGACTCCGTGGCGGAGGGCAGTCAGGAGGGGGCTGCGATCTCGCTACCACGCGTGGAGACCGGATCACAGCCCCTTCCTTCTTGACTCTGCCCCAGAGCCTGACAACCCACCGGCTGTCATTTCCGGGACGGAGATCGCTGGACAGGGGGCTCCGATCCGGCTTCCACGTGCGGAGGCTGGATCGCAGGCCCCTCTCCAGCGATCACTTGAGAGAAAGTCACGGTCTCCTACTCCTCTCCTGACCACTTTCCGCCGTGAGGGATGACACCCGAGCCAGCTGTCATCCCCTCGCTGTGGAGATCGGAGATTGAGATAGCCACAGCCTCGCCTCCGCTTACGGCGGCGAGACCGTGGCCCTCTGGACCGATCTCCGTAGTGGGGAGGTGACAGCCGAGCCGGCTGTCACCTCCCCGCTGCAGAGATTTGTTTAGAGAGACCCCTGGTCCCGGCTCCGTGTGCTGAGGCGAGAAAGGGGCTCTCACCGTCCTCCCCCGCTGGCGATGACAGCTGGGCTGTCATCGCCAGGAGGGAGGAATCAACCAAACATAACCGAACTCATTTGTTCTGGTTCTGTTCAGTTCATTCCTAAATTCCTCTAGGCTCCGTTATTCGTACCGTTACATAACAGAACGAATAACAGATAACGGAATGATTTTTTTTTGTTTCGTGCCCATCTCTATTCCAGATGTTATTCATAGTGATCATTTATTTATTTATTTATTTATTTATTTATTTAAATACTTATATCCCGCTCCATCTTCCCAACGGGAACTCTATTCCAGAACTAAAAAGACAAAAACTAAAGGCTAAAAAATAGCAAGCCACCAGCAAGGGCAGCAGGAGGCAAGATGGCGGCAGACATTGCTGTTCTTCCAAGCACTGTATGTCTTCTGATCTCTGGGCTGCAGTCACCAATTTGATTAATTTTATAGCCAAGGATATCAAACTCCTTCACTGCTTCAATTATTGATATTAACACTGACTTGCATGCTGTTGGCCATTGTCATTATTTTTGGGTTTTTTGTGTTGAGGTGCAATACAAGTTTTTCACTTTCATCTTTGACTATTAGGATTAGTCATTCTAGGTCTTCCTTACTTTCCACCAGTAGTATTGTATCATCTGCCTACCAGAGATTATGATGTCCCAACCATTTTTACCCCAGTGATGGATTATTCCAGATGTGCCTTTCTCATAACCACTTTTGCACACATGTTAAATAATGAAGGTGATAATATAGAACTCTGATGAATGCCTTTTCCAGTTTTGAGCCCTTCTATGTCTCTAAAAGCTTTCCTTGCTGTTGCTCCTTGATCAGAATACAGAGATTATCTCAAATGGTTGAGGTGTGATGAAATTTCCATTTTTTTCCAGGCAGTTCCAGGGCTTGTCTTGCTTAACACAATCAAAAGCTGTTGTATAGTCAATGAAGCATATGTAGAGGTCTTTTTTGGTATTCCCTTGCCTTTTCCATCAGCCACTGAAGGTTAGCTATGTGGCCACACGTTTCTCTTCCTTTTTGGAATCTAGCTTGTACATCAGGTAGCTCTCTTTCAATGGCTGAGTTCATACATTGTTGAATGATCCTCAGGAGAATTTAATCCCATGTGGTATTGAGATGGTGTGGTAGTTTGAATAGTCTTTCATGTTGCCTTTCTTTGTTATTGGATTAAACACTGCCATCTTCCATTCTTTTGGCCACTGACCAGTCTCCCATCTGCTTTAATATAGTACTGTCAATGCTTTTATGGGCAGTGGACTCAGGAGTTGTGCTGGTATTGAACTCCAGGGGCTTTGTGTTATGGCATCTGATTGAGTGCCCATTCATCTTCCACCTCCAGGACAGCTGCCTCCAGTGGCTCCTCCTCTCTTGTGCCTTGATTTTGATTTTTCATTTGCATAAAGTTGCTCTGTATATTCCTATCACCTTTCTCTGATTGCTTGCCGATTGCCTAATTCCTGCCCATCTTATTCCCTCTCTTGCCGCAAAAGGAGTTCTGACCGTCTTCTCTTTTGCATGTATGGCTTTTCGGGGCTGATTCCTCCAGTTTCCTATACTGGTCGTCCCCAAATTTTAATTTGTCTTTCCTCGCTTCTCTCTAAAACTTTGCATTTAATCTTCATGCTTCTTTATCATCAAAAGCTTTTGCCTTTCTTTTTTTAACTGAAGTTCCTATTGTTGCTTTTGATATTCACTTAGCCAATTTCATTGGTTTTTTGTGTGCAATATGTTGATTTGCTTATTCACTAACATTTGCTTTTATTTCCTCCAATAATTTGTCTGGTTATCCTTCTGTGACATTGAGCAATTCAAATCTCATTTCTAACTTCAACTACATATGCAGGAGGAATCCTATCATCATCATTGGGGGGGGGTTTATAGGTGTCATTTGATATTACAAAATCATAACTTCACTAATTACTAAAAGTTCATGGTCTGTTCTGCAGTCTGTGCCAGGAAAGGTTTTCGCAGTGAGGCTGAAACTTTTCCACTTATGTTGGCATGAAATATAGTCAATTTGATTGCAGTATTCTCCATTTGATGAGGTCCAAGTGTACATGTACAATCATTGTTTGGGCTGCTCAAACCATGTATTCATTATGTATAAGTCCTGTTCTTGTCATAACTCAGTAAGTTTTCCTTAATTATTTTGTTCACCAACACTAATCTTTCCTATAATTCCTGATTCTTCTATTGCTCCCTTTTTTAATAGAAGTCTCAATGTTTGTTTCAGGGCTTCTTCAATGTTAGGGTAGAATTATTTGATTTCCTCTTCTGCTGAATCTGCCGTGGGTTCATACATTTGCAGAATGTCAATATTGCAAAGTTTCTGTTTTGCCCTTTAATGACTGCTCAGAATTAAGACCAACAGAAGCAGCCAAAGCCATCACTGCTGCCTCAGAAAGAACCTGCTGTTCCAGCCCACAGGGCCTAGGACAAAACTCCCAGCCTGCTTCTGCTTGCCTGCACCGACCTTGACAGCAGCTCAGAGGGGAGGAAGCAGGGCTACACCGTTCCCACCTCCTCATGGTCTCCTCTTCCTCTTCCTCCTGTGATTTCAAGGGATGTGTGTTGCAGTGAATGTCACATTGCCTCCAATGGGAAGAACGACCCAAGCAGGGTGGAGCATCGGCCACCTCCATCTCTATTTTTGCCTCCTTTTTGTTCTGATACGGTGGCCTCCCAGAGAGCCTACCCGCTCTGGCCTGCCGGCAAGGAGGTCAACCTCAACACAGCCCACCTTAAGCTCCTTATCAAACAACAAGTTCATTTAATGACCTACTCATAGGAACAGAACTCCAATAAGTGAGGAGTGCTTGTTAGTATCAGATTTACAGATGACACAAACTTGGATGGAATAGCTAATACCATGGAAGACAGGAACAAAATTCAAAAAGAACTTGATAAGATTGAGGACTGGGCTGAAAAAAAAGAATGAAATTTAACAGGGTCAAGTACAAACTTCTACAAAGGGGGCAGTATGTGTGTGTGGGGGGGGAGAAATGCACACAAGATGGAGTATATTTGGCTCAGTAATACTACAAGCAAGAAGGACCTTGGAATTGTTGTAGATCAAAAGCTGCATATGATCCAACAGTGTAATGTACCTACAAAAAGGCAAATGCTATTTTAGCCTGTATTAACAGAGGTCTAGTCTCTAAATCCCACGATTACTAGTCCCTCTCTATTCAGCACTAGTTAATCCTCGTATTGAGTACTGTGTCCAGTTCTGGACAGTAAAAGGCTGCCAACAAGCTAAAGCAAGTTCAGACAAGGACAACAAGGATGATTAGGGGATTGGAAACCATTCCCTAGAAGGAAAGGCTGAAAGAACTGGTCATGTTTAGCCTTAAGAAAAGAAGACTGAGGTGTGACATGACTTTTCAACAGAGGCATAGCTAGGGCTTCCAGAGCCTGGGGCAACAATCAGTTTTTGCACACACCCCCATTGCAAAATATAATCTGGATGGTGGGTGGGGGTAGCGGCGGAGGGGTCGGTAGGCAATTTGGTGCCCCCTAATTGCTGAGCCTGGGGCGCCCCACCCCCTCTTGCTCTCCCCCAGCTACGCCCCTGCTGTTCAAAGACTTTAAAAATAGTCCTGCAGAGGAGGGGCAGGATCTTTTCTCAACCATCTCAGAGTGCAGGACACATAATAATGAATGGAAGCTATAGGAAGCCAGATTTAAGTAGAATTTCAGGGGAGGGGGACCTCTTGGCTATTACAGCAATATGACACTGGAACCAAAGACTTAACAAGGTGGAGATCGTGCCAATGCTGGAGGCATTCAAGAGTCAATTGGACCCATCTAGATATGGATCCTGCACTGAGAGGGGGGTTGGTCCTGATGGCCTTATAGACCTTTTCTCACTATGCTATTCTATGATTCTATGATTGTAAAGCAAGGCATGACAATGCACCCAAGGTGGCCTAAGGGTGGAAAAACATACAAGAAGTTGGCAACCTGTCAGCGGATGTGTCTTACCTTTAACAGCTCAAATAAAAGGACAGCAGTGGCTGCAGATTTCCACAGTCATTGAAAGTGACAATTGTTACATAATTTGTGGAAATATTCCTGACAACAGCAAGAGTGTTCGAAGACCCCCCATAGGGGAAAAATGTAATTCTTGTGGTTTTCTACTCTCAGCTGAGAGAATGGGCAATGTGAGGATTTGGACCTTAAGCTCTGGTTCTTTATGAAGTTTGTTCAACAGATTTTTCCCCCTTCTGCAACCCTCGGAATAATTCTTTTAAGGGGAAGAAAGGGGGACCACTTACTTTTTAGAAACAATTAAGCTGTAAGGCACAGAGTCTTCTCTGCCTTTAATGTCTGCTATGGAAGGGGGTGATTTTCTGAGAAATTCAGTTTCTTTTACAGTTACTTGTTTCAATGGCTTCCACTGTGCTGGTTTCATGCCTCCTTTGATTCCAGCAGAGACTAAATTAAAGTTTTGAAGTTTGGAGAGAAAGAGCAATAGCATGGAACTTCCAATGCAATTTCCCTGGGCCTAACAAGAAAGACAGAACAAAATGCCCTACCCATCATGTGTGTGTGTGTGTGTGTGTGTGTGTGTGTGTGTGTGTGTGTGTGTGTGTGTGTAAACCAAATTCTGGAAAGTTACTTAAATGTATGCATGGAGCCACAGCAGGAAGGTGCAGGGACCTGCCTGTCACAGAACCTGACTCTGAGGGGATAAAAGGTGAAGAGCTGCTGGAGGAGACTTGCAGCTCAAATCAGCAGGCAGCTGGGTCTGATGACTCAGCTGAAAAACATATCTTCTCCTCCTAGAACGGCCATGAGCAGGATTCTGCAAAGACGTGCTACCAGAAGAGCTAGGGAAAGGGTCTTTGATGCTAGACGGGGAATCAGGTCGGGAAGCCCTGAGTACTAGCAGAACCCTTTCCAGAAGTAAGGGTGTGTTCCCTGTTTTGGGATAAAGCTGGTAAGCTCACCTTGAGCTCTCTGTGGGAGCAACACGTCATTTGAACTTGCAACCACTCTGTTCGCAAGGGAGCACAAGGAAACCTCGGACTCTGGGACCCGTAGGTCCGCCTCCGAAACCGGGACCCGTCGGTCCCCAGTGCCTAAAGCACTCTCGCCAGTGGCCTCGTTGCCCGCGAGACTCTCATCCCTGGCCGCCGGTTTCGACGGGAAAGCAACACCAACTCTCTCCCAACTGTCCTCAGCGGCTCCACCCTCGACGGCATCTGACCCAGCGATACCAATGCCCCCTGAAAAGAAGGGTACAAAGCCAGGGGGAAAGACGGAGAAGCAACGGAAGCGCCACCGATCCCCATCGGATTCGCGCCATGCGGCTTCGGCAGCCGAGCTTCCAACCATCCCGGAGGTCTCCACTCCTGCCGCCCCTTCGGGTTCGACCGCTCCAGTGGCTCTGGCAGTGGCCACGGCCCTGACCCTGCCGAAGAACCAACCGCCTCCATCTAAAAAGCGCCGTTCCGAATCCGACACACCCGCCGTCCCGGCCATTGCCGTCCCTCCGATCCCGGCCTTCTCGCTCAAGTTCGATGGGCGACAATGGTCCGTTCAAACTGCCGAAACCGAGGACCAACAAAACATCCAGCAAACCTCTCCGGCTACCTCCTCCGACGAGTCCGAAGTCTCCGATGTCGAATCCAAAGCTTTGGATTCGATCCAGTTCGTCACGTCACCCTCATCAGACCTTGAGGAGAAGCTTCCACCCTCTTCCTCAGAATCGATGCAGAATTATACCGCATTCTTAGTGAGGATGGCTAAAACCATCGACCTGCCGGTGCACCAGCCGAAACCTAAGTGGCCATGTCACATCTTCGGCCACATATCTTCCGAGGAGACATCACCTGTGCACCTCACCTTGATCCCATCATTCTTGACAATGGCAGAAGATGCATTCCAGAGTCCTGCTGCGACAAGAGTCTCCAGGAGACTGGAAGCACTCTATAGGGTGCATGACGAAAGTGCCCCCTACTTAGATAAGCACCCGCCACCAAACTCTGTTGTCGTTGCCTCATCGCAAGTCCAGTCCAGGACCAATCAGACGCCCATCCCGCCTTCCAAGGAAGGTCGCAAACTAGACACCATTGGCAGGCACCTGTACTCCTGCTCAACCTTAATCCACAAAACATGCAATTACCAGGGCACCATGGGAGCCTATCAAAGAGATCTCCTTACCCATTTGCACCCGTTCCTCGAAAAGATCCCAGAGGACCACAGAGCAGAAGCCATGGCCCTCTACGAGGAGTCCATGGCCCTCGCGGGACAACAAATGAGAGCTGCCAAACACACCTTTGATTCCGCTTCGAAGATAGTCAACACTGCTGTCACCCTGAGGAGGCACGCATGGTTGCGCACTACCGGCTTGTCAGACAACCATAAGGCCCAGATCGAAGCCCTGCCCTTTGACGGTTCTGGCCTCTTCCACACCACAACAGACAACCTCATGGAAGACAGACATAAGAAGCAAGACACAGCCAAAAAGCTTAACATCATCCCCTCCAGACCGTCTCATTCCTTTCGCTCCCAACAAAGATGGCGATACTGGCCCCCATCCTCCCACTCCACCTCCAGGGGCCATTGAGACAAACCTACAAAACCATCTCCTTTTGCCTCCCTCGGCTCTAAGTCCAGAAAGGCCAAGACCTCTGCCCCTCCCTCAAAGTCCAGAGAGAGGAGGCACCGGGACGACTACTGACTAGGACACCGTCCGACTCCGACCTTTCCTCACAGCCTGGGAGAGCATCACCACGGACTGCTGGGTCCTGTCGGTAGTGAGGAACGGGTATTCTCTCGAACTCCACTCCCAACCACCTCTAGGAAACGTCCTGCGTACCCCCCCTCCCCTTGCCTTCTGGAAGAGGTTGCCTCCCTGCCCCAGAAACATGCAATCCGCCTTGTACCACCCCACCTCGCCCCAGCGGGCCTCTTCTCCCGCTACTTTACAGTTCCCAAAAAAGATGGAGGCCTACGGCCCATTTTGGATCTTCGAGTACTCAACAAGTTCCTAATATACAAAAAATTTCGCATGGTGACTCTGGAGAAAATCATCCCCCCACTCCACAAGGGCGACTGGTTCAGAGTTGTAGACTTAAAGGATGCCTACTTCCACATCTCTATCCACCCAGCCCACCAACACCTCCTCCGCTTTGCGATAGGCAGCCAGATCTTCGAGTACTCAGCCTTGCCCTTCGGTCTCGCCACAGCACCCAGAGTATTCACAAAGTGCATGGCCCCTGTCGCTGCCTACCTCAGAACTTTGGGCATCGTCATTTTTCCTTACCTCGACAACTGGCTAGTCGTCGCGGACACTGAGCACAAGGCCAAAACCGATATAGCCACTGTACTATCCACCTTGGACACCTTGGGCCTACAAGTCAACCTTGTGAAGAGCCAACTGCAGCCTTGCCAAGTCGCCACATTCATCGGAGCCATACTGGACTCCACTCGGGCCATGGCCTATCCTCCCCGAGACAGAGTCCGCGACACCCTGGCACTAATTCAACAATTCCGTCCAGGGCATCCCATTCAAGCCATCCAGGTTCAAAAGCTGCTGGGATACATGGCCTCCATGAACTCCGTCCTCCAGTATGCAAGGCTGCGACTCAGACCCCTGCAGAGTTGGTTCCTAACCCACTTCGACCCCACACGTGACCCCCCGTCCAAGATTCTCACCGTCCCTCAGAATTTACCACCTCAACTGGCCTGGTGGACATGCCGCCACAATATCCTCGCCGGCAGACCCTTCAGAGATCCCTTCCCCACGATCCAGCTAACCACGGACGCCAGCAACACCGGGTGGGGCGCGGTGTGCCTGTCTTACCAGATATACGACTCCTGGACTCCACAAGAACGGCGGCTCCACATCAACAAGCTGGAGCTCCTGGCAATCTTCAAGGCCTGTCGGGCGTTCCTCCGTCACCTCTCCGGCAATGTAGTGCTGGCAGTCACAGACAACACGACTGCCATGTACTACATCAACAAACAAGGCGGAACACATTCTCGGCCTCTCCTCGATCTCACGATCCGCTTCTGGGACTGGTGCATCCTCCACAACATCCATCCAATAGCGATGCACCTGCCAGGACAGGACAACATAGATGCCGACGGCCTCAGCCGGATGCAACAATCCAACCACGAGTGGGAACTCCACCCCCCACACACTTTCTCTCGCCTCTGCAAGAGATGGGGCACCCCTCAGGTCGACCTATTCGCCTCTCTCCAGAACAAGAAATGCCAACACTTTTGCTCGAGAGCAGGGCTAGGCCAAGGGTCTCTAGGGACGCTCTCCTTCTCCCGTGGAGCCACTCCCTCCTTTACGCGTCCCCCCCATACCCCTTCTGCACAAGGTAGTTATCAAAGCCACCCAAGAGGCACCCGACCTCATCCTAATTGCTCCGTGGTGGCCGAGGCAACCGTGGTTCGCCCCACTTCTCCAAATGGCCTCCTCCTACTTCCGCCTGCCGCAGCTCCCAGACCTCTTGTCCCAAGATCACGGACAGGTACTACATCCCGATCTCCCTTGTCTCCAGCTGACGGCATGGAGGATTCACAGAATCTTAGAAACCATCCTCAAGGCCTGCCGTAAGCCTTCTACTATCTCCCAGTATGCCTACAAATGGCGTAGGTTCTTAGCCTTCGCACAACAACGAGCCTTCACCCCAGTAAATCCCTACCTTACCTGGATACTGCGGTACCTGCTCCACCTCAAAAGGTCGGGACTCACCATGTCGTCTCTACGAGTACATCTCTCTGCTATTGTGGCTCATCAGCCTCCTTTGTCTCCGGCAGCCAGCTTCTTCAGACATCCTAAACTAAAGCTCTTCCTACGAGGACTCAATAACACGTTTCCAGACAGAAAGCCCATCCCTCCTCAGTGGTCCCTTTCCCTTGTACTCCGGGCTTTACTAAGGCCTCCCTTCGAGCCCTTGGCTACCGTTGACCTTAGGCTGCTCTCCCTCAAAACAGCCTTTCTCGTCGCCATTGCATCTGCTCGCAGAGCTAGCGAGCTCTGCGCACTCCGGTGCGACCCACCTTACCTGCAGTTCTACCCTGACAAGGTAGTCGCCTACCCCGACATCACCTTCCTCCTCAAGGTGGTGTCTTCTTTCCATGTCTCCCAACCCATCATCCTCCCGGTCTACTTTCCAAACCCATCGACCAGGGAAGAAAGAGACATGTACTCCCTTGACGTAAGAAGAGCCCTTGCCTTCTACGTCTCCAAGACTAGAGCATCCAGATCTTCTCAGAGGCTCTTCATCTGCCATCATCCCGCGGCTGCGGGGCGGCCAGTCTCGACCCAGCGATTTGCTCGCTGGATCACCCAGGTTATAACTCTGGCCTATGATCTGGCCAATAAACCTCTCCCTGGTCCCATCAAAGCACACTCAACCAGGGCCATGTCCTCTTCTGCCAACATCTGCCAAGCTGCCACATGGGCCACACCAGAGACCTTCGTGAACCACTACAGGCTGGATGCCCGAATGAGATCTTCCTCAGTCTTCGGGAGAGCCGTGCTTTCCTACGTGACGGCGTGACTCCCCACCAGCCTGTGAGTACTGCTTGCAATCACCCATCTGTGTGGCTTCACGAAGACCACGAAGGAGAAGAACCAGTTGCTTACCTGTAAAGGTGGTTCTTCGAGTGGACCTTCGTGAAGCCACACAGATGGGTTTCCCAGGCGCCCTTGCGCCGGAGGTCGGCCTTCCCTAGCATAGGAAAGTTCGTTGGTCTCCGCCCCCGCCCAGCGTGCCTGCGCGAGGACCTTCCCGCCCAAACCTCAGTTCCTCTTGACCACCAGAAGACAGGTGAGCTCCAGTCTAGTTGTGACGGTCTGAGGGGAGGCGGGCGGGTGCTGTGTGGCTTCACGAAGGTCCACTCGAAGAACCACCTTTACAGGTAAGCAACTGGTTCTTTTCCTGGCATCAGTGACTGAGATGACACCAAGGCAAGGTTCTTACAGGGCCTCCTGGATGTACATGGGACAAATTCATTCCTATGTTTTTTGACTCTGAAGTAATTCCTATTGCATTCTATGCACTGCTTCTCCATACATTTTGAGCTACATGCTTATCATTCCAGGGTTGCCTGGAAGAGAGTGGAAACTTTGTTAATGGGACCTTCCATGAATTCCATAGGTTCATTGCATCTATATTCCTTGGACGTGCACAGATGTTTACTCTTTAGACAATTTAGGAATAAACGTTTATATTCAAAAAATCCCTCAATGTTGACCTCACTCAGAGTGAAATGGTGAGAAGTTCTCCTCTCAAATATTTCCCTCCCTACTGGTGGGCAGAGAAAACAAGGAATGCTATTGCAGTGACTTTTTGGGTGGGAAAAATTTGCTTCACAGTGTTTTCGGTCTGGAATTCACCATCATCAATGGCAGAAATATGGCTTCTATTGCCAACTCCATGTTTTATTTTATTATTTATTTTGTTGTTTTCTTCCTCTTGTTTTTTTGTGGGAGAAGTGCTGGTCCACCTTTCTGTGTCTCCCATGACCTTTCAGAGGGAGAGAATGTGGTGCTTGCAGACTGAGAACATTTCAAATAAATTCTGCAAGGTGGTCTTTTATTTTGTGGTAGGTCAAGGAAAAGAAGTTTCCTCAGAAAAGCGTATTCTGAGATATGTAATATAATTCTAAAGAAATTAGATCATCTTAAAACTGGAATGCATGACACACCCTCTTACCCTTGGACCTCTCACACTGCCTTCAACTCTTGCATAAAACATTTCATTTTAATAATGCACTTCATTTATATATGCTGTTATAGGGATCACATGGCACCATTTATGTGAAGGTTAACCATTCCTCTCATCAGGATAGCTATAACATGGCCTGGCCAAAAGCTAACAATACAGTAAGATGACTGGAAATGAAATAATTTCTAATATGATTTTTTTCTCACTTTCCAGAAGACATAAACAGAAAGTTGCTTCATTAGCAAAATGGAATCAGATTTATATTAGCACTCTTCATAGCTTCTGAAGACCCATTAGAACGACAAATAACGACACAAATAAATTAGAGTGAATCCCAAATATATTTTGATAATAATCCCCTTAAAAAATTATTGGGAAGGGACCATGACCACAGTCAACATATTCTATTCCATTCATCCTGTCAAAGACAAAAAGCATATTGTCTAGAGCAGCGATTCCCAATCTTGGGTCCTCAGAATTTCTTGGACTACAAATTTCAGAGATCCTGGCCGGCCCAACTAGTGGTGAAGGCTTCTGGGAGTTTTGGTTCAAGAACATCTGGGAACACAAGGTTGGGAACCACTCGTATAGAGTGTCTCCATGGTCCAGTCTTTCCCATGTTGGGCTCCCGAGCTTGGTGCTTGGAGTCCAAGAAGCTCGAGTGACTTAAAACTGGAGTACCACGTGAAGCCTTTGGCTTCTGCTTACTGGGAATGAAAATACATTGAAACCGTTTAGACATATGAATATGACTCACCAACCCTTCCCTCAGTAACTATGTTATGCGATTTTTAGATGGATTACTATAAATTACTGCTTGGACTGGATTTGTAGCACTACTTGAGTTTTTCATTCGTGTGTGTTTTCCATTTCTTAGAGTGGCATTTACCCCATTTTCTTTACATATTATTCTTAGCTTTTATATTGCCTGTTTTAATGATGTAAGATGGTTTCCCACACTCCTTGTTCTCAACTTTAAATACTGTCTTTAATGTCTGTGAATATTCCTAGTCAGGTGAGGTTATTCTGAAAGCTGAGTCATGGGAACTGGACTTCTTTCTTTAAAGAAAGGCAGCTTGGTGCAGAAATTAGACAAAGAAGTCCAGTTGCCCTGACTCAGCTTCTGGAATACTGTCTTTAATGTTGTTAGCATCCATTGTATACTCATTTTTTTCTACTTTAGATATTTTGTAAGCTGCCTTAGGTCATTTTCAAAGAGAAAAGGGTTAATAAATAAATAATAAATAAATAAATAAATAAATAAATAAATAAATAAATAAATGTGCTATCTTTTCCCTTAATAATGACAAAAACTTCATTTAGGCCATATAATTTAACAAGTTGGCCTAACACAGACTTCCTGAACTAACAATGTGGCTAGAACATGGTCTGTTTTGATCTGAGCTCTAATGTTTGTGACACAGTTCTCAGGTGCAAAATTGTACACAAAAAGACATCTACTAGCAGAATGGTGTGAGAAAAATCAAGGTCAGAAATCAGTGTAAATCAGGGGTGCCCAAACTTTTTGTACAGAGGGCCAGATTTGGAAGTTGAGAATGTGTGGGGGGCCAGCTGCCCCCACACACACACTGCAAGCCCCACCCACTGACCCCTTGCAAGCCCTTCCTACTGACCCCCCTAAGCCCCACCTACTGACTCCTTGCAAGCCCCACCCACTGATCCCTCTTTACAAAAAGTTTGGACATCTCAGTTCTACAGTATAGGAATAGTAAATATACAGTTGTGCCTCCTATTCCTATTTTTGTCACAGGCAATGGACATTTTTATACCACACCATCTGACCTACTGATGGTGAACCTTTTAGAGCCTTTCCGCGGACGGTGCCGGTCCGTGGATCGGCACCGGGCCGCCTGGGAGGCCGGGAACGCCCCCTCCTCCTCCTCTTCTCTCCCGCGGGCTGCGGAGGAGGAGGAAGGCTGGAGGAAGGCTGGAGGAGCGCAGGAGGAGCTGCCGCCTCCCTCCTCTGCCCTCCTCCTCCTCGCCCTCCACCACCACCAGCAGCAGCAGCAGCCACAGCAGCGGCAGAGGCCCCGCCGCCGAAGGAGCAGCAGCAGCAGCAGCGAGGACAATTGCGGCGGAGGGTGGTGGCATGGCGGGACGGGGCGATTGCAGCAGCAGCCAAAGAATCCGCCGCCGCCGCCGCTGCCACCCTCCACAATTGTCCTCGCTGCTGCTGCTGCTGCTCCTTCGGCGGCGGCGGGAGGAGGAGGAGGAGGAGGAGGAGGAACCGGAGCAGGAGCTCATTTAGGGCGCTTCCTGGCGCGGCCGGGCGGGTGCTGCAATGAGCCGCGCGCTGGTCTCGCTCCTGGCGCCGCGGCTGCTGCCGCCGCTGCCGTGGGCCTCCTCCTCCGCCAGGAAAGCGCTGCTGGCGCCCGCTCGCTTTCCCGGCGGAGGAGGAGGCCCACGGCGGCGGCGGCGGCAGAATTTAGGGCGCCAGCAGCGAGACCCACGCGCTGCACCCGCCCTCTAAAGTGGAAGCGGAGCGGTCTTTCGACGAGCCGCCGCCTCCTCCTGCTCCTGCTCCGGTTCCTCCTCCTCCTCCTCCTCCTGAAGGAGCAGCAGCGAGGGCAATTGCAGAGGGGTGGTGGCGGCGGCGGCGGACGGGGGGGCGAACACAAACTCTGGCGGTGGCGGCGGCGGCGGCGGCGGGGGGGCGCGGGGGGCTGCTGCTGCTCCTCCTCCGCGGCGGTGGCGGGAGGAGGAGGAGGAGGAGGAGGAACAGGAGCAGGAGGAGGCGGCGGCGGCTCGTTGGTGCCGCGAGGGCACTTCCCGGTGCGGCCGGGCGGGTGCTGCGCGCGGGCGCGGGGCCAGGAGCCGCGTGCGGGTCTCGCTCCTGGCGCGCGCTTGCTCCTGCTCCTGCTGCCGCCGCTGCCGTGGGCCTCCTCCTCCGCCGGGAAAAGCGCTGCTGGCGCCGCTCGCTTTCCCGGCGGAGGAGGAGGCCCACGGCGGCGGCGGCGGCAGAAGGAGCAAGCGGGGCGCCACCAGCGAGACCCAACCCGCCCGGCCGCGCCTGGAAGCGCCTCGCGGCAGCAACGACGAGCCGCCGCCGCCTCCTCCAAAAGGAGCAGCAGCGAGGGCAATTGCAGAGGGGTGGTGGTGGCGGCGGCGGGACGGGGCGATTGCGGCGGTGGCGGCGGCGGGCGGGAGGGGTGCGGGGGGCTGCTGCTGCTCCTCCGGCGGCGGTGGCGGGAGGAGGAGGAGGAGGAGGAGGAACAGGAGCAGGAGGAGGCGGGCGGCTCGTTGGTGCCGCGAGGGCGCTTCCCGGTGCGGCCGGGCGGGTGCTGCGCGCAGGCGCGCGGGGCCAGGAGCCGCGTGCGGGTCTCGCTGCTGGCGCCCGCCGCTTTCCCGGCGGAGGAGGACACGGCGGCGGTGGCGGCAGCAGGAGCAAGCGGGGCACCAGCAGCGAGGCGCGACTCCCGGCGCGGAGGAGGAGGCAGGGGCCCGCCTGCCCAGGAGCCCCGGGTTCCCCCCACCCCGCCCGTGTGTGTAATGGCAACGCCCCAAGCCGGTGAGTGCCGCCGCCGGTCTCGTGCCTCCCCCTCCTCCTTCCCTCCCAAACCCCCTTTTGCCTCCCCGCCCGGACCCCCTTTCGCATTCTCCCCCTCCCCACCCCCACCCCGGGCCACAGAAAATTTTTTAAAAATTTCCCGATCCGCGGGGACAAAAAGGTTGGGGAGCACTGTTTTAGAGATCAAGTGCCCAAACTGCAATTAAGTGCATGGAGCCTGTTTAAAACAACAGTAATAGAGGCCCAGCACAAGTGCATACCACAAAGAAAGAAGAGCTCAGCATGGAAAGTGGATTTAGAGAGGCTCTAAAGTGCAAGGAGAGGTCTTTCTTGAAATCCTCCCCAAATGAGGAAAATAAAAAGGAACACAAACTCTGGCAAAAGAAATGTAAGAAGATGATAAGAGAGGCAAAGAAAGATTTTGAGGAACACATGGCTAGCAATATAAAGGGTAATAATAAAAGCTTCTTTAAATATGTTAGAAGTAGAAAACCTGCCAGAGAACCAGTTGGCCCTCTGGATGGTGAGGGAGGAAAGGGGGAGGTTAAGGAGGACTTGGAAATTGCAGAGAAATTAAATGAGTTCTTTTGATCTGTCTTCACGACAGAAGACCTTGAGCAGATTCCGCTGCCTGAATTAAATCAAATACAGGTTAAAAGAGAGGATTTTTAGGAGTAATTGATAAATTGAAGATTAACAAGTCACCTGGCCCAGATGGCATCCACCCAAGGGTTATTAGGGAACTGAGAAATGAAATTGCAGATCTTTTAATGGTAATATGCAACTTATCTCTTAAAACGGCCACAGTGCCGGAGGACTGGAGGATAGCGGATGTCACACCAATTTTTTAAAAAGGAAGGAGGGTGGACCCGGGAAACTACAGGCCAGTTAGCCTTACATCTGTCCCAGGGAAGATGGTGGAAAGCCTCATCCAAGAGAAAATCTTAAAACACATAGAAGAACAAACCTTGCTGAGAGAAAACCAGAATGGCTTCTGTAAGGGTAAGTCTTGTCTGACAAATCTTTTAGAATTCTTTGAAAAGGTCAATAGGCATGTGGACTTGCGTGAACTGGTGGATATTGTCTATCTTAATTTTCAAAAGGCTTTTGACACAGTCCCTCACCAAAGGCTGCTGAGAAAATTGCACAGCCAGGGGATAAGAGGGCAGGTCCTCTTATGGATTGAGAACTGGTTGAGATCCAGGAAACAAAGAGTAGGTGTCAACGGGAAATTTTCACAATGGAGAGAAGTGAAAAGCGGTGTGCCCCAGGGATCTGTCCTGGGACCGGTGCTTTTCAATCTGTTCATAAATGACCTGGAGACAGGGATAAACAGTGAGGTGGCGAAGTTTGCACATGACACAAAAAATTTCCGTGTGGTAAAAACCAGAGAAGATTGTGAATTGCTCCAGAAGGATCTCTCCAAACTGGGGGAATGGGCTGCGAAATGGCAAATGCGTTTTAATGTAGCCAAATGTAAAGCAATGCATATTGGGGCAAAAAATCAAAACTTTATCTATCAATTCATGGGCTCTGAGTTATCCGTGACAGATCAGGAAAGAGATCTTGGTGTGTTGGTGGACAGCTTCATGAAGATGTCTACCCAATGTATGGCAGCGGTGAAGAAGGCCAATTCCATGCTAGGGATGATCAAAAAGGGGATTGAAAATAAAACTGCCAACATTATAATGCCATTATACAAAACAATAGTAAGGCCGCACCTGGAGTATTGTGTACAGTTCTGGTCACCGCATCTCAAGAAAGACAGAGTGGAACTGGAAAAGGTGCAGAAGAGAGCGACTAAAATGATTACGGGGCTGGGGCACCCCCGGTATGAGGAAAGGCTAAAACATTTGGGGCTCTTTAGTCTGGAAAAAGGCACCTGAGCAGGGATATGATTGAGATGTACAAAATAATGCAGGGCATGAGTAAACTGGATAGAGGGAAGCTCTTCTCCCTCTCACAAAATATCAGAACTAGGGGACACACACTCAAAATGAGGGCTGGGAAAGTAAGAACAGACAAAAGAAAATATTTTTTCACCCGAACCGGATGCCACTCAGCTCCTGTTGGCTTTCCCCCAGTTATCAGTTTAAAAGCTGCTCTGCTGCCTTTTTGAGGTTGAGTGCCAGCAATCTGGTCCCATCATGATTCAACCCATCCCTCCTGAACAGGTTTGGCTTGTCCCAAAATGTTCTCCAGTTCCTGACAAATCTAAAGCCCTCCTCTCGACACCATCGCCTCATCCACGCATTGAGGCTTCTGAGTTCTGCCTGTCTGGCGGGTCCTGCACGAGGAACAGGTAGCACTTCTGAAAATGCTACCTTGGAAGCCCGGGTCTTCAATCTTCTACCTAGCAACCTGAATTTGGCTTCCAAGACTGACCACTTGGCCTTCCCGACATCATTGGTACCGACGTGTACCATGACCACTGGCTCCTTCCCAGTTCTCTCTAACAAGCTATCTAGATTTCTGGTGATGTCTGCAACCTTTGCACCCGGCAGGCAAGTGACCATACGGTTATCATGCTCCTCACAAATCCATCCCTTCGTATTTATAATTATAGAATCCCCTAGTACAATGAGCTTCTCTCCTGCAGCCTGGTCATCAACATGTACCTGATCTTGTATCTCATCAATAGTGATGAGGGAGAGATCCTCCGGTGGAACCAATTCTTCCTGTATGTGTGCCTCATGAGGTGTGCTGAGGGAAAGAGCTTCAAACTGATTGTGCAAGATGAGACTCTCTGAGCGATGCCTTGGCCTTCTACTCCTTTGAGTCACATTCCTCCACCCATCCACCTCCTGAGTTGCGGGAGTGACTTCCTCCTCTGAAGTTTGCCCTGTCTCCTCTTGGACCTGAGTAGTCTGTTCCGCTCTGTCCAGGAACCACTCAAGCTCTTTAATATGTTGCTGGTCGGATATGCGAGCCTCCAGCTGCTGGACCTTCTCTTCCAATAGCGCCACCAGCTTGCACTTGCAGCAGATGTAGTTCTGCACACGCTCTGTCAAGATAACAAACATGGCACAAGTACTGCAGGTAACTACAGCTGCTCCCTGAAACTCCATTTTAACGAGTGCAATAAAATGTATTGAAGGTCTCAAAAATGTAAACTTGCACTAATTTTTTTTTAATCTAGTAAGACTCTTTACTTCTTTTGTTGTTTATTGAAAATCTAACTGTGTAGGGGCTGCTAAAGCACCTCTACTCCAACTGCAATCACGTCAGGAAGTTTCCAGTGCTAACTTGCTAATGTGTGTAGGACTTCCTCAGGAGTAGCTTGGCTTTAGGAACTCAATTATACCCAGAAGAAATTATAAGGGTTTTTTTTTTTTTTGTAGTTTGCAAGTATCTACCCCTTGCTCCTGCAAGAACAGGAAGTTAGCTCTCTGCCCTTTGGCCGTGTGCTCCTCTCACAGCCTGCTTCCTCTCTGCTGCTCTGCCAGAAAAGGACTGAGGGGCTGCTGGGAGCAGGTATTTAAAGCTAAAACTCCACCCCTTGCTCCTGCAAGAACAGGAAGTTAGCTCTCTGCCCTTTGGCCGTGTGCTCCTCTCACAGCCTGCTTCCTCTCTGCTGCTCTGCCAGAAAAGGACTGAGGGGCTGCTGGGAACAAGTATTTAAAGCTAAAACTCCGCCCCTTGCTCCTGCAAGAACAGAAAGTTAGCTCTCTGCCCTTTGGCCGTGTGCTCCTCTCACAGCCTGCTTCCTCTCTGCTGCTCTGCCAGAAAAGGACTGAGGGGCTGCTGGGAGCAGGTATTTAAAGCTAAAACTCCGCCCCTTGCTCCTGCAAGAACAGGAAGTTAGCTCTCTGCCCTTTGGCCGCGTGCTCCTCTCACAGCCTGCTTCCTCTCTGCTGCTCTGCCAGAAAAGGACTGAGGGGCTGCTGGGAGCAAGTATTTAAAGCTAAAACTCCGCCCCTTGCTCCTGCAAGAACAGGAAGTTAGCTCTCTGCCCTTTGGCCGTGTGCTCCTCTCACAGCCTGCTTCCTCTCTGCTGCTCTGCCAGAAAAGGACTGAGGGGCTGCTGGGAGCAGGTATTTAAAGCTAAAACTCCGCCCCTTGCTCCTGCAAGAACAGGAAGTTAGCTCTCTGCCCTTTGGCCGTGTGCTCCTCTCACCACCTGCTTCCTCTCTGCTGCTCTGCCAGAAAAGGACTGAGGGGCTGCTGGGAGCAGGTATTTAAAGCTAAAACTCCGCCCCTTGCTCCTGCAAGAACAGGAAGTTAGCTCTCTGCCCTTTGGCCGTGTGCTCCTCTCACAGCCTGCTTCCTCTCTGCTGCTCTGCCAGAAAAGGACTGAGGGGCTGCTGGGAGCAGGTATTTAAAGCTAAAACTCCGCCCCTTGCTCCTGCAAGAACAGGAAGTTAGCTCTCTGCCCTTTGGCCGTGTGCTCCTCTCACAGCCTGCTTCCTCTCTGCTGCTCTGCCAGAAAAGGACTGAGGGGCTGCTGGGAGCAGGTATTTAAAGCTAAAACTCCGCCCCTTGCTCCTGCAAGAACAGGAAGTTAGCTCTCTGCCCTTTGGCCGTGTGCTCCTCTCACAGCCTGCTTCCTCTCTGCTGCTCTGCCAGAAAAGGACTGAGGGGCTGCTGGGAGCAGGTTTTTAAAGCTAAAACTCCGCCCCTTGCTCCTGCAAGAACAGGAAGTTAGCTCTCTGCCCTTTGGCCGTGTGCTCCTCTCACAGCCTGCTTCCTCTCTGCTGCTCTGCCAGAAAAGAACTGAGGGGCTGCTGGGAGCAGGTTTTTAAAGCTAAAACTCCACCCCTTGCTCCTGCAATAACAGGAAGTTAGCTCTCTGCCCTTTGGCCGTGTGCTCCTCTCACAGCCTGCTTCCTCTCTGCTGCTCTGCCAGAAAAGGACTGAGGGGCTGCTGGGAGCAGGTATTTAAAGCTAAAACTCCGCCCCTTGCTCCTGCAAGAACAGGAAGTTAGCTCTCTGCCCTTTGGCCGTGTGCTCCTCTCACCACCTGCTTCCTCTCTGCTGCTCTGCCAGAAAAGGACTGAGGGGCTGCTGGGAGCAGGTTTTTAAAGCTAAAACTCTACCCCTTGCTCCTGCAAGAACAGGAAGTTAGCTCTCTGCCCTTTGGCCGTGTGCTCCTCTCACCACCTGCTTCCTCTCTACTGCTCTGCCAGAAAAGGACTGAGGGGCTGCTGGGAGCAGGTATTTAAAGCTAAAACTCCGCCCCTTGCTCCTGCAAGAACAGGAAGTTAGCTTTCTGCCCTTTGGCCGTGTGCTCCTCTCACAGCCTGCTTCCTCTCTGCTGCTCTGCCAGAAAAGGACTGAGGGGCTGCTGGGAGCAGGTATTTAAAGCTAAAACTCCACCCCTTGCTCCTGCAAGAACAGGAAGTTAGCTCTCTGCCCTTTGGCCGTGTGCTCCTCTCACAGCCTGCTTCCTCTCTGCTGCTCTGCCAGAAAAGGACTGAGGGGCTGCTGGGAGCAAGTATTAAAAATGAATTGCACAGATATAGCATGGGAGACACCTTGGTGGAGAATAGTACACATGAAAGGGATCTGGGAGTTTTGGTGGACCACAAATTGAACATGAGTCAGCAGTGTGACACAGCAGCCAAGAAAGCCAATGCGATTCTTGGTTGCATCAATAGAAGCATAGTGTCTAGAGATCAAAAGAAGTGATAGTACTACTCCCACCTGAAGTACTGTGTCCAGTTTTGCACACTTCAATTTAAAAAAGGATGTTGACAACCTTGAACAGGTCCAGAGGAGGGTGACCAACATGGTTAAAGTTCTGTAAGCAATGTCTTACAAAGGGGGCTTAGGGAGCTGGGGATGTTTATCCTTACAAAAAGAAAGTTAATGGGGAATATGATAGTCATGTTTGAATACTTGAAAGGATGTTATATTGAAGAGTGGAGTGGTTTGTTTTCCATGGCTTCAGACACTAGGACTCAGAGCAATGGTTTCAAACTACAGGAAAAGAGATTCCATCTGAACATTAGGAGAAACTTCCTGACGATTAAAGCTGTCCAGCAGTAGAATATGCTGTCATGGGGGTGATGAAGTCTTCTTTGGAGGTTTTTAAACTGAGGCTGGATGGCCATCTGTCATGAGTCCTGTGATGGGGATTCTTGGGGTCTCTTCCAACTCTATGATTCTATGATTCCACAATTCTATAATTTATTCACAATTGCACCTGAAGGTATGACAAGAACCAATGGGTAGAAACCCATCAGAGGGAGAGCTAACCTGGAAATAAGGAGAAATTTGCTGACAGTGAGAGCCATTAAGCAGTGGAACAGGTTGCCTGCCGATGCTGTGGGTGCCCATTGCTGGAGGTTTTCACGAAAAGATTGGACAGCCATCTGTCCGAGATGATATGAGGTCTCCTTCCTTGGGCATGGTGCTGGATGAAAAAATAAATAATATGAAGTACTTCCATACAGATGTTCTTGTTCATTGTGGAAGCTGAACAAGGCCATGCCTGGTGGGAGAAGATAATACTAGTGATTATCAGGTCTGACTAGGATGGATCCTGTCTAAAAACTGGGAGACCCATTTCAGTTAGAGTTGATTACATTTGGTTAGTTGGCCTAGGGTAGTAGAAGAAGCTTAGTAGAAGCTTCTGGCATTTTGCTCAGTTTCAGAAGCTACACCTCTCTTCACAAGAAAGGTTGGAATGGGAGGAGAAATTTCCTTCTAGACAACTGGCAGATCGTCACCAATTATTCATCAAAGGTTCACAGCTCCTGCCAATAACATTATTGACTGATGGACTAATTGGCTGATTGATTTCTGTACTGTCCATCTGGCTATCAAGACACTCTGGGCAGCTCACAACCAAAAAAGGACAATAATCAACATCAATAAACTTACATTTATTTATTTATTTATTTATTTATTTATTTATTTATTTATTTATTTATTTATTTATTTATATAATTTTTTAGCCACTCCGCTACCAAGTGGTTTCTAGGCCAAATAATATAGAAAAATAGACATACACTAAACATTATATAATTCAATCACTTATCAATTTTCAAATGAGATCCCTCCCTGGGTAATTCTGAAGGAGATTTCAGAGTTCTCGTTTAGCCATATTTATATCCTTGCTCAGTTCATAACTAGAGATGAGCAAAACTAGAGAGAGAATATTGCAAACCCACTCTATAATTTGCACATCTGAAAAAGTACTACGGCAATTAAACTCTAGTAAAATAAAGGAGATTGAAAAAGAGAGCTTCCCTTAAAGATTGCTCTTGGATACTCAAGGTCAAAATTAAATTATAAGTAACACAGTCAAGAAGTTGGAAGACTCTGATGAATAAATGTCATAACTGAAACAAGCAGTAACTCAATTTTCTATATTTGAACATCTCATTATATTCCATGCCATTGAAAGATGTATTAGGTTCCTGAGAGGTGACACAGAGGGGCCCCTGTTGAAAATCCAGCCCTTAATTATTTCATGGAGGTTAATGCGCCTATAGAAGAGGAGTCACTTGATCTTAACTCTGAGTAATAGATTCAATATAAACGAGTTTAATGGAAAATTAATAAAGCGATGCAGAAGAGTCAGGATTAAAATATGAAGCCTTGTAACAACGGCAAGGTGGAGTAAGTCCAGAGTTCAAAGGTCCCCCTCTGAAGGGCTCGGTTGCTCAGATGGCTGGCACCAAGGTCTGCCACAGTGAACATCCCCCTGAACAATTAAGCAGCAATCAGCTGGGACATGAACATCACTCATCGCAGTTTTATGGCATGGATCTGAATCCCACCTATATTTTCTTCCTCCTCAGATTTTGCATCAGGGTGCAGAATTTGTGTTTAATTCCTATACTGAAATTTATGTACATTTCTACATATTTTCCTAATGTGCACATTAATTCATGCATTTTACCTCACTTACACATTCCCCTTGTTGACTAAAGCATGACCATGCTTCTATTTTCACACACACATATTTTAGCCATTCACATTTTTTAAATGTGCACACACTGTGTTGTATTCATAGAGTCCTAAAATTATGGAAGAATTGGGCTGGAAAAGACCTTATAAGGCCATTGACTCCAACTTCCTGCTAATGCAGGAATCCAAGTATCCAAGTCAAGGCAGATCAGGCAGATGGTTGTCCAATTTTCTCTTGCTCACTGCCTCCCACGTCCATTGGTTCCATTGTCATGCGGCTACAACAGTTAAGAAGTCTGATATTCCGCCTAAATCTGGCTTCCTGTAGCTTGAGCCCATGATTACGAGTCCTGCAATCTGAGACAATCAAGAACAGATCTTCCCCCTCTGCATGACTACCTTTCAAGTCTTTGAAGAGTGCTACCATCTGTCTCCTCAGTCTTCTTTTCTCAAGGCTCACTGTGTCCAGTTCCTTCAGTCTTTCCTCCAAGGGCTTGGTTTCCAGTTCCCTCATCATCCTTGTGGCCCTCCTCTAAACTTGCTCCAGTTTGTTAGCATCCTGTTCATGTTCATTCTCCCAGACACCACGAATGCCTTGCAAATAAATTCTTTTCCCACCATGTTTGACATGCTATTTCTGTTAAGATAAACTCTACAGATATTATTCACCATGGATATGGATAGGGCCCTAAGGGTGGCAGGAATGGGACACATCCATTCCACCCAGAAGTCCTGCAGAACTTCAGGATGAAAGATTGAATGTCTCATAGCTGTTATACAGTAAATGCCTTCAAGGTCTTCAAGGCCTCTGGGTCGACGCAGGGTTTGCCTATACAGTAGATCTCCATATCATCACAGATCTATGAGCCCTTCATTTTCTCAACCTAAAAGCCGATGCAGGGCTGCTATGTCTCTCTCCATTCCTCTGAGTCTATGCACTTCCACAAAGCTGCTCTACATTGCTTCTCATCTCAGATCTATTCCAGAGAGCAGATAAATACATAAACAAATCTATTTGTGACCTCTGCCTGGAAATTTCAGAAAGCAGCTTCTACCAGGGTTGTCTCACTTCAATTACTCGTTTGCAATGAGACAGGCTGCCTCAACAGGTCCACATCGCTTATAAAAATGTGCTAATGCTAGCAAGATTCCTCACTTCCAATGCAGAAGTTAAACAAAAAACAGATATCCCCACCACCACTGCAAGGTTCCACAATAATATATCTGCCAAAATCATCTGCTGTATTTTAAGGGTTGCCCCAGGCAGACCACAATGCGGTAGAAATGTAGAAAGCACTGCAATTTCACATTCTAAAATACACAGCCCCCTCATGGAAACAGTACCCTGCATAGGAGTTGAGCATTTCCTAGGATACCCGTAGGTCTGGGGTGACTTGAGGGCACGAAGCAGCAACAGGAAGGTACAGTACCTTGTGTATGTGTACATTTATGTATATATTTATTAAAATAGGTTTACCCCAGTTTCATCTTTTAAAGGTGGCTTACATCATTAAACGATCATTTTTAAAGGTACACAATAAGTATACAGATGCAAAAAAAAGGATAAAATACTAAAAAGCAGCAAACAAATACCACTTTGAGAAATGGTGAACACATTCAACCTAGGAAGGTATTACAATCAATTTAAAAAAAAGCCACCACTTGGCAGCCAGTTACAGTATTAAGGAAACGCCTGCCTGAAGGGAAAGGTCTTGGCTTGCCTGCAGACGGTCAGCAAAGATGGGCCCAGGCTGGCCTCCAGTGGGAGGGAGTTCCAAAGTCTGGGAGCAGCCACAGAGAAAGCTCTCTCCCATGTCCCCACTAAATGCACCTGAAAGGCCTCTCCTCACAAAGGAAGATGCAGACCTTGAGATAGTTTGGGCCCAAGTTCTTTATGGCTTTCTATTTTTTGAAGCAGCACTTTGAATTGTGCCTGGAAATAGATGGGTTGCCCTGACATTAAATCCCTCAGTGAATGCATTGCTTGCTCACTTTTAAAGGAGTGGTTTTGTTCTTATGTGCAAAACAGGAGAAACAGCAGGCTGCAAATGCTCTACTTAACTTTGTTTCTGCCCACCAGGGATGTGAAGAAAGCATGCTAGATTAATTGTTCTCACTGAGATAAGTTCCCTTGACCTGTCAAATGCTTGATAACCCCTGTGACTTTTTTGTATTCAGCATGAAAAGGAGACAATTTGCATAACATATTTCTGCACATAACCAGTCATTTCCCTTTCGGAAGCAAAATGTGCACACAACAAATACAGCCAGGGGTTTAAGCATCTCCTTGCAGTGTCTCCTTCACTGTGGCTGGACCGGATCATCTATTGGGTCCATTTCAGCTCTGACATTCTAAGATAAGGAGTCAGTCAGTCGTGACCTTTATGGGCATCAAACGAAGCATAAAATAGAATAGGTGTCCAATTAGAATTGCATGGGTGCTAAAATACAGAACAAGACATGGTATGGAAAACACAAAATAACATAATATGTCCATTTAAAAGGTATTTGGCCATCAAACATGAAACTCTAGCCCACCTGGGGATAGTCATCCTGTCCTAAGAGTGTAAAACAGAACACCCTGTTGGGAATTGTATGCGGCTTCACTGGACCAATAGATTAATGTATATGGCAATCTGCCTGGTGTGGACTTTGTTCTTACCTGACAGCAAATTATGCAGGATTGCCTCCTCTGATTGACCAGGAAATCTGAAAGAAATGGCTTCAGATAGGAAACGCAGCTATCCCTGTATACAGCACAATGAAGGAGCATATGCGCCAGGGACTCAAGAGCTCCAGAATTACAGGGGCACAGCCATGTTTCCAATGGTTGGGAACTAAATCTGCCATATAGGACATTAGTTGGAAGTACATTACTTCTTGCTAGGGTGAAGGCACACCTTTCTTGGGGGCTGTCTACAAATGCAAATAGCTGGCCGGCTTATCAAACTATAGAGCAGTAGTGGTGAACCTTCAGCACTCCAGATTAGATATGCGCACGACTCAGCGAAATTTTCGTTTTCGTTTCCGTTTTCCGTTTCCGTTACGTAACGGAAACGGTAACGATAATTAAGCCGTCAGAACTGGAACTCGAACCGAAAAAAGAAAAATTTGGTCGGGTTTTTCGTTTCCGTTTGTGGCATTGCGGCGATCGCGCGATGCGAAGCACAGAAAAAGTTTTTTAAAGTTTTTTTAAAAAAACCCAACTCCCGGCCAAAAAAGCAGGCGAAAATATGCCTGCCTGAGGCTTTGCCACCTACCAGAGGGGTGGTTTCTGGGGGGTCCCTGGCCTTTCCCCCCCTCTTCTCCTGTCCTGGGCTGCTTGCACCAGGCTGGGGGGGGGGTCATCCTCGTCGTCTCGCCATGCCATGCGGTGGGGGAGGGATCCAAAATGGCAACCACAATTTTAGTTTTGAAATCGTGGTCAAAAAAAGCACCAAATCACCACAGAAACATGTGAAATTTATTTATTTTAAATGCCTGCATTTTAATAGTAGCAGCAGTGGGTTTTTATAGCAATAAAACGTCACATTTATTTTATTTTATTTTATTTTATTTTTTTAGTTTTTTAGACCTGTCCCTTTGGGCTGGGCATGGGATGGGACCATGCAAATTTTTTTGAACCATTCCACCAATGGCATCGCCAGGATTTTGAATGACACTTCTAGATGTCTCGGAGGGCATAAAAAGCCGAGGCACCTTCCAGAAATCGCAGTCAGGTCTGTGTATGGATGTGGTTGAGGGAGGAGGGCTGGCTGCTGGTGCTGGTGTGATCCGATCGAGATTGAGGAGGGAGGCTGGAGGCTTTAGGATTTAAGTTAGGCAGGCAGGGAGGGAATTGAATTTAGAAAATAATTTCTTTGATTCCCTGCAGCTTTGTCTGCTGAAGGGAATAGCAGTTTATTCTTTATTTCTTCTCTGGCAGTTTGAGGATTTTTTTCTAATATTAGATAAAGGGGGAGGTTCGACTGGGAGTGGGAGGTGTGGATTTATTTTAAATATATATTATATACTACCATTTATTTTCTATTTTCCCAACTTCAATTTGTTTGCACACACACACATTTGGGGTGCAAGCCAAGAACAGAACCTCTATCCTAAGTGATATCCTAACTGCCCACTCGCCCGTCTGCCCACGCTGCCACCCGCCTGCGGCCGCCGCCCACCCATTGCCCCCCGCCACCGCCGCCCGCCCGCCCCTCCCCCCCCGCCCACCGCCCGCCCCCCGGGCCCACCCGCTGCCTAGGGCACAAAAACACCTAGCGCTGGCCCTGATTGCAGGACGCGCCTATGATCTGGGAAGTCAAATAGCGCTAAATCGCAGTGGAAATGACAAACGACAAACGAAATGACAAATTTTTGAAAATTTTTGCGACAAACGGAAACGACCCGAAACGGACCCGTTCCGACAAACGAAAACTTGAAACGTCATTTTTTCTGGTCGTGCCCATGTCTACTCCAGATGTTTTGAACCACAACTCCCACAGTGCTTTGGCACTGGCAATCTGGACTTGGAATTCTGAGTGTCATGGTCCAAAACATCTGGAGTGCCAAAGGTTCATCACCAATGATATAGAGGGAGTTGGAGATTAAAGGGTGAACATACTTTGCTTACTGCGGTCCTGCCTTTCAATGTCCAATAGCCCGTTTCTTGAGAAACCAGTTCTGGCCACGGTGATACATGCCCTAGCCTAGTGACATCCCGGCTAGACTACTGTGATACGCTGTATGTGAGGTTACCGATGAAAAGCCTCAGGAAACTTCAACAGGTCCAAAATGCAGCAGCCAGACTGCTGGCTGGGGCGGGGTACAGAGATCACATTACATCCCTATTTAAAACAGCTCCACTGGCTGCCAATCAGCTATCGGGCACAATTCAAAGTGCTGACTTTGACCTACAAAGCACTGTATGGTCTGGGTCCTAGCTACCTCAAAAGATTGACTCACACAGTATGAACTGACTCGGGTGTTAAGGTCATCAGGAGAAGCCCTTCTCTCCATCCCACTACCCTCACAGGTATGTCACGTGGGAGCCCCTGAAAGGGCCTTCTCAGCTGCTGCGCCAAGACTCTGCATAAATATAGGCAGAGGGTTCTTTTTTCAGCATATGCTTCCTGCTTCTTCCTCCAGATATGTCAGTATATTTCTGGCATAGGCAGCGCGGCAGCGCCATTATTGGCAAGCCAGCCTGTCACGTACACGGATGTCTGTATGTGACATGAATGCCAAGAACAATGGAGACTGTAGATTGGCAGCTACTGAGCATGCTCATACTGTTGCTGGGCATAATAACTACAACACCCCATTGGACACTGGCCATGCTTCCTATTACTATATTCTACTTCCTGTTACTGTAGGCTACTGAGCATGCTCTTACTGTTGCTGGGCAGAATACATACGACACCCTATTGGCTACTGGCCATACTTCCTGTTGTTGCTGTTACCTCATTGGCCACTGGCTACTACTTCCTGTTGTATACGTAATCTTTTGCTATGTTAATAAAAGAGGCTGATGCGGTGCGGTCAGGAGCAGACATCTTTAACAGCACCAGATATCAGACTGCAGTCGTGTTCTTTCTTCAGAGATCTCTCCCGTTCCCCCAGCACCGCTGATTGTAGGAGCCAGTTCTCCTACACAGACATACCGCTGATCCATTGGGCCAAAAAGTTCCAGTGATGTTCCATCACTCTACAGAACAGAATCCCAAAACTTCTGTGGTTATTTATATGATTTTGAGCACTTGAAGTTCTGGTATGGAAACCTTTTGAGTTCATACATGCCATCCTGTACAAATTGGGACTTCAGTGGCTGTGGCCGCCACGTCTTGCTGCAGTCCCTCAGGTGTTTTTCTCAACCTGCCTTCTCAGATATCTGGTTGCAGCTCTTGATAGCTTCCTTTTGGTGCCCTGTTAGGTAATGTAACCACGTTCCTTTAACTATGAATAGACATGGGCACGGAGCGGCGAAAATCTCATTTCTGTTTTCGGTTCTCGTTATCGTTACGTAACAGAAACGGTAACGAGAATTACTCTGCTGTAGCTCAAACCCAACCCGAAAAAAGAAAAATTGGGTCTGGTTCTTCGTTGTCGTTAATGGCATTGCGGCGATCGCGCAATGCCATTGCCAACAGAAAACTGTTTTTAAAAGTTAAAAAAAAAACCCGATTCCCGGCCAAAAAAACCAGGCGAAAATATGCCTGCCTGAGGACACCTAGCAGAGGGGTGGTTTCTGGGGGGGGGTCCCCGATCTTCCCCCCTCTCCTGTCCTGGGCTGCTTGCACCAGGCGGGGGGGGGGTCAGTCATCCTCCGTCGTCTCTGACTGTGCCATGCGGTGGGGGGGGATCCAAAATGGCGACCTCAATATTTATTTTTAAATCGTGGTCCAAAAACCCACCAAAGCACAACAGAAACAAGTGAAAATTAGGTATTTTAAATGGCTGATTTTTATAGTAGCAGCAGTGGGTTTTTCTTGCAATAAAACGTCTCCATTGATTTTATTTTATTTTATTTTTATTTTTATTTTTTTACAACTGCGCAATGATGGGCTGGCCATGGGATTGGACCATGCAATTTTTTTGACCCATTCCACCAATCGCATGGCCAGGTTTTGACTGACACTTCTGATGTGCCAGAGGGCATAAAAAGCCGAGGCACATTTCAGAAGTCGCAGTCTGTTATCGGATGTGGTTGAGGGTGGAGGAGGGCTGCTGCTGCGTGCTGGCTACTGCTATTCAAATTTGGAGGGAGGCTGGAGGCTTTAGATTTAACTTAGGCAGGCAGGGAGGGAATTGAATTTTGAAAATAGTTCCTTTGATTCTCTAGTCTACTATCAGCTTTGTATGTGCTGAATAGCACAGTTTATTCTTTTTTTTTCCTCTGGCAGTTTGTGAGGATTTTTTTCTTTTATTGGGTAAAGGGGGAGTTTCGACTGGGAGTGGGAGGAGGTGTTGATTTATTTCAAAAATATACAATATACTCTACCTTTTATTTTCTATTTTCCCAACTTCAATTTGCTTCCTTGCACAGCACACACACACATTTGGGGTGCAAGCCAAGAGCACCTCTATCTAGTGGAGATTATTTTACATTTACTTTACATTACAATATTATTTATTAGTTTCCTATTACTTAATTCATTGTTTGTTTTTTTAAACTAGTTTGTGAGTGCCCTGTGCAGTTCAACAACACAGGCCCATTCCATTTGAGTGGATCAGAAGAATTTTGGATTTTTTGGCATTCCCTGAAGTTGAACAAGAACAACTAGAAAACTATATTGTGCTTGTTGATTTACAAGACATCTCTACATCTTCCTTGTTGGAGGCTGCCCACAGATTCATATCAGCCTTATATTACCACCAGATTTTGGGTTCCATCCCTACATTACTCCAGTGTTTGTTTGTTGTTCTGTTTATATTAGTACATTCCCTGGCCTGAACTACTACCAGAAAAGTATACTGTGCTTTATTTTAAAAATATACAAGATATTACTCTACCATTATATTTTCCCAACTTCAATTTGCTTGCTTGCACACAGCAAGCCAAAAGCACCTCTATCTAGTGGAGATTATTTTACATTACATTACAATATTATTTTATTAGTTTCCTATTACTTACTTCATTGTTTGTTTTTTAAACTTGTTTGTGAGTGCCCTGTGCAGTTCAACAACACAGGCCCATTCCATTTGAGTGGATCAGAAGAATTTTGGATTATTTGGCATTCCCTGAAGTTGAACAAGAACAACTAGAAAACTATATTGTGCTTGTTGATTTACAAGACACCCCCCTACATCTCCCTTGTTGGAAGGCTGCCTGAGTGCCCACTGATTATATCAGCCCAGCTTTATTTCCAGATTTGGGGTTCCATCCTTATATTACTCCAACACTGTTTACTTTGTTTGTTTATAATTTGTACATTCCCTGGCTGAACTACTACCAGAAAACTACTGTGCTGTGCTTGTTGTTGATTTACAAGACAGCCCTATATCAGTCCCTCCTTGTTTGGAGGCTGCCTGAGTGCCCACTGAACCCTGATTTCCAGATTTGGGGTTCCATCCTTATATTACTACACTGTTTGTTTGCTGCTTTGTTTACTATAACATTCCCTGGCTTGAAAAACTGAGAGAAAACTATACTGTGCTTGTTGATTTATCAGCCTTATTTCCATATTTTGGATTCCATCATCATTCATTACTCCATTGTTTGTTTGTTTCTATATACTGTTCTGTTGTTCTGTCTGTGGAGTTCAACAACACACACCCATTCCATTCAAGTGGATCAGGAGAAGTGTGATATTGATATTAATTTTCATTTTAATACCTGAATAACTACTAGAAGAATAGTAAACATTTAACAACAATATTGGGTTTGTTCCATTACATCCCAAATATCTTTATTGGGAGGCATAGTACACTGCCACTACTCGTGTGGAGCCACCTGTCCAGCGACTGCTGCTGCTGACTATCTTACAATATTATTTATTCATTACTGGAGCTCATTGTTTGTTTGTTGTGTTGTGTGCATTTGATCACACTGAACGGGAGCCAGGCACATTCCATTTCAGTGCATCCATCAAGTTTTGCATTCCGAATTTAGAAAATTATATATACCATTACCAAATTACCAAGGGCAAGCAGGACAACATTTAATCTTGTACAAAAGAACACAGTGTGTGAGAGTAAGCTTGGTATAAGTTGATTACTAGACTAGTTTTTCACTTAATAAAATAGAATCAGACAATCTATTTCTAATACTTTTGACTTTGAGTAATGAAAAAAGTGAAGAGGGGTGGCACCGCCAGAGGGAAGGGGAGGGGGACCCCCACTAAAATAAATAGGGGCACATTTCTGAAGGAAGGCACAGGAAGTACTGCAGATAGTGATATTGCTGGCACTCTCTCCCCAAGCACCAGCTCCACAACCGGCACGACCCTACCATCTTCTGTCACTGAGGGAAGCATGGATGACTGCATGCAAGCCCGAACGCCACCATGTCTCGGCATGGAGGACACCCCCCCCTTTATCAGGAAGAAGACAAGGACTTGGAAATGGCATCAGAATCAGAAACAGGCTCTTTGCATCTAAATCTGCTAGATTCAGAGGACCTGTTGGCAGGAACACACGAAAGGCAGGCTTCAGGCAGTGATGGAAGGAGCAGCCCTCTTTCCACCCAGAGTAGCACCAGTGACAGGAGTAGTCTACTTTCCAGGCAGGGCACAAGCCACACCACCACCAGCACAGCAGCGGCAGGCAGTAGCAGAGGGGGCAGTAGTTTCCATAAGCCTCACGGGTCTCTCTGGGAACATTTTGAAAACAGCCCGGAAGACTCGAGGCTGGCAGTGTGCAAGAAATGCGGGGTGGTAGTGCGCAGGGGAAATGACCCCAAACACCTCTCCTCAAGTGGCTTGCACACACCCCTCATGCAAAAGCACCCTGGGACTCTGCCAGGAACAATGTCAGGCCCCGGTTCCTCAGGGAGAAAGAGAGGGGAAGAAGGCATGGGGAAGGACAGAGACACCTCCGCTGAGACTGGGAAGAGGCAGGCCACTCTGCAGGAAGTAGTGCTGCTGTGTGGGAGTTTTGTCAGCCAGCGAAATAGGGCCAAGGCACAGGAGACCACCACTCGCATAGTGGGTGAAATGGTGGCCATGAAGGGGTTGCCCCTCTCCTTTGTGGAGTCATCAGGCTTCAGGCACCTGATGAAGCACGTGGCTCCATGGTACGAGCCTCCATCCCGGCGTACCTTCAGCAGGCGGGTTATTCCCTCCCTTTATGTGTCCGTCAGGGACATGGTCCGGGCCCTGCTGCAGGCGGCCAGAGGAAGGAAGATCCACTTCACTTCCAACTTCTGGACCGGTGGGCACCACGGATACCTCTCTCTGACGGCCCATTGACGGCAACCCAAGGAGGTCCTTGACACCAGGACATCCCAAGAACAGCCGCAGGGAGAGCCACAAGGGAGCACCCCAAGAGGGTACAGAGGGTACAGGGTGCTTCTCCAGGCACAAAGCATGGAGGACAGTGCCAAAGGCATCCACATTGCTGAGGTCCTCAAGATGGCACTGCGAGAGTGGGCACCAGAGGGGCAGGTCAATCACGGATTCATGGTTACTGATGCAGGCCGTAACATGATCAACAGGGTTGAAAGAGCAGGGTTCCAGGGCATCGTGTGCGCAGCACACAAACTGCATCTAGTGGTGGGCGATGCCATTGGGCTGGGAGCACCAAAGGACTCCTTGGATGAGGGGACCCTGGAGACCAAGGCCTTGCTGGACAAGTGCCGGAAAATCATCCGGCACTTCTCACACAGCTTCAAGGCATCCAGGATGATGCGTGAGAGACAGGCGGAGAAGGGCCGACGAGAGCACGTCCTGATCCAGGATGTGACCACCCGGTGGAACTCCACCTACGAAATGGTCAAGCACCTGGTGGAGCAGAGGCAAGTGGTGGAATACGTCATGTCAACCACTCCCGTCCTGCCTGGGGGAATGATGTTGGACATTGGTGCTACCGAGTGGCTCGCCCTCTCCCAGATGGTGGGTATACTGCAGACTTTTGAGGAGACCACCCACGTCCTCAGCAACTACAACGCCAGCCTGGGCCACGTACTCCCCCTGGTAAATGCCCTGCGCCAATGCCTAGAGGCCAGTATCTGGGATGAACCTGATCTTCTCCCAAAGAGCAGGGCCTTGGCAGACAGGCTGCTGACCGGCGTGGATACCCGCCTTAGTCCACTGAGGAGGGAAAAGGTGTACCAGACTGCATGAATGTGCGACCCTCGCGTCAAGGGTTCCCTGGCGGGCAGCGCTGCCGACCTAAACTCCTGGAAGAGAGAGCTATGCCGTCTAGTCTGCAGGGCTCTCTTAAATCAGGGCCAGGTGTTCCCGAGGGCGCACGGAAGCCAGAGTGATCCAGAAGAGGAATCCTCGCAAGGATCCTCTTCCTCCTCTACTCCAGGAGTATACACCCAGAGGCCAGGTTCCTTACCAGCAGCCAACTACCTGGCCTCTGCCCTAGCCATGGCAGTCTCCTCCTCAGCAGAGGCAAGGGAGGAAGAAGAACCGGATCCTGCTCTGACCATGGTGAGGGAGTACATGGCCAAGCCCCTCCAACCCCTCACCTTGGACCCACTCCACTACTGGGCCAGAAAGGCAGACCTCTGGCCTGCTCTTTCGACTCTGGCATTGGACCTCTTCTCCATCCCACCCACCAGTGTCCAGAGTGAGCGTGTCTTCTCCTCACATGGGAGATGTCCTCAGGCCCCGCCGCTCTCGTCTGGACCTGGAGACCGTGGAAAGGTTGACTTTCATCCGCTTCAACCTTTCCACATTGGGACTACCCCAACACTCCAAGACCTAGGTCTAAAGTCGTTCTGCCATGGGTTCCTTCAAAACGGGTCTCCCTTGCTCTGACATCCACTACCAGAGCAACACTTATGCCTGCCTGCCTGCAATTACGCCTGCCTCCCAGCTTGGTTTCTTCCTTGCAAGCCTAACTTCCTGCCTGCAAGCCTGCCTACAAGCCTACCTGTCTGGCTGGCCCTGGCCCTACCTGCCTAAGTGCCTGCTTGTCTGTCTGTCTGTCTGTCTGTCTGTCTGCCTGCCTGCCTTCCTGTATTCCCACTTGAAGGGTTCGATGACTACCCAATTTTTCCAGACCTTGCCTGTCTCAAAACCAGCGAGGACCTCTCAATGTTTATAATTTTGAACTGGACAATACTTTTGGGGTTGCAGCTGTGCAACTTTCCCTAACCCTAACCCTAACCCAATGTAAACAATGCCTGTGTGCCTCTCATCCTAACATTCCACCACCGCGACGCAGTTATTCCTGGCTGTCTGCTCTGTTTATATGACTGCCTTCCCTGCCTGAATGCTTCGCCTGCCTGCCTGCCTGACTGCCACCTTTTTCTGCCTAAATGTCTGTAATTCTGATGCATGTATGGATGTTATAAGGGCTACATTATTAGGCCAGGTTTTATAGGGCTACCCTGGTCTTTGTAGAAGCCCAAGACTATTTTTTTCTAGGGTCTATGCTGGCCCAACATTTCCCCGTTGGCCATGGCTGGTCTGACTTGAGTATAGTACACCTTAATACATGCCTTCCTCGATGCGTTCCTCCCTTCCCTGGGGTTTTGGAGCCACTACGCTTACAAAGTGGTCAGGATGCACTTTACAACGACCTACCTCAGTGACTGATTGGCAGGGGCCTAGCTCTCCTCCTTACAGCCTTAAAGAAATAGCCCTGTTCTCCTGCTTCCACTCTGTCTCCTGGGTTGATGAAACTCGGTCTCCTGGTTTGGAGAAACTCGGCCTCCAAAGTCAGAAACAAACCTCCCTTCTGGCACTTGGGCTTTGTGCTTTCCCTAGCCTGGGTGGGTACCCTGCAAGCCTGCCTTCCTCCTACGTGTAAGCCAGACTGCCTGGTTCCCTGCCTGCCCGCCCCTCTGCCTACCTGCCTGCCTGTCAGGCTCCCGGGCTGGGACACCATGGCTTGGAGGATGCCTTCCAGGTCCTTCTCCTTCAGCCTCCACTACTCTGTCCTCTGGGCCTCAGAACACTGTGACTCACTAAGAAGGACATTGTACTTGTGTGCTGGAAAAGAGCCGTGATTGATTAGGCAAAGCTCTGACGCTGGCCTTTTGGCAGCCCATACTCAGGCCTTTTGGCCTCCCCTACTCAGGCCCTGTGGTATCAGACTCAGGCCTTTGGGTCTCCGCTACTCTTCCATCTGGGCTGCAGAACACTGTGACTCACTAAGAACGATATTTTGCCTGCGTACTGGGAGTTTTTTTGGAATGCTAGCACACAGCTTGGACTTTGTGGCCTGTTGGCCTCGCCTACTCAGGCCCTGTGGCCTCTGCCAGTCTTTCCTCTGGGCTGCAATACACTGTGGCTCACTAAGAAGGGAAATGTACTTGCGTACTGGCGCTATTTACAAATAGAAGAGATTTACAAATAGAAGAGTGGTCTCACTAAGAAGGGCTGAAAACTGTTTGTAGTAGCACACTGCTTGGACTTTGCTAAAGTCTGGCTTGCTGGCCCTGTGGCCTCCCCTACTCAGGCCCTGTGGTCTCAGTCTCAGGCCTTTTGGGCTCCCCTACTCTGTCCTCTGGGCTGCAAGACACTGTGACCCACTAAGAAGGACACATTTTACTTGTGTACTGGAAAACAGCCGTGATTCTGCAAGAATCTGCCGTCCTGGCCTTGTGGCCGCCCTTACTCTGGCCTTATGGCCTCAGGTACTCTGGCCTTGTTGCTGCCCTTACTCTGGCCTTGTGGCCTCAGGTACTCTGGCATTGTGGCCTCCCGTACTCAGGCTCTGTGGTCTCATACTCTGGCCTTGTGGACGCCCTTACTCTGGCCTTGTGGACGCCCATACTCCTTGTATAGCTTAGTGGGCTGTAAAACTTAGGGTTCTGCCTAATCCGAGCTGTGTGTCCGTATGCCAGTACGCTGTTGTTCTTAGTGGGCCAGAGGCACCCAGAGGTGCCTCCACTATCCCTACCTACCCCTACCCCAACCCTAAGCCTAACCTGTATGCCAGTACGCTTCCCTTCTTAGTGGGTCAGAGGCACCCAGAGGTGCCTCCCAGAGCCCACTATCCCTACCTACCCCTACCCCAACCCTAACCCTAACCTGTACGCCAGTACGCTTCCCTTCTTAGTGGGTCAGAGGCACCCAGAGGTGCCTCCCAGAGCCCACTACCCCTACCTACCCCTACCCTACCCCTAACCCTAACCTGTATGCCAGTACGCTTCCCTTCTTAGTGGGTCAGAGGCACCCAGAGGTGCAGCCCATAGCCCACAAACCCTAACCCTAACCCTAACCCTAACCCTAACCCTAAACCAGATGCCACTACCAAACTGAATATCTAACCACTAGATGACCAGGGTTGCATTTGCTTAATTGCTTGGCTTTACAAGGAGTGACAGATGGGGAGGACATTGAGACTAGTAGAGTAGTAGACCCTCATCCAGATTTGGGGGAGGAACGGAATACTGTGTCTCCTGCTGCCTCTGAGAGGTGGAGGGGAGATGGGATGGATAAAAGCTTCAAAACAAAACAACAAAAAGTATAACAGGCAGCCAGACCAAGTAGGGTGGCCGGTTGACCAAGAGAAAAAAAATATTGCATTCTGCCCACTTTGTTTGCTTTATTTTGCATAGGATGCAGTGTTATGCAACGATATATTTATTAAATATATTATTCATCACCCAGTTTAAAGTGTTTTCCGCCTGCTCTGGGTCATTGCGGGACGCCCCTATGCTCTGGGAAGTCAAATCGCGCTAAATCGCGATGGAAACAACAAATGACAAACGACAAACGGAAACGACAAATTTTTGAAAAATTTCGCGACAAACAGAAACGACCCAAAACGGACCCGTTCCAACAAACGACAACTCGAAACGTCATTTTTTCTGGTCGTGCCCATCTCTAACTATGAACTTGAGAACTAGGCTTCCAGTGGTGCCTTGAGGATCATACAGTGCCTTCACTATATTTTTGTATCCTATTCCTTGTTTGTGAAGAACAATTATCCCTTCTCTTAACTTTTTGGACTGTTCTTTTGCCTTACTCATATTTTTAACACACATTCAAACATGACACTCAACAAAACCCTAGCCTAGACACTTCACACATTTCAATGTGTTCTAGTTCAAACTCACCTAGTGCAACTGATTCGCTGCATCAGGGTTGCTTGATACAACACCTTTTGTTTGCTAATTTGTGCTGTTCTGTGGATTTCATTCAGAGGGCTGAATAATTTTGAGGCTGCATAATTCATTAAAAGTTGTATTTTCACTCAAACTTGGAGAAACCACTAGAAGCATTTGTTGTGTTGAGCTAATTCATTTGCTTTTGTTTGATTTGTTCACTGAAAATTGGGAAAAGTCTAAATTCTGAAAATAAATCTGATTTGCAATAGGGGTTGAATACTTTGAATTATAGCTGTAAAGCTGTACCCCAGCAAAGGGACTTTCCATGCACTTGTTGGGGCAAGAAGAGGTGCAGAAACCAACTGGTGGTATTTTTGTCTGTGAAGATTCTTGGTCATCCAGGTGAGTTTATCTGGAAGTTGAGTCATGTCAACAGAGGTGGGCACAGTCTATCTGATACTTACCAGGCAGTGATTTCAACAATACCCAGACAGAACAAAAATATTTCATGCCTCCACCACCAAGGCAATAGCTAAAGACCCATACTTTATGGGTTTCAGCACTTTAGGCCATTGTTCACCTAATCGACTACTGAGACCATTGTCTACCTAATGATCCTATTCACTCCTTTATTCATCTTATGAGCCTCTTTCAGACCAGGGTGACATGAGGTTAAAGTGAACTATAAAATGGAGGACTTGCAACTAGCATTTCTCAGACTGACGAAACTGTTTGGATGAGCAGCGAAATGTTTCAGTCTCTCAAGAAAATGAGTCCAGTTGCAATGACTCAACTTCCTGATGCTGGTGGTATTTACAAATAGAGTTAGAAAATCAGGAGAAATGATTTCAGTGCTGGGTTCGGTGATAGCATTAATTTTTTTTTCTAAGGAAGACTGATTTTTCTTTAACATCATGTCTTAGCACCAGGAAGGTTGTCTCCTGCCAGGGGAGTTTTTGGATGATAATCTTCTTACTCCAGGAGTTTACAACAAGCTTATGCTAACACTTAGCATGAAGCATTTGTCAATTTCCAGAATGAAATTCAGCTTGCATTTTTCACTGTGCTCATACTGCTGCAGTTGGAATGAAGTCTTGTCTTAACAGACATGCATAATTGAGCTTTTGCATTTAAACAGGAAAATCCCCATTAAAGTGCCCATCTCTGAGGTGAAATTATTAAACGTGGGAACAAATAAAGGAATGCATGTAAGAATGCTGAATTTCTAAACTGATTACATTTTTAAACTGAAATACCAGAGGTTGATCCCTAAGTCAAAGGGACTCCCTAAGAACTCCAAGCAGAAACCCAAAAACAAAATACTGTTGCCCAAAGGAAATGATGGGGAGTCAAGAGCAGGTGTCTGCGTTGTGTCATTACAGTCATTACCGACTCTTCGTGAGTCCATATCCATGGAGTTTTCTTGGCAGGAATACTGGAGTGGTTTGTCAGTTCATACTCCAGGCGCCTACAGCACCTGGTATTCCCTGGTGGTCTCCCATCCAAGTACTAACCAGGGCCGACCCTGCTTAGCTTCCGAAATCAGGCGAGATCGGATGTGCTTAGGGCATCTAGGCAGCTTCAAGAGCAGCAGGTGCTAACAATCAAATCCAGGGTTAAAAATCAAGGGATTTATAACCATTAACACAGTCATGGAGTGGAAAAGGGTCTATAAGGCCATCAAGTCTAACCCTCTGCTCAAGGCAGAAAGCCAAGTCAAAGTAGATCTCACAGGTGACTGTTCAAATTTCTCTTGAATGCCTCCAGCACTGGAAACTCACAATTTCCTGAGTTAATGTGTTCTACTGTCATATTTCTCTAATAGGTAGTGTTGAGTCTGCAGCAGGCTATTCCTGCTGTATGCTGCTGGGCCTCAGAATAGCCAATGAAGAGTCCAGCAGGAGAGACATCCAAGGGGGAATACTGGTTTTACTGAGCTCAATAAAAGACAGCAGGCCAACACCCCACCCAGGACAGTGCTGAGGTGTTGCGCGCAGAAACAAAATGGTTGCAAACTTTTATACCTTTCCCCCTCCCCTCCCACAGCGTGCACACAGATCCCTGGGATAGGTAGGTGGCGACCTTCAGGGAGGCCACCAATGGTGACAGTCCAGGGTGTCTCCCAGGGCAGTCCTGGGGTTGTTCGGGGGCGGTCCTATGGCTGGCAACATTACCCAGTCTCTGCCCCATAATCCAGGTGTGGCTGGGTTAATGTTCGCCATTGAGGTGTTTATGAGCCATGATGGTTGGAAACAATGGGCAGAAGCAAATCACATTGTCCAGGAGTTTGGCTAATCTTCAATTCAATAGGAGGGCTGGAAAGTCAACAGAAGGGTCCCAAGTCGTCAGACAGGTTTTCTCCAGGGTATGTGGAAAGGAGACAATGGAAGGTCTCCTGGCAGTCTCCTGGCTGAGATTAATCCTATTATCCATGAGGAGATTCTTGCCTCGCCCGGGGTTGCTTCCTTGCTTCTGGAAGATGCAGTCTTTGTTTTTGCCCTGCCATGTGCTCGTGGGACAAGGAGGAGGCAGGGGAAGGAGAGAGAGAGAGAGAGAGAGAGAAGGGGGGAGTACCCAGGAAAACATGGTGAGGTGAGAGGTAAAGAGGGGAGCGGGGGGTGACCTTCTAGCTTGATGTGGTGGGGAGGGGAAGGCAGGATAAAGAGAGGGGTGGGTGGGTCAGCAAGCAACATAAGCAACTCAATGGGTGAATGATGATAAGAAATGAGGTGGGTAGAGTCTTGAGGTAGAATAATGGCAGACCTTCCCATGGTCCAGATGCAGACAAAGGAATTTGATGTCCAGGTGCTTGAGCTGGAGGCTGGAGGGCTAGGAAGGAAAAGGTGCCCCATACAGCCCATTGTCTCTGTGAAGGAAGGAGAAGATTCCCTCTGGCAAAATCCATTCAGGGGAACCAAGCAGTTTGAACTGGTTTTGCCATGTGGCAGGGTGACGGTCCTTGATTTGAAATGGAGGTCACTTCCCCAGCATGGAGGCAGCGTGTACCCTTGTCCAGGCCTTGAGATACGTGAAGGAAGAAGGAATTGGGAAAATGGAGGGGTCGGGGATATTACTGGAAGGCAGGGAGAGGAAGGACACAGAGGGGAGAGGTGGTGGAACCTTTATTTGGGGATGAGAGGGGGGGGAGAAGAAGGAGAAGGGAAAGAGAGGGAAAGAGAAAATAGTTCTTGGGGCCTTTTGGCTGTGCAGGGAAAGATGCAGTGATGAAAAGGGGGTTAATATGAGATGATCCCCCACCCACCCCCAAGTGTGCCAAGGTCTGGTCTACTGAGGAGTAAGGGGTTGCCCCATTCCCCCTACTTTCTTGAGGCTCGGGGGGGGCACATGTCCAGGGGAAACAAACAATCAAACCCACTGTCAATCACCCCTAACCTTTGTTACCAAGCCTGTTCGCTTGTAGGGAAAGAAACCGGAGCTTCTCAGCCATATCTTTTTGGGGAACGGCTGGGCCGATATGGATCAGGTTTGTTTGCATTGTGCTTGTGATGATATCAAGGATTGCAGCCGGATGCAGGGGTCTAATTTTGTCCTTGCCTAATTGACGTGTGCTCGTAGGACCGGGTGCGGGCCTGCCTTCGCAGACACGCGCCTGCTCCCAATTCACACACACACACACACATGTGTTTTTTTTCTCTGTGTCCTCTACAGTAGGAGGTTCTTGTGACAGCAGGGACATTCAGCCAAAATCTGGCTTCTTCCAGTGTTCAGCCAACTGAGTGAGCTAAACAATTGAAAGGATTCATTAAATTGCTGAAGAGTAAATTTCAAATCTGAATACTGGTCAGCTGAGTTTCTTTTCTATGTATTCTATGGAAACAACACAGAGATAAAATAAATTGGATGGAAATGGCATATATTGGAATAATATCTCAAGTGTTAAAGATATGCCGCCAGCTGTGAATGTCAACAACCTGAAGATAGAATTATCGTAATAATTGCTGTTATTATGTTATTTCACAGCTACAATACCATATTGATTAGAAATTATTGGGTCGGAACTAATTGAATATTTCAGCAACTTCAACAGCAATTTCTCTAAGTCAGAGTTAACACTGATTATTCAGTAATTTCTTGCCATGGAAAGAGAAAACCCTTCGCAGCAGAGAAATGGGGTAAAAATAGGTGGCATCACACATATCTACACAAACACACAACATATATGAACAGTGGAGGCTGAGAAATTCATTTTTGCATGAAGGCTGGATGTTTTCCAGGCTTTAGTCTCAACTTTACATCCACAGAGTTAAATCAATTTTGGGAACTGAGTTCACCACCTTAGATAGCTCCTGTAACATTGAAACTAAAACCATGAGGAGATTCTGTGCCCTCTGAAATTAGTCACCTGCCTCCATGTATCCTGTTGCTGTTGGAATGGCTGTGTAAAATGGAAGGATTTTTAAATGAACTGAAGGGTAGAGCAGGACAGGAAACCTTTGGCTAGGGAGGACTACACATTCGCTTCGCTTTACCAAAAGTTGCAAAATTGTTCATATGAAACACTGAAAGCAGGCATCATATAAAAATAATTGAACCAAGAGAAAATGACACTAAAGCTTAGAAACATGTCTGTGAAGATTCTCAGTCATCCAGGTGAGGTTATCCCGAAGTGAATATAGGATCAATATAGTATATGGGGTTCAGTGCAGTGAAAAGTGTGCAGACCTCTACATTGGAGACACCAAACAGCCACTAAACAGGAGGGTGGCCCAGCACAGGAGGGCCGACAGGTCAGGACCAGAATCAGCAGTGTATCTTCATCTAAAGAACAAAGGGCACTCATTCAAAGATGAGGATCTACACATTTATTTATTTATTTATTTATTTATTTATTTATTTATTTATTTCTATACTGCGCTATCTTCCCGAAGGAACTCCGGGTAGTGAACAGCAAAAACACACAACAATAAAACAGATATGGAACACATAAACTATTAAACAAATAGCAAAAAAGTAATAATACTTGCAAGATGGCGCCATTTAAAAAAACCCTATTCGTTTATGCCTCTCTAAAAAGCAAGGTCTTCAGTGCTGTTTTGAAGGTCGGCAGGGACTGTGCAAGGTGAATCTCACTTGGCAACGTGTTCCACTTTGAGGGACCAGCCACAGAGAAGACCCGGGTTTGGGTGACAGATTTCCTGGCCTCCTGTCCAGCAAATGGGCCTATTCAGACCAAGGTGGTGTGAAACCAAGGTAAACTATAAATTGTAAGCCTCCCAACAGTTTCCTTCATACTGATGAAGCTACTTGGATCAGTAGCGAATCATTTTGATCTCAAAAGAAAAGAAGTCCAATTGCCATGACAACTCGCAGATAAAGCTTAGAAACTTAAATTATCCATGACATTCCATTCCTGTTATTTATTACATGGTTTTAAAAGTTGTCTTTTACCATTAGAATCAAAGGACCCTAGAATCATAGAACCATAGAGTTGGACGAGACCTTAAAGTCAATGCGGTATCAGATCAGCAGCCAGGGCAGTGCAGCCAACATAGGGGTGATATGTTGGTATCTTTTTATACCAGTTATACTGGCAACAGTATTCTGCACCAGTTGGAGCCTCCGCATTAACTTCCAAGGCAGCCCCATGTAGAGAGCACTACAGTAGTCTAATCTTGCAACTACCAGTGCATACACTAACACACCAAGACTGTGCACCTCATCCCACATGGGAAGAGTCGCCCCTCCCCCAAAAAACCTGAGTGAATTTCCCAAACCGCTAACACCAGGCACTCCCACCCAGGGGACTTCCATCTTTCCTAGGTTCTCTCTCTGTGTGTTGTGTCATTTCAGTTGTGACCGACTCTTTGTGACCCCATGTCCATGGAGTTTTCTTCGCAGGAATACTGGAGTGGCTTGCCAGTTCCTATTCCAGGCGCCTACAGCACCTGGTATTCCCTGGTGGTCTCCCATCCAAGTACTAACCAGGGCCGACCCTGCTTAGCTTCCAAAATCAGGCGAGATCAGATGTGCTTAAGTGCAAATCCACAGAGGGGAATTGGATGTTCCCCTGAATCCACTCTTTTTAACTAACACTAAAAGTCTCAAAAATTCACTGTGAGAAATTTGTTTGAGAAAGAATTAAAAATGTTTACAGATGCTTAAAATTACACATTTGTAAATGCTTTCTTTACTGCACATACACTGTTAACCAACCAAATGGATCAACAGAAGCCCGCTGCCTTTAATTCTGAAAAGTTGGAAGGAGCAATTAGTTAATGGTGGATAGGCAGACAAATATTCTAGCCCAGAAAAGTCCATCCCAGACGCTCAAACAACAGAGAGCAGGCATGTCCAAACTTCGGCCCTCCAGATGTTTTGGACCACAACTCCCACAGTCCTTTGCATTGGCAACTGAAGCTTAGAATTCTGGGAGTTGTGGTCGAAAACATCAGGATGGCCGAAGTTTGGACATGCCTGACATAGAGCATGCAAGAGTGTAAATATAATTTAGCAGGTTTTTTTAATACCTAAGAGAGAGGGTATCTCCACTGCATGTTTCAAAGGACAAAGCTGAGCTAAACATTCATTGCTGGGATGTGTATGTTTGCCTGCATGTGTATGTTTCCAGCCAGCATTCAAAGCTGAGCATATTTTACACCTCTTGGACTACAAGGAGGAGACTGCCCCTATTCTTGGACCATGGTTTGCTTTTTCATTCAGACGGGATATTGGGCCAGGATGGGGTGCACCTCACCACTGCTGGTAGGAATCTTTTTGCCAAGAGGATTGCAGATTTAATAAGGAGAGCTTTAAATTGAGTTTGCAGGGGGAGGGAGAAAATTCTCTTAACGGTAGAGATCCAGAAGGGGTTGTGGAGACTAGCCCAAATGTTGAAATAGGAGCAGGACAAAAAGTAGTGCAGACAATCAGTGCAAGGAAAAACAGGTTAAGCAAAGGACATGTAAGAAGCGCACACAGCCTAAAATGTCTCTACACCAATGCACAGAGCATGGGGAACAAACAAGGAGAGCTGGAACTCCTAATACAGCAAAATAAATATGACATAATTAGCATCACTGAAACATGGTGGGATGAGACGTATGATTGGAATGTAGTCATTGGTGGGTATAACTTGTTTCAAAGGAACAGGCCGAGTAAGAAAGGAGGAGGTGTAGCTTTATATATTAAGGACATTTACACTGCTGAAGCAATACAAGATAAACAGCAGGGGAAGCATGTTGAGAGTATTTGGGTTAAAATCAGGGGTGAAAAAACCAGGAGGGATGTCAGTGTAGGAGTATATTATAGACCCCCAAGCCAGCTGGAGGAGTGGGATGATGCCTTCTTTGAGCAGATGGCCACACAGTCAAAAGGGAGAGATGTAGTAGTAATGGGGGATTTTAACTATCCTGATAAATGCTGGCAGTCCTACTCAGCTAGGAATGCAAGGTCTAACAAATTCCTTACTGCCCTTGCAGACAATTTCATGGTCCAGAAGGTAGAGGAGGCAACCAGAGGCAAAACCATTTCAGATCTGGTCTTAACCAATAAGGAGGACCTTGTAAATGGGGTCGAAGTGGTGGGATCATTAGGTAAAAGTGACTATGCCCTCTTGGAATTTGTTATACAGTTGGAAGGTGAAGCTAAGCATAGTCAGACCAGAATCCTGGACTTTAAGAAAGCCAATTTTTGTAAACTTAGGGAATTATTGGCTGTGATTCCATGGATTGAAACACTGAAAGAGAAGGGATTCCAAGATGGATGGGAGTTCCTGAAAAGCGAGATATTAAAGGCACAATTTAAAACTGTTCCAACAAGAAGAAAAAATGGGAGAGGTCTAAAGAAACCACAGTGGTTTACTAAAGAACTTTCAACTCAGCTAACTATAAAGAAAAACAAGTACAAGGAATGGAAAAATGGGAAATGCACCAAAGAGGAATATAAACAAACAGCTAATATATGCAGGGGGATGGTAAAAAAAGCTAAAGCGCAAAATGAACTTAGACTTGCCAGAGAGATTAAAGATAGTAAAAAGGGTTTCTTTAGTTATGTCCGCAGCAAAAGGAAAAATAAGGAAATGATAGGCTCTCTGCGTGGCAATGATAACCAGTTACTAACAGGAGACAAGGAAAAGGCAGAACTACTCAACACCTTTTTTGCCTCCGTTTTCTCCAAAAAGGAAGAAAGAGATCCGCTGGGACAAAGAGTAGATGAGGTAGGATGGGAATTGCAACATAGAATAGGTAGGGAGGTAGTACAGGAACATCTGGAAACATTAAATGAATTTAGGTCTCCTGGGCCAGATGAATTACACCCAAGGATATTAAAAGAACTGGCAGAAGTAATTTCAGAACCATTGGCAATAATCTTTGAGAAGTCCTGGAGGACAGGAGAAGTTCCCATCGATTGGAGGAGGGCTAATGTTGTCCCCATCTTCAAAAAGGGGAACAAAGAGGACCCAAATAATTACCACCCAGTCAGCTTGACTTCAGTTCCCGGAAAGATCCTAGAGCAGATTATTAAGCAGTCAGTCTGCAATTATCTAACAAACAATGCTGTCATTACAAGAAGTCAACATGGGTTTCTTAAAAACAAGTCATGCCAGACTAATTTGATCTCTTTCTTTGATAGAATTACAGGCCTGGTGGATGAGGGGAATGCTGTGGATATTGCTTATCTGGACTTTAGCAAGGCCTTCAATAAGGTTCCCCATGGTATTCTTGCTAAGAAGTTAGTAGCAAGTGGGATTAGACATGGGCACGGAGAGGCGAAAATCTTGTTTCCATTTTCGGTTCTCGTTCTCGTTACGTAACGGAAACAGTAACGAGAATTACTCCGCTCTAGCTCGAACCCGACCCGAAAAAAATTGGGTCTGGTTCTTCGTTGTCGTTAATGGCATCGCAGCGATCGCATGATGCCATTGCCAACAGAAAAAAGTTTTTAAAAGTACAGTTTATTCTTTTTTTCCCCTCTGGCAGTTTGTGAGGATTTTTTTTCTTTTATTGGGTAAAGGGGGAGTTTCGACTGGGAGAGGGAGGAGGTGTTGATTTATTTCAAAAATATACAATATACTCTACCTTTTATTTTCTATTTTTCCAACTTCAATTTGCTTCCTTGCACAGCACACACACAAATTTGGGGTGCAAGCCAAGAGCACCTCTATCTAGTGGAGATTATTTTACATTTACTTTACATTACAATATTATTTATTAGTTTCCTATTACTTACTTCATTGTTTGTTTTTTAAACTTGTTTGTGAGTGCCCTGTGCAGCTCAACAACACAGGCATATTCCATTTAAGTGGATCAGAAGAATTTTGGATTTTTTGGCATTCGCTGAAGTTGAACAAGAACAACTAGAAAACTATATTGTGCTTGTTGGTTACAAGACACCCCTACATCTTCCTTGTTGGAGGCTGCCCACAGATTCATATATTCAGCCTTATATTACCACCAGATTTTGGGTTCCATCCTTACATTATTCCAGTGTTTGTTTGTTGTTCTGTTTATTAGTACATTCCCTGGCCTGAACTACTATTAGAAAAGTATACTGTGCTTTATTTCAAAAATATACAATATATTACTCTACCATTTCTTTTATATTTTCCCAACTTCAATTTGCTTGCTTGCACACAGCAAGCCAAGAGTACCTCTATCTAGTGGAGATTATTTTACATTTAATTTACATTACAATATTATTTTATTAGTTTCCTATTACTTACTTCATTGTTTGTTTTTTAAACTTGTTTGTGAGTGCCCTATGCAGCTCAACAACACAGGCACATTCCATTTAAGTGGATCAGAAGAATTTTGGATTATTTGGCATTCCCTGAAGTTGAACAAGAACAACTAGAAAACTATATTGTGCTTGTTGATTTACAAGACACCCCCCTATATCTCCCTTGTTGGAAGGCTTCCTGAGTGCCCACTGATTATATCAGCCTAGCCTTATTTCCAGATTTGGGGTTCCATCCTTATATTACTCCAACACTGTTTACTTTGTTTGTTTATAATTTGAACATTCCCTGGCTGAACTACTACCAGAAAACTACTGTGGTGTGCTTCTTGTTGAATTACAAGACAGCCCTATATCAGTCCCTCCTTGTTTGGAGGCTGCTTGAGTGCCCACTGCACCCTGATTTCCAGATTTGGGGTTCCATCCTTATATTACTCCAACACTGTTTACTTTGTTTGTTTATAATTTGAACATTCCTTCCCTGGCTGAACTACTACCAGAAAACTACTGTGCTGTGCTTGTTGTTGATTTACAAGACAGACCTATATCAGTCCCTCCTTGTTTGGAGGCTGCCTGAGTGCCCACTGAACCCTGATTTCCACATTTGGGGTTCCATCATTATATTACTACACTGTTTGTTTGCTGCTTTGTTTACTATAACATTCCCTGGCTTGAAAAACTGACAGAAAACTATACTGTGCTTGTTGATTTATCAGCCTTATTTCCATATTTTGGATTCCATCATCATTCATTACTCCATTGTTTGTTTGTTTCTATATACTGTTCTGTTGTTCACACACGCCCATTCCATTCAAGTGGATCAGGAGAAGTGTGATATTTATATTAATTTTCATTTTATTCCCTGAATAACTACTAGAATAGTAAGCATTTAACAACAATATTAGGTTTGTTTCATTACATCCCAAATATCTTTATTGGGAGGCATAGTACACTGCCACTACTCATGTGGAGCCACCTGTCCAGCGACTGCTGCTGCTGACTGTCTTACAATATTATTTATTCATTACTGGAGCTCATTGTTTGTTTGTTGTGTTGTGTGCACTTGATCACACCGGCAGGGAGCCAGGCACATTCCATTTCAGTGCATCCATGAAGTTTTGAATACTGAATTTAGAAAATTATATATACCAAATTACCAAGGGCAAGCAGGACAAGATTTAAGCGTGTACAAAAGAACATAGTGTGTGAGAGTAAGCTTGGTATAAGTTGATTGCTAGAATAGTTTTTCACTTAGTAAAATAGAATCAGACAATCTATTTCTAATACTTTTGACTTTGAGTAATGAAAAAAGTGAAGAGGGGTGGCACCGCCAGAGGGAAGGGGAGGGGGACCCCCACTAAAATAAATAGGGGCACATTTCTGAAGGAAGGCACAGGAAGTACTGCAGATAGTGATATTGCTGCCACTCCCTCTCCAAGCACCAGGTCCACAACCAGCACGACCCTACCATCTTCTGTCACTGAGGGAAGCATGGATGACTACATGTGAGCCCCAACGCCACCATGGCTCAGCATGGAGGACACCCCCCCTTTATCAGGAAGAAGACGAGGACTCGGAAATGGCATCAGAATCAGAAACGGGCTCTTAGCATCTAAATCTGCTAGACTCTGAGGACCTGTTGGCAGGAACACACGAAAGGCAGGCTTCAGGCAGTGATGGAAGGAGCAGCCGTCGTTCCACCCAGAGTAGCACCAGTGACAGGAGTAGTCTACTTTCCAGGCAGGGCACAAGCCACACCACCACCAGCACAGCAGCGGCAGGCAGTAGCAGAGGGGGCAGTAGTTTCCATAAGCCTCACGGGTCTCTCTGGGAACATTTTGAGAACAGCCCGGAAGACTCGAGGCTGGAGGTGTGCAAGAAATGCGGGGTGGTGGTGCGCAGGGGAAATGTCAGGTCCCGGAACATTCAGCAGGCGGGTCATTCCCTCCCTTTATGAGTCTGTCAGGGACATGGTCCGGACCCTGCTGCAGGCGGTCAGAGGAAGGAAGATCCACTTCACTTCCAACCTCTGGACCGGTGGGCACCACGGATACCTCTCTCTGACGGCTCATTGGTGGCAACCCAAGGAGGTCCTTGACACCAGGGCATCCCAAGAACAGCTGCAGGGGGAGCCACAAGGGAGCACCCCATACTCAGGCCATTCAGCTCCTTGGGATACTCGAGCTGTCACCCATCCCTACTGAGGCCCTGCGGTCTCAGACTCAGGCCTTTTGGGCTCCCCTACTCTGGCCTCTGTGGTCTCATACTCAGGCCATATGGCCTCCCCTACTCTTTCCTCTGGGCTGCAAAACACTGTGACTCACTAAGAAGGACATTTTACTTGCATACTCAGGCCATTCAGCTCCTTTGGATACTCTAGCTGGCAATGATCCTCCCGTTCGGAGGCCCTGTGGTCTCAGACTCGGGCTATGTGGCCTCCGCTACTCTTTCCTCTGGGCTGCACTGTGACTCACTAAGAACAGCAGAAAACTGTTTGTAGTAGCACACAGCTGGGAAGGAAGAGGAAGAACTCATTCTTGCTGGCCTTGTGGCCTCCCGTACTAGGCCATTCAGCTCCTTGGGAGACTCAAGCTGTCAATGACCCACCCCTACTGAGGCCCTGTGGCCTCGGACTCAGACTATGTGGCCTCCGCTACTCTGTCCTCTGGGCTGCAAAGCACTGTGACTCACTAAGAATGGCAGCAAACTGTTTGTAGTAGCACACAGCTGGCTTAGGGTTAGAGTTGGGTTAGGGGGTTGTTGTTGTCTCCGCTACTCTTTCCTCTGGGCTGCAAAGCACTGTGACTCACTAAGAACGACATTTTGCCTGCATACTGGGAGTTTGTTGGCATGCTAGCACACAGCTTGGACTTTGTGGCCTGTTGGCCTCGCCTACTCAGGCCCTGTAGCCTCCGCCACTCTTTCCTCTGGGCTGCAATACCCTGTGACTCACTAAGTAGGGCATCGTACTTGCGTACTGGCAGTTTGCCAGCGTACCAGGACACAGCTGGGAAGGAAGAGTCATAACTCTGCCTTGCTGCTTTTGGCAGCCTGTACTCAGGCCTCAGACTCAGGCCCTATGGCCTCCGCCACTCTTTCCTCCGGGCGGCAATATACTGTGGCTCACTAAGAAGGGGGATGTACTTGCCTACTGTCTGGCACCATTTACAAATAGAGGAGTTTGTCAGAAAGTTCGAGGCTTTGTTGGTTCTTGGTGGATACTCTGACTGTGGCTCTGGCTCACTAAGAAGGGAAAAGTACTTGCGTACTGGCAGTTTGCCAGCGTACCAGGACAGGACACAGCTGGGAAGGAAGAGTCATAACTTTGCCTTGCTGTCCTTTTGGCAGCCTGTACTCAGGCCTCAGACTCAGGCCCTGTGGCCTCCGCCACTCTTTCCTCCGGGCTGCAATACACTGTGGCTCACTAAGAATTTATTTATTTTATTATTTATTTTTAACTCTTGTATACCGCCCTATTCCCACAATGGGGACTCAGGGCGGTTAACAACATAAAAAGTAAAAAGACATATAAAATCAAATACAGATAATAGACAACAGATTTGCTAAAACAATTAGATCCAAGGTTAAATAGGCGAGAGGGAGGAAAAAAAAAAAGAAGAAGCAGGGTCCCTAGCCCTCGCCGTAGGCCTCTCGAAAGAGCATGGTCTTAAGGTTCTTCTTAAACGCCGCCAGCGAGGGAGCCTGCCGTAGTTCACCTGGGAGTTTGTTCCAAATTGCCGGTGCCACCACGAGTACTCGGGCTTCCTCGGGGACCGTCTGCAGGGAAAGGGCCACCGAAGAACGGGTGGGCCGGGCCCGGTCTAGTTGTCGGGGAAGACGCTCCGCCAAATAAGTCGGGGCCAAGCCATGGAGGGTTTTGTAAACCAAAACCAACACCTTGAACCTTATTCGGGAGGCAACGGGTAACCAGTGTAGGCGAGCCAGGATGGGGGTGATGCGGTCGTAACGACGCGCACCAACCACCAGCCTGGCCGCCGTATTCTGGACCCGCTGCATCGCCGAACAAGGTTCAAGGGGAGCCCCATGTAGAGAGCGTTGCAGTAATCCAACCTCGACACGACCAGCGCCTGTACCACTGTCCTCAAGGAGCCCCCTCATCGAGGTACTGGGCGAATCTGGGCGATAAGCCTTAGGTGGTAAAAGGCCGACCTGACCACGGCTGACACCTGAGAATCCAGGCTCAGATCCGGGTCCAGGACGACGCCCAGACTCCGCACTCTTTGCGCCAGCTGGAGGGCGGACCCGCCCCAGACTGGGAAGAGGGCCACAGTAACGAGCCCCCGAAGAACATAACCTCGGTCTTGCCTGGGTTGAGCTTGAGTCTGTGGGTCCTGGTCCAATCCAGAACCGCAGCCAGGCAGCGATCAAGGGTACGGACGGCCTCCACTGCACCGGTGGAAAAGGAGAGATAGAGCTGCGTGTCATCAGCGTACTGATGGCAGCAGACTCCATAACTCCGGATGATCTCAGCCAGCGGCTTCATATAGATGTTAAAGAGCATTGGGGAGAGCGGCACCCCCTGAGGCACCCCACAAGAGAGTGTCCAGGGCGCCGACAACTCACCACCCAAGCTCACTCGCTGGGTACGGCCCCCAAGGAAGGACCGGAACCAGGCCAAGGCCTGGCCCCCAATCCCAACCTCCGAGAGCCGTTCCAGCAGGATACCGTCCTCGACGGTATCAAAAGCCGCTGACAGGTCGAGAAGGACCAGCAGGGTAGAGCAACCCCTGTCGGCCCTCCTCAACAGATCATCATGCAGCGCGACCAGGGCCGTCTCCGTCCCATGACGCGCCTGAACCCGGACTGGAAAGGGTCCAGGACATGGTTCTCCTCCAGGAACGACTGGAGACGCAGGGCGGCGACTCGCTCAATCACCTTGCCCAAAAAGGGAACATTGGCTATGGGACGATAGTTGGACAAATCGTCCACAGCCAAGCCGGATCTTTTAATAATGGGCTTCACCACCGTCTCCTTCAGAAGACTGGGAAAAATCCCGTCTCTGAAGGAGGCCGAGGCAATCAGTGAAGCCCATTTCGGCATGCTCCCCTGCGCTCTTAATCAACCAGGAAGGGCAAGGGTCGAACGGAGAGGCCGCAGACCTGCAATGTCCCAGGGCCCTGGAGGCATCCACAGTTGTAACAGGCCCAAACTCAACAAACCGAGGCGACCGAGGCGGCCCGACGCTGGCCACGACAGAGGCCGGGGCTAGAGCAACCGGAGTCCAGCTCGAACGGATGGCCTCTATCTTAGATTTAAAGTAGGCTGCGAATGACTCACTAGTGAAATCACTAGGAGGAGGCCCCGGCGGCGGGATTGGTGAGGTCTCGAACCACACGGAATAATTCCGCTTGACGATTCGAGGCCTCACCAATTCTCAGGCGGCGAAAGATCTCCTGGCCGCCCTTATCGCACGAGAGTAGCGACCGGTCGACGCCTTAACCGCAGCCCAATTCTGTGCCGTCCGAGCCTTCCGCCATCTGCTCTCTAACCTTCTCCGCTCTTGCTTCATCGCCCGCAGCTCCTCAGTAAACCAGGGAGACGAGCGGGCTCGGCATCGGATCAGGCGCTTGGGGGCGATCCGATCGACAACCCCCGCCACCTCCTCAAACCACCGTTGGGCAAGGGAGTCGGCCGGATCGTCATCCAACCCGTCTGGTACATCCCCGAGGGCCTCCCGAGAACCGCGCAGGGTCAAGGAGCCTCCCGGGGACGGGCCCAGATGGAAGGGCCAGCTCCCCTGGGCGGGTGGCTACCGCAAGAGAGAAAGTCAGCAGATAATGATCTGACCATGACACGGGCCGGGTCAGCAACCTCCCGACCCCCAGATCCGAACCCCGTGATGTGGAGGTAAAAACCAGGTCCAGGGTGTGTCCACCCTTATGGGTAGGTCCGATGACTAATTGGGACAGGTTCATGGAGGCCATGGACTCCATGAATTCCAGAGCTGCTCCCGACAGTCCAACCTCGGCATGCACGTTGACGTCCCCCACCACCAATAGGCGAGGGGACCTCAACTGCCGAAATGAACTCGGAGAGCTCTGGAAGGAGAGTGCAGGGTCGCGGGGAGCACGGTACACAAGCACTACCCCAAACCTGTCCCTCTGGCCCACCATAAGGTGGAGACATTCCAAGCCTGGACTCACCAACATCGCAGATCTACTGACATGAAAAGATTCCCTAAAGACCATAGCCACCCCCCCCCCCGCCCCTCTGACCTGGAGCTGCTGCACTCGGTAGCCCTGGGGGCAGAGTAGGGTGAGAGAAGCCCCACCCCCTCACCCACCCAGGTCTCCGTGAGAAAAGCCAGGTGGCACGCTCATCCACGATCAAATCGTGGATGAGAGGGATTTTATTATGTACCGACCTGGCGTTAATCAGCAGACAGGACAGGCCAGAGAGGGAACAGACGGATTGGATCCCTACCATTTGGCGGTGAGACGGGTCAGAACGGGGACAGGCAATAATTGTCGTCCCAGTTCTCCTTATCCGATCGACCCGCCGGACCAGAGCGTACCTCCCGCGACCCGACACCACCCTAATGGGGCATCCGGCAGGATCCATAAGATCTCAAGGAATCAGGGACCCACTACAAAGCAAAATAACCACAAATAAAATACAATAAATAAAATACACAATCAAAATATATAATCAGAACACAAAATGCAAACTAACAATTTAAGGAACAACAAATGCAAATTAAACAAAAAAAAATAAAAAAGACAAGCAAAAGAAAACTACCATATAGAGCTCTCAATTGGCAATTGATGGAAGAAAAGCGGGGGCAATCGTGGCCGCCAACAGTGGCTGTTAAATGGATTTCACGAAGGCTGTCGGGCCTCCCGAACAGCCAAAGGAAGCGGCAGCAGGCCTAGTTCTCTTTCCATGGGAGGCAGTGGAAACACCAAAAAAAAAAATGCAGGTCCCACCAGGGACTGTGGCTACTCCGGCGGCCGAACTGCCGCCCGCAGAAGCAGGTCCCACCAGGGGGAAGTTACGCAGAGCAGGTCCCACCAGGGACGAGAGTACTCCGGCGGCCGAACTGCCGCCCGCAAAAAAGCAGGTCCCACCAGGGACGATGTTACTCTGGCGGCCGAACAGGACACGGAAGCAGGACCCACCAGGGCGATGTTATTCGCGGCTGAAGGAAGCAGGACCCACCAGGGAACCGGCGGCCGAACTGCCGCCCGCAGAAGCAGGTCCTTGCTCCGGCGGCCGGACTGCCGCCCGCAGAAGCAGGTCCTCCCGGCGGCCGAACTTTGTCCCACCAGGGACTGTACTCCGCGGCCGAACTGCCGCCCACAGAAGCGGGTCCCCGCCGATGTTCCGGCGGCCGGACTGCCACCCGCAGAATCTGCAGGTCCCACCAGGGACATTGGCCTCGGACTGCCACCCGCCCGACTCCGTGAGGGTCCCCACCGGGGCGATGTTACTCCGGCGGCCGAGCTGCCGCCCGCAAAAGCAAGTCCCCTCCAGGGGCGATGCTACTCCGGCGGCCGAACTGCCGCCCGCAAAGTGGGTCCCTCCACCAGGAGCTGAAAAACTCCGGCGGCCGGCCTGCCGCCCGAGAACCTGGAGCCCACGCCACCCCCAACACCGACGGCCGAACTTCCTTCCTTCCTTCCTTCGCCGCCTCTGCCCGCCTGCCCGCCCGCCTGCCCGCCCTCGCGCGGCGCACCCTCTTGATCTAGGGAAATGTACTTGCGTACTGGCAGTTTGCCAGCGTATGAACACACAGCTGGGATGGAAGAGACAAAACTCTGCCTTGCTGTCCTTTTGGCAGCCTGTACTCAGGCCTCAGACTCAGACTATGTGGCCTCCGCCACTCTTTCCTCTGGGCTGTAATACACTGTTGCTCACTAAGAAGGGCTGAAAACTGTTTGTACTAGCACGCTGCTTGGACTTGGCTAAAGTCTGGCTTGCTGGCCTTGTGGCCTCCCCTACTCAGGCCCTGTGGTCTCAGACTCAGGCCTCTTGGGCTCCCCTACTCTGTCCTCTGGGCTGCAAGACACTGTGACCCACTAAGAAGGACACATTTTACTTGTGTACTGGAAAACAGCCGTGATTAGGCAAAAATCTGGCGTGCTGGCCTTGTTGCCGCCCTTACTCTGGCCTAACCCTAACCCTAACTCTAACCCTAACCCTAAACCAGATGCCACTACCAAACTGAATATCTAACCACTAGATGACCAGGGTTGCATTTGCTTAATTGCTTGGCTTTACAAGGAGTGACATTGGAGATGGGGAGGACATTGAGAGGAGTAGAGTAGTAGACCCTCATCCAGATTTGGGGGAGGAACGGAATACTGTGTCTCCTGCTGCCTCTGAGAGGTGGAGGGGAAATGGGATGGATAAAGGCTTCAAAAGTTACAGGCAGCCAGACCAAGTAGGGTGGTCGGCTCAGTCAGCGTTGACCAAGAGAAAAAAAAGAATATTGCATTCTGCCCACTTTGTTTGCTTTATTTTGCATAGGATGAAGTCTTATGCTATGATATATTTATTAAATATATTATTCATTACCCAGTTTAAAGTGTTTTCCGCCTGCTCTGGGTCATTGCGGGACGCCCCTATGCTCTGAGAAGTCAAATCGCGCTAAATCGCAGTGGAAACGACAAATGACAAACGAAAACGACGAATTTTTGAAAAATTTCGCGACAAACGGAAATGACCCGAAACGGACCCGTTCTGACAAACGAAAACTCAAAATGTCATTTTTTCTGGTCGTGCCCATCTCTAAGTGGTATAGATAGTGCTACTGTTAGGTGGGTTTGTAATTGGTTGACTGATCGCACCCAAAGGGTGATCATAAATGGCCTCTCATCAGCTTGGAGAGACGTGACCAGTGGGGTGCCCCAGGGTTCTGTTCTGGGTCCAGTGCTGTTCAATATATTTATAAATGACTTGGAGGAAAGAATAGAGAGTATGCTAATTAAATTTGCAGATGATACCAAATTGGGAGGGGTTGCTAATTCCCCAGAGGATAGGATGAAAATCCAAAAGGACCTTGACAGATTAGAATGCTGGGCCAAAGCTAATGGAATGGATTTAAACAGAGGGAAATGTAGGGTGCTACATCTAGGAAAAAAGAATGAATTGCACAGATATAGGATGCGGGACACTTGGCTAGAGAATAGTACCTGTGAAAGGGATCTGGGAGTCTTGGTGGACCACAAATTGAACATGAGTCAGCAGTGTGATGCGGCGGCCAGGAATGCCAATGCGATTCTTGGTTGCATCAACAGAACCATAGTGTCTAGATGAAGGGAAGTGATAGTGCCACTCTATTCTGCTCTGGTCAGACCCCACCTGGAGTCCTGTGTCCAGTTCTGTGCGCCTCAATTTAAAAAGGATGTTGACAACCTCAAGTGGGTGCAGAGGAAGGCAACCAGGATGGTTGAGGGTCTGGAGGAAATTTCTCATGAGGAACGGCTTAGGGAACTGGGAATGTTTAGCCTTTCAAAAAGAAGACTGAGAGGGGATATGATAGCTATGTTTAAATATTTGAAATGATGTCATATTGAAGAGGGAACAGGCTTGTTTTCCATGGCTTCAGAGACTAGGACTCGGGGCAATGGTTTCAAACTACAGGAAAAGAGATTCCATTTGAACATTAGGAAGAACTTCATGACAGTTAGAGCTATTGGGCAGTGGAATATGCTGCCACGGAGGGTGGTGGAGTCTCCTTCTTTGGTGGTTTTTAAGCAGAGGCTGGATGGCCATCTGTCGGAAATATTGTGAAGGGGTTCCTGCATGGCAGGGGGTTAGACTAGATGACCCTTGAGGTCTCTTCCAACTCTATGATTCTATGATTCTATGATTCCATGTGAAGACCTGCCTTCATAGTGTTAAATGGTGGCATTCATTTGTGATGGAACAACCATCAATTAATAAGGGCTCTGCTAAGAATTGTGTTACTTTAGTGTTTAGGGGTACTGTATGTACATGAACAACAGAAGGGTCCACCTACAACATGTAATGCTCCCTCTTCGTCTAACAACTAAGTTTGTTCCGCTCCAATTGACCTTTTCTAGTGTGTCATCTAGGCTTGATCTCAAACCTTTTTGATAATAGGAGTAACCATGTCTCTGTGTGCTTCTACTCTCAACCCAACAGGAGTTGCGCGATTCAGATAGAAAGCAATGGAGAATTGACCAGGTGATTGCTAACCCTTTGTGTGCAGAAATGGGGGGGGCAGTTCATCCAGTATTGTCTGAGAGGGAACAGCCCCAAGCTCTCGCAACAAGCCTGCAGTCCCCAGTGTTTGACATCACTATAATACTGTGTTTGTGAAGATTCTCAGTCAACCAGGTGAAGTTATCCAGAAGCTGAGTCATGGCAACTGGACTTCTTTTCTTTTCTTTCATGGGCTCTGAGTTATCTGTGATGGATCAGGAAAGAGATCTTGGTGTGTTGGTGGACAGCTCCATGAAGGTGTCTCCCCAATGTGTGGCAGCGGTGAAGAAGGCCAATTCCATGCTAGGGATTATCAAAAAGGGGATTGAAAATAAAACAGCCAACATTATAATGCCATTATACAAAACAATAGTAAGGCCCCACCTGGAGTATTGTGTACAATTCTGGTCACCGCATCTCAAGAAAGACATAGTGGAACTGGAAAAGGTGCAGAAGAGAGCGACTAAAATGATTACTGGGCTGGGGCACCTCCCTTATGAGGAAAGGCTAAAACATTCAGGGCTCTTTAGTCTGGAAAAAAGGTGCCTGAGGGGGGATATGATTGAGACGTAAAAAATTATGCAGGGCATGAGTCAAGTGGATAGAGGGAAGCTCTTCTCCCTCTCACAAAATACCAGAACTAGGGGACATCCACTCAAATAGAGGGCTGGGAGAGTAAGAACAGACAAAAGAAAATATTTTTTCACCCAGCATGTTGTTAGTCTATGGAACTCCCTGCCACAGAATGCGGTGATGGCATCTGGCCTGGATGCCTTCAAAAGGGGATTGGACAGATTCCTGGAGGAAAAGTCCATCACAGGTTACAAACCATGATGGAGATGTGTAATCTCCAGGCTTAAAACCAGGGTACATCAAGGGCCAGATGCAGGGGAGTGCTACTAGGAGACAAATATCTAGTCTCTGGTGGGGCCACTGTGAGATACAGGAAGCTGGACTAGATGGGCCTTTGGCCTGATCCAGCATGGCTCTTCTTATGTTCTTATGAGATTGAAATGCTTAACTATTCATCCAAGACTGAGGAAGCTACTTGGATAAGTAGTGAAACATTTCAGTCTCACAAGAAAAGAAGTCCATTTTCCATGACTCAACTTCTGGACACTATAACACTACAACATCTGCCCAGGACAATTTTATAGAGTTTTTTTTCTGAAACTCTTTGTGGCTTGGCAATGCCACCACAAAGAAAAGTCCAGCTGGAGTCAACCTCACAACTGTCTTTAATTTATTAGTAGCCTCATAAGGGTAACACCCCAACTTGTTTGGGGTTTTGTACAAAGCCGGATTTTCTTTTTCTTTTAACAGAAATTTACTAAACCCCAACTTAATCAGCATTCAGATAGGCATTTAAGTTTTATCAGGATGCCTCTGAATGAGCCAGTTCTACCTGTTTTTCAGACCATCCAAGCTGCTTCTTAACTCAGTCTTGTGGTTGGTGCACAGACATATCCAAATGCACAAGGCAGACGTGATATTGATTGTGGCATCACCTGAGTTAATTGGCATTTTTGGTGTTTTATATTTATGTGTAATTCTCCCAGTTTACTAGTATTTGTTTTGTTAGACTGATTTTACTGTAGAACGCCAACAGTAGCTATTTGCCACATAGACAGTATAAAACTTTAATAAATTAAATTAAATTAAATTAATATGCCCAAAGGAGCAACCAGTTGGCCCATTTCTACATAGACTGATCCCAACATTTTAAAAAGGCCCATAAAATCTTTGCTCAGTGTGCTATGCAGATCATGGTTCAAGTCTGGCACACACAAAACTGGAGATGTGAGCCAATTGCTTGCTAGACTATTTGAATCAAAGAGGCATTTCTATATGATGGAGTGTTTACCAAGCTAAATCAATCTGGGTTATGGTAATCTGCTCTTCAATGAATTGCATGTCTTATTTCAAAGCAGAAGCCATTAATTTCATTGGAATTCTCTTCTAATAATTAAGCATCTACTTTACAGGGAGTAAGAAACCATTCACACATTCAGGCAGTTTTCAGTTTCCAAACAGTACGCATCTGGTTAACAAGGACCATAGTTTGGTCATACATTTGTAATGAAGAATATCTTCCGCAGATAACTTAAACTTGGCTAGTTCCGTAGAATATATAGTTACTCCATAATGCAGATTTTCTGGCCCATGCAAAAGAGTGGCAAAATGGAGATGGATATCAAAATATCTGATGATAAAGCTGTTCACAGGGGGAACATTACAGCAGCAAATTTTAAAAAACAAAACAAAACACCACCCACTTGATTTGGACTTTTTTTTTTTTGAAACCGATTACCTCTTGAGGAGGGTGGGGGTTATACTACACTTCTTGCAGTGCTTTCAACGGTTCTTAATTCAGCCCTGATTTAATACTACAATTTGAATAATTGTTGTAATACAATAGGAACATGGGATCTGTGGAGAAACAGCTCCAAGCCCTTGATGGATAAATGTGGAAGCAGCAAATGATAATATACATAACATTGTCTCTGCCTTCCTCTAGTGGCTAGTTCTGGTAAATACATCATGGAAATATGTGTAAACACACATTCATGTGCTTTTTTATTTACTATTTTGAGGCAGATGATGGGTGAATCTGCAAATGCTAACCCAGCAGATTGGGAAGTCCCACTGTATTATCATTTTATCTGTCCCATTTTGGTTGGTCAGGTTTGGTTCCTGCTGAAACCCAGTTTGGCCAAAAAGCTGCAATACAAATCACATAAAGATATTAATCCATCTCAAAGTTTAGTCCTGTAGAATATCCATGCAGGGTTTCAATACAACAACAAAAAAACTTTCAGCCTAAGAATCTGAAAAGCTGCTACCCATCAGAGCAGAGAATGGACCAACTTCTGAAGGGGTCAGGTGGAGACATAGGCTGGAAGAATACACTGCAGTAGGACAGTAGACACTTTACACCAGTGTTTCCCACAAAAGTGGCAGTATCTGTTCTCAGTCATCTGGAATCATAGAATCATAGAGTGGAAGAGACCTCCAGGGCCATCCAGTCCAACCCCCTGCCATGCAGGAACCCCCATCAAAGAACTCCCGACAGATGGCCATCCAGCCTCTGCTTAGAAACCTCCAAAGACGAAGACTCCACCACCCTTTGTGGCAGCATATTCCACTGCTGAACAGCTCAGGTCACAGAAAGCCAGATTTCAGTTGATGATCTCCTTAACTGTTAGAGCAGTACAACAATGGAACAAATTATCTGGTGAGGCATTCAAGAGAAAACTGGAAAACATCTGTCATATCTTTGATTTGCAGTCCTGCACTGAGCAGAGGGTTATTTTTGATGGCCTTCTAGGGCTCTTCCAACTCCATCATTTTGTGATTCCCACAAAGCAGACTGTCTCATTAAGAAACAAAAAATGTATTCTCGAAGGCTTTCACGGTCAGGATCTGATAGTTGTTGTGAATATTTTGGGCTGTTTGGCCGTGTTCTGGAAGTTTTCTTCCTGACGTTTCACCAGTGTCTAGCGAAACGAGATACAGGAAGCTGGACTAGATGGGCCTTTGGCCTGATCCAGCATGGCTCTTCTTATGTTCTTATGTTCTTAAGTCTGGCGAAACGTCAGGAGGAAAAACTTCCTGAACACAGCCAAGCAGATTGAAAAACTCACAACAACTAAACAAAAAAAGAATGTGTATTATTCACATGTGAACATTAGCTGTCCCAGAAATAGGTGGCCTCTCAAGCTCCATCTTTCTGTGTGGCCCATGTCTGTTTTAGAGTTCATCCAAATATGGAATGGTCACTTTTCTTCCTCTTTCCCTTCTCCTCTATGAGTCACCCAGCACTGTACAACTTTCGACAATGTGCTGCCCTTGTTGCACTGTTGGTTTCCCCCCCTCTCCTTGATATTCTTTTTACACACTTGTAAACTAAAGTCTTCCCCTAACCTGCCAAGACCTTTTGGTGGATGGCTGTTATAGCTATGTAAGATATAGCAGAACTGGGAGAAAGTGTATTCTCAGCTGAACTACAGTAAACTGGAGAAGTCTTTTACAAACTTGGGTCCCCTAACTGGACTACAGCTCTGAAGACCCCTTATCATTTGCCTCAAGTGTTGAAATTACAGCCTAACAGCATTTTGTGAACCAAGCATGGAATGGCTGGAATAGAAGACCAATAACACTGAAGAGGTCTAATCTGGTCACAGGGAAACATCCTATGGTTACATCTTGGCTGGATTACTGTAACACCCCCTGCATGGTTGTGCCTTTAAAAAGTGTTCTGAAACTCCAGAGAGTCCAAAAGCCTGCAGTCTCATTCTCTCAGTTCTACCACCCTCACAGGTTTCATCGATGGTAAGGACACAGGAAAAGGCATTATCTCTTGCTGCACCCAGACTTTAAACTCCCTCCCACAGGAAGCTAGGCTTGGCCCCATCTTTGCTGTCCTTCTGCAAACAGGCAAGGACTTTTCTCTTCTGGCAGGCTTTCCCTTAGTAACTGGTCATCTGAGAATGGTGTTTAAATGGATGTTGTGCCTTGTTGCTTTTTAATATGTTTCCAGCACTGATTTTAATATAATACCTGTTTAATTGTTTTTAAATATTTGTATACCTCCTGTTTTCCCTTTTAAATGTTGTCTTTTAAATTATGTAAGCTGCCATGGGTCCTTTTTAAAGGCAACAGCTGGATAAAATATTTTAAATAAGTAAGTCTGACCTCATATAAACACCAGTGTAGCCTGACAGACTTGGAGAAATACCATTAGAAATTATTTGTACTTTTACAGGATGACAATACTCAGGATCACTTCACTGGCAACCAAAAGACTTCAGTCTGCTTGTTTCCTGAGTGAAATACACAACAGACATGGTGCCACTGGAAAAAAAAACATCCAGTCTTGTACCATAATGCAAATGCAGTGAGACAATCAACATCTTTTCAGAGAGACATGGAGTGAGCCTTACTCCTTGATAGACTGGGAGCCTGCACTAAGCATGGCAAACCTATCATCAAATGTGACTTCAAGACAACTCCAATTTCTTCTTGTGATTTTCTTAGCTAAGCAGAGCCTTCAGTTTTTAAGCAAGTGTATTGACTTTCTGTCTGGGCAGCTAAGACCAACAGCCAGCAAATCCATGGGACAGGGTGCCCAGGATCAGAGATAAGGGCATTCTTTTAAGTAAAACAATAGAAACTCTGAAATGTTGATTTCTTGGCAAAAAAAAGGGGGGGGAGACTTGTTATCTTTTCCTGTTAAATCTTATCCATTATGTTGAAAGGCCAGTAGACAAGATGTTGTTGTTGTTTTTAAAAAAAGAGAGATTAAAAATGGTTCTTCATAAATAATGTGAACTGACTGTTACATATTGGTCTTGATGCAACACAGGGAATCAGAACTACAGCAGTCACTAGGGATGGCTGTTCAATGTCTGCTTGAAGACCTGCCTTGAAGCAGCCCAATTATCCACCTTGGAAATCGATTCTGTTGTTGGAACAGATAATAAAATTGAGATGTTCCTCTTTGCAACCAGATTGCTAACTGGGGCTGGTTACAGGGAACCATTGTCCCCCTGTTCTGCTTCCAGGCACAATTCAAAGTGCCCTAAATGGCTTGGGTCCAAACTCACTCGAAAACTGCATTTATGAGCCTTCCTAGGCATTAAGATCACTTGGCTTGCCCTTTCCCTCTGTGCCACCACCTTCACAGACATGGTGGCTGCTGTTGCTGTTGCTGCTCCCAGACTCTGGAACTCCCTCCCAGAGCAAACTAGGCTGGCCCCATCTTTACTGGCCTTCTGCAACATATGAAGACCTTTATTTCCAGGTAGGCTTTTCCTTCCTGAGTGACTGGTGGTTTTAGAGGAACAGAGGAAGTTGCAACACTGGAACACCTGCAAGTCGCTGATGGAGGATTTTAACCAGATTGTGCTGGAGGAGAAGATACCCAACGACTGGCAAAAAAGCACAACAGTGCCAGTCTGGAATAAGAAGGGGAACCCTGCTGAATGCACTAACTACACACCAATAAGATTGCTTTCACACACTTTTAAATCTTTGAGCAAGTAATCAACACATGAATCCACATCATAGTACAACTAAGTGTCAATGTAGTCAGCTTCATCAAGAACTGCAGAACGATAGATGCAACCCATACTCCCCGGCTGCTATATGAAAAACAGGGGGAGAAACAGAAACAAGTGCATGCAGCATTCCTTGACCTCAAGAAAGCATTTGACTGAGTCCCACGTGACGTCATCGGGTATGCACTGCGACATCATGGAGTCCCAGATGAACCTGTTTGTTGGGTCAAACTGCTCAGAGTAACCAGTGTGCAGCCTGCTGCTGGTACATCAAAAGATTTTTGTATCACAGTTGGGGGTCCATCAAGGACTGCACACTTTCCCCACTTCTTTTCATTCTGGTTATCAACGCAGTCACTTGTGATCTGCACAATCTAGTGCCCTGGATACTCCTTTACGCTGATGATATGATTGCATCAGAGAGTAAGGTAGAACTTGAGCACCAAACCCAAGCATAGAGTCATCATCTGACCAGGTTTGGCCTGTGCCTGAATGTGAGGAAGATGGAATATCAGACAACTGACTCAAATGATTGTGGTACGATCCCTACAGATGGTATTGACCAACTGCAAACTGAGGAGTTCAAATACTTTGGTTCTATGATCACACCTGATGGGAGTCTGAACCATGAATGCACATCAAGGATCAACAGTGCCTGGCAAAAATGGTGGACAACATCAAGCATCATGCATGACAAAAACTGTTCCAACAACAAGAAAAATGGGAGATGTCTAAGGAAACCGCAGTGGTTGGCTACAGAACTTTCAATTCAGCTGAGTATAAAAATGTACAGGAAATGGAAAAATGGGGAATGCACCAAAGAGGAATACAGTAGCACTCCCGTATCCACTGATTCACCATCTGCGGATTCAGTTATCCATAGTTGGTGGTCAGCAGGGTGGGGTGGGGTATCAGCAGCTATTCAAGCTTCCCAGGCTGAAGACCAGGCAGTGCAGCTACACACCTTGACAAAGAGGCTCAGAGATCTGCCTTGGCAGTGGCAGGAGCAGCAGAAATAGCAACCACCATGGCGGGTGGTGAAACCCACCTGCTCTCGCTCGATCCTGTATTCTTGCTCGCCTGCCTGCTTGCCTGCCTTGCTAGCTAGCAGCCCTTTGGCCCCCAGTGCCTGCCTGGCTCTCACTCGCTTGCTCTCGGCTACCTGCTCTCCACCACCCAGCACAACCCCCCCCCCGCACTGTCATTTTTCAGTTGCTGCACTGCCCGGTCTGCTGCTTGAACAGCCATGGACACCAGGCAGTACAGCAATCAAAAGACAAGAGGGTGGGTGGAGTTCATGCCTTGGAGGGAGAGAGCAGGTAGCCGAGAGTGAACGAGCGAGAGCCAGGCAGGTGCTGGGAGCAAAAGGGGCAAGACTGAGCAGAGTTGGCAGCATGAGACGAGCAGGGCACCAGGGCTCCCAGTTATCACGAGAGGCACCACTGGGAGGAGAAGGGAAGGGAAAAGCAAGCGGTAGGGCTGCTAGCTAGTAAGGCAGGCAGGCAGTCAAACAAAAATGCAGGGAGATCGAGGGAGAGCAGGTCCTGCCCATGTGCCACAAACCCAGAATACTCCCTGGGGAAGGCCATGGAGTACCACATTGAGAATGACCGAGTAAGTTGTTTGGATTTGGTTGAGGGACATATTGACCCGTTTATTGTTCTGAATATATTGCGGCAGGCAACTAGGGGTCGGATGAGGTTCCCCACTAGGGTGATCTCCCACGTCTACCGTACAGTTACAATATGGGTAGTCTCCCAGTTGCTGGAAAGGAATTTGTGAACCCTCATGCGCCAAAGCCCTATGTGTCGGCTGGTTATGCCAAGTGACACAAATAGGTGCTAGGGGCCAGTGTTGCTGGTAGCTGAGGGTGAATTGGTCTGGGTCTGTTATCTTTTCCTTGGTGCTTTGGGTCACCGTGTACAAATGGGTCTTGTTCCAATCTTGTGGCTCTAGGCAGGCAGTTGGCATGATAGGCCATCCTGCCTGAATGTGGTGTGGCCCAAAAGCGCAGACCCAGCAATCGGTAACATTCAGAGTTTCCATCATATAATGCACCATCATGTGGAACGTGTTTTTGTCCCACCCTGCCAATGTCTTTGCGAGAAGGAGGGAGAAGACCCAGAAGTTAGTAAAGATAAAAAACACACGGGGGGGGCATAATGGCGTGAGAAGCTTTTTAGGGCGGGTTTAGCAAAAGATGGAGAGATGAAAAGAGAGGGGGCGGGGAGGAAGAACTCAATACTCACCACGGGGCTCAGGGTGTAGCGGACGTCACGGGCTGGCTCTGGGGCTTCTGGAGGGCAGGCTAGGTAGGCTGGCAGCGGGTGGTGTCGATAAGTAGGGATGTCAAAGTAAGTTTAAGTGTCCCAATGTTCAAATCCAAAGAGTCCCAGCAGTGAAGAGGATAAATCCAGGTGCCGTAAGTCCAAACAGAGTCCCAGGAGATGAGGCTGGTTCCCGCTGTCAAGTACGGAAGACAGCGGTCAGTTCCTCATCCAACAGAGGATGTAGGGAGGCGACAGGGTCAGGGGTGGATGGGGGGGCCTCCTTCTCTCTCCGCTGGGTGATCCTAAGGCGGAGAGGTTCCAGTTGCTGACATGCCCATTCCTCCTCGGGTGGGGGAACCGTCTTGATCCGGGAGAGGTGGATCCAAGACTTGATCCCTTCCACCTTCACAGCTGTAGGCGTGCTGAGCAGCACTTGGCGCGGAGGTGACCATTTGGCTTCCAGACAGCTAGGGTGCAGCTCCTTGACCAGGACCCAGTCCCCTGGGTGGACTTCTGTGGGGAGATCCCTCTGGGGCGGGATGGCTGCAGCAACCTGCTTAGAGAGGGAAGAGAAAACCCCCTCCAACTCCCTGAAGTAGGCGGGCAGGGGCTGGTTTTCAGGATTTGGTTTTGGGGGCAAGGCGACGAAGGGGCGACCATAAAGGAGTTCAAAGGGAGACAGCCCTAGGTGAGAGGTGGGAGTGGCCCGGATCCATGTGAGTGCGATGGGGAGAGCCTTTGGCCATTTCAGTCCCATCTCTTGGCAGATCTTAGCCAATTGCCGTTTTAGAGTCCGATTTAGCCTCTCAACTTTTCCGGAGGCCTGGGGTCTATATGCCGAATGGAGGGAGCATTTAATTTGGAGGTAGGTGGCTACTCCTTGCACCACTTGGGACACGAAGTGTGGCCCGTTGTCACTCTCCAGACCAAGGGGCAGGCTGTGCGTGGGGATCAGGTGTTCCACAAGAGCCTGCACTACTTCCCTGGCGGTCTGGGTCCTGCAAGGAATTACCTTGGGCCACCCACTGAAGAGGTCTACAAATACTAACAGGTTTCGTTTGGCTCCGGCTCTGGGCATCTCGGTGAAATCCACCTGCCATGCCTCCCCTGGATAGGTAGCCTTCCTTAGGACCCCTTTGGGTATGGGTTTAGTTCCCCTCGGGTTGTTCCTGAGGCAAATGAGGCAAGAGGAGGCTATGGCCTTACATACAGGCAGGAGGTCAGGATGGAAGTAACGTTGTTTTAGCCATCGGAATAGATGTCGCCCAGAAGAGTGAGAGCCACTATGAAACCACTGGACTAGATGGGGTAAAACCGCTGTAGGTAATTGTACAAGGCCGTCCAGCACCCACCAGCTGTTTTCCCATCTCCCACCTGACCGCAGGCTGTCTTGGGAAGAGTAGAGTGGGGCAGTTTCTGATTCGGGGGGTCTAGGGATGAGGGGATTAGGACCGTCGGGAGGGATAGAAGGAGGGGCTGGTTCGGTTTGACATAGCTGTAGGTCGCCCCCCTTTTCGGCTATGGCAGCTCGCTTGGCGCATGCATCAGCCAGGCGGTTTCCCTGGGCGATGAAGCTCTCGTCTGTTTGGTGTCCTGGGCAGTGGACCACAGCCATCTCCTTAGGAAGGAGGAGGGCGGACATGAGTCGGTCCAGCAAAGGGGCCATTTTGAGGGGCTTCCCGTGTGCCCCCACAAACCCACGGGCTTTCCAAAAAGCAGCGTGGGTGTGGGCTACCAGGAAGCAATACCGACTATCGGTAAAGATGTTAACCCGCCGCCCGGTGGCCAATTTGGCAGCGGCGATGAGGGCTTCCAGTTCCGCCGCCTGGGCTGAGCATTGGGGAGGAAGTGATTGCATGATTACCGGACCTTCCTCCCCCACCACTGCAAACCCGGTATACCGGGCGCCGTCCTGAATAAAGGAAGACCCGTCGGTCCATACGGTCAACTCGGGGGAATCCAGGGGGACAGAGGAAAGATCGGGGCGGATCCCCACCACCACAGAAAGAGTTTCTAGGCAATCATGTTGGGGGAAATCGGAAGGGGTAGGAAGGAGGGTGGCAGGGTTGAGACAAGTGGACCTATGGAGGGTGACCAAATCGTTGTCTAAGAGGAGGGAAACATACCGGGCCAGTCTAGCGGAGGTTGCCCAGGCTGGCAACATTTGCTCCAGGAGGGTGGAAACGGAATGGGGGGAATGGACACGAATGGGGGCCCCTGCTGTGATTTTCGTGGCCTCAGCCACCAACAGAGCAGTTGCAGCCACCGCCCGGAGGCAGGCTGGCCACCCTGAGGTGGTGGGCTCAAGGGTCTTGGAAAGGTAAGCTACCGGGAGGCGTTCTGGACCCACCGGCTGCATGAGAACCCCTAGAGCGATGGATGCCCGCTCATGTATAAAAAGATCAAAGGGGAGCGTTTGGTCTGGCAGCGCTAAGGCAGTAGCCTGCGCCAGCGCCTTCCGAATAGCTTCCCAGGCGTTTTGGTGTTCCCGTGTCCATTCCCAAGCCATATCTTGGGTTGTGAGCTTGTAGAGGGGCTTGGCCAGGATGGAAAAGTTGGGGACCCAGAGCCTCCCGAATCCAGAAACACCCAAGAAAGACCAAAGCTCTTTTACATTTCTTGGGGGGGGTTCAAATTGTTCAAAGCTTTTATTCGGGATGGGTGAATGAGGTGGGTACCCTCTTTAAGGATGTATCCCAGATAAGTGACCTCCTGAGTCACCCACTGAATCTTCTTCTGGGACACTTTATACCCGCAGGCAGCTAAATGGTTTAAAAGGGCTACGGATGGGGTTTTGAGTGAGTCTCGATCCGAATGAACAGCCAAAATGTCATCGACATATTGGAGGATTGTGGCCCCTGGAGCTGAGAAGGACCGAAGGTCGCTGGCTAGGGCTTGGGCGAACACCCGGGGACTGTTACAGTACCCCTGGGCCAGTCTCGTCCAAGCTAGCTGGGACTTAACCCGAGTGACCGGGTCTTCCCACTCAAAGACAAAAATAGGCTGAGACTCAGGGGCCAGGGGAATGCAAAAGAATGCATCCTTCAGGTCTATTGCCGTGTACCAGACCTGGGAGCGGGTGAGGGTGGTTAGGAGGGTATGGGGGTTGGCGACAATAGGGTGGAGTAATTGGGTTCAAGCATTAACTTCCCTGAGGTCCTGAACGAATCTCCAAGTCCTGTCCGGCTTGGGGACCGGGAAGATGGGGGTGCACCATGGGGAGTCTATGGGGACTAGAAGCCCTTCACTGAGGAAGTTATTAATTGTATCTAAAAGGACGAATCGAGCTTCGACTTTCACCGGGTATTGCTTGAGGGAAACGGGAAGGGCCTCTGGCTTCAGAGGGACCTGGTGGGGGGTGGCGTAGATAGCACACCCGGGCTTTCCGGTATACCAGACCTCAGGGTTCACCGCGGACCATGAAGGTGGCGGGTCCTGAGGCACGGGGGAGCTCGCATAACATAGATGGGAAAGGGAGGAAGGAAAGGTAATGCGAATGCCTCCGGGGTCACAATGTATAGTGGCCCGGAGCTTACAGAGAAGGTCCCTCCCCATGAGGTTTAACGGACACCGGGGAAGAACCAGAAAGGAGTGAGAGGTGTGGGAAACGGGGAGAGGTTGGGTGACTGGGGCTTGGGTTACTGATCCTCCCACTCCCACGACTGGGGTTGTGAGAGATTGGATTAGAGGGGAGTCCCCCGGGGTGTTCAAGACTGAAAAGGTGGCCCCTGTATCCACCAAAAACTTTGTATTTCGACCCCCTACTTTCATCTCCACCAGAGGCTTGGGGGTCTGGAACAGGGGATCGCCTCTGGAGGGGTGTCAGTCCTGCTCCCTTTCCGTGGCGGCCATTAGGGCCCGGGGTGGAGGGGGAGGACCTGCCCTCACCTCACAGGGATACCGGTCTCCCTGCGCATGAGGGACGATCCCCTCGCCATGACCCCGACCCTGGCCACATGGTGGGAAGTGGTTTGGGGGCTCTGGTTGAAGGGAAGGATAGGGGTAGGGTGTTGGGTATTGACCGGGTGCCCCAGGGGGATTGTGCCAGTCCCTGACCTGGGGGCACGGGGGCGCAGGATTAAATGCCCGTGAATCCCTCCGATAGCTGCCCCGTTGGGGGCATTCCTTAACCCAGTGATCCGGAGACCCGCAGGCGAGGCAATGGCCACGGTCCCTGTAGGGAGCCTTTGGCGGAGGTCCAGGGGCAGGACTTGGCTGCCAATAGGGTTGCATTGCGGCGGCCAATAAGGAAGCTCTCTTTTTCATCTTCTGCTCTGACTTTGCCTCTTCCACCTCCGGCCGTTGGTAGTAGGCTTGAAAAGCCGTTTGAATTAAGGTTTCCAACGGCTGGGTGGCTGGGGCCGGGAACTTTTGCAACTTTTTCCGAATATCGGGGGCGGCTTGCGCTATAAAGGTAGTCTGAATTGCGACCAAATTGCCCGGCTCTTCAGGATCTACATCCGTGTGCCTACGGAAGGCATCCTTTAGTCTAGTTAGAAACTCAGCCGGGGTCTCGTCTGGGTTTTGGATCGTGTTATAAACTCTCTGATAATTAACCACCCGGGGGACCCCCTTTTTAAGTCCTTCCCGGACAGCCTGGCGCGCTGCATCTGTTACTGCCCGGCTAAATTCCGTATTGGGGTCATTTGCGGTTGCGGGAGGGTTCAAGCAAAGTGTCTCCTGTGCACTAGGGAGATGTGGGAATTCGGGGCCGTCCTCTCCCTCGTCTCTTCTGGGCAGCCCCTGGATATAAGTCCGCTGCCATTCGGAATAAGCCTCGTAGGCTTTTCCCATTACCTGGCGGCGTTCTTCTTCGTTTAGGAGGGCCAATAACAGGGGAAAAGGTCCGGGATGTCAGGGCGATGTGTTGAAATGATTCGGTTAACTAAATCCACATATTGTTGTGGGCTCTCCCTGTAGGGAGGCAACCCCTGTTTCCAATTGTAAAGGTCGGAAGTGTTGAATGGGGTGTGGACAAAAACCAAACCCTGCAGCCCCGGGACTTGCCTGAGGGGAAACTGCCCCACTGGCTCGGTAGAGGTCCCAGGGGCACCTGGGGCAAATCTCTCTGGTGCCTTCCGAGCGCGCTCTGAGCGCCTTATTGCCTCGGGAGACGGAGCGGGAGAAAGGGGAGGCGGGGAAGCGGCTGAAGACCCTTCTCCCACCGCAGGCGAGGGGGGAAGACCTAGGGATGGAGGAGGAGGAGAGGCAGCGGGAGAGGATCGGGGAGCGGCGGGAGCTGAGGGACCCCCATTTTGGTGACCTTCCCCACGGGAGTGAGAGGGGTTAGGGGGTGTAGGAACATACGGGGGCGGGAAATCTTCCTTGGAGATTTTTGTTCGGGGAGGACCTCCCCCAAAAAGAATTTTAGTGGCGGCTGGTCTCGCTTCTGGGGCCGCTAGTGCTGTGAGCTTCCCCAGCCGTTTTATAAACTGGGGCTCGAGACCATCTTCCCTGCACAAGGTGGTCTCTTCCCCCAAGTTGTAAAAGATGTACAGGTATGGCAATTCTGCTACCCTGTGATTTTGCCACAGGTAGCGCTCCAGGCTTTGGAGGGTCTCCCCAATGGTCCCCTCACGGGGCCATCGAGGAAGGTCCTGACCCAAGTGATACAGCGGCCATACATCCCTGCACAATTTTACCAATTTCCCTTTTTTGCATTTAGTCCCTGGATCTAAGAGGGCGGGGAAATGGTCCAAGGCACTTTTAAGCGGAGTCTTGGCACTCCCTGTGGCAGACAGCTCGTTTCCCATTTCGTCAGTTAAACGGGAAGTTCCTTAACAATATACCCCTGGTTAATTCAGTTCCTAGACTAATTAACCCCCCCAAATGATCCGGGAGAAGTTGCTTGGCAAGGCCCAGATCCTATTGATCCAGTACACTTGTCAGAGGTTCATCAACCCCCTCTGACAAGTGGTCAGAGCTTGGACCGGGGCGAACAGGCTTAAGCTCAACCCCGAGAAGACGGAGGTTATGTTCTTCGGGAGCTCGCCGTCGGGGTACGGTGGCCCTCTTCCCTGTCTGGGGGGAGTCTCCCTCCAGCTCACGGAGAGGGTGCAGAATCTGGGTGTGTTCCTGGACCCGGCGCTTGCCATGGAGCACCAGGTGGCGTCGGTGACCAGGTCCGCCTATTTCCATCTCCGTCGGATCGCCCAGATCCGCCCATACCTCGACGCGAGCTCCTTGAGAGCAGTGGTCCAAGCTCTGGTGATCTCGAGGCTGGACTACTGTAACGCGCTCTACATGGGGTTGCCCTTGAATCTTCTCCGGCGCTTGCAGCGGGTCCAGAACGCGGCGGCCAGGCTGGTGGTTGGTGTGCGTCGTTACGACCACATCACCCCTGTCCTGGCCCGCTTGCACTGGTTGCCCGTTGCGGCCCGGATCAGATTCAAGGTCCTGGTTTTAGTTTATAAAACCCTCCATGGCTTGGGACCGGACTACCTGGCAGAGCGTATCGCTCAGCGGTCAACTTCGCCCGCCCGTCCCGTTCGGCAGGCGCGAGCGCACTTGCTTCGGGTCGCCACCCCTCGGGAAGCCCGGAGGACGAGCACTCGGACCCGGGCTTTCTCTGTGGCGGCCCCCAGCCTCTGGAATTCCATCCCCAGTGAAGTGCGCTCTGCAGAGTCCCTGCTGGCCTTCCGAAAGGCGCTGAAAACCTACCTTTTTCGTGAGGCCTTTGGCGACAGTTGATTTTTTTTTTCTTTCCCGCCATCGTAACTTGCATTTTAGTTGAGGTGTCATGTGGTTTTAACAGTGTTTAGGGAGTTTATAGGTTTGTCTGTGATTATTTATTGTATTTTATTGGCTTTGTAGCCTTTTTTGTTGTAAGCCGCTTAGAGTACCCTGTAGATAAGCGGGATATAAATATAATAAATAAATAAATAAATAAATTCTCTCTCGAGATCCCGCCCTGCCAGCCGGTTGCAAAGGCCTGCCTAGCAGCACCTCTTTCTCCCCGAGCGTATATCCGATTAAGTTCCTTATTTTGATGCTTGTGGCACAAGCGGTGGCCTTATGTCGGTGTGATGGTCCTGAACGCAGGAAAAACCTCTTCCCCCCACCCAAAAGGGGCCAAAACAGCTCTTGGAGGCACACCTAAAGGAGTCCAGGGTGTCCCACACTTCCCAAAGTATAGTTCTCACCAGGCTTCTGTGCACTGTCCTTGGTTCAGACTCCTGGCACCGTCCTTCTTCTGGATGCTACAGAGCTGTGAAGGAAAGAAAACCCTAGCTCGGATTTCTCCCCTTTCGTCCGGGGCTTACAAGGGTCTGCTGGGTGAGTTCAGTTCTCTTTTTCCCAGCAAGTGGCTGGGTGGCGCCAAAAAGGGAATTGACCGGTCCCAGTTTTACCTTTAAAGCCGCTTGGAAGGGTAGCTCCCAAACCGGGGGCCAAGAAATTTTAGTGGTGGCAGAGAGGTTTTGGGTTCTTAAACCTTTCCAATCCTCCTGGCTGGCTCGCCAATGTAATGACCGGAAAAAGAGTCTAGAAATTATTTTTCAGATGGGCTAGCCCCACTGAAGTCCGCTGAATCCCACCAGAAGCCAATAAAGATTCAACGCGAGAAATCCGAGGAATACTGAATTTATTGGAACCAATAAAAGCAGTAGGTGAACATCCACCTTCCAACCGGGCTAAGATGCTCGACCCCAAACACACGAGGAGTTCCAACTTTTATTGATTATCTTTCCCCTCCTCTCCCAGGCGGCGCCAGCCCAGAGATTGGTTGGGGAAAGTTTAAATGATTCAATCAGAAGGGGTTGGGGGGTCAGTTGGGGGCAGTCCTAGGTGGTCCCTGGTAGCAGCCAGGGCTTATGCAAATGTTAATGGGTCCAGACAGGGTAACACAATAGGGCAGGGAAGTGTGGCATTGTTCTTCGATACAGGTAAACTGAGGGGAATCAGTAAGTCAATAGTGGGTGAGAGAAGGCAATTGTCAGAACCAGTGGGGGGCAGGAAGGGCTGATGGGATCGCATACACAGGCATTTGGGAGACACAATGATTTGGGTGCACAGGGATACAAGCCATTATGAGATTACATACAGGTGTTTGGAAAAATACAAGAATTTGAAGGCACAAGAATGTGAACTCTTACAGGATTACATATGAGTGTTTGAGTGGTTACAGAGGCTAGGAACATGAGAACACGAGTCCTTTCCAGGTGTGTGAATGAAACAATGGAGAGTGTCCTCAGGCTTTTGATGACAATCTGGATTGGCAGACAGGAATGTTGATTTCGAAGAACAGCCGTTGGGGTACGTGGTGAGAGTCCTGACGATGATGGAGGTTCCAAACGCCTCTGCCAGCCCCGTGAAATTGCCAGCTTCGAGTTGCCATCTTCCTTCCCGTGTTTTGCCTCTTCCTTGCCCCAGATAATAAGGTGTAGGGGCCAGGGGAGAGGGTAGGTACACGTGCAAGCATGCTCCGGATAATGGAACGGTGCGAGGTTGAGTGGAAAAGGGCAAGAGAAGGGAGGAAGGGAGGATGTAGGGGGAAACCCTTTGTCTTCCTGGCCGGTGCCAGGGGTAGGCAGGGAGACCGAGTCCTTGAGGGCAGAGGTGTATCCCGACCCAGGGGATGAGTCTCCCCTCCAGCCAGAACAGAGAGCGTATGATTTCTCAAGCTGGGGTTTATTCTGCTTAGGTTGGATTTCTGGCTGCAGTCTTCGGGGTTCTACTTGAAGGGTGGAAGGGAGAAAAGGGAAGGGAGAGGGGTTAACCTGGGAGGGCAAGGGTTGACATGGGGGCAAGGTTTGGGTAGAAAGGGAATGGAGGGAGTGAGGGAGAGGCTGAGGACTTGGGGACAGGTGAGCGAAAGACAGCTAGACAGGAGAGGGTTAATATGTTATGGAAAGCCCGGGAGGGAATGGGCAGAAATAAGCTGAAAAGGAGGCAGGAATGGGTTAAACGTGAGAGGCAGGAAAGGGTTAAAGAAATCTGGAAAGATCTTGTTCAAAAAATCCACCATGAGCTGTCCGGTTTATCGATATTTCAAAAGACCGATTGATTTCCATAGGGAAGCATGGGAGAGAAAAACTCCCATAGAGATACATTGTAGCTGACTGGGGGGGGAGCCGAGGAGCGGGCTGTCCTCCATTGAAAGGTATTGTAGTCGGAAGGGAGGGGGAAGGAGCGGAGGAGCGGCTGTCTGGCCAATTCAGCAGTTTAAAGGCTTCCCGCAGCGCCCCTATCCTATCTGTGGTTGTCCTTTCTGATGGGGATGTGAAAATAGGTTTCTTGGAGGTCTATGACTGCAAATCAGCCTCCCTTCCTTAGGGTGCTCCCTTCCTTAGGGTGTTCCCCTCCCTTCATTAGGGTGTTTTCCCTTCCTTAGGTGTTCTCTAGGGTGGTAAACCAAAAACGCCTTGGTCAAATGAAAAAGTACAGGAATCTGGGGTCTAAAATAGGGCAGAGTCCTCCATCCTTTTTTGGAACAGTGAAGTGATGTGAATAAAACCTGAGACTGTTGTCTTGTAAAACATGCTCTATTGCATGTTTTGATAATAATGAGTTGACTTCATCTTGAAGAGAATGTGAGGAGGGTGTCGTTATTACTTGACCTGAGGGTGATGGAAATTCAAACTCTATTGCATAGCCAGATGTGATGATAGTCAGCACCCACGATTCTGATGTTATTAGTTCCCAGTTGGGGAGAAAGGGTTGCAGTCTGACATCCTGAGTCGGCAGAAGAGGTGGTGGGCTGTAGTCAGAGAAACTACTTCTATTTCTGATCAGAACATTGGGTTGACTGAGTGTGATGAGCCCTGGGTTGAGTAGACTGACACTGGTGTGTAGGTGTGGTATACTGTTGTCGACAACAAAGTTGCAGACTTTGCTGTTGAGATGGGTAAGTGTGGTGCCACTGCCGAGGCTGCTGATGGAAGGAAGATTGGGTGGAGCTTCCTTGGTAGGTATAGGAGCATGCAGTGTTCCTCATTTTCATGATATTATCTAATGCTTTATCTGTGGTAGAGGTGAAGAGGCCTTCTCCATCTAAGGGGGAGTCCTCTATTCTATTTCTGGTGTCATCTGTTATACTGGCCTTTCTTAGCCATACATGTCTCCTTAGATAGACAGCAGTAGCAGCAAGTTGTTTAAGTGCATGTGTGCTACATGGCATGCAGATATCATCTTATAATCAATGAGACATTATCTCAGTATGATAAACCAGGGCTTTATTATTTGGGTCATCCAGAAGGGAATCAAAGAATAGAAGGAATTTCTGAAGCAGGTGTCGTGTGTATGCCTCCATAGCACAAAGATAGTTAGAGGTTGGTAGTGAAAAGGTGGCAAGAGAGTAGTGGCGTCTGCTGATGAGGTCAAGTTTCCACAGCAGTGGAATGGCTTTTAGCCCTCTTCTGGGTGGCATCCACAATAAGTGAATTAGGCAGAGGATGTTTAAAGAGAAAGGTAGTGTCCTCTCCATGTGTTCTAAAGGTTGCCGATTCATCTGGGCATCAAGGGTGTTGAAGATGGCTTATTCCATGCTCCTTTAAAACGTTTCAGAAGAGATGGTATGAAACCCTGTTGTAAAGGAGGGGCTTGATTTTTATTTAGTTGGCCAAAAATCTTGCATGACTCATCCCTGTCTGGCTGTTGCACCTGAAGATCCATCACTCTTGCTTTTTTGCAGATCATTTCAGAGTATAAGTGAAGGTCCTTAGCAGGAGAGGGTGGCTGTTTGTCTGCAACATCAGAGTCCAGAGTGGGTAAGTTAAGTGGAGAAGAAGGGGGTGAATACTGAGAGTCATCATCGGTGCCAGAGCCTGGGGAAGGATGGGTTGGTCCATTGATGCTGGAAAGTCAGGTGGAGTTTGAGTAGTCATAGTTGCATGATTAGGGTGGGAGGAAGATTGGATAGAAGGATGGGCAGGAAAAGCTCTTAAAACTGCTCTTGATCTCGAGGCATGGCATGAAGGGACCTTAGTTGGTGTCAGGGTCTCCTGTGGTGCTGAGGCAGTTGAAGGTGCCAGATGTCTATGAAGTTTAGAAGGAGGTTGGGATGCAGGGGGCGATGAATCCCTGTGTCGGTGTTGAATTCTGGTATCAATGTCAGAATTGTCCTCAGAAGAATAAGAAATAACCTCAATATACCTTCGGTATTGATGGGTGCGTTCTGTACCCGAGTGCCTATACACGTCTTCAGTGTCGAGGAGGTGCCTGTGAGAGCAAGGACTCACAGACGTAATATGATCAGTATCGAGGTTCATGGTGTCGAGGTCAAGACCGGTGCATTGACGTCAGAGAGGGTTCATCATAGTCGGGGTCACCCCAGAGTCAAACACGCTAGAACTGAATCATATGGTGTTGAGGCAGTGGGGAGTCACAGGTGGACTCGATGTCAAGCGGAATGTCGATGTCAGGTGCCTGCCTGGCTTTGTCAGGCTTAGATGTCGGAAGCCATTGTGAGGGCTGTGAGGTGAGCCCAGCAATAAGCCAGGGCTTGTAAGAGGCGCTTCTATCATCGTTTGTTGAGTTGTATTGTCTCCTGAGCAGCATGAATGGCTGGATGATGGAGACAGGCACCTGTATATGCCGCGGTGGTATGGTCTCATCCTCATGGTGTCGAGAATCCATCAATGCCTGGGCAGAGGCTCTGGAAGACGGAAGTGTCAGCCTCCAGGGTGCATGCAATGATCTCGAGTCTGACATAGGAGACGAAGAAGGGGGCTTCTTTTTCTTTTTCTCCAGTGAAGAGGCTTTCAAAGTGATTTCAACCTCTGTGAAGATGTTGCCTTAGGCTGTTTCTTAGGCGGTGAAGAGGTGGATGGAGCCAAGTGCTTGGAGAGAGGTTCCATGGATTTCAAGGATTTCTCCCAAAGATGTGCCCGAAACCTTCCAAGGTGCTGTTTAAACACTGGCTTTGTTAATTTTTTGCACTCAGCACACTGGGAGGGCTGATGAAATTCTCCAAGGTAGTAAAGGCATTGGCTATGCCCGTCGGAGAGTGGAATCTTGTTAGTACAAGAAACACATCTCTTGAAGAGTCCTGCAGAGGCCATAAAATGGTGTGGGTGGAGGAGGGAGGGAAACAAACATCTTAAATAAAACTCACGAGTCCTGACATTTGAATGAATGAATGAATGAATGAATGAATGAATGAATGAATGAATGAATGAATACTTTATTGTGGTCAATGACCAAATCCAAAGTACATATATATATATAATAGCACCAGTTATAGCAAAACAAGGAAGAACAAGGAAGGGGGAATACCATATTGATTGAGCCTGCTTAAATTGTGAGTGCTTGAGCAATTGTTGAAACCTCCTGAGCACGAATTATAATTGCTGCCGCACAAAACCTAGCTACATTAGACAGCATGCTTGAATTAGGACATTCTGCAGTGTATATATTTTGCCTTGACAACAGGAGGTGGGTATAAAATGCCTCTGGCCGTCCAGGGAATTGCTTTAAATAAGGAACAATAAGTTTTTCCCTAATTTCATCATATAAGGGGCAGTGCAGGGGTACATGTGCCAATGTTTCAATTCTATCTGTCCTGCAGAGGCACTTACGATGAGAATAGGGAATCTTTTGGAATTTTCCCTCTTTTATTGCTGATGGCAGAGCATTCATCCGAGCAAGTGTAAAAGCTCTGAGTTGATTCTTTGTTAAATGAGCAAAGAAATAGTTAGCTGGTTTGAAGGGGATCAATGCTGGATCAATTGATATGTTATTAGAGATAGCCCCCAAATCATGATGTCTCTCTACCTCCAAGATGCATTGCTTGAGGATTTGATTAGCCATCTCATAGCCTACTTGTATAAGGCACTCCATTGAGAGACCATAAGTTTTAAGTTTAAGGGATAGGGCTCTCTTCCATGTTGAGTGGTAATTGTCTACAAATGGTAAAGAGGTTAGGGTTCTTGGGGGGGGGGGGAATTAATTTCAGCCAAAAATTGAAGATGGCTAGCCAAGCCCTAACTTCCACTTTCATGAATCCCACTTCTAACCTCAGGGCTGCATTAGGCACCAAACGGGGTACTTGTAGGATAGCTCTCAAAATTTTTGATTGAACTACTTCCAAGGATGTGAAAGAAGGATAAGGGCACAATTGTGCTCCATAAAGAAGTTGGCTGAGCTGTTTAGCTTGAAATAGTTTCAAAGCTGCTGGAATATTTTGCCCCCCTCTGGTATAGAAAAATTTTATTATCACAGAGGAAGCTCGCTGAGCTGATTGCGCGACATGTGCTGCATGCTCCTTATGTGATCCATTGCATTGAAGGACCACTCCCAGATATTTAAAGGTCCTTGTCTGTTCAATGTTATGGTTATCTATAGACCATTTATAGGCCTTTGGTCTTTTAGCAAAAACCATAACTTTTGTTTTTTCATAATTTACTAGGAGATTTTCTTCATGGCAATAACGCGTAAGGGCCCCTAATGCTCTCTTTAAGCCGATAGGAGTCTGAGAGAGTATAACAGCATCATCGGCATACAGTAGCACTGAAATACGCCTGCCTCTAAGCTTGGGGGATGTGTGAAAATCTAGTTGAGAAAGTGTTGGAACCATGGAGTTAATATAAAAATTAAATAACAATGGGGCAAGTATGCAGCCTTGCTTAACACCCTTGAATGTATGTACTAACTTTGAAAGCTGACCTTCTGGATTGCACCTTATTTTTAAAGATGTATTTTCATGCAGTTTATACATAAGCAGCAATAGGCGGCGGTCAATAGTGGAGTTGTTAAATTTGTGCCACAATTTATCTCTAGAGATTGAATCAAAGGCTGCTTTGAGATCAATGAAGGCTGCAAATAGCTGTCCTTTTGGTTTACCAGTGTATTTTTCTGCCAGATGCTGCAGAATCAAGACCAGGTCCATGGGAGATCTTCCTGCTCTAAAGCCCGCCTGCTCATCTGCAAGAATGTTTTTGTTGTCCATCCAGTCTAATAATTTCCAGTACAGATGTCTAGCATACAGTTTACTGATTATCGACAGTAAACTGACTGGGCGGTAATTGGAGGGATTAGCCTTCGGCCCTTTCTTATAGATAGGGATGACTATGGCTGATTTCCAATCTGAGGGTATGTGGGCAGTTTGATCTATATATGTAAAGAGCTTGGCTAGTATTGGAGCCCACCAATCTATATTCGCCTTGATCAGTTCGGGTGGAATGCCATCAATGCCAGGTGCCTTACATGGCTTGAGCTGGGATATGAGATCACCTATCTCAGAAATTGAAACTGGTGGCCAATCTGTCAAATTTTCTGTGGCATGGTTCAGTTGGAAGAAGGAAATACCCTTGTTACTATAAAAGAAACTTTCCCATATATTAGAGGAGATTAAACAATTTGCCCGTGCCACATTATTATTTAGAGCTGGAGAAGTGAGACGCCAAAAAGTGCTCATGTCATTAGTCCTGACTGCATGGATAAGTTGTTCCCATAGGTGCTGCTGTTCTTGGATCTTTTTTGCTTTAATTAGCTGTTTATACTGAGACTTAAGGTGCATTAAGTCATCAGCTTTCACTGCTGTTGGATTTTCTTTCTGGAGCTTAAATTTAGAAATAAGGTTTTTCTTAGCATCCCTGCATTCCCAGTCAAACCATTTCTTTGAATTCCACTTGCGAGAGTGAGGTTTATTTTGGCCCTCTACTGTAAGTATGTCAGCTAATGTTTTTATCAATCTACCATACTGTCCTATTATTTCACAGTTTGCTGTCATTGCAAGGAAGCTAGAATGGATCTCGGAGTAAATGTCAGTTTGAAGTAGCTCTGAGAATCGCTCTGCAATGTTAGTAGTCCATTTAATTCTCTTGTAATTAGTTGTAACCTCAAAGTTAAATTGAAGGACCTCCTCAATGTGAGTGTCTTGACCAGGCACCCTCAATTGTACACAACCTGACAGTTGAAGATCCAGAGGAAGAGGAGGAGGAGGAGGCAACAGGAGAAAACAGTACCAAAGAAAAATTAGAGTGTAAAATGTGTTGAATTTTTCCAATTTGCAGGAGCTACGGAGAAAGGTGACTGATCTCTGTGGTGGCAAAAAGGAACTGAGGCTTCAAGTGTGGGAAAGGAAGAGCATGTGTGGTGGTGGTGAGGAGGAGGTCCTAGCCTTTGCAATCGATTGGAAATGACTGTAGATTTCTGCGTAGGAGCAAAGAACCCTCTGGATGGTGAGGGAGGAAAAGGGGAGGTTAAGGAGGACTTGGACATTGCAGAGAAATTGAATGAGTTCTTTGCGTATGTCATCACGACAGAGGACCTTGTGCGGATTCCGCTGCCTGAGCCGCCCCTCTTGACTAAAGAATTAAATCAAATACAGGTTAAAAGAGAGGAGGTTTTAGGACTAATTGATAAATTGAGGATTAACAAGTCACTGGGCCCAGATGGCATCCACCCAAGGGTTATTAGGGAACTGAGAAACGAAATTGCAGATCTCTTAACGGTTATATACAACTTGTCTCTTAAAACGGCCACAGTGCCGGAGGACTGGAGGATAGCAGATGTCACACCAATTTTTAAAAAAGGAAGGAGGGGGGACCCGGGAAACTACAGGCCAGTTAGCCTTACATCTGTCCCAGGGAAGATGGTGGAAAGCCTCATCCAAGAGAAAATCTTAAAACAGATAAAAGAACAAACCTTGCTGAGAGAAAACCACCATGGCTTCTGTAAGGGTAAATCTTGTCTGACAAACCTTTTAGAATTTTTTGAAAAGGTCAACAGGCACATGGATTTGGGTGAACCGGTGGATATAGTCTATCTGGATTTTCAAAAGGCTTTTGACACAGTCCCTCACCAAAGGCTGCTGAGAAAATTGCACAGTCAGGGGATAAGAGGGCAGGTCCTCTTATGGATTGAGAACTGGTTGAGATCCAGGAAACAAAGAGTAGGTGTCAATGGGAAATTTTCACAATGGAGAGAGGTGAAAAGCGGTGTGCCCCAGGGCTCTGTCCTGGGACCGGTGCTTTTCAATCTGTTCATAAATGACCTGGAGACAGGGATAAACAGTGAGGTGGCCAAGTTTGCTGATGACACAAAACTTTTCCGTGTGGTAAAAACCAGAGAAGATTGTGAAGAGCTCCAGAAGGATCTCTCCAAACTGGGGGAATGGGCTGAGAAATGGCAAATGCGTTTTAATGTAACTAAATGTAAAGTAATGCATATTGGGGCAAAAAATCCAAACTTCATCTATCAACTCATGGGCTCTGAGTTATCCGTGACGGATCAGGAAAGAGATCTTGGTGTGTTGGTGGACAGCTCCATGAAGGTGTCTCCCCAATGTGTGGCAGCGGTGAAGAAGGCCAATTCCATGCTAGGGATTATCAAAAAGGGGATTGAAAATAAAACAGCCAACATTATAATGCCTTTATACAAAACAATAGTAAGGCCCCACCTGGAGTATTGTGTACAATTCTGGTCACCGCATCTCAAGAAAGACATAGTGGAACCGGAAAAGGTGCAGAAGAGAGCGACTAAAATGATTACTGGGCTGGGGCACCTCCCTTATGAAGAAAGGCTAAAACATTTGGGCCTCTTTAGTCTGGAAAAAAGGCGCTTGAGGGGGGATATGATTGAGACATACAAAATAATGCAGGGTATGAGTAAAGTGAATAGAGGGAAGCTCTTCTCTCTCTCCCAAAATACCAGAACTAGGGGACATACACTCAAATTGAGGGCTGGGAGAGTAAGAACTGACAAAAGAAAATATTTTTTCACCCAGCGCGTTGTAAGTCTATGGAACTCCCTGCCACAGGATGTGGTGATGGCATCTGGCCTGGATGCCTTCAAAAGGGGATTGGACAGATTCCTGGAGGAAAAGTCCATCAAAGGTTACAAACCATGATGGAGAAACCAGGGTACTTCAAGGGCCAGATGCAGGGGAGTGGTATCAGGAGACAGGTATCTAGTCTCATGCGCTCCCAAACGCATCTGGTGGAGCCGCTGTGAGATACAGGAAGCTGGACTAGATGGGCCTTTGGCCTGATCCAGCATGGCTCTTCTTATGTTCTTATGTTCTTAACTCAGCGTGTGTATTCACAAATGCCATGAAGAAGAATCAAATGCAGCAGGGATAAAAACAAAGTACTGTGGTACCTCTGCTTACGAGCGGCTCTACTTATGAGTAATTCAACTTACGAGACGAAAACCTTCCCCCTTTTTAACTGCCGCCTTATGAATATTAGATGTGGTTTCCTCTACTTATGATTCCCCCAGCCTTGCCTTCTGGCGGGGACTTTGTAGCAGCAAGCACAAGACAGCGGTTGGGGGGGGGGGAGGCAGGAATCCTGTCGTTGCCTCATCCAGCTCTTCCCCAGCAGCCTTGCCTTCCGGTGGGTGGGTGGGAGGTGGGGCTGGCTTGCCTCCCACAGTCTGGCCTTCCCCGCCTGGGCTTGTGTGGTGTCAAATTCAAAAGGATCCAGCCTTTTCCTCCTCCTCTTGGGTGTATGCTGGCGCAGCTCGGGTGGGTGAAAGGGAGGCACGTGCATGCAGAGCTGCAGCAGCAAACACCGAGGGGGTCATGGTGGTTTCAAGGGCTAGAGCCGAGCTGTCATAGCCCTAGCCCTTTGAAACTCACCCCCTGCCACCTTCCCATAGGAATGTATTGAAAGTTAATTACAATAATCCCCCGTCTATGCAGGTGAGGTCAGGCCGGGGAGGGGCTAGCTGGGGGCTCTTGTACTTACCCCCAGCCTGGCCCTACCCCAAACGGGCCTGTGAGAGCCTTACTGGGCCTTCTGGAAGACCCAAAAGGGCCTCCCTGCGAACCAGAAGTGACTTCCGGTAAACCGGAAATCATTTCTGAAGCCTCCGACAGTCCTAGAAAGGCTCTCAGAGGCCTCAGAAATGATTTTCAGCGATCTGGAAGTCACTTCCAGAAGGCCCAGAAAGGCCCTCATAGGCCTGTTCAGGGAACTCCAGTCCTGGGGTAAGTATGGGAGACTTGAAACAGGACTTTCCCGCCTTACCCTAGGAGGCCTTTTTCATATACTGCAGTCCCGCTATAGTGGAACCTTGACTTACGTCATTAATCCGTTCCAGTGGTCTAGACTTAAGTCAAACATGACTTATGTCAAATGAACGTTTCCCATAGAAAGTAATGGGAAAGCGGATTAATCTATTCCAGATGATGAAAAAGACCCCCCGAAAACAGCAATTTAACTCAAATTTGACTGGGATAGGAGATTCCTTCTGGGGATGTAAATGAAATGTCTCTTCAAAGATAGGAGGAGGCAGTGGAATTATAGTCCACAAATTATATGCCTCCACTTTTTAATGTTCATAGAAACAATGTCTAACATTGGAACCTGACGTTCCAAGTTCTGAACAACTCTATGTTTACCATTAGAGTCCCACAACTTTACAGCTCCCCAACTAAAACGCTTCCATTGTGGACCAGACTTCTGCAGCCAGATTTTTTACAAGACTGAGCCGACTGTCTAACCAGTGAGGCCAGCCCCGAGCTCCCGGCCCTTCTTCTCCTCTGGCAACAGCGGAGGCTTCAGTGAGGCCGAGGACCAGCTCCAGGTGCTCTGAGCTGGCCTCGCCGAAGCCACCGCTGCCGGAGGAGGGGAAGAAGGCAGGAGCAGTTGGGAGGCGGCAGCCGCGATGCTGGGTTGTGGCTGCCGCCCAATTCTGGTGCCTTGCGCCAGGGCTCCGAGATGTAAGTCAAAGCCTGCGACTCAAGTCAAACAGGCCCCTTCTTGCTGCAAGTCAAATATGATGCAAGTCAAATATGATGCAAGTCAAGCAGTATGTAAGTCAAGGTTCCACTGTATATAGTGGGACCGCAGTATATGAACCATGAAAGGGCAGGGGACCACTGTAATCCATTCCCGAGGGAACTGATTTCAATGCATTCCTATGGGGAAATGGTGCTCTACTTACCATTTTTTTCTGTTTATCAGCATGCACTCTGAACTGATTAAATTCGTAAGTAGAGGTACCACTGTACTGTATCTAGGAAGAAGAAACCAAACACACAGCTACTACAAGCAAGAAGGATCTTGAAATTGTCATAGATACAAGCTAAATATGAGTCAAAAATATGATGTAGCTAAAAAAAGGCAAATGATATTTTAGGTTGCCTTGACAGAAGTTTAGTCTCCAGATCCTGCAAGGTGCCATTTTCCCACTATTTTGCATGGCTTTAGCCTTGTATTGAATACTGTGTCCAACGATGGATACTGCCAGGGACAGATTTATGTACAGGCTAAGTAGGCTGAAGCCTAGGGCCTCTAAATCTAGGGAGGCTCCACAGCACTGCCCCCTCAGTGGGCAGTCTCCCCTCTTCCAAAATTGCAAACCCAAGTCTTTATGTGAGGGCGGTGCAACTTGGGCCCAGCAATTATGAGACTCAGGGCAGTTGACTCTTTTTAACAGTTGGCTCTTTAATTGGCTAATATGGCTTGTTGGATGAGAGTCTGGTGTTTGCTGCCCTCGAATTATTAGGTGAGAAATTATAGTTAATTATTAACCTATGTTTTTCCATCATTTTCCAGGCTCTAATTGCATGTGTCTTGGAGAAAATTATTTTGAATCATTTGGACATTTTTGGAGTTTATAAACTTTTGAAAATGTTTAGCTTGGAAATGATGTGCTATAAGCTTGGGTTGTTGGAGGTGACAGTATCGACTCCATCTTGGATTTGCTTTAATGCCCCCCACCCACCCTGGGAAGTAGGACAAATCACAGATGCCTCTATGGTCAAAATGTGCAGGAAAACCAGAGGATGACATCAGAAGATATAGATGCTCAGGCCAGCATGGGAGGGGGTTGTCCTGCAACCCTCAGCGAGGCCAGGAGGCTCTTGCTGCAGATTGCCCACAGGCAGAGAAATGCCTTGGGGATCAGGGAAGGCAGAAGTTGGAAGGGATCCTTGGAAAGATCCAGAAATAAGTGTAGAAGCCAGGAAGCCAGACTGCAGGTTGGTAAATGAGCCTAATTCCCAAAAGAGTGCAGAAATGTGCAAGTGCCAACCCTCCAGAGAAACCCAAAAGTTAGGGTTTTTCATCTCCAAACCCCAGGAATCAGCCAGAGGGATCTCACTGCCCTTCTCAAGAAAGGCATAGGGAAAGCCATTGAGTGATGGCAGCTACTGAAGAGTGACAGAAGCCCATATTATACTTCCCAGGCAATATATAGTGACATCTCATAAGATGAATGTCCCTTAAGATGAAAAACTCGTAAGACAAATGTAATTTCCAGGGATAGGATAAACTTGTTAAGACAAATTTTCCCTTCCTGTTTACATGCATCTTGCGTGGTACTATTGATCCTTGCCCAACCTGGGCTGTTTGCATGCCTCTCTTCCAACCCACCCAGGCTGTGCAAACATGTACCCATCTAGTCTCATGCGCTCCCAGAGGTATTTGGTGGGGCCACTGTGAGATACAGAAAGCTGGACTAGAAGGGCCATTGGCCTAATCCAGCATGGCTCTTCTTATGTTCTTTTGTTCATCCTCTTCCTCTTCACTGGAGTCTGGGTGAAGAGGAGGAGGAGGAGGGCTGGAACCTTTTAAATTTCCCACCACATGAGTACCCTCAATGGTGCAGTGAGAAATTCAAAAGGATCCAGCCTTCCACCAATCTCAGCCAGGCAAGTGTCAGTGGTCGTCGAAAGCTTGCCTGGCTGAGAAGGAGATTGGTGGAAGGCTGTTCCTTTAATCAAGGGCAGCCAAAGGCTGCTCTCCACAACCATCCCCCAGAGCTGACTTTGACAGGTCCGACCTGTCAAAATCATCTGTCTGGCGAGGCTGCAGAAAGCAGCCTTCATCTGCCCTTGATTGAGGGGGATTGAGACAGCCTTCCCGCAGGAATGCATTGACAACCTATTAACTCAGCATTGACAACTGGAAGTGATTGATTAGTTTTCAATGCATTCCTACGGGAAACAGTGTCCCGCAAGCCAAATTTTTCATAAGATGAATTGACCCGTAGAACAAATTAAATTTGTCTTATGAGGTATCACAGTAATTTGTAAACTCAATGATTTTTAAAGAAAAACATTACAACTTTATTCCGAAAAATTAATGGTTATTCCTCAAAAGGTTTACATTAGACATGGGCACGACTCGGCGAAATTGTCGTTTCCATTTTCGGTTATCGTTTCCGTTACGTAACGGAAACGGTAATGATAATTAAGCCGTCAGAACTGGAACTCGAACCGAAAAAAGAAAAATTTGGTCGGGTTTTTCGTTTCTGTTTGTGGCATTGCGGCGTTTTAAAAAAACCCCGACTCCAGGCCAAAAAAGCAGGGGAAAATATGCCTGCCTGAGGCTTTGCCACCTACCAGAGGGGTGGTTTCTGGGGGGTCCCTGGCCTTTCCCCCCCTCTTCTCCTGTCCTGGGCTGCTTGCACCAGGCTGGGGGGGGGTCATCCTCGTCGTCTCACCATGCCATGCGGTGGGGGGGATCCAAAATGGCGACCGCAATTTTTCTTTGAAATTGTGGTCAAAAAAACACACACCAAATCACCACAGAAACATGTGAAATTTATTTATTTTAAATGCCTGAATTTTTATAGTAGCAGCAGTGGGTTTTTTAATAGCAATAAAACGTCGTATTGATTTTATTTTATTTTATTTTATTTTTTATGTTTTTAGACCTGCCCATTTGGGCTGGGCATGGGATGGGACCATGCAAATTTTTTGAACCATTCCACCAATGGCATCGCCAGGTTTTTGACTGACACTTCTGGATGTCTTGGAGGGCATAAAAAGCCGAGGCAGCTTCCAGAAATCGCAGTCAGGTATATGGATGTGGTTGAGGGAGGAGGGCTGGCTGCTGGTGCTGGTGTGATCCGATCGAGATTGAGGAGGGAGGCTGGAGGCTTTAGGATTTAAGTTAGGCAGGGAGGGAGGGAATTGAATTTAGAAAATAATTTCTTTAATTCCCTGCAGCTTTGTCTGCTGAAGGGAATAGCAGTTTATTCTTTATTTCTTCTCTGGCAGTTTGTAAGGATTTTTTTCTGATATTGGATAAAGGGGGAGGTTCGACTGGGAGTGGGAGGTGTGGATTTATTGTAAAAATATATACTACCATTTATTTTCTATTTTCCCAACTTCAATTTGCTTGCACACACACACATTTGGGGTGCAAGCCAAGAACAGAACCTCTATCCTAAGTGATATCCTAACTGCCCACTCGCCCGTCCGCCCGTGCCGCCACCCGCCTGCGGCCTGCGCTGCCACCCACCCACTTGCCCGCCCGCAGCCGTCGCCTGTCCATGCCCCCCCACCGCCTAGGGCGCAAAAACACCTAGTGCCGGCCCTGATTGCGGGACGCCCCTATGCTCTGGGAAGTCAAATCGCGCTAAATTGCGGTGGAAACGACAAACGACAAACAACAAACGAAACGACAAATTTTTGAAAAATTTCACGACAAACGGAAACGACCCGAAATGGACCCGTTCCGACAAACGAAAACTCGAAACGTCATTTTTTCTGGTCGTGCCCATGTCTAGTTTACATAGTTCAGGTACTGCAAAAGCTTTTCAGTGTTAATTTTCACATTTATGCATTTTTCCAATCACTATGGTATTTAACAATAATGTGTGCTTTAGAGGAGAAATGGTGAATTACAGAATTTAAAACACCCATCTTCATTCTTGGCTTCACTCCATTTTGTTTATAATATGCTTCCATTTTCTTCTAGTTGTGAGGGTGTGGGACTGGGAAGGGCTTCAGAAGTGGAGTAGCCTATGAGCTCTCTTCATCTAAATTCGGCCCTGTATACTGTGCGCCCCCGTGCGCACGCCCAGCCCCACAAGCTTCCCAGCGGTGCTGGTGGTGGTGGCCCGCCCCCTCACCTGCCCACGCAGCCCCACAAGCTTCTGCTCACCGGCCAGCCCAGCCCCTCAAGCTTCCTGGTAGTGTCAGTGTTGGTGGAAGATTTTTTAAAAAAAAAAATGGGGCGAAGACGGGGGAGGGAGGGGCGGGCCAGCCAGCTGCGGGCCACTCAGAATGGCCTGATGGGCCGGATTTGGCCCCCGGGCCGGACTTTGGGCAGGACTGGCCTTATAGGTCCCTTCCAAATCCATTATTCTATGTTTCTATAAAACTGAATGTCCAACTGACTCCTCCCTGCCCAGCAAATTGGGGGAAATGGTGTAATCGATGGGGGGGGGTCCCCTCATCCTCTCCCCTTATTTTCTCATCATGGAGGACATGGGGCCCACACCACTAAACATAGGTAAGGCTTTTATTACTATGGTGTAGCGACATCAACAAACTCTGAGCAACAGGCACAGGTGTAGAACGGAGGCTGGATGGCCATCTCTCAGGCATCCATACCTTTGTCCCAAGGCTTGCCTCTGGGTTTGAAAGGACCTATCCCAGGACATTCCCCAAGGTGCTCTTGACATGCTCTGTTTTCTCTGTTATTGGCTTCTCTGGCTGTACACTCTCTCTGTCTCTTGCATCTTGCTCTTTCTTCAGTTCTGACTGGCATACATTTCTATTTCTATTCTATCCATCTTCTCTGCCCACTGGGACTATCTCCCTTGGCTTCACCTTCTCGGGGCTTTTCAAGTCACAAGTAGGTTGAGGAGCCAAGGAAGAGGAGGCAAAGAAGGAAGCAGCAAGCCTTTTGAGGTGCAGACAAAGCAGACACGTCTCCTCCTGCACTTACCCATATGTAATAACACAAGGGGCACTCATAAAAGATATTACTCAAAACACGTCTGGAAATTGCTTTCAGCAACCTGCATTTTAGCCTCCTATGGTTCATACATATAGAGAACACAATCCATTTGAATGCTAATGTGCTCATTTTTGAGCTGGCAAACTAACCACCCAGATTTGTAGTTGAGGAAAGAAGGCAAAAGCAGAAACAAAATGACCTCTGTTCTGATAATCAAATAATATCACAGTTCAAAAGTTATTGGAACCTCTTCTGAGAGCAATGCTTGTAATTTGCATGGCAAAACCCTCTTTGTATATGGAAGCAGCAGGAAAGGTTATTTCACTCAGCTTTAATGCCGATGCCCTTTATATCAAATTAGTGCTTCCCGTCATGTCCTGAGGAGACGATATCTTTGATGCCAAGCAAAATTATAGTCATGTTCTGCTGTGATCTTATCCAGAGTGACTTCCATTTCCATGGGCTCTGGACAAGAAAAGGAAGTCCCATTAAATTTTATTCACAAAACTAATATTCTGCCTGCAGTCATGTGAATAATAGAGGAAATGCCATATGCATAATATGCTGAGAGAGAGAGAGAGAGAGAGAGAGAGATGAAATGAAATATTTAGAAACAGGGGAGGGGGAAATCAGAAAATATGAGCAGCCCATGGTCCCCATGTAGTAAAGATTGTCTTGCTATGAAGAAAATGTGAAAGGCATTTTGGTTTAGGCATCTGGCTGCAAAGCCAAACGTTGGAGGTTCGATTCCCCACTGTGCCTCCTTGACAAGGACTGGACTCAGGTCTCTTCCATCTCTGCAGTTCCAAGATGATTATGTGTGTGTTGCATCGTTACAGTTGTGACTAACTCTGTAACTCTGTATCCATGGAGTTTTCTTGGCAGGAATACTGGAGTGGTTTGCCAGTTCCTACTCCAGGCGCCTACAGCACCTGGTATTCCCTGGTGGTCTCCCACCCAAGGACTAACCAGGGCTGACCCTGCTTAGCTTCCAAAATCAGGCAAGATCAGGTGTAGTGATGAAGATGATTTAAAATACGAGGCACAGAAAATCAAAATTATAAAAACATTGACTTGTAGTATATAGCATACAAATATTAAATAAAAACCTAAACATCTGTTCAGTATCAGCACACTATGTATGTTGGTGCTAGTAATGCAGTGTTTTGTATCTCTAATTGAGTTATTTCTGAGATCTGCAACTACTTATAATACTGTATAAAATTTCTTGAGATTGTTCCCAAAGCTCTAATTTACAGGGGCCACTGAAATGTGATTCATCCACAAACAAAATGTTTTGGGTGACAGATCTCTGTACCGTATTTTGTTAGTTTTTCCATTTCTTTAGCTACAACTCTGACATCTTCTGAAATTGCAATGTCCATGTTCCAGACATTTCTTCATTCTATTACATGAATGTGTCTGGTGTGCTACGTTCAAGATGTCTATCAGATTGAATGCAGAAATCCCCCAAGATCTTTATTATGTTATTTTTGAGACTTTCTGTAACTGATGTCCCTATGGAGTTTTTGGAGGTTGGCAAGTTATATACAGTACTTTACATAATGACCAGTGCACTAATCTCTGTGCACCGTACCATGTGTAATTTTGTTATCTATTTGTGCAGTCTTTGGACATTCACATATGAGGTATGACACAGTTTCATATTTTTCTTGGCAGAGCTGACATGTGCTCTTGGTACTAATTCCTTGAATCTTGGCTTTCATTACATTAGTCTGAAGTGCTTGTTCTTGTGCAGCAAAAATCCATCCTTCAGTTTCTTTCTTAGTAGTCCCCAGTTTTAGTGTTATCTGGTCATGCCCAGGTTGAATTACTGCCATGCTTTCCATCAATATTTTTCATGATTTTTTATATTTTTACAACTGTTTAATTTTCAAATTGTTGTTTCTTATATTGAGCCTTTGCTTCTTTTTCAAAATATTCTCCGTGTTACAGCATTAAGTAATTTTTCTCTAGTTGTATCAACATAATTATTTAAGTTCCTTTCCCCCTCCTCTACTAACTCCTGAATTTGCAATAATTTACAACCACACATGTTTGAGGTAAATATAATCTCTCCACATCAATTTTTTGATGTACTGTGTGATGCATGTTCATTAGTTTCTGGTTTGTTTGTTTTTTATGATCCAGTTCTTCTAATTCATTTTGAATTCAATCTGTTATTCCAGCTGGGTCTCTAATTATTAGGACTGCCCATGTATACAGTACTTTGACTGTATTTTCACCATTCAAATTTGATTTTAATATTTTATCTGAGTTTAAATCAACCTGAATCTGATGGATTTGGTTCACAGTTGGAGATCTGTTCACATTTGGTACAGAGCGTTACTAAAAAAAATGTAGGCAACTCTGTAATTTGGGCTACCCAAAAGGAGACAATCTCAATTTTGGTTTGTATTCAGAAATGATACCTGTATTATCTACCTTAGATTCATTATCCATGCCTGCTCACAATCATTCCCAGTTTGCATGAGGGCAAAGTTAAAAAAAAAAGCATCTAAGATGCTTTGAAAAATCTCAGCCAGCCGTTTGCAATTTAGAGAAGTAGAAAGGCTGTTTGAATGATAAAAAGCCTGAGCAAAATCCACTTGCTACTCAAGTCTTTTCTGCTAGAATTACCCATTAGGAAGCATGTAATTTCCCACTCCTTGCCCATAAAACCAGGAGGCTGTCCTTTCCATTTGTCTCCCTCTCTGCTATTAGTCTGTTCTGTTTTACACTGAGCTGCTCCATGCCAAATGACTCAGCCTGTGCCATTTGCTGCTCAGATTCTTTCACAATAATTAAAGGTTTGGAAACGCAAACATTCCATAACATGGCAGGACTGACACAACATGATCCTGCAACCTGCATCATAAAGCAGTCTTTGGGATAGCTGAGAGCTATATATTATTTATATATAGGTCTTTTGTCCTGGATCTTTTATTTTCTTTCTTTCTTTCTTTCTTTCTTTCTTTCTTTCTTTCTTTCTTTCTTTCTTTCTTTCTTTCTTTCTTTCTATCTATCTATCTATCTATCTATCTATCTATCTATCTATCTATCTATTTGTCTTGTTGTCTGTCTGTCTGTCTGTCTAAATATCAAAGTCAAAATACCCATTAAGAGTATTAAAGTGTAGCTGTGTTAATTTGTGCTAGCATGTCAGAAATAGATAGATAGATAGATAGATAGATAGATAGATAGATAGATAGATAGATAGATAGATAGATAGAATACCTTAAAGACCAATTGCTATACAGTAATACCTTGGTTTACGATTGTAATTCATTCCATAATCAGGCTTGTAAACCAAAACATTCTTACGTCAAAGTAAATTTTGCCATAAGAAATAGAGAAAGCTCAGATGATTCAGAATCTGCCCTGCTTGGATCTAACAACTGGATTTTACTCTGTTTTAATGTGTCTGTGAATGAGTGTGTGAGTGTCTCTGAGAGCTGCACCTGAGACCCAGAGCTTTATTGATAACAGAAACACAGGAAGAGAAAGAGGAAGTATGGTTGTGGTCACGTAATTAAACATGGGCACGGAGCGGTGAAATTCTCGTTTCCGTTTTTGGTTCTCGTTATCATTACGTAACGGGTAACGGTAACGAGAATTACTCCGCTCCAGCTCGAACCCGAACCGAAAAAGAAAAATTGGGTCTGATTTTTCATTGTCGTTTATGGCATCGCGGCGATCGCGTGATGCCAAGCAGCACAGAAAAAAAGTTTTAAAAAAAAAAAAAATAAACCTGATTCCCGGCCAAAAAAGCAGGCGAAAATATGCCTGCCTCAGTGAGGGCACCTACCAGAGAGGGGTGGTTTCTGGGGGGTCCACGGCCTCCCCCCCTCTCCTGTCCTGGGCTGCTGGTACCAGGCTGGGGGGGGGGCATCCTCGTCGTCTCCATTTGCCATGTGGTGGTGGGGATCCAAAATGGCGACTGCAATATTTATTTTTAAATCATGGTCCAAAAACCCACCAAAGCACAACAGAAACATTTGAAAATTAGGTATTTTAAATGCCTGATTTTTTATAGTAGCAGCAGTGGGTTTTTCTTGCAATAAAACGTCTCCATTGATTTTATTTTATTTTATTTTTATTTTTTTCTCCATTGATTGGAGGTCTGCTGCTGACACTTCTGGATGTGCCAGAGGGCATAAAAACCCGAGGCACCTTCCAGAAGTCGCAGTCGGGACTAGGGGCTTGGAGGGTGGAGGTCTGCTGCTTGCTTGCTTTTCGAATTTGGAGGGAGGCTGGAGGCTTTAGATTTCAGTTAGGCAGGCAGGGAGGGAATTGATTCAATTGAATTTAATAGAAAATAATTCCTTTCATTCCCTGTCTGCTGTGGGGAATAGCATAGCAGTTTATTCTTTTTTTTTCCCTCTTGCAGTTTGTGAGGATTTTTCCCCCTGATATTGGTTCAAAGGGGAGGTTTGCCTGGGAGGGGAGGTGTCGATTTATTTTAAAAATTTATATTTATATACTACCATTTATTTTCTATTTTCCCAACTTCAATTTGCTTGCTTGCAGTGCACACACACACATTTTTGGTGGCAAGCCAAGGGCACCTCTATCTAGTGGAGAATATTTTACATTTTACAATTACATTACAATATTATTTATTTAGTTTATTACTTTTACTTACATTGTTTGTTTTCTAAACTTCTTGTGAGGACACTGTGCAGTTCAACAACATAGGCCCATTCCATTTAAGTTAGTGGATCAATTCAGAAGAATTTTGAATTTTATTTACATTCCCTGAAGTTGAACAACTACCAGAAAACTAGATTGTGTTTGGAGGCTGCCCACTGATTCTGATATCAGCCTTATTACCAGTCTGGGGTTCCAACTCCAACACTGTTTAATTTGTTTATTATTGTACAATACATTGCCTGGCCTGACCTACTACTAAACTAGATTGTGCTTCTTGATTTACAAGGCACCCCTATTGTTTGGAGGCTGCCCACTGATTCTGATATCAGCCTTATTACCAGACTTGGGGTTCCAACTCCAACACTGTTTACTTTGTTTGTTTATTATTGTACAATACATTGCCTGGCCTGAACTACTACTAAACTAGATTGTGCTTCTTGATTTACAAGGCACCCCTATTGTTTGGAGGCTGCCCAATGATTCTGATATCATCCTTATTACCAGACTTGGGGTTCCAACTCCAACACTGTTTACTTTGTTTGTTTATTATTGTACAATACATTGCCTGGCCTGAACTACTACTAAACTAGATTGTGCTTCTTGATTTACAAGGCACCCCTATTGTTTGGAGGCTGCCCAATGATTCTGATATCAGCCTTATTATTTGGATTTCATCCTTATATATTACTCCACTGTTTGTTTGTGGTTTTGTTTACTATTACATTATACATTCCCTGGCCTGAGCAATGACCAGAAAACTATACTGTGTGCTTGTGCATTTACAAGACAATCCTATATCTTTCTGCTGGGGGGCTGCCCACTGATTCTGACATCAGCCTTATTGTTTGGATTCCATCCATATTGATTACTCCACTGTTTGTTTCTTATTCTGTGTTTACTATTACATTATACCTTCCCTGGTTTGACCAGAAAACTATACTGTGTGCTTGTGCATTTACAAGACAATCCTATATCTTTCTGCTGGGGGGCTGCCCACTGATTCTGACATCAGCCTTATTGTTTGGATTCCATCCATATTGATTACTCCACTGTTTGTTTCTTATTCTGTGTTTACTATTACATTATACCTTCCCTGGCCTGAGCAACGACCAGAAAACTATACTGTGTGCTTGTGCATTTACAAGACAATCCTATATCTTTCTGCTGGGGGGCTGCCCACTGATTCTGACATCAGCCTTATTGTTTGGATTCCATCCATATTGATTACTCCACTGTTTGTTTCTTATTCTGTGTTTACTATTACATTATACCTTCCCTGGCCTGAGCAACGACCAGAAAACTATACTGTACTCTGTGCTTGTACAAAAGAACACAGTGTGTGAGAGTAAGCTTGTGGGTGAAAAGGATAAGTTGATTAGAATAGTTTGTTACTTAATAGAATCAGACAATCTTTTTCTAATACTTTTGAGAAATGAAAAAAATGAGGAGGAGTGGCACAGCCAGAGGGAAGGGGTGGGGGACCCCCACTAAAATAAATAGGGGCACATTTCTGAAGGAAGGCACAGGAAGTAGTGCAGATGCAGATAGTGATACTGCTGCAGCTCCCTCGCCAAGCAGCAGCACCACATGCAGCACGACCACGACCCTAACATCTTCTGTCACTGAGGGAAGCATGGATGAGGTCATACAAACGCCTACATCACCATGCCCTGACACCCCCACCCTTTATCAGGAAGAAGACGAGGACTCGGAGTCAGAAATGGCATCAGAATCAGAAACGGGCTCTTTGCATCTAAACATGCCAGATTCTGAGGACCTGTTGGCAGGAACAGACGAAAGGCAGGCTTCAGGCACTGATGGAAGGAGCAGCCTTCTTTCCACCCAGAGTAGCACCAGTGACAGCAGTACTACTATTTTCAAGGCAGGGCACAGGCCACACCACCACCAGCACAGCAGCGACAGGCAGTACCAGAGGGGGCAGTAGTTTCCATAAGCCTCGCGGGTCTCTCTGGGAGCATTTTGAGAACAGCCTGGAAGACTCGAGGATGGCAGTGTGCAAGAAATGCGGGGTGGTCGTGTGCAGGGGGAATGACCCCAAACACCTCTCCTCAAGTGGCTTGCGCAGCCACCTCATGCGAAAGCACCCTGGGACTCTGCCTGGAACACGGTCAGGCCCTGGTTCCTCAGGGAGGAATAGAGGGGAAGAAGGCATGGGGAAGGACAGAGACAGCTCCACTGCTGAGAGTGGGAAGAGGCAGGCCACTCTGCAGGAAGTGGTGCCACTGTGTGGGAGTTTTGTCAGCCAGGGAAATAGGGCCAAGGCACAGGAGACCACCACTCGCATGGTTGGTGAAATGGTGGCCATGAACGGGTTGCCCCTCTCCTTTGTGGACTCATCAGGCTTCAGGCACCTGATGAAGCATGTGGCTCCATGGTACGAGCCTCCATCCCGGCGTACCTTCAGCAGGCGGGTCATTCCCTCCCTTTATGAGTCCGTCAGGGACATGGTCCGGACCCTGCTGCAGGCGGCCAGAGGAAGGAAGATCCACTTCACTTCCAACCTCTGGACCAGTGGGCACCACGGATACCTCTCTCTGACGGCTCATTGGTGGCAACCCAAGGAGGTCCTGGACCTCAGGGCATCCCAAGAACAGCTGCAGGGGGAGACACAAGGGAGCACCCCAAGAGGGTACAGGGTGGTGCTTCTCCAGGCACAAAGCATGGAGGGCAATGCCAAAGCCATCTACATTTCAGAGGTCCTCAAGACAGCAATGCGAGAGTGGGGATTGGGAACCGAGGGGCAGGTCAATCGCGGATTCATGGTTACTGACGCGGGCCGTAACATGATCAACGCGGTTGATAGGGCAGGGTTTCAGGGCATCGTGTGCGCAGCACACAAACTGCATCTAGTGGTGGGCGATGCCATTGGGCTGGGAGCAGCGAAGGACTCCTGGGATGAGGGGACCCTGGAGACCAAGGCATCCCAGGAAAAGTGCAGGAAAATCGCCGGGCACTTCTCACGCAGCGTCAAGGCATCTAGGATGATGCGTGAGAGGCAGGCGGAGATGGGCCGACCAGAGCACGTTCTCATCCAGGACGTGACCACCCGGTGGAACTCCACCTACGAAATGATCAAGCGCTTGGTGGAGCAGAGGCAAGTGGTGGAATACGTCATGTCAACCACTCCTGTCCTGCCTGAGGGAAGGGTTTTGGACATTGGTGCTACCGAGTGGCTCGCCCTCTCCCAGATGGTGGCTGTCCTGCAGCCGTTTGAGGAGACCACCCACGTCCTCAGCAGCTACGCCATCCTGGGCCATGTACTCCCCCTGGTAAATGCCCTTCGCCAACACCTAGAGGCCAGTATCCGGGAAGAAGCCAATCTTCTCCCAAAGAGCAGGGCCTTGGCAGACAGGGTGCTGACCGGCATGGATACCCGCCTTAGCCCACTGAGGAGGGAAAAGGTGTACCAGATGGCATGCCTGTGCGACCCTCACGTCAAGGGTTCCCTGGCGGGCAGCGCTGCTGACCTAAACTCCTGGAAGACAGAGCTGTGCCATCAAGTCCGCAGGGCTCTCTCCAATCAGGGCCAGGCGTTCCCGAGGGCACACGGAAGCCAGAGCGATCCAGAAGAGGAATCCTCGCAAGGATCCTCTTCCTCCTCTACTCCAGTAGTGTACACCCAGAGACCAGGTTCCGTACCAGCAGCCAACTACCTGGCCTCTGCCCTAGCCATGGCAGTCTCCTCCTCAGTGGAGGCAAGGAGGAAGAACAACCGGACCCCGCTCTGACCATGGTGAGGGAGTACATGGCCGAGCCCCTCCAACCCCTCACCTTGGACCCACTCCACTACTGGGCCAGAAAGGCAGACATCTGGCCCGCTCTTTCGACTCTGGCGTTGGACCTCTTGTCCATCCCGCCCACCAGTGTCCAGAGTGAGCATGTCTTCTCCCACATGGGAGATGTCCTGAGGCCACGCCGCTCTCGTCTGGACCCGGAGACCGTGGAAAGGTTGACTTTCATCCGCTTCAGCCTTTCCACGTTGGGATTACCCCAACACTCCAAGACCTAAGTCCAAAATCGTTCAGCCATGGGTTCCTTCCAAACGGGCCTCCCTTGCTGTAACATCCACTACCAGAGCAACACTTATGCCTGCCTGCCTGCAATTATGCCTGCCTCCCAGCTTGGCTTCCTCCCTGCAAGCCTAACTTCCTGCCTGCAAGCCTGCCTTCCTGTATTCCCACATAATTTGAAGGGTTCTATTACTGTCCAATTTTTCTAGCCCTTGCCTGGCTGCAAACCAGCAAGGACCACTCAATGCGTCATTTGGAAGGGTCTGTGTTGGCCCAATATTTCCCCGTTGGCCATGGCTGGTCTGAGTGAGACCCTAATACCTGCCTTCCTTGGTGCCTTCCTCCCTTCCCTGGGGTTTTGTAGCCACTCTGCTTACAAAGTGGTCAGGTTGCACTTTACAACAACCTACCTCAAAGACTGATTAGCAGGGGCCTAGCTCTCCTCCTTACAGCCTTAAAGAAATAGCCCTGTTCTCCTGCTTCCACTCTGTCTCCTGGGTAGACGAAACTCGGTCTCCTGGTTTGGAGAAACTCGGCCTCCAAAGGCAGAAACTATCCTCCCTTCCGGCACTTGGGCTTTGTGCTTTTCCTTGCCTGGGTGGGTACCCTGCCTGCAAGCCTGCCTTCCTCCTACGTGTAAGCCAGACTGCCTGGTTCCCTGCCTGCCCGCCCCTCTGCCTACCTGCCTGCCTGTCAGACTCCCGGGCCGGGACACCACGGCTTGGAGGATGCCTTCCAGGTGCTTCTCCTTCAGCCTCCGCTACTCTGTCCTCTGGGCTGCAGAACACTGTGACTCACTAAGAAGGACATTTTACTTGTGTACTCAGGCCATTCAGCTCCTTTGGATACTCTAGCTGTCAATGATCCTCCCGTTCGGAGGCCCTGTGGTCTCAGACTCGGGCTATGTGGCCTCCGCTACTCTTTCCTCTGGGCTGCACTGTGACTCACTAAGAATGGCAGAAAACTGTTTGTAGTAGCACACAGCTGGCGTAGGGTTAGAGTTAGGGTTAGGGTTGTTGTTGTCTCCGCTACTCTTTCCTCTGGGCTGCAAAGCACTGTGACTCACTAAGAACGACATTTTGCCTGCGTACTGGGAGTTTGTTGGCATGCTAGCACACAGCTTGGACTTTGTGGCCTGTTGGCCTCGCCTACTTCATGCCCTGTGGCCTCTGCCAGTCTTTCCTCTGGGCTGCAATACACTGTGGCTCACTAAGAAGGGAAATGTACTTGTGTACTGGCGCCATTTACAAATAGAAGAGTTTGTCAGGAAGTTCCAGGCTTGGTTCTTGGCGGATACTCTGACTGTGAGTCTGTGATTCACTAAGAAGGGCTAATCTGTTCTCTGGACTGCAAAGCACTGTGACTCACTGAGAAGGAAACGTGCTGGCAGTTTGCCAGCGTACCAGCACACAGCTGGGAAGGAAAAGCCTCTGGCTTGCTGTCCTTTTGGCAGCCTGTACTCAGGCCTCAGACTCAGGCTATGTGGCCTCCGCCACTCTTTCCTCAAGCAAATACAATGTTCAACACAAAAGGCGACAAGTTCAAATTGTGTCTTGTCTGGATGTATTCCAAGAATAATGGTTGGGGTTGAGGTGGGGGGGGTAAATGCCTTCTTCAACAAAACATAATAAAATGAGAAGGACTGTGTGGCAGATCAAAACAGAAGGCAACCAATTATTTTCCTTCCCTGCGAGTGCAAGGATTTAATGTCTCAGTACTGTTTTTTTCATGAGGTTTCTCTTTACAGCTGGGAAGGAAGAGGCAGAACTCTGCCTTGCTGGCCTTTTGGCAGCCGGTAATCACGCCTTGTGGCCTCCCGTTCCCAGGCCCTGTGGTCTCAGACTCAGGGTATGTGGCCTCCCCTACTCTGTCCTCTGGGCTCACTAAGAAGGACATTGGGACTTTCTGGCCTTGTGGCCTCCCGTTCGCAGGCCCTGTGTTCTCAGACTCAGGCTATGTGGCCTCCGCTACTCTGTGCTGTAGGCTGCAAAACACTGTGGCTCACTAAGAAGGACAATGCCATTTTACTTGCGTACTCAGGCCATTTAGCTCCTTTGGGTACTCGAGCTGGCAATGATCCTCCCCTACTCAGGCCCTGTGGTCTCAGACTCAGGCCTTTGGGTCTCCGCTACTCTGGGCTGCAAAACACTGTGACTCACTAAGAAGGACATTGTACTTGTGTACTCAGGCCATTCAGCATCTTTGGATACTCGAGCTGGCCTTCCGTTCACAGGCCCTGTGGTCTCAGACTCAGGCCTTTGGGTCTCCACCACTCTTTCCTCTGGGCTGCAATACACTGTGGATCACTAAGAAGGGAAATGTACTTGCGTGCCGGCACTTTGTCATCATTGACAAATAGAAGAGTTTGTCAGAAAGTTCCACGCTTGGGTCTCGGTGGATACTCTGGCTGTGACTCACTAGGAAGGGCATTGCCCTTCCCTACTTGCAGTTTGCCAGCGTACCAGCACACAGCTGGGAAGGAAGAGTCAGACTCAGAACTCTTCCTTGCTGTCCTTTTGGCAGCCTCAGACTCAGGCTGCGTGGCCTCCGCCACTCTTTCCTCTGGGCTGCAAAACACTGTGACTCACTTAGAAGGGAATTGTACTTGCATACTCAGGCCATTCTTCTTCTCCAAGATACTCGAGCTGTCTTTTTGGCCTCACCAACTCAGGCCCTGTGGCCTCAGACTCAGGCTATGTGGCCTCCACCACTCTTTCCTCTGGGCTGCAAAACACTGTGACTCACTAAGAAGGGCTGAAAACTGTTTGTAGTTGCACACAGCTTTGAAGAGGCAGCATGCTGCCTTGCTGGCCTTTTGGCAGCCCGTACTCAGGCCAGTCAGCTAGCTCCTTTGGATACTCGAGCTGGCAATGAGCCTCCCATTCGTAGGCCCTGTGGCCTCAGAATCAGGCTATGTGGCCTCCGCCACTCTTTCCACTGGGCTGAAAAACACTGTGACTCACTAAGAAGGACATTTTACTTGCGCACTCAGGCCATTCAGCTCCTTTTTATACTGGAGCTGGCAATGAGCCTCCCCTACTCAGGCCCTGTGGTCTCAGACTCAGGCCTTTTGGGCTCACCTACTCTGTCCTCTGGGCTGCAAGACACTGTGACCCACTAAGAAGGACACATTTTACTTGTGTACTGGAAAACAGCCGTGATTAGGCAAAAATCTGCCATGCTGGCCTTGTGGCCGCCCTTACTCTGGCCTTATGGCCTCAGGTACTCTGGCCTTGTTGCCGCCCTTACTCTGGCCTTGTGGCCGTCCATACTCTGGCCTTGTGTCCTCCCGTACTCAGGCTCTGTGGTGTCATACTCTGGCCTTGTGGACGCCCATAGTCCTTGGCTTGTATAGCTTAGTGGGCTGTAAAACATAGTTCTGCCAAATCCGAGCTGTGTGCCCGTAAGCCAGTGCGCTGTCCTTAGTAAGTCAGAGCAACCCAGAGCCCAGTATCCCTACCTAACCCTAACCCTAACCCTAACCCTAACCTGTACGCCAGTACACTGTCCTAGTGGGTCAGAGGCACCCAGAGGTGCAGCCCAGAGCCCACAAACCCTAACCCTAACCCTAACCCAACCCTAACCCTAACCCTAACCCATGCCACTACCAGAATGAATCTCTAACCACTAGATGACCAGGGTTGCATTTGCTTAATTGCTTGGCTTTACATACAAGTCAGGAGTGACATTGGAGATAGGGGTGGGCATTGAGAGGAGTAGACCCTCATCCAGATTTGGGGAGGAACGGAATGTCTGTGTCTCCTGCTGCCTCTGAGAGGTGGAGGGGAGATGGGATGGATAAAAGCTTCAAAACAAAACAAACAACAAAAAACTATAACAGGCAGCCAGACCAAGTAGGGTGGCTGGTTCAGTCCGCACTCAGCAGCATTGACCAAGAGAAATATATATATATATATATATTGCATTCTGCCCACTTTGTTTGCTTTATTGCATAGGATGCAGTCTTGTGCAGCAACGATCCATCACCCAACTTTAAAGTGTTTTCCGCCTGCTAGTCTGGGTCATTGGGGGACCCGCGGCCGCCGGCCGCCCGCCCGCCCGCTCGCCCGCCCGCGCCTCCCCCCTGCCGCTGTCGCGGCCCGCCCATGGCCCCCCGGAACCGCTGCCCGCCCACACCTCCTCCTCCCGCCGCCTGCCCCCCGCCCACCACCTAGGGCGCAAAAACACCTAGCGCCGGCCCTGATTGCGGGATGCCCCCATGATCACTGGGACGTCAAATCGCGCTAAATCGCGATGGAAACGACAAATTTTTGAAAATTATCGCGACAAACGGAAACGACCCGAAACGGACCCGCCCCGACAAACGAAAACTCGAAACGTCATTTTTTCTGGTCGTGCCCATCTCTACACGTAATGCATTCCATTGGTGGGAGGGGGAGAAATGCATCTTATTTCAAAGGAACGTACTTAGATAGTGGGGAGTTATTGATAAGGACAGAGGAAGGGGAGCTTTGGGCTTGGTCACAGACAAGATGTGCCCTGACATCCTGCCATTGTTTTTCTAGCCTCCTGAGCTAGTAGGTCAGCTCCAGGTCAGCTTAACCACCGGGTTCCTTCTTGGTCTCTGGATGTCTCTGGAAATCCAATGCCTAAAGGCTGCCTCGGTGCTGCCAACATATTGGGGTTCAGAGTCTGTTAGGATATGGAATCCCCACATCTCCCCTCTGCTTTTAATTATGAGAGTGCTGGCGAACAGCTGTGGCCTTTTTGCATACCAGTCAGGAGGTGCAGATGGGCACAAGTTTAACAAACCAGAGATGAGGCACTCATCTGTTGCTCAACCCATACCGGGCCTGGAAGTCAGTGACCATTGCTTTGCAAGCCTTAATGCTTGGCCCAAGAGGAAATTAAATTCCTATCTAGGGGAAGAGTGGCACTGTTGCTTGTCTCTGGCCAGACAAGCCTAACATGTCTGAGGTGATCTTCTGTGGCTACCCCCCAATCCCACATGTTCCTTATGGTGGCACTAGGGCAGGTCATGGCAGAAATCCTAGGCTGTGGGTGAAGAGTAAAGGCTTTTGCAGAAGCTTGGGGAGACTAGGGTGTACATCCTAGGCTGTGGTGTGCTATCTAAGGGTGAAGGGTGACACCTGAGGTGCTTGACTGAAGGTAAGGGGTAACAGGTGATGTGCATCTCCCCCACACCAAAGTAAACAATACAACACTCATATAACATCAAGGGGGTGAAACTCTGGGGTATATCATAAATTGAAATAATACCTGAAATGGCATAATAGAGTAGAGTTGCCTCTGAAGCAATTACATGGGGGGATCATACATAGCATACCAAGCATCCAAACACAGATACATTAACAATAATACACTGATAGCATGATAGCAAGAAATAACAAAGAGGGTACATAGCATGAACTTGCATGAAGTTATAGCATGAAATACATGAATACATCTCATGAACTATTAGAGGTAGTGCATGGCATGAAATTGCATGGCACATGAATATTTTAAAATACAGTACATAGATACATAAGCATTGTCTACCTAGGGGTTACACTTGTGAAGGGAAAAGGAGAACTAACTAGCAATACTCTTTTCTGTTCCCAATGTGATCTGGGAGTAAATGTGTGGTTGTGTGCTGAAAGTCTTTTGTTAAAAGTTCGTGTGACTCTCAGAAATGCATTGTCCTTTTCATTGCTCTGGTGCTGGAGCAAATCTGGTTTGCATGAATGACTAACAATTCCCATGTTACTCATAGTCCAAGGCCCTATTGCCCCAGCAATGGGAGGTGCCTCTGATGTGTCATGAGGCTGTTTGGCAGGGCTCCATACCTGTGAGGATAGCAGAGAGAAAGGGAGGGACCCTATCTATTTCTTCTCCCAGGGGAAATGTGATTGAAACAAGCAACCTTTATTGCTGCCTGTCCATTACCTGGGGGTGTTCTCCCCCTTTCTTTTTTCTCTCTCTGTCTCTTTTTAATTTGAAATTCATACAGACTGTTAAAATTTTTCTATAACCTGGGAGAAAGTCCTTTTTGGCCTTGCTAGATTTTTGGAGAGAAAAAGAAAGAGGCATTAGTTGCAATCATACATTTTAAATCTTAAGCACTGTGGATTGCTTGTGCCAAAAATGTAAGGCACATGGGACTTGTAGTCTGTGTGCTTTCAGCCCTGAAGGCCTGTCTTCTCTGCCTTCTTTGTCCTTAAAACAGGCAGTAAATGATCATCTTTCCTTCCAGAGGAAATTCAAGTGAGGCTGGTAAAAAGCTGACTCTTGTTTACACAAACACTTTGGAGACATTCCTAAGGGGAGCTGATATCTTTGGCAAACACGACAGCCATCCCACCCCCCCTGTCCTGCATGCTTTCTGTGTGGGGGTGGAATGGAAAAATCCTGCCTAATTCCCTTGGAATACCCTATGAGAATGGTTGAAAGGCCTTGCTGTGGGTGAGATTTTGGGACATTTAATTGGAAAATGACTCCCAAAATCTCTTTTCCTTCTTCTGAATGGGTTTTTTTTTCTAAAGCATTTGAAGTCTTTGCTCCTGAAATCTGCCTGGCAACTGGTGACTCATTGCTCTCCACCACCACCACCCCGAGCTGTTTGTGTCTCCAGGCGCTGTGACAGAGAGAGAGAGGGGGAAATTGCTTTTTAGATTTTTCTGCTCTCGCTTAAAGTGAGGATGTTGTGGCTTGCTAAGGACAGAGTGAGGAAACTCTGCAGAGACCTTTGGTTGCAGAGTTCTCTTATCTGGCTGCTTATGATTTTTTGGGATAGGAAATTGCATTCTCAATGGCTTTGGAGGAAGGCATTGAGCGTGGGCACATTTCAGGTAGGAAAGGAAAGAGGGTACCTAATACAAAGATCCCTCGAATGATTTTTCCCTTGGGGGCCTTTCTTCTGAATTTGAACAGGGGGTGCCCTGAGTCTGCAGGGAGCCACGAAGGGCTTGCCTGTGATCTAATGGCTAACTCCTTCCCTCTGGGAAAGGTGTCTACCTTCTGAATTCCCCTTCTGGGCAGATCTGCTTTGGTCCAGCACAGAGCTGAACTCTGCATTGGCTTTAGAGAAATCTCCAGCTTCTGATTTCTGAGGTGCCTTCCCCGGGCAATGGAATTCTGAGTCTTAAATAATTCCAGGGCTTTCTTTACAGCACTCTGGTACAAGCTGTGGCTTCTAAGCCTTTCCCCGGGGAATTTTTCCCACTGATTTTGCTCCTTGCTGTAAAGATTCACAGCAGGAAAATCTTCTGGCTGAATGGATTCCAGAGCCTGTGTTACTGATACCTGGCCCAAGGTGTGGCCTCTCTGCATTTCTCTGGGCAAATCTTCCCCATGGGATGACTCTTTGCTGGAATGGAGTGACGGAGCTAACTCCAGCACTGACTTTGGCAAATTCTCTGGCAGGGCACGATTTCTTCCCTCCTGTTCTTGGGGTTTTTCTTTAATGAGACCTGTTTCCTGGATCAGAGTCTCAATTTGCCCTTTGCCAGGACCAAACCTGACTGGGGAATCTGATTCTAGCCCTTTCAGGGGTTCTGTCGCTAACTTTTCCCATTCCCCTTGAGATTGCTGTCTTTGCTCGACTGATTCCTGCTTCTGGGATGTCACTCCTAATTGCAGGGTAGTAGGTGGCAAAATAATGGGTAGGGGACCCATGATTTCCAATGGCATGGGTAAAGTTGCCATCTCCATGTGCCCCCATGATCCCACCTTCGGGATGGTGGGCAAAGGCTGTACGATGATTGGAGTTGCCTTGATGATTTTCTAAGGCGTTAAAAGAGGGGCAAGTTCTTTTCCTGGCCTGCGCCCCCATTGCTTCTGTGCACTCAACCTGAGTCCTGGCTGTGAACCCTGGAAGTCTCTGCTTGCAGACCCCTTCCTACCACTGGTTTCCAACCTGACTCTCCTAGGAGCTTTTCTCTTCGATAACAGGGGCTCCAGTCTGCTACTGACTGACAAGGCTCTGTTCTCAGCTCATGGCTGGCACAAGGCTTTACTTGGCCTCCCAAATTCCCTGGCTTTGTGAACACTCGCTCTCCAACCGTGAAGAACGCTCCCATCTCACATGTGGGATCCTTTTGGAAGGATGTCTGGGCGTGCCTTGAAGCCTCTTTACATGCGAGGTGAGAAGAGGAAGAGCCACGTTCTGTGCCTTCTGGCATGGAGCTTGGGATGCTCCTTGTGCCTTAGTGGTTCCCGTGCATCTGCATTGCCTTAGGAGATCACATCGGAGTCATCATATGTAGCGTTATTAATTACGCATATACAGAGTTTGGGGGTACAATCATCTCTGGTCCCAGGCTGCATGTCTCTGTGCGTGGGTGTCTCTGTGCGTGCATGTATGTGAATGAGTGTGTGAGTGTCTCTGAGAGCTGCATCTGAGACCCAGAGCTTTATTGATAACAGTATCACAATAGGAAGAGAAAGAGGAAGTATGATTGTGATCGTGTAATCATTACACTGTAATGCATTCCATTCTTGGGGGGAGAAATGCATCTTATATCGGAGGAACATACTAGGCTAGTGGGGAGTTATTGATAAGGACAGAGGAAGAGGAGCTTTGGGCTCGGTCACAGACCAGATGTGCCCTGATATCCTGCCATTGTTTTTCTAGCCTCCTGAGCTAGTAGGTCAGCTCCAGGTCGGCTTAACCACTGGGTTCCTTCTTGGTCTCTGGATGTCTCTGGAAATCCAGTGCCTAAAAGCTGCCTCGGTGCTGCCAATTTATTGGGGTTCAGAGTCTGTTGGAATATGGAAGCCCCACAATGTTCATTGCCAGGTGATGTCACCTCATCCTGTGCCCACTCAGACTTTTGGTTGTACAGTCATAGTATAAATATTTGACATGCAGTCCCAACTCTCTTGCCTGAAGAAGTGGGCTTGCTCCTGAATGCTCACATTAAACTAGAGCAGGCAATCTTTAAGGCTTCACGACACTTTTGTCTTCTCTATTATTATTTTTGTTTTGCCTTATATAAGATCTGAAAGGAGTCTTAAGTCTTTGTATTGCACTGGAAGAGGCTTGTCTCCCATCTCAGATCTGTTTCAGACCTATGTAATACTCCAAATTGCAGTGAGATAAACCCAAGTGCTGGATAGCTCAGTAGCTTAGGTCTTTGGCTGTGGAGCCAGAGGCTGGGAGTTCAATTCTGTGCCTGTGCTTGGTGATCCATAGGTTTCCATCCAGCTCTGCAGTTCAAAGGTTTTATTACAGTATTACACCCTGAGGGAAGCGAGAGATGCCTTACAATAGGGTGACATGTTTGGATCTCGATTCTGTCACTGATTGCCTAGCAAGGATGAGCTGTTTGCTTTACTTCGTTGGCTCTTTATTGGGCTCTCTCATATACCATCCATGGCTTCTCTCCCATGAGCAGCTGGCAGTAGAAAGTTTGCAGTAAAAAAGCTGGACTTAAGGACTGGTGTGTGTGTGTGTCAATCTGCTTTGGGCTTTGCTCTAAACCAGGCCTGCCCAACAGGTAGACCGGGGGCTACCAGTAGCCCGCGAAGGGTTGAAAAGTAGCCCTCCAGCCATCAATAAAGAGTGAGGGGATAAGTTCTCCACCCCTCCCTCCCCTACCCCAAGGACCACCACTGCCCCAGCAAAGTTCTGGGTCTGTCTCAGCCAAGCGGGGCAGTTCAAGGGCCATGGCGTGGTTCCCTGCTCCCCCTCCCCGCCGGCCAGGTGATCAGCACCTCAGTCTGTTCAAAGTTGGACAGCCCTGGCCTAGACAAACTTCTTCCTGATAATGAAATAGGAATCCCTTATAACATGTTGAAGTTTTACATGCATATAAAAAATGACCAGTGCAAGTATGCTATACATTGTCTTATTTTCAATGCATTCCCATGGGAAACCGCTGCTCTACTTAACAAATATTTTTACTTATGAGCATGTGCTCGGAACGGATAAAATTTGTAAGTAGAGGTTTTAGTGTAGTAGCCCTCAGGTGCTTTGGGCCGGAAAAAGTAGACCTTGGCCTGTTCAAAGTTGAACCACCCTGCTCTAAACGTTAACTCACTGTTGAAACAAAGCTCAACACCTTGTGTAACTCATATAAACTCCATATCACAACCTAGAGTAGATTCACTCCCCCTTCCCCCATGAAATTTGAATCTCCATTCCCCCCTAGTGTCCTAGTCAAAGCAAGGAACAATCTTGAAAGTACGGTATCTTGTTAAAATTACAGAGGAACGTTATTCCCCCTGCCCCAGTTATAGAATTAACTACAGTTGCAAGATGATGTCTTTGCTTATTTGAATTATGGGCTGCAGTTCTTGTACAGCCAGAAGACAAGTGCAGCGCTGATGAAATCCTACCTTTCTAAATCCGTTTGGCATTGCGCACATGAGGAAACTATGGAAACTCACACTTTATTAATGGAATAAATCAAATCCTAATCTTTCTTGCCCAGCAGCCTTGGGGGTATGCTTGCTTTTAGTGCTTTCAAGACTACCCACCATACTTCCTAACCTCGTAACCAAATGGGATTTCTGTGGAACAGATGCCATCACTCATTACAATCAAATTATGGGTCTAGCAACTTCGGGTTTCTTCTCTCGCTACAAAACGCTGAGATAAAGAATGGGACCCAGGAGGCAGGTGAGTGTGGCTGTTCTCCTTTATCTGCTTTAGGTGAGGAAACGGCGGCTTTTTCTAGCAGTGTTGTGGGACATATTCTCATTATTCTGGTCTCTTGACCACTTGTATATCCTTCTAAAGACCAGGGCCATATATCTATGTATGATCCTCCAGATGTCATCAAAGAAATCAGACAGCCAATTACTCTTGCCAAGATGGCATTTTTTTAATGAGAGTCAGGGATGCTAGCAAATCTTTGGTACCAAGCCCCAAGTCCAAGTCTCTATTAGTAGCAAGCTTCACCGCCCCCTCCGAACAAAAGGAGGGGTGGGTGAGTTTCAAGTCTTGAGTCATATAAGAACATAAGAACATAAGAAGAGCCTTGCTAGATCAGGCCAAAGGCCCATCTAGTCCAGCTTCCTGTATCTCACAGTGGCCCCACCAGATGCGTTGGGGAGCGCATGAGACTAGATCTCTGTCTCCTGATACCACTCCCCTGCATCTGGCCCTTGAAGTACCCTGGTTTTAAGACTGGAGATTACACATCTCCATCATGGTTTGTAACCTGGGATGGACTTTTCCTCCAGGAATCTGTCCAATCCCCTTTTGAAGGCATCCAGGCCAGATGCCATCACCACATCCTGTGGCAGGGAGTTCCATAGACTAACAACGCGCTGGATGAAAAAATATTTTCTTTTGTCTGTTCTTACTCTCCCAGCACTCAATTTGAGTATATGTCCCCTAGTTCTGGTATTTTGTGAGAGGGAGAACAGCTTCCCTCTATCCACTTTACTCATGCCCTGAATTATTTTGTACGTCTCAATCATATCCCCCCTCAGGCGCCTTTTTTCCAGACTAAAGAGGCCCAAATGTTTTAGCCTTTCCTCATAAGGGAGGTGCCCCAGCCCAGTAATCATTTTAGATGTTCTCTTCTGCACCTTTTCCAGTTCCACTATGTCTTTCTTGAGATGTGGTGACCAAAATTGTACACAATTTTGGTCACCACATTGTACACAATTTTGGTCAAGTCCAAGTCACTGAAAAAACCCACCAGAGTTGTGTCCAAGTCAAGATACCGGTGCAACATAAGGTCTCACTTGACAGCAAGTCCTGCAACTTGAGTCCAGTCCAGCCTAGCATCAATCCAAGGGCTACAGTTTCTTTGGTTCTGCTGTTGAACTCCAGTTTGGTATTCGTAATAAATTGACTGCCCCTTAGAGCCCAGTTTTTAGGAGAAAGGAAAGTTACAAACCAAATTATTAAATACATTTACATTGGCAGCTACTGCAAATACAGAAGGGAGAGAAAACACACCACAAACTGCAAGTGGTGATACCATAAATAGTCAAAATATTGTGTAAAGAGCCTTGAAGTTAAAAAAGCACACCTAGAAGAAGGTAAGATCACTCTAGCACAGGCACACAGAGTTTCACAGGATGAAGAAGGGACTGGTTTGTTTCCCATGGCTTCAGAGAATAAGACTCGAGACAATGGTTTCAAAGTACACAAAAAGAGATTCAATTTAAATATTAGGAAGAACTTCATGACTCATGACAGTTAGAGCTATTCAGCAATGGAATATGCTGCCACTGAGGGTGGTGAAGTCTCCTTCTTTGGAGGATTTTAAGCAAAGGCTGGATGACCATCTGTTGGGAGTCCTGTGGTGGGGGGTTCCTGCATGGCAGGGGGTTGGACTAGATGGCCCTCGAGGTCTCTTCCAACTCTATGATTCTAGGATTCTAGGATTCAGAGATCAAATTCCCACCAGTCTCTCTTGCTTGGAAAATCTGGATGATCACCAAGTGCTGTGATCAAAATCTTGCTTTTCAGTGGGGAGACCAATTGACTTTATTATCTTTTGCAACTTGGTGCACACTCATGAGTGACACACTCATAAGTGAACAGATCCTTGTGTTGATTGCAGAAGTGTATGGAGAGAAATTGATTTATTTTCATATTTTAGATATCTTAATTGTGTAGATTCTGAGGAAGGAGATCTTTCTGCTTCCTCCAGATCTGCTTCAGGAACCTTTTCTTTGCTGAAAGATCTTACCAGCCACACTTGATCTTTGTTTCATGTCTTATTTTTGAATGTGGATGTTTCAAACAGAAGACTATGATTCATAAATTATGGTATTGAGGAAGCTGAGAGAATAATTAACAATATTTGTTGTCCCACTAATCTTGAAGTATAGAAAGCATTGTGTGTGTTGAACTTGGAATAACATACAATTTTCAATCGAAAAAGACGGGCAATCAGATGTTCTGATTGAAGCCATTTTACTTTCCTCCCAAAAGTTCAAGTAAATTGCTTTCTTGAAACAAATCCAAACAGTGATTGCAGCCATGTCTTGCAAGAGGGGCCTCCCCCTCAGACAAAGATGAAGAAGGAAGTTGGAGAAAGCAGGAGACACAGGGAGGGGCTGCAGGGGGTGATTATGGGTGGTAGGTTGTGGCAGCAGCCAAGGAGGACAGGGTGCACCACTCACTCTCACCACTGGAGGAGAAAGAGGCAGCTGCACCCCTCCTGTTGGGTATTTCCTCAGGGCCTCACAAACAGCCTGAAAATCTCACAACAACTATCAGGTTGCCTCACTTAAAAAACCCACATTTTTTGGAGCCAGAAGTCCGTGGGAGCGCACATATGATCCGGGTTGTTGTTTTTTTCATAGCGTCGACTGGCTGTTTCTAGGGCTGGTTGGGTGCTTTTTAATTTTTTGTTTTATTCCTGCCCCCCTGCACCAGTCAGCTGGCCTGCGAGCCTGTTGGGGCAATTTTTTTAATTTTTAATTTTCCTTAGCCCCCACCAGCCAGCCCTGGGGCTGCTCGTGGGCTGGTCGGGGCATTTTTTTAATTTATTTTTTTATTTTTTTATTCCTCCTTAGCTGCAAGCAGCAGTCTCTGGGGCTGGTTGGCCATTTTGTTTTTGTTTTTTTAATTCTCTCTGTGCCTGCTTGAAGCAGGTTAGGGCCATGGGGACATAACAGAAGTGGAGCAGAATCTAAGGGACGTGGGAACTTGGAACCCACATCTTTTCTCAGGTGATCAGGTAAGGACAAAAGCTGGAGTTTTCCATTCCCCGCATCTTCCCCCTTGTGTGATAGCCCCCTAAGTGTATCCAGGTAAAGTTTTGACCCACCACATATGATAAATCACAACTTCCACCAATCCTATCAAATACAACAAATGGCTGTATAACTGGATGTACTAGTTATTGTCACTAATCAATCTGGTTTCTGATCAGACAAGCCTGGGTAAAGCCTATGGTTTCTTCTGACCAGAAAAGTAATTTGACAAAAAGTCTTTTCCCCCAATACTGTACATTGCATATACATTCCATTTTACCTTCCTCTTTTAGTATTGCAAATGTGTGTGGGTTTTTTTACAGTTTTATTGCCAAGTACTAATATGATTTTTTGCAAAACAAAAAATCTGTTTCCCCTTGCACAATTTAATAATTTCTGGAATAAAACAAATTTTAAATTCTCTTAACAGCACAATTCCAATTTTCTTCCATTAAAATATATCATTTTTAGACTGATGTACAGAGGCGATGCCTAACCAGACATCCACACTAAAATGGGCACTCCTGGGGCACCAAATACAGCAATAACCAGGGGAGCCCCAAGTGTGCAACTTACTTTGTAAGGGAGGACATTTGACTAATTATATATTTATAAATATATATGGCTGCTTCACTAACCACAGGTATGGACAAGCCCTCATGTATTCACCAACAATGTATTCTAAGCAATACATATATATATATAGCCACACTAGTGACACGAATAATGTAGTTATATTCACTTAAGCACTCCACGTATATATATATATATATATATATACATATATGTATCATATACACATGTATCTACAGTTGTATTCTTGTAAACTTAGAATCTTTGGTCAAGCCTTTCCGGCTAGAATAGAGAAAGGAACTTCCGCTAAGTCAGCTAAGGCAATTATGAATTCAAGGATCCAATTAAGTTCCTAAGCTTTGAGGATCACACACTAGCAATTAACGTGTGTCCAAGGCGTACCAGGAGGCCTTATCTCAGCGTCTGGTGTTCGTAACTGTCAAATGTCCAAAGACATAAGGATGATCCTACCCTCCCTGCCTGTGAGGGGAGGAGATCAAACGTACCAGTTAGAACTTCTAGGCAAGTGTCAGGAATACAAAATAAATGACCAAAGATGTCAATTAGTGTTTGATGCATGTAACAAATGTATATGACGTAAATTCGGATGGGCGGAGGGAAAAAGAGTGCTGGAAAAACCTTATAAAAATATCTCCTTTCGTTTTCTGGGTGGACTTCTCACCACCAAAAAGTGTGGAAGTGCCCTGATTGATCAATCAATAAATTCTCGTCTCCTGAGACTCAGACTTGGTCTTTTGCAGCCCATGAAGCGCAGGCACGCTGGCACGGGACCCTCATAAATTTAAATTCCTTACATTTCTGGTGGAGATGCCGGGGAATGTGCCACTGCCCCAGCGCTCTTGGGAGTCTGACTTAAATCACAGTAAGAATTCATGCTGACCCTGGAACAAATCTAGTCCGGACCCTCTGATTTTGAGAGGAGACTTGTTCTATCAGCATTGGACACAATACTGTTATTTAAGGAGAAAACAAAGCCGGCAGAACAACGGAGGAACTGTAAGAGGACTGCGCAAAAGAAATCTGGTAAGAAGAGAAAACTAGTTGTGGGGTGGCGTGAGTTCGAATCTAACAGCTCTGTGGAGTGGAGAAGATTGCGGATTCTTATGAGTCGGCCCCGGGGAGGGAGGAAGACGAGAAGAGACACTTGTGTGTGTCTCTAGCATCCCGCGGACCAGGGAGGACTCAGAGTTGAGAGACTCTGAGGTCCCCCGAGGGTGGAGGAGAGCTCCTCTCGAATAACCCTAGTGTCCCCCTCCCCAAGTGTTTGAAGAATTAGAAGCAGAGCACTGCTCTGGCTTCCTCAGAGGATTTACTGATGTTTAAATATATATGTGGGTGTTAAGTTGAATTATTTTTGGTAACCACAGGGAAGTGGCCATTCCCTGTGTCTTAAGCAGGGGCAAAGACTGGCAATCTTTGCCCTACAATACCAACGAAGTTCCACCATCTTCGTTTGATTTTAGAGAAGTTAGAAAGATCTATTCTTAGGCAAGGGATCGCAGTTAACTGGGGAAACAGAAATGTGGGAGAGTTGTGTATGGTTGCTGAATCACATGTTGGCGTGTATGATGTGCATTTGATTGTTGAGGTGTGAGTCCGTTTGATGCTTGTGTGGGAGAAATCATAGGAACACAGTTAGACCTTTAAAGTAAACCTATGGGGATAAATTAGTGCAGTTTATGCACCCCCTTTTTATGTGCGATGTGGTAACATTGGAATTCTGCCACCAGAAGTAATGATTTTGGTATTAAATGGAACATGAGTAAGCTTTAAGAAGAACCCCTCTAACTAGGATGAGGCAGGACTTTACCATCTCAAATTAAGATTCTAGCCCTCAGGGAGGACAGACCAATTATGACCTGCTAGCAAGAGGTGTGTGAATGTACAAGGACGTGCTTAGTTAATTAATATAAGAGACTAAAAACTCTGCCAACTAGGAGACCCCTCCAGCAATTTTGATAATACCAGGGGGAATATGGGCAGTGAGAAAAATACTTTTGAATACTCAGGGATAAACAACATCCCGCATATTTTGTGACTGCCTGGTCACGCAACAAAATTTACCAGCTGAAGGGATGTTTTACAAGGAAGAAAAAATAGTAGAAGGAAGGCAGCAAGACAGAAGTGGGATGGATAGGTATGATGTTGAGGGAACAGGAGGAGAGCACGGAGCATTGAGGGGACAGGAAGTGCTAGATGGGGGATGCGTACCCCTGAATTGCCTTATTCAAGCATTCAGGAGGTACTTCCATCCCGCTACGCCAATGCCCAACTCCTTGGATATGGAAGCTTTAAACAGAACTAAGGGTTGCTATGCACCACATGAGGAGACAGGTAGGGACGTTATTTCTGAACTATTAATAGTCAAAAGCAGGGAAATCAAATCTTAGTATCAACTGTTGTGTGTGCTTGATGTGTAATTAATTGAGTGTGAGTCCGTTTGGTATGCGGGGGAATTTATGAGCATACTACTAAACCTTTAACAAAAGGTAGATGGGCATAACTTAATTCAGCTTCTGTGCCCTTTGTTAAGGAACCCTGTGGCAAGATTGGCACATTGCCATAAGGAGACCTGATTTTGATATTGAATGCAACAAATGTAAATTTCAAGAAAGTCCCCTCTGACAAAGGCAGGACTTTAACATCCCAAAGATTAAGTTTCTAGCCCTCAAAAAGGGGAGGGTGGCAAGCCACGTATTGCCTGTTAATATGTCCAGAGGCAGTAAAAATCACCCAAAATGAGAAGACCCCAATTTTATAAACCAGGGGAAGTATAGACACTGCAAGAAGATATTTTTGAATACTCAAGCCGCATGTTTTGTATAACTTAGCCTGGCTTGTTACACAATATAATTCACCACCTATAGGGACATTTTAAGAAGAAATCATCACAGGGCGTTTGAGAAATACGTTTTTTTTTTTTTTTTTTGCGCGGCCGGTCCCATGGGTGAAATGAACATCCACCCCTTTTCAGACCGACTATGTGCTCTGAAAAGACAGCTAGCATTTTTGTACTCATAGCCCAGCAAGCTAGTAATTAAAAAACCAAGTGATAACATCATTCCTTAAGATTTTGCACCTAAAAGGCTTAGGGCAGCCTTTCCCCCCCTCCCCTTGCAAGTAAGCCCTGGCTGGAACCATAAGACAATTTAATTTGGAACAAGGAGATTCTTAGGAGCAACTGAAAATAGAATTCCCTCCCATCTCCTACCTAGATCAGGACCTTGGAGATGCCATTAGAACGGGGAGAGGAAAGGAAAGAGAGAGAGAGAGAGAGAAAAAAGAAATAGTTAAAGGAAACGAGGTAGAAGGAAAGTGTAAGTCAGGGACGAGAATGGGCAGGGTTCATGATGGGCAGACTGAGGCAGCAACCCACAGAACGCTCCAGCAATTGAGAAGCAGAGGCTCTATTTGTATCCCATTACATTATTTAATCCAAGCTTTTAGACAGTTCCTATTTCCCCAACAAAATTTGTCTAAATCTCTGAATATGGAATCTTTATCCAAATCCCTTGTAGTACGTCAGCTCCATGAGGAAAACGAAGGGCCTGAGACTTCTGTGCTGGAAGTGGTCCAAAGCAGGGACTCCCCCTCCTCTTTTTAAAGCAGCTGCTAACAGGTTTTTGAGAGCAGGACAAGGTTTTTTTTATTATTTAGAATACGAAGGGGTTCTTAAAAGCCGCCAAAAGGTAAAAATAACATAAAATAAAATCATTTTTCTTGTTCTCACACTCTGGCTGGAAACGCCTGTGACATTTTTTTTTTAAGGCGTATCAATAACGTGGGGTCTCACACTCTGGCTCTTGTTTCTTTGTACGAGAGCCATGCATCCCAAATTAGGCTTAAGTAGATAACTTCACAAACCACAGGGATAATAGGTTGCCTTAATTAGTTTAGTGCCCTTTTTCACCTAATTACAGGGTAATTGAAGGGGCTCACCTTCCTGCCTCAGGCTGTGTAATGCAGCCTGCGGGGAGAATTCAAAAGTCCATTGCCCCGCCTTCCTTTTTCTGCCTTCACCCCCCTCCTTCCCCTTCACAAAGTTGACCCCATCCTTCTTCCCTCAGGAATTTCAAGCATGCTGGCAACCAGCCTGGTTTTTTTTTTTTACACCTCTTTCACATCCTATATTCCTAAAAATCTCGAGCAGACGTTCTCCTTTTTGACTTAATAATGCTCACCTAGCCTTATTTCCGTCTGAGTTTTTTTTTTAACCCTTTCCTTTCCAAGTAGGACACCTGCTGGAAATAGACTCTTAGTTACTTGATAGCTATTAAACTACTATCAGCCTTTTTCCTCTCTTTCTATCTCTGTGTGGTCAAGCAGTTTGTGCCATGGCATGTGTCACTCCAAACCAGCCAGCAGAGACACTAGGAGAGGGCTTCCTGCCTTTTCCCCCCCCCCTCTTTTTCTCTCTATTGTTTTGTGGGGGGAATGGGGGCTTTTGCAAGCACCTGACTTTTACTTTGAGGTGAGGCTGACAGGCCAGCAACTTCACCCTTTTTATACCCTTTGCGCCAGCATAGAGAACTAGCTGTTTTTGAACCTGGTGACATCGTCACTATTTTTAAACCCATGGCAGATGCCAACATGTGTGAGGCTGTGTACTCGTGGGTGTTTGCATGTATTTTTTCTTGAGTGACGAACCAGAAGAGCTCGTCTTGCCTCGCACACACACACACACCAGCCCCCGACACGCACTAGGACAGATTGGCGCCTTTGCAGCCTTGCAGAGAGACACTAATTCTCTTTTACCATTTTTTTTCTTTTCTCGCCGTGCCCTTGGGGACTTGGTAGTAATATGAATGTGGTGCCTGCTCCTATTTTTCCCCAATCCTGTATCAGCCGTACTTTTTCCGAGACTATACCACGCCACATTCCAAGCCCATCTCCCCTGGCGCATTTTGCTTCATGCTCAGAGATCACTTTGCGACCCTGGGACATTTTTGCCTGTTCCATTTTTGATTGTCCCCATGTAGCAGAGCTATTTGACTTTGGGGCTGAGATCTATCTCAGGTGCCTGTTTGGGAACGCCCGAGCCCCTCGCTTGTGAGATCCTGCGAGATCATCTTGCAAGCACTCATCATACACTGCCGACTACAGATGCGTCCTCACCATAAACTTTGGCTTCCCCCATTCACAGACTGGTTCTACAAAAACGGAAGCCTTATCCTACCTTTTGCAACATTTTTTTTTTCTCTCCTTCCTGTTTTTAAGACTGTCAGATAGACTGTGCCACCCTGCCTTGCAGCACAAAGACAGCTGCGGGGCATTTCGTGTGTGTTTGTGTTCTGTGTTTGTCTGTGGTCGTGTGTCTGTTCTTCCCTTACCCAGGTACATCCTGGAGGTCGGGTTTTGCTCTGGGAAAACGCCCACCCGTTCTTTATTTTTGGATCACGGAGTCGGTCGGGTTTGGAAAGCTGACGCCGCCGGTCGTAGATGCTCAGATGGGGACCCTCCTGCCCTCCATTCTGCCATCCCTCCTGGACCTCCCCTCCCCGCCTTTGATGCCTGTGATGATGCCATCTTCGTGATGACTTCGCTCCGCGGGTTCGATCGATGTGGGCTCCAGGATCCAGTGATGTCAGCCTTTTCACCCAGCGTGACCCGTACCCCGCGACCGGGAGGGAGTGAGGCCTGACCGGTGACGCCTTCTGCCCTCTGCTGTAGATTGCCCCTATGCCTTAGATGACTTCACCCTGGACGGCGGGCGACAACATGAACCTGACCTGTGGTCACCGCATCCTTGCCCATCCTTCCCAGATGACAGCGTGCGTTTGATACTTCGGAGGGTCCCAAAGCAGCCTGCGGATTCACTTTCAACTCAGGTTGACAGATTAAAATCCTGTCTTCCTGTCTCTCATTTCCTTCTTTTCTTTTCTTTTCTGTTTGTTTCTGGGGGGAGAGAGTGGGTCTGAAACAGCCACTGACTCTTGTTTTGGATTGCGGCCAACAGACTTCACGTCTGCAATTTAACCCCTTTTTCACCGGGACAGAGACTTGGGGTTTAAATACTGCTTTCAGACCTTCATTGATGCCTGTGCGCGTGCCCTGGATCACCATGAACTTGTGTTGCCACACACGCACACACCAGCCTCCCAGCATCCGACAAGTGAGCGCTTATTTTTTTTTTTCTTCTCCTGCGCACGGTAGGCTCCAGAGCAACTTTAAATATTTACATTACCCTGGGCTCTATTATGATAGTGTTTATTGTCTATTATTGATAGTCACTGTGAAAACTCTTACTGAAGTGCTTCTCTGGATGTGCCTTTTTATGTAATGATCATGCTTGGCCACTGAAAATGCTTTTTACTCACAAAGCATTGAGTGCCAGAGATTATGACTTGCCTTTCTATGCAATTTGTATTGAATGAGAGACATTTTGGTGCCCATGGGTGTTCACGAGCCTTTATACCTAAGAAAAAAGTGGCTTTATGAAGTAGCTATATCTACATTATTTTCTTCACCAAAGACACTGATGAACTAATCTTGGCCCCATGTTTACGGGGCAGATTTTTGTGTGTAAACTATCAGCCACAGAGACATTTCTGACCGGATTTCAACGGCTCATTCATGACTTTACCATGAGAATGTATGGCGCAAGGTGGGTTTTCTAAGCACCATCTAGATGTGTCTTATGCCTTTTTCAGCCTTCATGATATGTATATTACCTTTATTTAGTATCATTGCAAATGTCTATCAATTGAGAATGCACACACAACTGGGTGATTCTGCACAGCCTGCTACTATCTGAGTTTGAATGCACACCACACACACCTAAATAAGGTTGGAAAAAACCTGGCAAAGTAGCCTGGCCCACATATTTCCTTGGTGGGCTAAGAAGGGCATATTTTCCTTATAAGTATTTGGTTTGCAAAATGAACCTACAGTGTGGTGCTTTGTTAGAATTCAGGGTTCTCAGCCTGACTACCAAACACACAAACACGATATCTCACATGTGCACTGCTGTGGCAGGCAAATTAATTTGGGTTTCATGATTGTCCTAAAATAAGGTAATGAACAAATCTGCTGTTTAAAGCATGTTTAATTATCGCTTTGGGACGGGGATCGTGCTTTCCAAGTCTATCACAATATTATCAAAATTCTTATGCCAGCCCCCTCCAACAGTTGAGAATTTGGGATCCTTGAGAAGTGTACAACATGGCCTGGGAGGTTACCTGATACTGCTGTGACCACGATGCATTTCTCCAACAGGGGAAACTTAAATGCTGTGGTCCATGGAACATATCCATCCGTTGCAGTCTGTGGGTCCGACCAGGGGGAAGTCTTCTTACATCCCAAGCATGGCAACACTTCATCTGTTAACTTAACATTTTACTCTAGAAAGTGCCCTAGTGAATTAAGGGGTATTCCCTTGGCCTTCACCTATTTGATGCGTCCCCCTGACTTGAGACGCCACAAATCATTTTATGATAATTCATTTTCTTGAACTGTGCCTATAAGCCCCTTGGGGAAAAAGGACTGAGAATGTTTTTCTGACTGCCCTGCCTAAATTTTTGTCAGGAAAATAGAAAGTCCTTCCATGAGCCATGAAGACCATCTCACCCCAGGAATGACATAGGGGGGGGCTCACGCAATGTTCACACTTTTGTACATATACCTTTGATATGTTTTGTTCGTCCCTTACAAGTCCATGACGTTTTCTGGGAAATTTACTGGCATAAATTTCCAGAAATCCGTTCAGGGCCGAGTGTAAGGGAGGACATTTGACTAATTATATATTTATAAATATATATGGCTGCTTCACTAACCACAGGTATGGACAAGCCCTCATGTATTCACCAACAATGTATTCTAAGCAATACATATATATATATAGCCACACTAGTGACACGAATAATGTAGTTATATTCACTTAAGCACTCCACGTATATATATATATATATATATATATATATATATATATATATATACATATATGTATCATATACACATGTATCTACAGTTGTATTCTTGTAAACTTAGAATCTTTGGTCAAGCCTTTCCGGCTAGAATAGAGAAAGGAACTTCCGCTAAGTCAGCTAAGGCAATTATGAATTCAAGGATCCAATTAAGTTCCTAAGCTTTGAGGATCACACACTAGCAATTAACGTGTGTCCAAGGCGTACCAGGGAGGCCTTATCTCAGCGTCTGGTGTTCGTAACTGTCAAATGTCCAAAGACATAAGGATGATCCTACCCTCCCTGCCTGTGAGGGGAGGAGATCAAACGTACCAGTTAGAACTTCTAGGCAAGTGTCAGGAATACAAAATAAATGACCAAAGATGTCAATTAGTGTTTGATGCATGTAACAAATGTATATGACGTAAATTCGGATGGGCGGAGGGAAAAAGAGTGCTGGAAAAACCTTATAAAAATATCTCCTTTCGTTTTCTGGGTGGACTTCTCACCACCAAAAAGTGTGGAAGTGCCCTGATTGATCAATCAATAAATTCTCGTCTCCTGAGACTCAGACTTGGTCTTTTACAGCCCATGAAGCGCAGGCACGCTGGCACGGGACCCTCATAAATTTAAATTCCTTACAACTTTACCAGGGCCCCAACCTCCGCTGTGGCTCTTCATTCCTTTTGGCTAACGTTATATCTGACAAAGTGGAGTGCCTTAAAAGGGAGAGGTCTTCCAAGCCGAGTTCTCCTTGGGTAGGGCATGTTGCTGCTATGAACACCAGGCCTTACAAGGCTCTGGAATGAGAAGGACTCATCGCAGGAGCTGCAAATGTGAACCTAGGCTCAGGGGTTTTAGGGGAGGTAACCTGTGGGTCTCCCTTGGCACTAGGTAGAGATGGGCACAAAACTCTTTATTTTGTTTTTCATTTTATTTCCTAAAACGAAAATAAAAAATGAAATGACCCATCAAAGAAAAATGAAATGAAACGAAACAGAATTTTTTGTTTTGTTCTGTTTTGTTTTTCATTTTACACTTTTTTTCCTACCCGAAGTCCTACACACCAGCACACCTGATTGGGAGGGAACTGTGGGCATTTAAAAAAAAATTCTGCCCCAGCGCTGATCAACTGGTACATGGGGCTTGAGGGGGGAAATTTTAAAAAAAAGTTTCTTTTCCCACCCGAGCCCCGATCAGCTGGTGCATGGGCCTTGGGGGAGGGGGGAAGTTTTAAAAGTCCTGGGCTTTTTAAGCTCTCCCCCCAGGCCCTGCGTGCCTGCTGATCGACCCCCTTTCCCCCCACCCAATCGGGCAAGGGGAAAGGGAAGGCTTTTAAAACTTTTGTTTCCCCTGAAGCCAGCACTGATCAGGTGGCATGTGGGGCTTCAGCAGGGGGGAAAATTGCACAAGCACTACACACACACACAAATTGCACAAGTACCACACACAGAGAGACAATACACATACACATTTTAAAAAATGAAAAATGAAAGAAAGAAAAATCATTTAAAAGAAAATGGAACAGAACAGAATGAAAAATGAAACAAAACACTCTTTTAGTGTTTCGTGCCCATCTCTCAGTTAGCATTTGTCACCTTTGCATTTCAATTTTTTTACTAGAAAAATAGAGGAAAATTGTGGAGCGGATATGGGTGACCATGTAAACGCACTTTGAGCTTGGGCTGACCAAGTCAGGGAATTACAGAGCACAGAAGTAACTTCTATGCTCTGTTCTGTTACCAACTCACTGTGCTAACCAGCTGCTCTAAAGTGCCTCACACATTTGGTGCACAGCTCTGATATGGGATCCATAGGCTCATTAAATCAAATGTGCTTACAAAGATTTCACATTAGGGATCCTTCTCCTCTAGGGGGCCCAGATGCATGAGCCACCCCCCACACCCTTCTTTTCAACTCTTCTACAGAATCTGCAACATTCTGGGCAGGCAAATTCCATGCTAAATGATGTATGGAACACATTCAATCTCTGCTACAGTAATACCTTAGTTTACGAGCATAGTCCATTCTGGAAACATGCTTGAAAACCAAAACACTCTTATATGAAAGCAAATTTCCCCATAAGAAATAGACTACTATACACACAAAATGCCAAAACTCACAAAAAAGTTGGCCAGAAGTCATAAGAACATAAGAAGAGCCATGCTGGATCAGGCCAAAGGCCCATCTAGTCCAGCTTCCTGTATCTAACAGCGGCCCCACCAGATGCGTTTGGGAGCGCATGAGACTAGATATCTGTCCCCTGATACCACTCCCCTGCATCTGGCCCTTGAAGTACCCTGGTTTCTCCATCATGGTTTGTAACCTGGGATGGACTTTTCCTCCAGGAATCTGTCCAATCCCCTTTTGAAGGCATCCAGGCCAGATGCCATCACCACATCCTGTGGCAGGGAGTTCCATAGACTTACAACGCGCTGGGTGAAAAAATATTTTCTTTTGTCAGTTCTTACTCTCCCAGCCCTCAATTTGAGTGTATGTCCCCTAGTTCTGGTATTTTGGGAGAGAGAGAAGAGCTTCCCTCCATCCACTTTACTCATACCCTGCATTATTTTGTATGTCTCAATCATATCCCCCCTCAAGCGCCTTTTTTCCAGACTAAAGAGGCCCAAATGTTTTAGCCTTTCTTCATAAGGGAGGTGCCCCAGCCCAGTAATCATTTTAGTCGCTCTCTTCTGCACCTTTTCCAGGTCCACTATGTCTTTCTTGAGATGTGGTGACCAGAATTGTACACAATACTCCAGGTGGGGCCTTACTATTATTTTGTATAAAGGCATTATAATGTTGGCTGTTTTATTTTCAATCCCCTTTTTGATAATCCCTAGCATGGAATTGGCCTTCTTCACTGCTGCCACACATTGGGGAGACACCTTCATGGAGCTGTCCACCAACACACCAAGATCTCTTTCCTGATCCGTCACGGATAACTCAGAGCCTATGAGCTGATAGATGAAGTTTGGAATTTTTGCCCCAATATGCATTACTTGACATTTGGTTACATTAAAACACATTTGCCATTTCTCAGCCCATTCCCCCAGTTTGGAGAGATCCTTCTGGAGCTCTTCACAATCTTCTCTGGTTTTCACCACACGGAAAAGTTTTGTGTCATCTGCAAACTTGGCCACCTCACTACTTATCCCTGTCTCCAGGTCATTTATGAACAGACTGAAAAGCACCGGTCCCAGGACAGAGCCCTGGGGCACACCACTTTTCACCATTGTGAAAATTTCCCATTGACACGTACTCTTTGTTTCCTGAATCTCAACCAATTCTCAATCCATAAGAGGACCTGCCCTCTTATCCCCTGACTGTGCAATTTTCGCAGTAGCCTTTTGTGAGGGACTGTGTCAAAAGCCTTTTGAAAATCCAGATAGACTATATCCACCGGTTCACCCAAATCCACATGCCTGTTGACCTTTTCAAAGAATTCTAAAAGGTTTGTCAGGCAAGACTTACCCTTGCAGAAGCCATGCTGATTTTCTCTCCGCAAGGTTTGTTCTTTTATGTGTTTTAAGATTTTCTCTTGGATGAGGCTTTCCACCATATTCCCTGGGACAGATGTAAGGCTAACTGGCCTGTAGTTTCCTGGGTCCCCCCTCCTTCCTTTTTTAAAAATTAGTGTGACATCTGCCATCCTCCAGTCCTCCGGCACTGTGGCCATTTTAAGAGACAAGTTGCATATAACCATTAAGAGATCTGCAATTTCATTTCTCAGTTCCCTAATAACCCTTGGGTGGATGCCATCTGGGCCCGGTGACTTGTTAATCCTCAATTTATCGATTAGTCCTAAAACCTCCTCTCTTTTAACCTGTATTTTATTTAATTCTTTAGTCAAGAGGGGCGGCTCAGGCAGCGGAATCCGCTCAAGGTCCTCTGTCGTGAAGACAGACGCAAAGAAGTCATTCAATTTCTCTGCAATTTCCAAGTCTTCCTTAACCTCCCCTTTTCCTCCCTCACCATCCAGAAGGTCAACTAGTTCTCTGGCCGGTTTTCTACTTCTAACATATTTAAAGAAGCATTTATTATTACCCTTTATATTGCTAGCCATGCGTTCCTCAAAATCTTTCTTTGCCTCCCTTATCATCTTCTTACATTTCTTTTGCCAGAGTTTGTGTTCCTTTTTATTTTCCTCATTTGGGGAGGATTTCCATTTACAGAAAGACCTCTCCTTGCGCTTTAGAGCCTCTCTAACTCCACTCGTTAACCATGCTGGTGTCCTCTTGGACTTAAATGGGCTCTTCTTTCTTTGTGGTATGCACTTGTGCTGGGCCTCTATTATTGTTGTTTTAAACAGACTCCATGCACTCTGAAGAGATTGGATTCTTCTAACCTTCCCCTTCAATTTCTCTCTAACTAGTTTCCTCATCTGAGGGAAGTTTGCCCTTCGAAAATCAAGGGTTTTTATGTCTGATTTGGTTGACACTCTTCCTCCGACATGCATGGCAAAGGAAATTGCAGCATGGTCACTGTTCCCCAGAGGCTCAGTGACATTCACATCCCTGACCAGGTCCTGAGTATCACACAGTATTAGATCCAGAGTTGCCTGTTCTCGGGTGGGCTCCATAACAAGTTGCTCTAAGGCACAGTCATTCAGCAAGTCGAGAAACCCAGTTTCTCTTTCTTGCCCGGAGCTCGCATTGGCCCAGTCAATGTGGGGATAATTGAAGTCCCCCATGATTACTATCCTATCCCTCTTAGCCACCTCCATGATTTCTCTCCTCATTTCAAGGTCCCCTTCAGGTTTTGGATCTGGTGGATGATAGAATACTCCAAGTATCACATCACTCCTGGGACCTGGTAGTTTAACCCACAGTGATTCTATGGTGGAGTCGAACCTCCATTCTGCTGGATTTTACCCCTTCTTTGACATAGATGGCCGCTCCTCCTCCAATCCGCCCCTCTCTATCCCTTCTATAGAGTTTATAGCCTGGGATTGCTGTATCCCAATGGTTCTCCACATTCCACCAGGTTTCCGTTATGGCTATTATATCTATGTTATCCCTAGCTGCCAAATGTTCAAGTTCTCCCATCTTTGCTCAGAGGCTTCGAGCATTGGCGTAGAAGCACCTGTACAGTGGGTCCCGCAACAACAGCTGCTGCCTTGTTCTTTTCCCCTCACAGCTTTTATTTTCAGTAGACAAACTGTCACAGTCCATTATTCTCCCAGTGCTAATGCCTGCTATGTCATCACTATGTGATTCTCTACCCTCTCCAACCTCGTTCCCCGAGGATGAGGTGTTCCAAACTGGATGCCACTCAGCTCCTGTCGGCTTTCCCCCAGTTGTCAGTTTAAAAGCTGCTCTGCTGCCTTTTTGAGGTTGAGTGCCAGAAATCTGGTGCCATCATGATTCAAGTGCAACCCATCCCTCCTGAACAGGTTTGGCTTGTCCCAAAATGTTCTCCAGTTCCTGACAAATCTAAAGCCCTCCTCTCAACAGCATCGCCTCATCCACGCATTGAGGCTTCTGAGTTCTGCCTGCCTGGCGGGTCCTGCACGAGGAACAGGGAGCACTTCTGAAAATGCTACCTTGGAAGCCCGGGACTTCAGTCTGCTACCTAACAACCTGAATTTGGCTTCCACGACTGACCGCTTGGCCTTCCCGACATCATTGGTGCCAACGTGTACCATGACCACTGGCTCCTTCCCAGTTCTCTCTAACAAGCTATCTAGATTTCTCGTGATGTCTGCAACCTTTGCACCAGGCAGGCAAGTGACCATACGGTTATCATGCTCCTCACAAATCCATCCCTCTGTATTTCTAATTATAGAATCCCATAGTACAAGGAGCTTCTCTCCTGCAGCCTGCTGATCTACATGTTGTATCTCATCAATAGTGATGAGGGAGAGATCCTCAGGTGGAACCAATTGTTCCTCGGTGTGTGCCTCATGAGGTGTGCTGAGGGAAAGAGCCTCAAATTGATTGTGCAATATGAGACTCTCTGAGCAATCCCTTGGCCTTCTATTCCTTTGAGTCACATTCCTCCATACATCTACCTCCTGGGTTGGGGAAGTGATTACATCCTCAGAAGTGTGCCCTGTCTCTTCTTGGACTTGGATAGTCTGTTCCGCTCTGTCCAAGAACCGCTCAAGCTCCTTAATATGTTGCTGGTCCGATATGTGAGCCTCTAGCTGCTGGACCTTCTCTTCCAATAGCGCAACCAACTTGCACTTGCAGCAAATGTAGTTCTGCACACGCTCTGTCAAGATGACAAACATGGCACAAGTACTGCAGGTAACACATCATGGTTTATGTACCAGGCTGCAGAATCTGCCCTGCTTGGGACTAACAACGGGATTTTACTCTGTGTTTGTAATGTGACAACAATAAAATGCAATTTGTAGCCCTATACACATTTGACTGGCTGTCCCATGATTAGAATTTGTTTGAAAAAGAAAAGGTGTTGAAAAGAAATTAAAGAAAATATAAAGAAAAATAAAAACAAAGCCCTAACCTGCACTCCCCTTTGAAAACATTCCTGGCTGGTGCAAGGGAGACCTCCCTTCCTCTCTCCTCCCTCTACTTTGAAGGCTGACAGAAAGGGAACGTTCCAGACAATCACCCATAATGTGTGTGGGGGGGGGGAGCCACCATTTGCTCACTTGACAATGTGACCTGCTCCAGTTACCTGTATTACCAGACATTACATGTTGATCAAAGAAAAAAATAGAAAAATGTTTGCTTCTCTTGCAAAACATTCTCAAACCAAGTTACTCTTAAACCAAGGTATTACTGTACAGTATTTACCATATTTTTTGCTCTATGAGACAACTTTCCCCACCTTAAAAGTAAGGGGAAATGTGTATGTGTCTTATAGAGCGAATATAGTAGTCCCCGCTACATATATATTTCACACATTCATTTAGAGAGAAGTTACCTGCACAGAGCCTCTCCTGTCCCCTGGTTCAGCCTGGATTTCACTGTTCTAATCACCTGGTTTGCAGAGGCTTCCACAGAGCCTCTGCCCTCCCCTGCTGCAGCCTGGATTCTCCAGTCCCAATCACCTCATTTGCAAACAGGTCTACTCCACAGAGCCTTTGTCCTCCTCTTCTGCAGCCTGGATCCCCCAGTCCCAATCACCTTGTTTGCAACCCTCCCCTTTTGCAGCCTGGATCCCCCCAGTCCCAATCACCTCATTTGCAACCTTCCACTTTTTCAGCTTGGATTCCACAGTCCAAATCACCTCGTTTGCAAAGAGGCTTCCACGGAGCTACTGCCGTCCCCTGCTGCAGCCAGGATTCTAAAGTCCCAATCACCTCCTTTGTAAAGAGCCTCTCCCCACCCCTTCCCCACTGAAGCAAGTATCCCCCAGTCAAAAATCACCTTGTTTGCAAGGAGGTCTCCTCCACAGAGCCTCTGCCCACCCCTTTTGCAGCCAGGATTCTCCCGCCATGAAACCTTAGGCTAAACATTTTTCTTGTTTTCCTCCTCTAAGACTAGGTGCGTCTTATGGTCAGGTGCGTCTTATAGAGCGAAAAATGTGGTATATTCATAAAATCATGGAATAACTAAGTAGGGAGGGGCCTATAAGGCTATTGAATCCAACCCTCTGCTCGGAGGAGGAATCCAAATCAAAGCAGATGTGACACATAGTTGTCCAGTATTCTCTTGAATGGTTCCATTGACTTCTAATTACAAATGACATAATCCATGCTTCCTAGATCAATCTGTTGACTAGAAGGCAACTAGGCATTTAAATATATGTATGATTATTTTAAAATGCATACCTTGAGATGTATTTCCAAGAGAATGAAGTTTTTGCTGCTCATGAAAGCAGACGTATAGGAGGTGCCTAACTCTAGGTGTTAATCCTAAATGGATAAGACCCACTGTACCAATTAAACATGTTAAATCTTGAATTAAGTTGTGTTCTATTTCAATGTGTTTAGCTAGGTATGTACAATGTTCAGAAATCCATGTGAAAAGAGGACAGAGCAGATTCAGAATGAATAATGGTCCAATGTGCCAAAATGGACCTAACAGGAACTGAGACATTTTAGGTATCTATCTTTCTTTTTGAAAATGTGGACAGGGAAAAGAAAGCAAGAAAACACAGATGTTTGTGTACTACAGGCAAATTAAAAGTAGACGGAGCTGTTTATGTGAGGAGAGCAGACCCTAAAGCAATAAAGAAGAGAAATTGTTCCATTAATTTGAGCCAGAAAAAAAATCAATACCAGTGACACCAACGTCTTTTTCTCTAAAGATCTAATCCAGGACTGAACCAAAACACTGTTGTCTCAAAAACCCCCCACAAAAAACAACAACCCAAGAATGCAAACTTTTGTTTTCTATTTCTTTATCATTATGATAGAACAAACAGCTCTATTCAGTCATTACTCAACCCAGGAGTTATACCCAGATTTTCTAAGATTCTCGTTCACATGTAGAGCCTATGACTCTTCATCTTATAGTCCACTTTGCCTTCTTGTCCTCCTAGTCTGAAATAGAATCATAAGATGAACAATGGCATGAATAGGCTTGTTAGGTAGACAACAGTATCCATAGCCTTAAGGTAAACAATGACCAAGGTGCTGAAACCCATAAGTATAGGTCGTCAGCATTGAAAACCTCTCTGTCAACAGAGGTGGGGGGTTCAGGCACAGTCTATCTTCTACTATCTGCTACTTATCAGGCAATGCTTTCATCAATACCCAGACAAATCAAAAGCCACCACCAAGCCAGCACCTTAGGCCATTGTTCACCTTAAGGCTATGGATACTGTTGTCTACCTAAAAAGCCTATTGAGGCCATTGTTCATCTTATGAGCCTGTTTTAGACCAGGGGGACAAGGGGTCAAAGCGGACTATATAATAGAGCAGTGGTCCCCAACCCCCGGGCCGCGGACCAGTGCCGGTCCGTGGACCGGTCGGCACCGGGCTGCCTGGGGAGGCCAGGGAGGCTCCTCCCCTTTTCCTCCACCGCCCTCCTCCTCCTCCTCTTCTCTCCCGTGGGCGGCCGGTGGAGGAGGAAGGCTGGAGGAGCGCAGGAGGAGCTGCCACCGCCTTTGCCTTTGCCTTTGCCTTCCTCTTCTGCCCGCCACCGCCGGCGGTGGCGGCGCATCCTCCTCCTCCTCCTCCGCCCTCCTCCTCCTCACCCTGCACCAGCAGCAGCAGCAGCAGCAGGAAGCTGGGGGCCGGGCGCGCGGGGGCCGGCGGGGAGGAGGGGGCGCGCGCGGGAGGCGCTGGCGAGCCCCCCCACGCGCGCGCACCGCCGCCGCAGCGTGGGGGCCCCCTCGGTCGGAAGAGGAGGTGGGTGCCCCTCCTCCTCCCCCGGGGCGCGCGCCCTTTGGCCCCTCCCTGCGGCCGCGCTCCAGGGCGGAGCCCCCCCGCTGCCGCCGCCGCCGGACCGCGCCTGTGTTGGGGGCGGGCGGGGGGCGTCGCGGGCCGGCCCAGGTGTTTTTGCCGCCGCCGCAACCCCCCCGCGGTCGCTGCCGCCCCTGCGACCCCCCGCCGCAATCGCCCCAGCTGCTGCTGCTGCTGCTCCGGCGGTGGCGGCGGGAGGAGGAGGAGGAGGAGGCGCTACCGCCCTCGTTGCAGCCCCTTCGGGGCGGGGCGGGTTCCGCCAGTCCCCAGCGGCCGCCTCGCCGCCTCCCCGGGAGAGCGGACAAGTTCCTGAGTTTCGCACCTGGCCAGAGCTCGGGCTCCCTGCCCAGCAGCAGGTGAGAGAGGCGGCGGCGGCGGCGGGAGGTGCTCGGGCTCCCCCTTCTCGGCCCGGAGACCTGGCGGGAGGGGGGCAAGTCTTGGTGGCGGGGGAGGGCGCACGCGGCGCGGGGTGAGCTTTGCCCGCCTCCCTGAGAGGTGGCCAGGTGTGTCTGTGTGTGCGTGTGTGTGTGTGAGGGGAGGGCTGAGGAAAAGACACTGGCCTCTGTGTGTGTGTGGACGCCGTGTGCCTCCCTCCCCCTGTGCCGCCCCGTGTGTGTGTGAGGCGGGAGGGGCTGAGCGGCCCGAACCCAGGCGGCCGCCGTGGCCGCGACCGCCGACAGGAGGAGGGGCGGGGGCCCGCCTGCCCAGGAGCCCCAGGCTCCCCCGCCCTCTCCAGCGGCACGGATGTCCCCAGCCGGCGGCGCCGCCACCGCTGCCGCTCCCGTGCCCCCCCCAGACGCTCCAAGCCCCCCGCACCCCCGCCTCCCCTCCTCCCTCCCCCATCCCCCACCCCCCCACACACCCCTCCTTCCCCTCGCCCGACCCCCCGCATCCCCCCATCTCCCCACCCCCAGCCCCGGGCCACGGAAAATCATCAAACATTTACCGGTCCGTGGGGACAAAAAGGTTGGGGAGCACTGTGATAGAGGACTCACCACTAGCTTTATTCAGGCTGATGAAGCTGTTTGGATGAGCTATGAAACGTTTCTATCTTTCAAGAAAAAGAAGTCCAGATGCCATGACTCAACTTCCAGTTAAACCCAGAAGATCTGTTTCTCCTAAAAAAGTAAATGGACTGCATCCAATTGAATGGCCAGTTAATTACCTCAGGGAATAACATTGGATATTTTCTTTTGGGTCAGACTGAAAGGGTACTTAATCATAATCATAATCTTTGCCGTCATCATCTCATAGTCATTGAGGATTTTGGTACAATAGCAAGACATTTCATACAGTATTATAAGCAGTTGAAGATCTCAGAAATACCACCACCACAGTTACGAAAAACAACATTATTATGGACAGTTTACATACTGGGGTATTCCTAGACACTTAGGGTTTTGGTTTAATTTTTTATTTGTTATACAAAATCAATCAATGTTTTTATAATTTTATGAACTGTGCCTGGTATTTCATCGTCGTCGTCGTCATCATCATCATCATCATTGTCATCATCATCATCATCATCATCGTCATCATCATCATCATCATCGAACTGCAGAGCTTGAAGGGACCCTATACAGTGGAACCTTGACTTACATACTGCTTGACTTGCATCATATTTGACTTGCAGCAAGAAGGGGCCTGTTTGACTTGAGTCGCAGGCTTTGACTTACAGCTCGGAGCCCCGGCGCAAGGCACCGGAATTGGGCGGCAGCCACAACCCAGCATCGCGGCTGCCGCCTCCCAACTGCTCCTGCCTTCTTCCTCTCCTCTGGCAGCGGTGGCTTCGGCGAGGCCAGCTCCAAGCACCTGGAGCTGGTCCTCAGCCTCGCCGAAGCCGCCGCCGCTGCCGGAGGAGAAGAAGGACTGGGAGCTCGGGGCTGGCCACGCTGGTTAGACAGTCGGCTCAGTCTTGTAAAAAATCTGGCGGCAGAAGTCTGGTCCACAATAGAAGCATTTTAGTTGGGGAGCTGTACAGTTGTGGGACTCTAATGGTTAGCATAGAGTTGTTCAGAACTTGGAACGTCAGGTTAAAAATAAGTAAAACTTAAATGTTAGACATTGTTGCTATGAACATTAAAAAGTGGAGGTGTATAACTTGTGGACTATAATTCCACTGCCTCCTCCTCTCTTTGAAGAGACATTTCATTTACATCCCCAGAAGGAATCTCCTATCCCAGTCAAATTTGTGTTAAATTGCTGTTTTCGGGGGTCTTCTTCATCATCTGGAACAGATTAATCCACTTTCCCATTACTTTCTATGGCAAACGTTCGTTTGATTTAAGTCATGTTTGACTTAAGTCTAGACCACTGGAATGGATTAATGACGTAAGTCAAGGTTCCACTGTAGTTTGAATCAAGGATGTGTCATGGGGCACAGTTGGGAATAACCAGAGACCTAGACCACTCCTTTTTAGCAATTTGTCTGTCATCTCTGGTATAAAAATGAATCAAGAAACCTGTTTTTAATCTAGGCGTTCATATTTCATGGATCAAAATTATGTCTTCACAAAAATAATGTGCATTTCCAAAGAGAAAGGCAAAATAATACTACTCTAAAATAAATAAATAAATAAATAAAATTTCCCCCCTCTTAAAAAAAACCAAAGCACAAAGGAAAGGACAGCCTAACCGCACAGAAGAACAGGACAATTGATAAATGTAAGCAAAGCAAATTTTCCAAGGCTTCTGATTTTTTTAAAATAAATTAATGCAACAAAGTCCCATATATTATAGGCTTCTATAAACATGAGAGCTCTTGTTTGTACCGACAGAAAATATATGGCTGACTCATAGGGAATGACTAAGACTAATCTTTTTTCTTTAATTCTTGCACATAATGAGATCTACAAGGGTTTACAGCTCTAGATTTGGCCCATCAGAGGAGTTTCTACTACAGTGGTCCCCTTTCCTTTTGCAGTTCATATACTGTGGTCCCGCTATATTGCAGGACTGCAGTATATTAAAAAAGGCATCCTGGGGTAAGGGGCAAAGGCCTGTTTCAGGCCTCCCATACTTACTCCAGGACTGGTGCTGCCCCAAACGGGCCTGCAATGGCCTTCCTGGGCCTTCTGGAGGCCTCAAAAGGGCTTCCCTGCTAGCTGGAATTCACTTCAGCTCTGCACTTCTGGATTGCCAAAATAATTTCTGAGGCCTCCAGAAGGCCCGGAAGGTCCCTCACAGGCCAATTCAGGGCAGCACCCCCTGATCCAACCTGCATGCGCATATTGTGGATTTTCAATTATCATGGGTCAAAGGCGGGTTCCTAACCCCTACAATAGGCGGGGGTCACTGTAACCTGATATCTAGCTCCTTAACTAATGTGTGGTTTTGAACATAGGTTATTCTTCTGACTTCATATTTCTCTACATAGGTGAAAGAATTCACAACATCTGGAAGACCTGAGGACATGCAAACAAACTGGAGGGCAACAAGGATGGTTAGGGGCCTAGAAACCAAGGCCTAGGAAGAAAGACAGAAAGAACTGGGCATGTTTAGCCTTGAGAAAAAGCAAAGGGGTGTGTGGGATATGATACTACTCTTTGAAGACTTGAAAGGCGGTCATGCACAGGATGGACAGGATCTATTAACTTGAGTTAACTGAGTGAAGGGCATGTAATAATGAGCTCCAGCTACAGGAAGTTAGATCTGGCTGAATATCCGGAAAGCTTCCTATCAGAGTTGTACAACAATGGACCCAATTATCTTGGGAGGGGGTTGAGTACTCCAATGCTGGAGGAATTCATGAGAAAACTGTCAGATCTGCTTTGATCTGGATTCCTTCATTGAGTAGTGGGTTGGACTTGATTGCCTTTTGCTTCAAGGAATAAAAAAATCAGAAACTGCTATTTATACTTCAAAAAGGCCTATTTAGCTGAAGCAAAATAGAACAGTACTTAAAATTATAATATACAGGACTAATGAACTACAAATCAACTACCGTATTCATTGCTGGTTTATATGTATGTGATCAAAGTTACATTTCCTAGCCAGAAAATATGGTTTAAGAGAAGACTTTAGGCATGCTTTTTAATAAATTAAACACTGTGGTAGGTTAATGATGAGCTTGAAGCAGTAGGGTCAGCTCTCTAATGTCAACATTAGAAAAGAGGATGGAGCAGAAGAATAAAACGAACTCCCCATTAAATTTGACAGTTTAACTGAGATGTAGGGGAAGGTACACGGCTCTTAGCTGATACTGATATTATGTGTTGGCTTCTTCTAACTTGAGCTTTAATTCCTGAAAGAAGAAAACTCTTTATCTAATAGTCTCTCACAATGAGTAATTGCTACCTTCTGCCAATCTCAAAAGGGACCCAGCAGTTCGATTATCATTTCTTTATATTTTGCTAATAGCTCAGCTCTCTAATGAAAGCCCTCCAATCATATGGGAAGCTCATGAAGGAGATTAACAAGGTTTTAAATGGGTGCTGCAGAATACAGGATATTTGCATGGATTTACATTTAATGCTCGTATTAATGTCAGACAAGTCCACCATGGTTCATATAACAGTGATGAACACTTGTGGAATAAGTAATAGCTATTTAGTTTCTGATGAATCACTTGGTTTCATTCTCCACCTGTGCTGGTGCCTTTCCCCACCATCTCTTGGACTCAAAATCTGAATACAGTAGTTTCTTGGCTTTTAAATATTGTATTTTTGGTAAATTGATTTCATAAATTGGAAAAAAATGTTTAAGAATTTCAGGCTAGGACTCTTCGTTTCCAAAATACTGTACATAGTTTAAAACTGTCTACCTGCACTTAATTTTTTATTTTCTTGATGACTACCCGAACAACTGCCTTATGCAATTTTCGGATGCATTAACAGAAGTACGCAGGAAACAGACAAAGCTCCAATGACTGAGCAGATTGTAATGTACACAAGAATGTTTGTTTGCCCGTGCCGGGGTCCCACCACAAATATCATGATTAAGGACACAATGACAATGAATGCCGCAAAGACGTTTACTCGACTAACCTTCTAACATATTAGGGTTGGGGATGCATTAACAGAAGAACGACTGAACAACAACAACAACAGAAGCACAGAGTCCAAATCATTTTAGGTACTAGTCTCCCTCTATTTGGCACTAGTTAGGCCTCATGTAGAATACTGTGTACACCCCATTTTAAGGAGGATGCTAAGAAATTGGAGCAAGTCCAGAGGAGGGCAACAAGGATGATTAGGAGGCTGGATATCAAGTCCTATAAGGAAAGACTGAAAGAACTGGGCATGTTTAGCCTTAAAGAAAATAAGACTGAATGATGACGTGAAAGCACTTTCCAAATACTGAAAGGCTGTCATACAGGAGGGGCATGATCTGTTCTCAATGAAACCAAAATACAGGGCACACAACAATGGACTCAAGTTAGAGTAAGCTAGATTTCAGTTGACCATCAGGAAAAACATCTTAACTGTTAGAGCTGTACAGCAATGGAACCAATTGCCTTAAGAGGTGGTGAGTGCTCCAACACTGGAGGCATCAAAGGGAAATTTAGACAACCACCCGACAGATATTCTTTGATCTGAATCCCTGCACTCAGCAGAGGGTTGGACTCAATGGCCTTGTTGGCCCCTTCCAACTTCATGAATCTATGACTGATTCTATTTGAGACTCAGACACATGCACTTCAGCATGAACAGCATGAGTAATTGTGTAAATTGGCAAATCAACCGATTACTTTATTAAATTCATCTATTAAGTCTCCATGTTTATTGTTTGGAAACATATTGATGCATTATGCAATTTTTAGATCCATAAACTAGAATCCAAATTAAACCAGACAGTAAGTTCATAACTAGTAAAAGTATGCTTCTAGCAATGTCAAACCCAATCTCAGAAAACATTTACTCGACTAACCTTCTAACATATTAGGGTTGGGGAAAATAGTATTGCATTTACATCTCCCTGCAGAAATGATTTTGTTCCTGCCATGTCTGGCCATGAGGCCCAATGTACAATATCAGTTAATGTCAGACAGGGAGGACGCAGTTACAGTTCCCTTGGCAAAAGAAATTCACTGGTGATGGAAACAGAAAATCAGTCCTTGAACATCTAACTTTCTATAGTTGTATGTGCATCAAGTTGCTTCCGACCTATGGTGAGCCTATGAATGAGCAATTTCCAACTGCCCTGCTCAGCTCTTGTAAACTCACGCTGGTGGCTTCCGTCCAAGAATCAATTCATCTCATAGATGCACTTCCTCTTTTCCTTGCCTTCCACCTACCCCAGTATTATTGTATTATTTTTGTAAGAGAATATTATTGTAAGAGAATTTTGCCTTCTCAATGTATGCCTGGAGTAAGATAGCTTCAGCACCAGCAGCATTTTTGCCACCAGTGATAATTGAAGCTTGATTTGCTGAAGGATCCACGATTGCCTTTCTGGCAGTCCAGGGTCTCCTCTAAGCTCTCCTCCAGCACCATATTTCAAACAAATCAATTTTCTTCCTATCAGCTTTCCCACCCATACATGGTCTTCAGAAATACAAGAGTGTGGATGATCTGGGTGTTGTTTCTTGTGACTTGACAAAGATTGCTATACATAGTAACAATTTGACAGTGCTTAACAAGAACCAACAGAATGCTCATTTTATATTGGAAAAAATACCCATGAAAGTATAGCTGTATTAGAAACATTTGCTTATAAATGCTTTCATCAGTAAGAAAAATGGGTAACATGTTTACAATATGAAACATAAATGCACCCACATTTTAATATATGCAATCATTTCCATGGAGAAAGAAAACCAAAATGTCTCATCATCTGATATGAGCCAGGCTGGTACTGCTAAGATACGATGGAATCTAACAACAGAAACACTGTTCTATCCACACTACAGATGAAAGCAAAATTACAACTCTTTGATGTATCTGCCTGATATTCAGCACCAAGGGCACACATACAGTACCTCTTGTATGTGTTTTGTACTGAAAAGCTCAAGAGAGAGCAAATTTTGGGTTTTAATAATGTAGGTATCCACTGCATGCTGTTCACTTTGTTTTCCTAATGCATTCCTGTCAAATATGGTTTGCTGTGTGTATCAGAACAAATATTTGGTAGATGAGACTATTTTGTTCTATGCATTCCTTTAATCTTAGTCATGGGCAAATGAGTGCACAGGTTGGACAGTGCCCTGCATTTCCATCAAGCTGCACATGTCTGTACAGTATGTCACATGACTGGTGGAAGCTGGGCATCAAAAGCTGTTTCCTTTGGGAGAGTAGCCAAAGGGGGGGGTTGCCAATATAAATTCTGTCTCAGTTGTATTTTTCAAAAGTAAAATCATGGCAGGCTTTTATAAAACAGTTATACCAAAGAGGTCCTGAAGGCAGGGAATCTAAACCAGGTTCTCTCAGTGTATGTCCATCATTTCTAACTGCATCCCACAAAATGATGCTCTCTCCCACAATCTAGTACATTGATGGTGAACCTTTTAGAGACTGAGTGCCCACACTGCGATTCAAAACCCATTAATTTGTCGCAAAATGCCAATACAGCAATTTAACCTGAATGCAGGTGGCTGTGAAGAGGCAATGTCAGGTGCGCACAGAAAGTGCTCCGAGTGCCACCTTTGACACTCGTGCCATAGGTTCACCAACACTGACCTAGTATCCCACAAAAGACTGTTGGGCAGCCAACAGGAGCAGGCTTTTGATGCCATGAAGGGTTAAAATGGGAAGTAGAGGAGAGTAGTAGATGTACCTAGCTTATGTCAGTTACCCATCAAACTTAAGCCCCACCCCCTTTAGCAGATGTCCCGCCTCCTTAGCGGAAGTCCCACCACATAAGACCTTTGACCCTGGAAGTTCTACCATCTTGTGGGCCTGTAACCGGAAGTTAGTCCATTTTGTGGTCCTCTGGTCGGAATTTCCTCCCCCTTGGGGGTTCCTGTGACCCTGTAGGGGGCGCCCCATCACCCCCACCCCCTATCGGTGGCTTGCCTGGGCATGCCCTGTCTGTGGCTTGTGTGAACTTGCGTGTAGAGGTGTGGTAGGCAATTACATCACTGTTTTGTAATTGGTGGGGGTATTTCTCCCCTAGGCTGTCTGTCCAATAGGAAAGGGGTTCACCTAACTGGTGAGTGTGTTGCCCGGGCATGTCTTGTGTGTGCGCATGCCTGAACCACTTTATAAGGGGGTCGGGTTGTCCTGGGGCTTCTGCAACATTTTCTGGTTTGTCTGAGGAGAAATCTTCTCTGAGAGGGAGATGGTGAATTCCAGCGACGTGCAAGTGGAATCCCCAGAGTCTCCCCAGAGAGGAGAAACCCCAAAGACGGAGAAGCAGAGGGCGAGGCCAAAAAGGCATTTGTACCCTGTAGGCTTTTCAAAACCTGTCTACCCTTTAAACACCCCCTCACGATTTGGGAGAGCCTTTGAAGATCTTGAATCTTCAGACCCTGAACCTTCAACAGAAAAGAACTTATCTTCAAATGATATATTTGTATTTACCGGAAAGCCGAAGTCCTACGCCCCCCAAAAGGTGACCAGATCCGGTCACCATGCTGAGGATACTATGACTTCTGAGCTGGAAATGGTTTCTGAAGATGAGGGGTATGAAAGTGTGAATTGGGGTTATCAGGTAAGATAATTTTTGAAAAAATTATTCATGACTCTTTTCTCTGGGGTCATGGGGACTGTTCTCTGGGCATGGGATGGGGTGATGTAATTTTCTTAGTAAGATCTTGTTTCATGCTCTCTTAACAGGAAGGTCTGCTGAATGAAGAGAAGGATCACCAGCAAACTAGCCTATAAAACCTTGCTGGCATTTCAAGTGTTTTACAAAATAACCTGAAAATACACCTGGTGTCTCATTTAGCCTGTAAATATTGCATACTTTTATGTTTAATAGCCTTTGACTTCATATTGTCTATAAAAGCTTACATGTTTATAAGACTTACAAAACACACACACACACACACACACCACAACAACTACACCTGAAGGTATTTTCATGTCAATAAAAAAGACTATTTACCTGTTAGGCTGTGTTCATTTATGTATTAGCTCTGTTAGCAGAGATCTAAATCACCAACAAAAAGCAGGGGCACATGTTTAAATACAGAAAAAAGCCATTAAATGCCCCTATTTTTAAAGTTAAAGAAACACTGTTCTGTCTTATATTCAACTGTAATAAAATTTTAAAAAACATTTTCTTAGGCTATTTCTCCCCCCCCCCCCCGCAAAGGTCCACAGCCACCCAAAGGGACAGGAGTCCAATTCCAGTCCAACACCAGCGGCAGCAACTATTCAACTAGCTCTGTTCAACTATTTATTTATTTATTATTGCATTTATATCCCGCCCATCTTCCCGGAGGAACTCTAGGCGACTAGCTCTGTTCAACCCAGTTCAACTAGGGCTGATACAAGAGAAGAGACTGCAGTCGTGCTCAGAGATCTCTCAATCCCATCCTACGCATCACAGGCTTTTCCGACAAGTGGTGCCCCTGTGTCGAGGCATAATCGAACTACACCAGAAGGAATTTCATCAAACTGCATTCCATCTCTCACCTCGCTCTGCAAGAGTTCCAGGCGCGCCCCAGCATCCTTTTTTAAAAGGGTCCCAGTGAGTTGACTGTCAAGTTAGACACCATAGACGATCGGTAGTTCACTGTCAGCCCAGCAACAGAAGTTTAGCAAGGCCCACCACTTTTTTATTGACCAGAAATGGCCATAAAACAACAGCTGCTGAACTGGATGATTCTATTAGAGCCCTGGACGACATATGTCCCTGGATTCCAGATGATGGGGCTCTAGATTTGAAAGACTGGGATAATATTGGGGCTTGTTTCCAAGGCCATCCGAGGGTTACAGCCCAGGTCCTTTATACCTGGGGTAAAATTCATTCCTGCTTACAAGGCCTTACATCTAATAACATTCTTTTCAATCAGAAGGCTGGTCAAACATTACCTTAGGTGTTACCACCAAGCCCATGCACCCACCAGCCATCAGCACACCAGGCTCCTGTGGCCCTACCTCCCGCTTATCAGTCAGATGATGTGAAGCCGCCTAATCGCCCACCAGACCCCCCCCTTCTTTATACCAGGATTTAAGTGAAGTGACTAAAAGCCCCAGCTTTGAGGCTCCATTAAGTGAAGTGGCTAAAAGCCCCAGCTTTTAGGCTCCATTAAGTGAAGTGGCTAAAGACCCCAGTTTTGAGGCTCAATTGACTGTTGCTACCTTGGAAATACCAACGGGGGGAGCAGAAGTCCCAGGTCTCATAGCTTACCCGGTGATACGTGGAGCTGCAGGGCAGCCAGACCGCTATGAAGCCCTCAGTTTCTCTATTATAAAAGAACTGCAACGCAGTGTTCGAGAAAATGGGGTGCAGGCCCCTTATACACGTGCCATTCTGGATAACCTGGCCCAGCAGAAATTGATCCCTGGTGATTGGAAGTCACTCATAAAGGCCATGATGCCCCTGGCTCAAGCCTTGGTCTGCTGCCAGGAATGGGCTGATTTAGCTGAGGAACAGGCTCGCAATAATGCTGCCAATAACGTTAACATCGCGGCGGAAATGCTGACAGGTACTGGCCTGTACCGAAACCAGGCACGGCAGATTCGTATCACGGATCAGGGATTAGCCCAAATTGGCCAGTTGGTGATTAAGGCTTGGCGCCGAATTCCCAGCGGGGACCCAACCTCATTGGCCTCCAATTTTGCCGCTATCCACCAGGGTCCAAAATAACCTTATACTGACTTTGTCAATAGACTCATGACTGCCTTGGACAGACAAGTAGACAATGCCAATGCTCAATAGCTCATGATAAAGCAATTGGCCTTTGAAAATGCTAATTCTGATTGCCGTGCAGCCCTTGCCTCTGTATATGCCCACCCAGCCACCACTATTACTGACATGATTAGAGTTTGCCAAAATGTGGGCACACATGGTCATAAGGCACAACTTTTAGCAGCTGCTGTGCAAAGTTCCGCTAATCCTGCAAGCGGCAAAAAATGTTTTGGCTGTGCCTGAGAGGGACATTTTCATGCCCAGTGCAGGTCAACGCCAAAAAGTGCCATCCACCCATCAAAAAAGTGCCCTATTTGCCAAAAGGGGTTTCACTGGGCCAACCAATGTCACTCCAACCCTCAAAATCAGCAAGGCAGGCCAGCACAAAATCAGGGAAACGAAATAGCAGGCCGACCCCCGGGCTCAGCCAAACAATAGGGGAATCTGCAAATTACAAGGCAGAAGGGGGGGGGAGGCTGCCTTTCTGTCCTGTGAAGCAGATCACTATGGCAGTGACTATGAGGTGGATGAATACGATACATTGTATGAAGCTGAACAAGTTGTTGGTGGACACCCACCTCCTGGCCTTGAAGTGTCCTTCCTCAGAGTGGTAGTCATTGACACTCCCCTGCTGTCTCAGCTTCTTCCCACCTCCCTAGAGGGACCTATGCCCAATGGCTCCATTGGTATGGTACTCCCCCGTCTTGACAACCTACCCCAAGGCATATTTGTATCTGCTGGCCTTGTCTCCCCTGATGCAATAGGCCCCATTTCCATACCTGTCTGGACAACAAAACCTGTCACTCTCCCAAAGGGGCTGGCAATAGCACGTCTCTATCTGCTACCTTATGAAGACAAACGCCCCGGTGAGCCAGCCACGCCCTCACCATTACCCCCACTTGCTACCACAGACACTCGGTCTCTACTAGCTGCCATGGCAGTTATGAAAATCACTGAGGACCGCCCACGGCTTACATTACCGATGGGCAGGGGGGCCCTTTCGGGCCTAATTGACACAGGAGCTGATGTCACTGTCATAGCTAAACAGGTTTGACTGCCAGCTTGGCCAACAAGGAAAACTCAAGAGGTGTTTGGTGTTGGGGGTATGAAACAGCTCATCAAAGCATTCACCCAATCATCTTTGAGTCTGATTCTGGCACTACTGTGTCCCTGAAGCCCCTAGTCCTGGACATTCCTATCAGTTTGTGGGGGCGGAACCTTTTGTCCCAAGTCAACACCACGCTCCAGACAAATTTATAATAAGGGCATCCCCTGCAGCACCACTCCATGCCCTACCACTTACCTGGTTGGAGGGCCCCCCGTGTGGGTGGATCAGTGGTCGCTTCCAGATGAAAAGCTACGTGCAGCGGAGGCCCTGGTTCGGGAGCAGCTCGACCTAGGACATATTCAACCCACTACAAGTCAATGGAATTCTCTTATATTCGTCATTAGAAAGAAATCTGCCTCTAGGTGGCGCCTTTTACAGGATCTTCAAAGGGTGAATGAACGGATTCACCCTGTGGGGCCTCTTCAGTGTTGAATTCCTAACCCCAATTTATTACCTAGAGACCACCAGGTGGCAGTAATAGATCTTAAGGACTGTTTCTTTACCATCCCACTTGATCCCAAAGATAGAGACATGTTTGCATTCACACTCCCTGTACGGAATAATGCACATCCCACCCAACGTTTCACCTGGCGGGTATTGCCACAGGGAATGAAAAACTCTGCAATGTTGTGCCAGCTATTTGTGGACAGAGCGTTGCAACCATTTCATGACCTATTTCCACAAATCACCATCTTCCATTACATGGATGACGTGCTTCTGTCAGCACCCGTTATTAATGATGAACATTTGCAAAACCTCACTGCCATGCTTTCTTCCTATGGCCTATGTGTTGCCCCCGAGAAGGTACAACGTATGCCTCCCTACAAATATTTGGGTCATTGCCTGCTTGAAACTTCCTCTGCACCAGTTTTGCCAACTTTGCAACTTCCTTCCACCTTCACCTTGGTTCAGCTACAGCAACTCCTGAGAAATCTCAACTGGGCCCGTCCCTTTTTAGCCCTCACCACAGCGGATTTGTCTCCCTTATTTTCGGTGGTCTCAGGCCACACCTCCCCTGCGGATGTCATCACAATGACGCCTGAGATGGACAACACACTCCAGCTCATCCACCAGCATCTCCGGGAATCTTCTGTGGATCGCATGCCAAGTGATGTCAAGTGTCTCGCCTGCGCAATTCTGCCAACTCAGCGCCAGCCTACAGCTATTCTTTATGCCCCACTCAATGCCTCCAGCATTGCCATTGTGGAATGGCTTCACCTTCCACACACGCCATCACAGAATATCTACTCCATGGTAGAGGCCTCTGCAGACCTTCTTCGAAAATCTCGAACTCGGGCGAAACAACTCACAGGCTTTGATATTGACTCTGTTTTTCTCCCCTTTTCTCAGGACCATGTTGACTTTCTTTTTCAATCCTCCATCCCCTTTCAGGTGGCGATTGCAGATTTTGTAGGGAAAATCATTTACAACCCTCCAAAGCACAAACGGCTGACTTTTCTTTCTTCAGTATCTTATGACCTAACCACTTGTTTCTCCCCCAGGCCACTGGATGATGCTGTTACCTTATTTACAGACGGTGCACCAACCAGGGGTGTCATCACCTGGCAAGACTCTTCAGGGGAATGTTGTTGTTGTTCAGTCGTTCAGTCGTGTCCGACTCTTCGTGACCCCATGGACCAGAGCTCGCCAGGCCTTCCTATCCTCCACTGCCTCCCGGAGTTTTGTCAAATTCATTTTGGTTGCATCGATGACACCGTCCAACCATCTCATTCTCTGTCATCCTCTTTTCCTTTTGCCTTCGATTTTTCCCAGCATCAGGGCCTTTTCCAGGGAGTCCTCTCTTCTCATGAGGTGGCCAAAGTACTGGAGCCTCAGCTTCAAAATCTGTCCTTCCAGTGAACATTCGGGGTTGATTTCTTTCAGAATGGATAGGTTTGATCTCCTTGCAGTCCAGGGGACTCTCAAGACTCTCCTCCAGCACCACAGCTCAAAAACATCAATTCTGCGGCGATCAGCCTTCTTTATAGTCCAGCTTTCACTTCCATACATCACTACTGGAAAAACCATAGCTTTAACCATCCTGACCTTAGTTGGCAAAGTGATGTCTCTGCTCTTTAGGATGCTATCTAGGTTTGCCATTGCTTTCCTCCCAAGAAGCAGGCGTCTTTTTATTTCGTTGCTGCAGTCGCCATCTGCAGTGATCAAGGAGCCCAAGAAAATAAACTCTGTCATTGCCTCCATTTCTTCCCCTTCTATTTGCCAGGAGGTGATGGGACTGGTGGCCATGGTCTTAGTTTTTTTGATGTTGAGCTTCAGCCCATTTTTTCACTCTCCTCTTTCACCCTCATTAAGAGGTTTTTTAATTCTTCCTCACTCTCTGCTATTAGAGTAGTATCATCTGCGTATCTGAGGTTGTTGATATTTCTTCCGGCAATCTTAATTCCGGCTTGTGATTCATCCAGACCGGCCTTTCTCATGATGTACTCTGCATATAAGTTAAATAGTGATAAGAATTAATAGAATTAATAAATATGAGAATAAAAGTGACAGTATACAGCCTTGTCATACTCCTTTCCCAATTCTAAACCAGTCAGTTGTTCCATATCCAGTTCTGACGGTTGCTGCTTGTCCCACATATAGATTTCTTAGGAGACAGATAAGGTGGTCAGGCACTCCCATTCCTTTAAGGACTTGCCATAGTTTGTTGTGGTCTACACAGTCAAAGGCTTTGGCATAGTCAATGAAGCAGAAGTAGATGTTTTTCTGGAACTCTCTGGCTTTCTCCATAATCCAGCGCATGTTGGCGATTTGATCTCTAGTTCCTCTGCCCCTATTTACTGACACTCCGTCTTCTGCTCAATGTTCAGAACTGGCAGCAGTCATTTTAGCTTTTTCTCATTTTCAGGCACAACCTTTCAATCTTATTGTTGACACTCAATATGTGTTTAAACTTTTGTATCATTTGCCTTGCTCTTACCTGACTCCTATTCAGGATGCTAACCTTTTGAGTCTTTTTCAGCAAGTGCAAGCTCTGATTCAAGCCCGTCTGCCCCCTGCTTTGTTGCCCATCTGAGATCTCATTCCAATCTGCCTGGACTCCTGGCTGAAGGCAATGCCAGGGCGGATGCCGCACTGCGCTCTAACCTGATACCGCTCTTTGACGACCCCATTGCCAGCCATGATATATTTCATCAATTTGCAAATATACTGCATAAACAATTTTCTATTCCCATGTCACAGGCTCGTGATATTGTATCCTGTTGTCCACCATGCACTAAGGCTCCCCTCAACTTACCTTTTGATGCAGTTAACCCTAGAGGTACCCAAGCCAACCAGCTTTGGCAGATGGATGTCACGAAAGTACCTGCTTTGTCACCTCTAAACAAGTTACATGTGACTGTTGATACCTTTTCAGGTTACATTTGGGCCACTCCTCTGAAGGGTGAAACCACTCGTCATGTCATTCAGCACTGCATCAGAACCTTCGCGGCCATAGGCAAGCCCAAAGCCGTAAAAATGGACAACGGCCCAGGCTATTCCTCAGTGGCCTTTTCTGACTTCTGCACCCAGTGGAATATCACCCTTTCCCATGGCATCCCCTTTAATTCTTCGGGTCAAGCCTTGATAGGGAGAGCTCATCACTCCTTTAAGACTCTCCTCCACAAGCAAACGGGGGGCTCTGGGGTTCCTACTGCCGATATTCATACTGTGGTTACCAAAGTATTGTTTACTCTTAATTTTCTGCTTGCCCTCCATAACAGGTCCCACTCTCCTGTTGAGTTACACTTTCGAACGGAGGAACAGCTCCCACGCCCTCTCGTATCTTACCGACAGCTGCCAGATCCCCAGTGGAAGGGACCGGCACCACTAATCATGTGGGGACGTGGTCACGTGGGGACGTAGCCCTCGACGACACTGCTGTTTGGCTCCCAGCTCGGTGTGTTTGTTCTCTTCTGCTGTGCCTTCACTAGCTATTGTGCCACCACCAGATGATATTGACTTGAGAGCCTTGGCCCCACCATGATTCCTATCGTTCCGGTCCTTCTCTTCAATTCCATGATGAACATTGGCATTTCTGGCCCTGTCGCCCTCCGAGGCAATGCATGGCTAAGACATACCCACTGCATGTTTCAACATCATGGAACTAATGTCACTCTCATTTATGAACACCTTTTGTCTGTAGGAAGTATGAGCTTGCTTCCTCATGCTATCAATAACTCTGACCTCATTGTAGGTGCCTTACATGCCCTTTCTGAGCCAAAATTGAGAGATCAACCAAATATTTTTGTAAAGGTCCCTGATAACTTAAACCGCACTTCTGTAAGATGGTTTTGTTATTATTATGAGACAAAAGCCACTGTTTTTGTTGCACCCATTCCGCTCAATGGAGCACCAGAATTTTGGAATTCAATGAGTCTCAATCACATTTTCAGTCTTTAACTAATTACTCAGGTTGTACTTCCTATACTTGGCTGTCTGGATCCGGCCCTCAGGGAAAAACAGGACCTTGTTATTACACAGACCTCAACCACACTGTGCCTGGGAATGCTTCTGATGTTTATAATTTCTCTGTTCAGGACACCATCCTCGCTGATGTGTTTCTCAACATTCCCTTATTTCAAGCTGATTATTCTGGTTCTGGCAGTCTCTGTGGCCATTGAGCTATTCAAGATCCTAATCTGTGGTTTTTCTTTGACAAATGGGCTACCAATTATCATCCAGGTCACACTACAGGTGCCTGTGTCGCCCTGGGTTTTCTCACCCTACCTGTTCAAGGTGTCCCACATCCCGGGTCATCTGACCACCACAAACGGTCACCTCCACTTGGCCCCGGTTGCTCTGATCAGGTGATTGTCAGTGAGCAATTTTCTAAGGACGCTGCTACCCAGGGTAGCGCAGGAGCTATATTTGGTGCCCTCACTCTCGGGTCATATCCTGGTATCATAGCACAGGAAAATCGCAAAAGTATCATTGGCCTAGCCTGTTGGTTAGAAAAAAGTATCAATGCAACAGGTTGCCTTGTGCGATCCCTTCAAAATGAAATTGAACAGCTCAATCAGATTCTGATCCAACACAGATTTGCTCTGGATTACATATTAGCAAAGAAAGGCGGTTATTGTTGCACAATTGGACCTCAATGCCACCTTGATTTTCATAGTCTTAATCACTCTATAGAGGACGAACTAACACAGATGCAATCCATGCTTTCTAACAACCTCCTTCAGTCCCCCAATCGTCTTAGCTGGTTGTGGGATTGGTTACAAAACTTGTCCTGGCTTCGCCAAATTATTATAGCTATTGTTATAATTATTGTTATTCTGACTTTGATCTGCTGCTGTATCCAATGTTTGCCTAATTTGTTGCATATTTTTCTGCTTGCTGTCATCACTCGAACACCATGCAACTCTATGCAGTCAGAAACACACACTCCCTGCTGATGACTCTGAATATCCAGATGTGTACAATTGGCAACACCTGCCTGAATAAATTCAATACCAAAAAACAAAAACAAAAAAGAGCAGATGTCGGTATCTTTCTGCATAGACAACGCTATAGTGCCACATTCAGCAAAGAGCTGCTCAGTACACAAGCCTGATGCCTAAGAACAATGAGACTGTTTGGATACTGGTAGCCAATGAAATCTGTGCTTACTACTGCTGTGAAACAAGATCATGACGTCTCATTGGCTGGAGACCATGCGTTCTATTTATTCTACTTCCTGTTCCTGTATGTTACTGAGCATGCTCAAAGCTGTTACTAGGCAGAAAATGTATGAAACCCTGTTGGCTACTAATGTACTTCCTGCAGCCACTTGTATTTTATTGGCCACTGACTAATACTTCCTGTTGTATACATAAACCTTTTGGTATGTTAATAAAAGATGCTGCAGCCTTGCAGCGAAGAGACATTTTTGAACAGCACGGGAGAAGAGACTGCATTCATGCTCAGAGAGCTCTCCCTCCCGTCCTACACATCACAAGTTGGAAAAACAGGCTTTTCCGACAGTCCATATGCTTCCTCAAATGGAGAAATTTTTCATTTTTTAAAAAGCACGCACACACTTTCATTGAGGGGTCATATCCAGTCCAGGAGTGTTAAAATTGGCCTCTGGACCCACCAATGTTGCTCAGTCCAGAAAGAGAGAAAGAGAGACAAAGGGAGAAAAAAATTGATTTAGATAGACGAATGGTCTGTCTCATTTCTATGTCCCTAACAAAGTTTTTGGTAAGAAGAACATGAGAATAATAAAATCACTGTAGGGTTGGAAGGGACCTTGGAGGTATTTAAGTCCAACCCCCTGACCAAGGCAGGAGATCTCATACCATCCCGCACAGATGGCTGTCTAAACTTTTCTTGAAAACCTCCAGTGATGGAGCACCTGTAACATCAGGAGGAAAGCTGTTCCAATGTTTAATGGCTCACACCATCAGGACATTTCTCCTGATTTCCAGGTTGGCTGTCCCTCTGAGGAGTTTCCACCCATTGATTCTTGTTATACCCTCAGGTGCAACTGAGAATAAATACGCACCATCTTCACTGTATGAATCACAAGCCGGAATTAAGATTGCTGGAAGAAATATCAACAACCTCAGATACACAGATGATACTACTCTGATAGCAGAAAGTGAGGAGGAATTAAAGAACCTCTTAATGAGGGTGAAAGAGGAGAGTGAAAAAATGGGCTGAAACTGAACATCAAAAAAACTAAGATCATGGCCACCGGTCCCATCACCTCCTGGCAAATAGAAGGGGAAGAAATGGAGGCAATGACAGAGTTTATTTTCTTGGGCTCCTTGATCACTGCAGATGGCGACTGCAGCAATGAAATAAAAAGACACCTGCTTCTTGGCAGGAAAGCAATGGCAAACCTAGGTAGCATCCTAAAGAGCAGAGACATCACTTTGCCAACTAAGCTCAGGATAGTCAACGCTATGGTTTTTCCAGTAGTGATGTATGGAAGTGAAAGCTGGACTATAAAGAAGGATGATTGCCGCAGAATTGATGTTTTTGAGCTGTGGTGCTGGAGAAGAGTCTTGAGAGTCCCTTGGACTGCAAGGAGATCAAACCTATCCATCCTGAAAGAAATCAACCCTGAATGTTCACTGGAAGGACAGATTTTGAAGCTGAGGCTCCAGTACTTTGGCCACCTCATGAGGTGAGATGAGTCCTTGGAAAAGTCCCTGATGTTGGGAAAGATTGAAGACAAAAGGAAAAGAGGACGGCAGAGAATGAGATGGTTGGACGGTGTCATCGATGAAACCAATATGGATTTGACAAAACTCCGGGAGGCTGTGGAAGATAGGAAGGTCTGGCGAGCTCTGGTTCATGGGGTCACAAAGAGTTGGACACGATTGAACGACTGAACAACAACAATCTTCACTGTGGCAACCCTTCAGGTATTGGAAGACTTCTATCATGTCTCCCCTCACTCTGAGGGAAGCACAAGCCCAAGCCAAGAAGATCAGAATATAATTGGACATGTTTGACCTTGAGAAGAAGACTGGGCTACGATAGCACTTTTCAAATCCTTGAAACGCAGACCTACAGAGGAGGGACAGGGTTTGTCCTCTGTCAACCCAAAATGCAGGGGTTATAAGAGTGAGCTCAATCCTACTGGATAGCCATCTGTCTGATCTCCTTGCCTTGAGCCCCTTCCAACTGAATTGGTCTATGATTTTATTTTAGTGGAGCATCTCATCATGTAACATTTTTTAAGATGTCTAGTGATTAGTGGAGCTAGAAATGTTTAAATGGTTTGTATCCATAGTACCCTTATAGGGGTTAAAGAAACTGTAGCACCCACCCAACCTCATCCAGCACAGCTCTGTAGCGGACAAAAAAGCTCTACAGAGAATAATTAAAAATTGCCCAGAATGTTACAGGGCTCCAGCTACCAACCCTGGATGACATCTTCACATCTCGCTGTTTGAGGAAGTCACACAACATTCTGAGGGACTCTACTCATCCTGCTCACAATTTCTTTGAACTGTTGCCTTCTGGCAGAAGATACAGAACAATTAAAACTCGGACCACACGTCTTCTGAACAGTTTTTATCCCAGAGCTATAATTGCACTTAATAATGAACTCAAGAACCACCAGCAGTGAGCACTTCGACAGGATTACCTAGCCTGTTGTGTAGATGCTTGTGTTTTTTTGGGGGGGGGTGGCTGGGGGAGTGTTTGGGGATTTTTATGTGTGTGTGTTGAAGGGTTTTTTTAATGTGTGTGAGAGTGTTTGGAGATCTGTGTGTGTGTGTGTGTGTGTGTGTGTGTGTGTGTGTGTGTGTGTGTGTGTGTGTGTGTGTGTGTGTGTGTGTGTTGAATCTGGTCTCTGTGTGTCTGAATTTCGTTGTATGTGTATACTGTGTGTATACACACAATGACAATAAATTATTATTATTATTCATGAAGAACTTCCTTAAGCTTCAGCTCTTAATGATTTAGGCTGCAATTCTATTCCCACTTACCTGGGAGTTAAGGCCCATTAAAACCCAATGGGATATTCTTCTTTATAAACAGGTATAGGGCTGCATTGTTAATGAGGAGACTTAATTATAAACATCTGTTGCTTCAATTATCAAAGGAGTTATATTTAGACAACCCAGAGAATCCCACTGCTAAACCAGAGGCTCAGAAAACTCTTGACACTAGTAGAACATACCAACCACTCAGCACGCCAGTTTTCACAGCAAGCTAGCTGTCATTTAAAATAGTCAATCTTCATTTTAATTAGTCAACCGGGAGGAGAAGTGTCCATGGAAGAGAAATTAGCATTGTAGCAGTTCTGAAGAATATTGTCATTCTGTGTTTTTGTTAGAGGACATTTCAGGAGTTAATAGCTGCTGTTATCTCCTTCTCATCTCAACTCTATTCTTCAGCCTCTGGTTTCCCTGGAAGCACTCAGCACAGTGTGAAGTAGAAACAAGGGGGCACCATGCCATGCCATGGGTTTGCATCAGTGCACCATGGTGGTTACAGCAACTGAGCGTCAACAGCTGCTGGATGGAATCTCCACCTGTAGAAAGGGTGCAATATATCTTCCTACATAAATGCTATTATATTTTTTTAAAAAGAAGGAACGTGGAGGCAGGTAGAGTATATTGGTTTGAGCTTAGTGGGAGAAAGGCAGGATATGGACGTAACTATCCAGTGGGCTGTAGTAGTATTGCATTGTTTTGAATTTTTAAATATTAAGAATCATGGAATGGTTGGTGGAGAGTAACTCCAAGGGTCATGTATACCTCCAGCTGAAGCAAATAATCCACAGCTAAACTGCCTCTGACAGAATCAGACAAGACTGGAAACCCCTCCCCAAACAATAACCCATCAACATGTTAAGAAAGAAGTCCAGGATATAAAAGCAAATGCACTGTGTGCTGCTTATATGCTACCCTATAGCACTTTAAGGACTCTCTGGGGTGGTTTGCTATTTATAATTACAGTGGTACCATGTATAAAGGAATTAATTCGTTCCAAATGAAATTATGTTAAGCAAATTTTCCTTTATACAAATTCCCATAGGAATGCATTGAAAACAGAGTGATCCCATGTACGGATTTTCCCCATAGGCGATTATGTTAAGCAAATTTCCCCTATCTCCGGAATTTTTTATGTTGTACAAATTTTATGTTATACAAGCTGTTTGTTATACAAGAGTCCACTGTATATAGCTACACTGCCTGCCTGCCCTTCCCCAGAAAGCTGGGAACTCAGTTAACTGACCTTGGAAGGACATGGAGTTAACTACTTTGAGCTGGTCCCTGTCACCACTTTTTGGTGCAGTTAGGATTGCTCCGTTTTGGTCCATTTCCAAGGTGTGTGACAGGTGGAAACATACCAAAAGCAAACTTTCTATTTACAGCCTAGATTGCCAGTGATAAAGGTCTGTGGGAGTTGTGGTCCAAAACATATGGAGGGCCAAAGTTTGGACACCATAGTGTACACCATTGGGATGCAACCTATTTAGCCCACTCCAGGCCAACCACCAGACAAACCCTGACTTATTTGAAGTTTAAAACTTGCAGTTTATTTTACAGTCTCTTACTCTAGTCATTCCTTTATTGTACTGCTACTGTATTTTGGATAATTTAATGAGGATATGGATTGTAAATATAATGGCTTGGGTCCAAGCTATCAAAAAGACCTCAATGAGCCTGCCCAGGCATTAAGATCATCAGGGAGGGCTTTGTCTCAGTCCCATCACCTTCACAGGTGGTTCCATGGAAGAGGGCCATCTCAGTCACTGCTCCCAGACTCTGGAACTCCCTCCCACAGGAGTCTAGGACAGTTCCATCTTTGCTGTCTTTCCCAGAAGGAAAGGGAAGCAAAGTCCTTCCTGTCCAGGCAGGATTTTCCTCAGTGACTGGCTACTTGCATGGTTTGTTGTTGTTGTTGTTGTTGAATGCATTGTTATGCCCTGTTGTTCTTAAATATGTTTTTAATATTGATTTTACTGACTATTTTCAATATAATTTTAATTTATTATTTAAAATATTTGTATATTCACTGCTTTGAGCTTTTAAATATTGACTTTTAAATGTAAACTGTTTGGGCCCTTTTAAGGAGAAAGGCATGGTAAAACAAAGTTAAATGAATAAATGAATTGATATCATCATTCTATGTTTTTGTTACAGAATATTTCAGGAGTTAAAAGAGAAGTGTTGCTTCTTTATCTCTTTCCCATCTCAACTCCATTCTTGGGCCTCTGGAAGCACTCAATACAATTAGAAATGGAAGCAAGGGGGCATCATTCATTAATTAGCATATGTGGAGAAGCTATGCAAAGAGACACCTCAATAAATTTATTGACAATTGAGTCTTTGTTAATACATTTCTATAATAATAATACAAAATATAAATAATGTTTTCCTGGCACACTGTTCCATGTTTCCATGTGCACCTATGCTACAGTTTGGAAAATGCTTGTGTAATATGGAAAATGGGAACAAACTGTGGTTTGCTGCTTAAGCATGGTTTTAGGGATTGGGTGCTCAGGAGTCATGTGGGTGCACTGGATTCCTCACCCTGCCTCCTTCTCCTGTGGATGCCCACTCATAGAATCATAGAATCATACGAGTTGGAAGACACCTCAAGGGCCATCCAGGCCAACCCCCTGCTGTGCAGGAACCCCCATCACAGGAACCCCAGACAGATGGCCGCCCAGCCTCTGCTTAAAAACCTCCAAAGAAGGAGACTCCACCACCCTCCTTTGTGGCAGCATATTCCACTGCCGAACAGCTCTAACTATCATGAAGTTCTTCCTAATGTTCAAATGGAATCTCTTTTCCTGTAGTCTGAAACCATTGCCCTGAGTCCTAGTCTCTGAAGCCATGGAAAACAAACCTGTTCCCTCTTCAATATGACATCCTTTCAAATATTTAAACATAGCTATCATATCCCCCCCCTTAGCCTTCTTTTTGAAAGGCTAAACATTCCCAGTTCCCTAAGCTGTTCCTCATAAGACATTTCTTCCAGACCTTCAACTATCCTGGTTGCCCTCCTCTGTACCCGCTCAAGATTGTCAACATCCTTTTTAAATTGAGGCTCACATAACTAGACACAAGACTCCAGGTGAGTTCTGACCAGAGTAGAATAGAGTGGTACTATCACTTCCCTTCATCTAGACACTATGCTCCTGTTGATGCAACAAAGAATCGTATTGGCTTTCCTGGCCGCCTCATCGCACTGCTGACTCATGTTCAATTTATAGACCACCAAGACTTCCAGATCCCTTTCACAGGTACTATTTTCCAGCCAGGTATCTCTAATCCTATATCTGTTCAATTCATTCTTTTTACTTAGATGCAGCACCCTACATTTCTCTCTGTTGAAACCCATTCCATTAGCTTTGGCCCAGCATTCTAATTTGTCAAGGTCCTTTTGGATATTCATCCTATCCTCTAGAGAATTAGCATCTCTTCCCAATCTTGTATCATTTACAATTTAATTAGCATACTCTCTATTCCTTCCTCCAAGTCATTAATAAAGATATTAAAGAGCACTGGACCTGGGGCACCCCACTGGTCACAGTTCTCCAAGCTGATGAGAGGCCATTTATTATCACACTTTGGGTGCGATCAGTCAACCAATTACAAATCCACCTAACAGTAGCACTATCTATCCCAATTTCTACTAACGTCTTAGCAATAGTGCCATGAGGAACCATATCAAAGGCATGACGGAAGTCCAGATAAGTAATGGCCACAGCATTCCCCTGAGCCACAAGGCCTGTAATTTTATCAAAGAAAGGGATCAAATTAGTCTGGCATGACTTGTTTTTAAGAAACCCATATTGACTTCTTGTAATGACAGCATTGTTTGTTAAATAATTACAGACTGCCTGCTTAATAATCTACTCTAGGATCTTTCCAGGGATTGAAGTCTGACTGGGCGGTAATTATTTGGGTCCTCTTTTTCCCCCTTTTTGAAGATGGGCACAACATTAGCCCTCCTCCAATCAATGGGGACTTCCCCTGTTCTCCAAGACTTCTCAAAGATTATTGCCAATGGTTCTGGAATTACTTCTGCCAGTTCTTTTAATATCCTTGGGTGTAATTCATCTGGCCCAGGAGACTTAAATTCATTTACTGTTTCCAGGTGTTCCTGTACTACCTCTCTACCTATTCTATGGCCGTTACTTCACGAACCGCTCGCTTCGCGGCAAGCCCTCATTTCTGTGCGAATCGATCGTTTCAGTCCGCACGCTCCTCCTTTTTGACTGCGATGCCACCCCGACCACGCCCCCTTTACCGTGCTCCAAGCGGGGTGAGTGGTTCCCCTGCCAGCGGCCGGGAATCTTTTCGCTTCGCATCTCGCTTCGCTCCCAACGTGACGTGTGGTCTCGGTTTTTGGCTTTTATTTCAAGTTTTTTTAAAAAATATTCAAACAGGGATATTGATGCATCGCTATATCGTTTCATCACTTTGCGCTGTTACTTCCTCGCTCGAGTAGCGGCGGCGGCGGCGGCGGGAGCAGGAGGAGCCACTGCCGCCTTGCCCGGCCAGAGCAGGGCACCCGGGGCAGGCAGCGTGCAAGCGGCGGAGGGCGGGCGGCTGTGCCATGCGGGGCTCCGAGTAGCGGCGGCGGCGGTGGGGGGGCTGCCAATGATGCCAGGAAACAGTTGAAATCAGTAGAGCCATTGCAACTGACAGTCCAGCATCAGTGCATCGATACGCCGTCGGTAGGAATCTAAAACTGCAGCTCGTGAGTACTGAGAAACAGGGGCGGGAGCGAAGCGAGAACACGTGACCGCCTCCAAATTCACAGCGAAGGCAAGGTCGGTTCGAAGCGAGGCACTTCATGAAGTAACGCCCTGTGTTGCAATTCCATTCCTACCTCATCTACTCTTTGTCCCACTCAGAGGAGGCAGAGAAATGAATGGTGTGGTATTTGAGTGGGTACCCATGAGCTGGACACAGTACTCCAGATGGGGTCTGACCAGAGCAGAATAGAGTGGTACTATCACTTCCCTTGATCTAGATACTATGGTTCTGTTGATGCAATCAAGAATCGCACTGGCTTTTCTGGCTGTCACATCACACTGCTGACTCATGTTCAATTTGTGGTCCACCAAGACTCCCAGATCCCTTTCACAGGTAGTATTTTCCAGCCAGGTATCTCCCATCCTATATCTGTGCAATTCATTCTTTTTACCTAGATGTAGTACCCTACATTTCCCTCTGTTGAAATCCATTCCGTTAGCTTTGGCTCAGCACTCTAATCTGTCAAGGTCTTTTTGAATTTTCATTCTATCCTCTAGGGAATTAGCAACCCTTCCCAATTAGCAACCCCTCCCAATTTTGCATTCCCAACAATCACATGGACCCAACAATCACATGGAGATGTGTCATCACCAGGTTTAAAACCAGGGTACTTCAAGGACCAGATGCAGGGGATTGGTATCAGGAGACAGAGATCTAGTCTTGTGCGCTCCCAGAGGCATCCGGTGGGGCCACTGTGAAATACAGGAAGCTGGACTAGATGGGCCTTTGGCCTGATCCAGCAGGGCTCTTCTTATGTTCTTATGTCCTTAACTTCCATTAAATCCTGCTGTTTCACTTGCAGACATCTGACACGGGACCTTTCCAGTGTGTTCTGGACATTCAAGGGTTACCAAAACCTGCACTTCTTGCCTCACATTGACTGCTGTCCCAAAAGGCAAAGGGGGTGGGGGTGGGAGAGTTCTTCTCCAATTATCATCGCTAATAACTTTTCAGGACATCTTTAAAGTGCATTTCAATGCATCTGACTTCAGAGGTTGCTGAGGAGGAGATTAAAAGAGCCGAGACTTAACCCAGTGAATAGCTGATGCTCCCAGCCTAGCACTGCTCTGCCTTCAAAGGCAGCAAACCAGCAATAGATGGCCTTGGAAGGCACGCGTCTCACATTCCCATGCCTGGCCTTCACTGGGGACACAGAGCTTTTAATGTGTTTTGTTTCTGAAAATCCTTGGGAAGAGTCCATTAGGAGTATGGAAATGAGGTTTCCAAAACAATGACAATCAGAAAAAGTTGAGAAAATGAAGATTGTTGTGATCTAAAAGTTTCAATAGCACTGATTTTGGTACAAACCCAGAAATGATTTGACAGCTCCTCCTCCTCCTCCTCCTCCTCCTCCTCCTCCTCCTCCTCCTCCTCCTCCTCCTAGATCAGTGTTGGCGAACCTATTGCATGGGTGCCAAAGGTGGCCCTCGGAGCCCTTTCTGTGGGTGCCCGACATCGCCCCCTTCACAGCCACCTGTATTCAGATTGACTTGCTGTATTGGCACTTTGTGGAAAAATTAGTGGGTTTTGAATCGCAGTTTGGGCACTCGGTCTCTAAAAGGTTCACCATCACTGTTCTAGGTAGAACTCCCCAAATGGAAAATAATGCAATTTGAAGTCCAGAAAAAAAGCCCAAATCTAATCCCTAACTTGTCTTGAAACCCCCACCACTGCCATCAACCTGGGAGAGGCATCAGGCCCAGCTCCTTGCACAGAAGCAGGGCTTGCTGCCTGTGCACACCTTCATACTGCTCAGCAGGGACCACAGCACGACCCCCCCCCACACACCAAAATGAATTGTGAACTGGTTCAGTTTGTGTGTTTGTGTGTGGGGGAGGGAGTTGTGATAGTTCATGATTTTTGGGCAGCCAGAAACCATCATGAACAACCAGAGGTCTCTTCCAATTCTATGATTCTATGATTCTATCTGAAAAAACATCCTAGTGCAATATGACCATAAAACTAATTACCTCATGAGGTGGTGAAGTGTTCCGTCACTCAAGACATTCAAAGGAAGTGAGATGGCCATCTATCAGAATCACAGAAGAATAGAATCATAGAATCATAGAGTTGGAAGAGACCTCAAGGGCCATCCAATCCAACCCCCTGCCATGCAGGAACCCCCAGCACAGTAACCCCGATAGATGGCCATCCAGCCTCTGCTTACAAACCTCCACAGAAGGAGACTCCACCAACCCTCTGTATTGATAGCATATTCCACTGCCGGACAGCCCTAAATGTCATGAAGATTTTCCTCAGAAATTGATTGATTGATCAGTCGATCAATGATAGATTGATTTGATTTATATACTGCCCCTTTGGCACCAAGGCCATTCTTGGACTTGGATTCCTGCACTGAGGAGGGTGTGTGTGTGGACTCCATGGCCTTAAAGGCTTTTTCCAACTCCAGGATTCTGTGATTATCAATACTTTTTGACTCTGTGATCTAGTAAGAAGCGAAGAACTTTGTGGAATTGCCCTTAGGTTTCATAATATTATAGCAAGGGCAGCTTGAAATGGTTATATACACCAAGGAATCACACTGAAGGGGGAAAATGGCCTTTTACTCAAGTATTTATTTCTCTTGTCTGTATTTATGGAGTCACAAGATTACATATCTGTCCCTGGCTCTTTTTCAGTGTCAATCTTCTTTGCATCTGACCCGGACAGTTCTTCCAAGACTCTTGAACCATCTGGCAAAAGCACCCCGACAGACGCTAACATAATTACACATCCAAGCTCTGCATTTCTGTGGCACCAAACTTGGGGTCAAAAATTCTAATGCCATATCATATATGTTTTCCTCATGGAGGTTGGCAAGATGGGAACCCTGAAGCTTGGAATCCCTGTGGGCAAACAGCCAAGTGTTCAGGATGGTCCTGTGTTTGCGCATATACTAGTGGACATTTCCCTGGTTGCCCTCATATTCTACACTTCAACTGGGTAAGAGACAATTATGTGCATATTGACGTAGCTAGATCTCACCCAGCAATTCAGGTTTATAGATTTGGCATCACTGGTCTTAGCAAAGACCCCAATATTTATTCCACCATCACACTCACTAAAATACACGATGGACAGCAGGAAACCATTCGTAGTCAGTTGACACAGCTTTGAACAAGCTGCAAAGAGACCCCCTTCAGCAAACTCCAGACACTACCTAGAATTTGTTTATAGACATGGCTCAGAGCATAGCCACAACACTTTAGGTGAACAGTTGTTATAAATATGGGGTTACCAACATGACTACTCAATGGCCATGAGCGGTCATGAAGGTGCCCCCAGACTTTTATAACACACTCTCTCAGCAAGGTAACATCACCAAGAGAGCTTTGTCACATCATTTAACCTGGACAGCCACGTCCAAGCTTGTTACCCTAACACAGGCACAATCCCAGTGGGCTACCTTACATATTTAAGCTCATGGGACGATGACATTTGGTTTTCACCTTCCAATGCCACACAGCCAGAAAGCTTGCATGCCAATCTTTTGCCTTACATTTTCTTCAACACCACTCAGCCATGGATAGCCCCAGACATTATGTACTGGATTTGTATTTACATGGTGTATATATATGTATCAAGCCATCATTTTTCCTCATTCCATTTCAAACACAGCAATTCTTAGTCTATGCCCCTTTGTCCCACAAGAAGAGGGCAGACACCCCTTTTGCAGGGTTCATGTGTACAAGCTCAGGGGACAAAGAGGAACAAATGGGACTCTCAGAGAATTGTGTGTGTGTGTAAATGGATCTACAACATTAGCTCCAGATGGCGTCTGTAGCAAGTTCAATTTCACGAACTGCTGCCTAAAATTGACCCTGTAGGTAAGGTTGTCACAAACTCAAACAGCTTACCTTTTATCCCACCCAGGGTGAATGAAGTCTCCTCTCTATGCTAGTAAGGTCCAGCCTGCCTGCTTTTGTTACTCTGCATTTTCATGCCTTGTTTGCTACAGTTCTTTAAATCCTCTGTGCAGAAAATTGCCAACCAGGTCTGAACTCCCAAAATCATTGCACTCATGCACGCATATGCAAGGGTCCCAGAATCGGACGACTCGGTTCCCGAGTGTCCGTAAAATCAAAGGGGGGAGTGAAGGGTGGTAAACAAAATGGCGTCGCTTATGCTAACTTAGTATGCTTTTACAAAATGTCTGTGTCAGTAGAATTCAAACTGCAGCCTAAGCAAGTTAGCTCCCATGAGAACAATGTGGCCTAGAAAGCTTCAAATGTATCTAGCAATGTTCTGTGATGCCCCGCTCTAGGTTTCTATTTCCCCGCAAGCTAGCATAGAATACCATTGTCTAGTTGGCTTCAGCATGTTGCAAAGTATGTCAGATAAGGGTACAATAGCCTGCCTATGCTCAGGAGCTATTACTGCGCATGTCTTTCCCACTCCTGAATGGCTAAGTTTAGACTCGTGATCAATTATGATGTATTGGGGGTGGAGGAACCAATGCTACTTAACATGTATGATTTCAATGTATTCTTGATTCAGCCTTTGTGAAATGATTCCGCTGAACGCCAGTGGGATTGCTATTTAGCAAATAAAAGCCTTTCTCTTTTTCATCAAAAATCTGGTTTCATTTGAATCCCTGTCTCACCCCAAGTGGCCCGAACCCCAAAGTAATTTTGCTAGGAATGTAAGCCCCAAAAAGGCTACAATACCATTGCTTTGCTTTTTTAATTCTAATTCCTCTACTTTCTCTAAAACCACCAGGCTATCATCTCTTTTCATCTCTTCTTCCTCGCGTTGCTTTATTCCAGACGGCTCACTTTTCTCATCTCCTTCACACCAGCACCTCCCTGACTCACCCTGGGCCTTTGCGGCCACTGGCCTGCTGAGGAGGACAGGAGGCAGCATGGGGTCCACTTCCTGCCCCAATGCTTCCTGGGACAGGGAGGGTTCTGTAGGATGTGTAGTTTTGCTGCCCATTGGGTTTTATCACTAGGGAACCTTCAAAGAACGAATGTATTCTCAAGGGCTTTCACAGCCAGGATCTGATAGTTGTGAGCTTTTAGGGCTATTTGGCCATGTTCTGGAAGTTTTTCTTCCTGACTCTGTGGCTGGCAGTGGCATCATAACTGTCAAGTTTTCTCTGGCCCCAGCCAGGACAGAATGGGGGGGGGACTATAATAAGAACATAAGAACATAAGAAGAGCCATCCTTCATTGGGCCCATCTAGTACAGGTTCCTGTATCTCACAGTGGCTCCGCCAAATGCCTCTTGGGGCACACAAGACTACAATCTGTCTCCTGATACCATTCCCCTGCATCTGGCCCATGAAGAACCCTGGTTTTAAGCCTGAAGATTACACATCTCCATCATGGTTTGTAACCTATGATGGACTTGTCCTCCAGGAATCTGACCAATTCCCTTTTGAAGGCATCCAGGCCAGATGCCATCACCACATCCTGTGGCAGGGAGTTCCACAGACTAACAACACACTAGGTAAAATAATATGTTCTTTTGTCTGTTCTCACTCTCCCAACCCTCAGTTTGAGTGGATGTCCCCTAGTTCTGGTAATTTGTGAGAGGGAGAAGAGCTTCCGTCTTTCCACACATCCCTGCATTATTTTATACGTCTCAGTCATATCCCCCCTCAGGTGACTTTTTTCCAGACTAAAGAGCCCAAATGTTTTAGCCTTTCCTCATAATGGTGGTCCCCCAGCCCAGTAATCATTTCAGTTGCTCTCTTTTGCACCTTTTCCAGTTCCACTATGTCTTTCTTGAGATGCAGTGACCAGAAATGTACACAATACTCCAGGTGCGGCCTTACTATCATTTTGCACAATGACATTATAATGTTGGCTGTTTTATTTTCAATCCCCTTTTTGATAATCCCTAGCATGGAATTGACCTTCCTCACCACTGCCACACACTGGGTAGAAACCTTCATTGGGCTGTCCACCAGCGCACCAAGATCTCTTTCCTGATCCGTCACGGATAGCTCAGAGCCCATGAGTTGATAGATAACGGTTGGATTTTTTTCCCCAATATGCTTTACTTTACATTTTCCTACATTGAAACGCATTTGCCATTTTGCAGCCCATTCCCCAGTTTGGAGAGTTCCTTTTGGAGTTCTCTACAACCTTCTCTGGCTTTTACAAAAACAGAAAAGTTTTGTGTCATTCATAAACTTAGCCACCTCCCTGTCTCCAGGTCATTTATGAACAGATTGAAAAGCACTGGTCCCAGGACAGATCCCTGGGGCACACCACTTTTCACCTCTCTCCATTGAGAAAATTGCCCATTGACACATACTCTTTGTTTCCTGGATCTCAACCAGTTCCCAATCCATTAGAGCAGTGCTCCCCAACCTTTTTATCACCGTGGACCGGTAAATGCTTGATAATTTTTCCCTGGCCCGCTTGTTTTGATTTAATAAGATAAAAAATGTAAATCCCCCCCGGCCGCTGACGCACATGCGTGCTAGTCGTTTCCCACTCTAGGGGGCGGTGCTCATCTCCGTACTCAAGCCGAAGAGCCAGTGTTGTGCGATGAGTCCTTGGCATCGCTGCAAGGAAACACTGTTTTTACTTCCTCGCATTTTTCCCCCCGGGGGCTACCCAGCCGCCGTGAGGTCTTGGGACCCTTTGCCCTTCCTTGACATGAGGCCTCCCTCCCTCCCTCCTTACTTTCTTTCTTTCTTTCCCTTTTCTTTCTCCCTCCCTCCCTCCCTTCTTGTTTCTTTCTTTCTTTCCCTTTTCTTTCTCCCTCCCTCCCCCTCTCCCTTCTTTTCTTTCTTTCTCTCTCTCCCTTCCTCCCTCTTTCTTTCTTTCCTCCCACTCTCCTTCCTTCCTTCCTTCCTCCCACTCTCCTTCCTTCCTTCCTTCCTTCCTCTTTCTCTCCCTTCTTTCTTTCTTTCTTTCTCTCCCTTCCTCTCCCTTCTTTCTTTTTTCTTTATTTCTCCCCCTCTCCCTCCCTCTCTTTCCTTCCTTCCTTCCCTCCTACTCTACCTCCTTCCTTGCCTTCTTTCTTTCCTTCCTTCCTCATTTTCTTTCTTTCTTTCTTTCTTTCTTTCTTTCTTTCTTTCTTTCTTTCTTTCTTTCTTTCTTTCTTTCTTTCTTTCTTTCTCCCTCCCTCCTCCTCTCCTTCCTTCCCTCCCACTCTCCTTTCTTCTTCTTTTTCCCCCTTTTCTTTTTTCTTTCTTCCTCTCTCCTCTCCTCTCCCTTCTTTCTTTCTTTATTTCCTTCCTTCCTTCCCTCCCTCCCTTTCTTTTTCTTCCTTTCTTCCTCATTTTCTTTCTTTCTTCCTTCCTCCTCCTCCTTTCGTTCTTCTTCTCTCTCCCTCACTCCTTCTCTCCCTTTCTTTTTCTTTCCCTCCCTCCTTCCTTTACTTACTTACTTTCTTCCTCCCTTCTTCTCCCTCCTTCTTTCTTTCTTTCTTTGTTCCTTCCTCTTCCTCTCCTTCCTCCCTTCCTCCCTCCCTCCCTTCCTTTCTCCCTTCTTTCTTTTTCTTTCTCTCTCTCTCTCTCTCTCCTTCCTCCTTTCTTTCTTTCTTTCTTTCTTTCTTTCTTTCTTTCTTTCTTTCTTTCTTTCTTTCTTTCTTTCTTTCTCCCTCCCTCCCTCCTTTCTTTCTCTTTCCCTTTTCTTCCCCCCTCCCTCCCTCCCTCCCTTCTTTCTTTCTTTCTTTCTTTCTTTCTTTCTTTCTTTCTTTCTTTCTTTCTGGCGGGGCGGGGGCGATTGCGGGGTTGCAGCGGCGGCGGCAATGGTGGGACGGGGCAGGGGCGATAGTGGGGGGTCACGGTGGCGGCAGCAGGACGGGGCGATTGCGGGGGTTGCGGCGGTGGCGGCGGGACAGGGCGATTGCGGGAGTGTTGCGGCAGCAGGGGGGGTGGCGGCGCAGCGGGAGGGGCAATTGCGGGGGGTTGCAGCGGCGGCGGGGCGGGCGGTGGCGGCGGCAGGATTGTGGGGTTGCAGCGCGGGGGTCGCGGCGGTGGCGGCAGGATGGGGGCGATTGCAGCGGTGGCGGCGGCAGCGGCGGGTGCAGTGGGGGGGTCGCGGGCGGCGGGGGCGGGGGGCGGGCGGTGGCGGCGGGCGGGAACTCGGGGGTTGCAGCGGCGGGGCGGGGCGGAACAATTGCGGGGGATTGCAGCGGCGAGGGGGTATTGCAGCGGCAGCAGGGCGATTGCAGGATCGGGGCGGCAGGGTGAGGGCGCGGGGGTCACGGCCGGCGGCGGCGGGCGGGGGGAGGGGGGATTGCAGCGGCGAGGGGGTCGCGGCGGTGGCGGCAGGATGGGGGCGAGGGGTCGGGCGGCGGCGGCGGGAGGGGGCAATTGCGGGGTTGGGCGGCGGCAGCGGGCGGGGGGGGGGGATTGCGGTGGCGGGGCGGAACAATTGCGGGGATTGCAGCGCGGGCGGGGGATTGCAGGGGGATTGCGGTGGCGGGGCGCGGGGGTCACGGTGGTGGCGGGACAGGGGGGGATTTGCGGGGGGGGGTGGCGGCAGTGGCGGGACAGGGGCGCGGTGGGCGGTGGTGGCGGCAGCGGGACAGGGGCGGTGGTGGCGGTGGCGGCAGGACGGGCGGGGCGATTGCCGCGGCAGCGGCAGCGGCGGGGACGATTGCGGGGGGCGGTGGGGGCGGGGTCGCTTGCAGGGGGGTCGCAGCGGTGGGGGGGCGATTGCGGGGGATGGCGCGGCGGCGGCCCGGTGCCGATTCATCCACGGACAGGCACCGGTCCACAGCCCGGGGGTTGGGGAACACTGCATTAGAGGACCAGCTCTCTTATCCTTGACTGTGCAATTTTCCCACAGCCTTTGGTGAGGGACTACTGGTTCATCCAAATCCACATGCCTGTTGACCTTTTCACAGAATTCTAAAAGGTTTTTCAGGCAAGACAGGCTGATTTACCCTCAGCAAGGTTTGTTTTTTTATGTGTTTTAAGATTTTCTCTTGGATGAGGCTTTCCACCATCTTCCCTGGGACACACATTAGCGCGCACACACACAAGCAAAAACACATGTATAAAAACACAAACAAAGCACAGATATTGGATGGGAGACACCTGGCTGGAAAATAGTACATGGGAAAGGGATCTTGGAGTCTTGGTGGACCACAAATTGAACATGTGTCAGCAGTGTGATGTGACAACCAATAAAGCCAACGCAATTCTTGGTTACATCAACAGAAGCATACTGTCTAGATCAAGGGAAGTGATAGTACCACTATATTCTGCTCTCGTCAGACTCCACCTGGAGTACTTTGTCCAGTTCTGTCCGCCTCAGCTTAAAAAGGATGTTGACAATCTTGAGTTGGTCCAGAGGAGGGTGACCAAGATGACTGATCTTAGGAGGAGCAGCTTAGGGAGCTAGGGATGTTTTGCCTTACAAAAAGAGGGGATATGATAGCTATGTTTAAATATTTGAAAGGATGTTACATTGAAGAAGGGATTGGTTTGTTTTCCATGGCTTCAGAGAGTAAGATGCAGGGCAATGGACTCAAACTAAATGAAAAGAGATTCAATTTAAACATTAGGAAGAACTTCCTGACTTCCTGTTCGGCAGTGGAATATACTGCCATGGAGGGTGGAGAAGTATCTTTCTTTGGAGGTTTTTAAGCAGAGGCTGGATGGCCATCTGTCAGGAGCACTGTGATGGGTGTTTCTGCATGGCAGGGAGTTGGACTAGATGGCCCTTGAGGTCTTTTTCAACTCTATTATCTATGATCTAAGGTCTTTTCCTATAGTATGATCTATGATCTAAGTGCCCCTCCTCCCAATTGCAAAAAAACCACAAAGCGCCCTCTCCCCTCCCAGTTGCAAAAAAAAAACAACAACCACAAAACAAAGCACCCCTCCCCCTCAAAGTATGCTCAAAGTATGCTCAATACCTGCCCCCAACATGGCAGCACCCATGCAGCAACATGGCCACCACCACCCATGTCATTCAGAGGACTTTTTAAAAATTATAAAACCTGGGAGATTTAAAAAAAAAATACTATTCCAGGACAATGGCGGGAAAGATGATTTGCCAGCTAATACAGGAGACTTGATAGGTATGGCCGGCATCTTGATCTCCTGCCCTCTGTAGATGCCAGCCACAGAGAATGGTGAAATGTCAGGAAGAAAAACTTCCATAATACGGCCAAAAGGCCAAAAAAACCCCACAACAGCCTTCAAAGAACTATAATTCCCATAAGACCATAATTCTCCCAGGAAGCATTGGGGTAGGAAGTAGACACCAGACAGCCTCCTGTGCTCCTCAGCTGGGTGGTTGGTGGTGGAGGAGGAGGAGGGGGGAGAGGGAATGGAGAAGGAGACCAGGGGTTACATAAATCCTGGGGCTCCTGGAGGGGGGGAATGGTGTGGAAAACCCACGAAGCTGAGCTACATAGAAAGCAGCACTTCTTCATTTAGATATTTATCCAAACTGAACAAACCAATTCATGTATTTTTAATAAGCATGGCTTGCAGCCCCTGATGAACTATTATGGACGAGCTCTGCTGTCTTCCTTCTTAGTCCCAGCACTGCAGGGCTGTGCCCTCCTCCACCAGGAACAGTCCTGGCTGAGCTGGATTGAAAAGCCACAAATAATCAGAAGCGGAGGAAGCATCCCATGTCATCTAGTGCTTGGCCAAAAGGGAGAGAACCACTGGTTGCAAGAGAACCTATATGGCTAGTGAACCCACACAAAACATTTCCCATCAGTTCAGTGATGGGAAATGCCTTGTGTGGGTTCACTAGCCATATAGCTATCAGTCAGTGATTCCAGCCCCTCCCCCCGTTCCATCCCACCACTGTAGTGTTTTCCTTATTTGGTTATTTGGAGGCACTGTCTTTTGTTGTAGTGATAGGAATGACAATTTATATTGCTTTATAACTGCCGTTTATATGATCAAAGATGGCGACGCTTATGCTCTCTTGCTATGCTTTCTTTCACATATGTTATTCAAAGCCCACATTTAACCTGAGTTTCATTTCCTGCGCCTGTGTAAGCCTGTGCCTGTGTAAACAATTATCTCTGTGTGTGAAACTATCCAATTAACCAGACTGTCCTTGTGAGGGATGCGCTAGGAACTTCTAAGGCAATCATAAATCACTGGCTGACAGCCGGTTCTCGTCTCGGGCAGACACGAACTTCAAAGAAGGCTAGCAAAATGGCGCCATGTGTATATTCCTCCTTTCTACTTGATTTGTAACTATGTATATGCTCCCCTTCCTATCCCCCTTCCTATTCGATTTGTGACTTGCAGCTGGGGTGTTATCAGTTTTGGGAACTGGAGGGGCTAGGAGTGAAGAACTCTACAAAACACCTATGTACCCTTTGTCCGGCGCACCAGATTTTCATGGAGCTGACTCCGCTGGTGGCCCGCTACGCTAGGGCAATAATAAAAGTCTTTCTCTGTTCACCTGAACCTTGGCATTCATTGAGCTCTCGGCACACCCCGAACTGCGGCGCAGAATCCGAGAAAGATAGGCAACATATCTGGTGCGTTGGCCGGGAATCTGCCCTCCTTCGGGGCAAGAGGCCAGGCCAGGCGATGGCGAGCGACCAGCGCCGGACGAACGGATCCAGTGCACACCTCCCAGCTTGAGAGGGGAATCACTTCGTTCAGCGTCTTGGTGGAGACGTCATCACCCGGAGAGAAAGACAAGCCGGCTGAGGGGAGAGACTCCGCGGAGCATTTGGTAAGGACCGGTCGTGGGTGAAACATATGCCCCTTGAAGGGAGAGAGAAGAGGGGAGGGGAACCCTCATTCTAAAAAGGTAAAGGAGAGGGGAGGGGAACCCTCGTCCTAAAAGGGCAGAGAAGACGAAAGAAACTCTCTGCAGGTTAAAGGGAGAGGGGAGGGGAACCCTCATCCCAAAAGGTCGTGGGCAGGATCCCACAGAAGTAGAGGCAGAGAGGTGAGAGCCTCTGCCCTCAAGTAGTAATAGGTTAAAAAGATTCTTTGATAGGTAGGGGGAACCAGACTAAGTTGGGAGGGGGAAATGCGGGAATTTGTGTGGTCACCAGTCCAATATTTGTGTGTGAGAGTGGAATGGTCGAGGCTTAGCGTCCTCTTGGCCGAGCGTGTCTGGGCTGCGCAGTTTCTGGCCAGGCGACTGCGCCAGATCGCAGCCGGTAGCGAGTCTTGTGTGTGAAGTGAAATAATAGGTGCAGGAGCGGATGTGGTGACAATTGTAGGAGCTAGTATCAACACAATCAAATGATAAAATGGGGGCAAATTCCAGCAAACCATCGACCCCACTGGCTTGCTTCATGACAAATTGGAGCACGGCCACCAAGGAGTGCTTGAAAACCTTATGCCAATTAGACTGGCCAACTATGCAGCAAGACTGGCCAGCCGAAGGAACTTTTAGCGAAAACATCATAAGGCAATTGTGGCTAAAGGTCCTTAAAAGTTACCCAGAGCAAGTCCCATACATAGAAATGTGGCAGGGAAATGTCTGGAAAAATGCCTCATGGATTCGGGACTGTAGAAAGTTGCCGCCACAAGCCAAGCTCTTTGCCTTAAAGAAACAGCAGGAAGCTTTAGAAAGCCGTCCGGAAGACTATGACACACTGACACCGCCACCCCCGTATGTTCTGGACGTCCCGCAGGGCAATCCAGCAGCACCACCCGCTCCCAATACAGGAGCACTGCCTGGGATTGATAATTTCCCCAAACCCCAAGATCTTCCGCAACCTGGACCTTCCCAGCCTGTCCCGATACCCAAAGATGAGCCCCAAGCCAGAGGAGGGAAAGCGAATGACAATGAAAAAGACAAGGGAGAGGAAGAGAAAGAAGAAGAGGATGAGGATGAGTTCCGCCAAAGAATGCAAGGAAATTTTGAATGGAGCGCGGCAGATCATGAGAGAGTAATGAAGTTAATCAAGGGGCATGAATCGGTAATGGAGGTCGGGACCCATGTGCTAGAAGCCGCAGGGGAACGAAATTGGCACAAAAAGCAGAGATACCTTTTGAGAGCATATGATGCGGCAAAACGTCAAGCTGAATTCCTTAAACCAGTGCTCCCCAACCTTTTTATCACCGTGGACCGGTAAATGCTTGATAATTTTTCCCTGGCCCGCTTGTTTTGGTTTAATAAGATAAAAAATGTAAATGCCCCCCCCGGCCGCTGACGCACATGCCTGCTAGTCGTTTCCCACTCTAGGGGGCGGTGCTCATCTCCGTACTCAAGCCGAAGAGCCAGTGTTGTGCGATGAGTCCTTGGCATCGCTGCAAGGAAACCCTGTTTTTACTTCCTCGCATTTTTCCCCCATGGGCTTCCTCATTTTCTTTCTTTCTTCCTTCCTCCTCCTCCTTTCGTTCTTCCTCTCTCTCCCTCACTCTTTCTCTCCCTTTCTTTTTCTTTCCCTCCCTCCTTCCTTTACTTACTTACTTTCTTCCTCCCTTCCTCCTTCTCCCTCCTTCTTTCTTTCTTTCTTCCTTCCTCTTCCTCTCCTTCCTCCCTTCCTCCCTCCCTTCCTTCCTTTCTCCCTTCTTTCTTTTTCTTTTCTCTCTCTCTCCCTTCCTCCTTCTCCCCCTTTCTTTCTTTCTTTCTTTCTTTCATTCTTTCTTTCTTTCTTTCTCCCTCCCTTCTTTCTTTCTTTCTCTTCCCCCCTCCCTCCCTCCCTCCCTTCTTTCTTTCTTTCTTTCTTTCTTTCTTTCTTTCTTTCTTTCTTTCTTTCTTTCTTTCTTTCTTTCTTTCTTTCTTTCTTTCTCCCTCCCTCCCTCCTTACTTTCTTTCTTTCTTTCTGGCGGGAGGGGGAGTCGCGCGCGGCGGCGGCGATGGTGGGGACGGGGCGGTGCGGGGTCTCTGCGGTGGCGGCGCGGCATGCGGCGGCGGGCGGGACGGTGCGGGGGTCGCGGCGGCAGCGGCGGGTTGATTGCGGGGGATTGCGGCGGCGGGGGGGTCGTGGCTGCGGCGGCGGCGGGTGGGGGCAATTGCGGGGGTCGTGGTGGCGGCGGCGGGACGGGGCGGTGCGGGGATTGCCGCGGCGGGGAGTGCGGCGGCGGGGCGGTGCGGGGTGTGTGGCGCGGCTTGTGGGGAGTGGTGGTGGCGGCAGGGCGGGGACGATTGCAGGGGGTCGCGGCGGCGGGGGGGTCGAGCGGCGAAAAGTGGGGGATTGCGGCGGCAGGGGGGTCGCAGCAGCAGGGGCTGGGGCGGGGCCGGGCGATGGGGTCGCGCGGCAGGGGGCGCGCGTCGCTTGGGGGCGTGGCGGCGGGGTGCAATTGTGTGGGGGGGTGGCGCGGCGGCGGCCCGGTGCCGATTCATCCACGGACCGGCACCGGTCCGCGGCCCGGGGGTTGGGGAACACTGCCTTAAACGACAGAAGGCTGAAGGAAAAGCAAAGCTCATGCCACTGAGGCGGGTCTATGATCCCTTACCTCCAGATCAGGACGGACCCAGAACTTATACAATGCAACACATGCCCTTCACAAGTAGCGATATAATTAATTGGAAAAATACTTTACCGAGTCTAGATGACGACCCAGATAAAGTTCATGGCACGATGGACAGCATTTTTAGTGTTTACGTGCCCACTTATGAAGATGTTCAACATCTCATCCGAGGCCTTTTTAATACAGAGGAAGCCCGGAAAATTTTTGAAGCAGCTAGACTGTTCCGAACAAACCAAGGGGACTCCCAGGCACAAACAGAAGCTGCGGTCCCAACAGTCACCCCGCCGAACTGGGACTATAACAATGATGGGGGGGGCGCCGCCTTGCGAGTTTATCATGCTGCAATTCTCCAAGGCATAAGGGCGGCAGGAAGAAAGAAAATTAACATGTCTAAAGTAAATGACATGATTCAAAAGCAGGATGAGCCTCCCGGAACATTTCTGGAACGCCTTTTCCAAGCATTTAGAAAGTACACCCCCATTAATCCAGAAGACCCCGGGATGGAAAATATCGTAAAAACAGCATTCGTATCCCAGTCTGCTCCAGACATGCGCAAAAAGATCCAGAAGGATACTAACTTTATGGGGCAAACTCTCCAGTGGATGTTGCAGCTTGCACAAACCACATATAACAACAGGGAGGAAGACCAAACTAACCAGAAAAGCAAGTCCCAGGTAAAGAAGCTGATGGCCCTGAATCAGGTCCCTGGTCCCCATAGTTTCAATGCCCCCGAGCCCAGGCGTCCAACTTTGGAATTGGACCAATGTGCGCTGTGCAAAAAACGAGGACATTGGCGTCGGGACTGTTACCTGAATCCGGAAAACCAGAAGCGGGGAAACCGAATCAAGGACCGCGTCGTCCCTGGCAGCCGGCAGCGCCCGTGCGATGTTCAACGCGCATTGTGTCCAGTTACTACCAGCCAGGGAGCCGACACTCAATGTCTGGTCCCTCCAGCTATCAACAGCCAGGAAATTTCCCGCCTATCCAGGGACAGTCAGCTCAATTCCAACCCACGCCAGTCCAACAAAGGACCCAGGTGCCCCAGGGACCCCAGCGAGGGCAAGGTCCCGCCTGGACACCACCTTTCCAGAATTTGATGTCACTGGAAGAGGACATTCCATACTGAAGGTGACAGGGTTCTTGCTCCCGTGAACCCACAGTCAGTGTTCAAACCGGGAGCCAAACAATCCAGTTCCTTGTTGACACGGGCGCAAGCCATTCAGTAATCCCCAAACTTCTTGCATCCCTAGACAGGACTCAATCAATTAATGTGATGGGCGCTACCGGAAAAGCACAATGCGCCAACTTCATGCAGCCCGTCCAGTGCAAGTTAGGGGGCCAAATAGTTGAACACAAGTTTCTACACATGCCAGACTGTCCCGTTCCCCTCTTGGGACGAGATCTGCTGTTTAAATTAGGTGCCCAAATCACCTTCACACCCAAGGGAGAAGTCCATTTTACTGCCGGTAACCAGGAACCTGAAGGTGAAATGTGCCTTGAATACCCTTTGTGAGAGAGGTGGCGTTTGATGGTAGTTTGGGAGGAACCAAGCCAGCTTCCCCAAGACTTCCTAGATCAAGTAAATCCAGAAGTATGGGCAGAAGGAAACCCCCCCGGAATGGCACGAAATATCCCTCCAATTATTGTTCAACTAAAGCCAATGGCTGGCCCAGTATCAGTTCCACAATACCCCATTGGAAGGGCTGTGGCAGAAGGAATATGGGTACACCTGAAGAGACTGATAGAATTTGGTATCCTAGTTCCTTGCCAATCACAATGGAATACCCCCTTGCTACCTGTCCGAAAGCCTGATGGAACTTTCCGCCCAGTCCAGGACCTTCGCTTAGTCAACGATTCAGTTGAAGCGCTCCATCCGAATGTCCTGAACCCATATACTATTCTTAGTCTAATTCCCCCGGAGGCCAAGTACTTCACCGTTTTGGACTTGAAGGATGCTTATTTCTGTTGCCGGCTGGCACCCCAAAGTCAGCACATCTTTGCTTTTCAGTGGGAAGACCCACAAACAGGGACTAAACAACAAGTCAAATGGTCCAGACTTCCACAAGGGTTCAAAAATTCCAGTACCTTGTTTGGGGTGGCTCTGGCATCAGATCTTGCCACTTTCCCTCAGAAAAAGGGGCAAATAGTCTTACAATATGTAGATGACATTTTGGCGGGAGCGGAAACTGAGGAAGATTGCAGGCAGCTCACCATTGATCTCCTAAACCATTTAGCAACAGCGGGCTACCGTGTCTCAAGAAAGAAAGCCCACATTTGTCAAGAATCAGTGCGATATCTAGGCTTTGATATCTCACAGCAGAAGCGCCAACTCCAGGAGGAGCGGAAACAAGCAATCATTCAAATCCCAGAGCCGAAAAACCGGAGGGAACTCAGAGGCTTTTTAGGAGCAGCAGGCTTCTGCAGAATTTGGATCCCCAATTTCAGTCTTTTGGCAAAGCCACTGCACACAGCTACATGAGGGACAGAGAGCGATGATTTTCTATGGGGACCAGAACAACGACAAAGTTTCCAAGAGATCAAACAAGCTCTTTTAGAAGCGCCCGCCCTAGGTCTCCCCGATCCTAACAAGCCCTTCTCTCTGTATGCTGATGAAGACGAGGGCGTAGCGAAAGGAGTCTCAAGCCCCGCGATATTATGGTTTGACGCTTGTATCGCCCTTGGAAAAATTAGGGGCTCCCCTTGCGGATCTCAGGGATGGATTAATGCCTACAAAAACAATCACAAATATTTGTGTTATCCCCATGAAGGCTGGAAAGCCGGGAATCCGGAAAGGTGGGCACCCTGTGGAAGCACGTACTCGTGCTCCGGTTGGGAGTGTGTCTGCGCCTTCACGGGAGGGGGGTACAAGGGATGCCCACACATTTCACGCTTCACGAAGCAACTGGGAAACTTTGTTACCATGGAAATAAGCAGGTCACATCCCTCTGTACAGGTTTATGGATTTGGAATAGATGGAAGTGGGAAGGATCCCATGACTTACATTACAATTACACGCTCTGAAATTTGTGACAGACAAAAGAAAAATCATACGTGGTCTGTTGAAAATGTCTTAGACAGACTACAAGATACTCCCCTCACAATCCCTGAACAGGCTAAGAATTTATTCATTGATATGGCTCAGTCCGTGGCAACTGAGTTGGGACTGACAAATTGTTATGTCTGTGGGGGCACGAATATGGGTGAACAGTGGCCATGGGAAGCCATGGAAATTGCCCCGGAACTCTATAACAATCTTTCCATTGTTCTCTATAACAATTGGAAACATAACAAAGAGAACTCCCTCCCACAATTTGACTTGGACCATCAATCTGAATTGGTTGGTCATGTTTGTTTCTCAAAGAACGGAACCATTCCTGTAGGGTATCTGACTTGCATCGGAACCTGGGAAAATGGTGTCTGGATTTCCCCTTCTAATGCTTCTCAGCCAGCAAAATTAAATGCCACTCTTTTATCTTATATTTACTCTAAGACCCAAAAGGCTTGGGAAGCACCTTCAAACATGTATTGGATTTGCCACCCCTATGGTCAGGATCCTGTGTGCTTGGGTTTATCAAGCCATCATTTTTCCTCATCCCCATCGAAACACAGCAATTCCTCGCAGATCCTGTCTATGGCCCTTTAAGCAGGAAAAAGCGAGATGACACCCCGTTTGCAGGTTTTTCATGTAAAAACCCAGATGAATATGTTGGGGACATCTGGGACTCCCAAAGAATTGTATGTGTCTCTGGCCCAGCCACATGGGCTCAAGATGGATCCTGGGGTTACAGGACCCCCCATTTACATGCTCAACAGGATAATCCGCCTGCAAGCTGTGCTAGATCTGGCTGGTCAGCAAATCACCGCTGCACTCACCACAATAGCTGAGGCGACAGATCGGCTGCGCACTGCGGTTTATCAAAACAGATTAGCGGTAGACTATCTCCTGGCGTCAGAAAATGGCGTGTGTGGCAAGTTCAACCTGACAAACTGCTGCCTGAAAATTGACCCCATTGGCAAGGTTGTGGGCCAACTTGCCACGGAAATTAAACAGCTTACTTTTAACCCTGCCCAGGAGCGGAAAGGCATACAATGGCAGTGGTTCAACGCTCTCCTGCCCCAAGGCTGGATAAAAGCCTTGGGTGGTATGCTAATTGCTCCTTTATGTATCCTTTTGCTTCTTTTGATATGTATTCCCTGCTTTATACGGTTTCTACAATCCACAGTTCAAAGGATTGTTAGTCAGACCGCCACTCCTAAGCTAATTGCTTTGCTACAAGAATATGAGCAACTGCCTATGGACGACTCAAATTGAGTGTCCATAAGAAAGAGGAGGGAATGATGGGAATGACAATTTATATTGCTTTATAACTGCCATTTATATGATCAAAGATGGCGACACTTATGCTCTCTTGCTATGCTTTCTTTCACATATGTTATTCAAAGCCCGCATTTAACCTGAGTTTCGTTTCCTGCGCCTGTGTAAGCCTGTGCCTGTGTAAACAATTATCTCTCTGTGTGAAACTATCCAATTAACCAGACTGTCCTTGTGAGGGATGTGCTAGGAACTTCTAAGGCAATCATAAATCGCTGGCTGACAGCCGGTTTTCGTCTCTGGCAGACACGAACTTCAAAGAAGACTAGCACAATGGCGCCATGTGTATATTCCTCCTTTCTACTTGATTTGTAACTATGTATATGCTCCCCCTTCCTATCCCCCTTCCTATTCGATTTGTGACTTGCAGCTGGGGTGTTATCAGTTTTGGGAACGGGAGGGGCTAGGAGTGAAGAACTCTACAAAACATCTATGTACCCTTTGTCCGGCGCGCCAGATTTTCACGGAGCTGACTCCGCTGGTGGCCCGCTACGCTAGCGCAATAATAAAAGTCTTTCTCTGTTCACCTGAACCTTGGCATTCATTGAGCTCTCGGCACACCCCAAACTGCGGCGCAGAATGCCAGAAAGATAGGCAACAGTAGTACAGTAATGGCAAGCCTTCGGCACTCCAGATGTTTTGGAGCACGACTCCCAGAATTCTGAGCCTAGATTGCCAATGACAAAAGGTCTGTGGGAGTTGTCGTCCAAAACATCTGGAGTGCCAAAGATTCACCACCACTGTTGTAGTAGTTCCACCCCCAATTTCCCTTTTTATCCCCTGCTTTTAGTATACCCACCCCTCAAAAATTCTGAAGCAGTCCTGAGTACTTTGAAGTGCCCCAGTCTGCTCCACAAACAAATCAATATTGTCCCCTTTAATCTGGACCACATTCCAATGCATTTGATTTGCCCCTATCAGAGTCAGGATCTGGGAAAAGTGGAGGCACCACTGTACCTTAAACTGCATTTTCAAGTGTAAATGTGACATGGTATTTTTGCTTTGAATTGCAGATTAGTGACGAAAACAAAACGAAAACAAAATGGGACAGACTTATGGATGAACACACAAAGAAGTGACATTGGCCATCTGATCCTTGTTGGTAAGGCATATTTGGATCAAAAGTCTACCAGACAAGAGCTACCTCCGTTCTTTTCCTGTTGCTATCTCAGCCTGCCATTATTTCCAAGAAAGAGGGCAGAAAAGACATAATGGCCACTTAATCCATTGTGCTTTTGAAACAGAATTCGGGTAGAGCAGGGAAACTGTTAGGCTATCATATGATTATTTATTTGGACTATAAAATGCCTTACAAGTCTGTTAGATTGAAAATGATATGAATATATATTGGACAATGGATACATGAAGTAGAGAATTAGGAAGGAATGCAATAGCAGTATGATCCAGAAACAAATTCTCAGTCAAGTAATACTATCATCTCTAGAAAGTTGAAAACATGGTTAGATTTCATATCCTCATCTCTAACTCGTTTTCGTCTTTAGAAGCAAATCTAGTGAATGGAGGGAGAGGCCAACAGTGTGGTCTGGCTGCAAAAAAGACAAATGTGATTTTATGATGCATTAACAGAAGTACAGAATAGTGTCCAAATCCTTTGAAGTACAAGTTGCCCTCTAGGGGAAAGCCTCTAGAGCAGTGTTGGAGAACTTATGGCACGGGTGCCAAAGGTGGTACTCGGAGCCCTTTCTGTGGGCACCCGACCTGTATTCAGGTTAAATTGCTGTACTGACACTTTAGAGTATTTTGAGTATTTTTTTACCCTGCCTTTCTACTTGGAAAAAGGACCCAAGGCGGCTTACAGTACAGTACAGTACAGTACAGTACAGTACAGTACAGTACAGTACAGTACAGTACAGTACAGTACAGTACAGTACAATTAAGTAGAGATGGGCACAAAATGAAAAAATGGCAATTCGTTTTGGCTCAGTTCGTTTTAGGGTTTGGTTTGGTTCGTTTTGTTTTTAACAAAAAATTTCTGAAAAGTTCGTTTTGTTGGTTCATTGATTCGCTATTTGTTATTTCCCGCTTTGTGCCATTTAATCCATTTGACAGCACGGGTGGAATTTTTTTTAAAAAAAACTACAGACCTTAACTGCACAAACTGGAGTGGCAGCATCCTCATCCTCATCATCCACATCATCATCTTCTTCTTCTTCAATCATCCTCACAGTAGCAGCAGCACCAACAGCCGCAGGGAGATCCTGGCCCCTGTGGTGGGGGCCTCTTTTTTTTCCAAGCGCCAACCTCACGACCCCTGGGACCGGGTCGGCAATGGTTTTATTTTTTATATTTTTTCTTGTTTTTAGGGTGCCACCCCGAACACCCCTGGGGCCAGGGCGCTGCTCCTTTTATTATTATTATTCTTGATTTCTTTCAAGCACCGACCATGTGGGCCCTGGGACTGGGTCGGTACTGATTTTATTTTTTTATTGTTTTTGTTTTTAGGGTGCCACCCCGGTCACCCCTGGGGCTGGGTTGGTGCTCCTGTTTTTATTTTTATTTTTTTATTTTTATTTTTTTCAAGCAGTGACCGCGCAGCCTCTGGGGCTAGGTCAGTGCTGGTTTTATTTTTTACATTTTTTCTTGTTTTTAGGGCACCAACCCCGCCACCCCTGGGGCCAGGGCTGCACTCCTTTTTTATGTGTTTATGTTTTTATTTTATTTTTTGTTTGGTTTTACTCCAACTACGTGGCCCGAACTACAGCTGTAGTGTGGGCTGGTTGGCATTTTTTTTTTTTGCCGGCCATAGCTGGTTCCACAGCCCGCGGGTCCGGTGCTCACGGGCCGGTACCGGGCCTCTGCGCCAGATCAGGGTTTTTTGGTTCTTTCTTTTTCTTTTTTTTTTTTTTGTTTTTGCTGCCCGAGGCCGGTTCTGCACCCGTGGCCAGTTCCATTGCCCGCGGGCCAGGTCTGGTGCACGGATTGGGTTTTTTTAATTTTATTATTATTATTATTATTATTATTATTATTATTATTATTATTATTATTATTATTATTATTATTATTATTATTATTATTATTGTCAAGCGCCAACCACGCAGCCCCTGAACATAACATAAGAACATAAGAAGAGTCATGCTGGATCAGGCCAACGGCCCATCTAGTCCAACTTCCTGTATCTCACAGTGGCCCCATCAGATGCGTTTGGGAGCGCATGAGACTAGATATCTGTCTGCTGATAGCACTCCCCTGCATCTGGCCCTTGAAGTACCCCGGTTTAAAGCCTGGAGATTACACATCTCCCTCATGGTTTGTAACGTTTGATGGACTTTTCCTCCAGGAATCTGTCCAATCCCCTTTTGAAGGCATCCAGGCCAGATGCCATAACCACATCCTGTGGCAGGGGGTTCCAGAGACGAAAAACGCGCTGGGTGAAAAATATTTTCTTTTATCTGTTCTTACTCTCCCAGCCCACAATTTGAGTGTATGTCCCCTAGTTAAGGTATTTTGTGAGAGGGAAAAGAGCTTCCCTCTATCCACTTTACTCATACCCTGCATTATTTTGTCCATCTCAATCATATCCCCCCTCAGATGCCTTTTTTCCAGACTAAAGAGCCCCAAATGTTTTAGCCTTTCCTCATAAGGGAGGTGCCCCAGCCCAGTAATCATTTTAGATGCTCTCTTTTGCACCTTTTCCAGTTCCACTAGGTCTTTCTTGAGATGCAGTGAGCAGAATTGTACACAATACTCCAAGTGTGGCCTTACTACATTATAATGGCATTATACTGTTGGCTGTTTTATTTTCAATCCCCTTTTTGATAATCCCTAGCATGGAATTGGCCTTCTTCACCACTGCCACACATTGGGTAGAGAACTTCATGGAGCTGTCCACCAACACACCAAGATCTCTTTCCTGATCCGTCACGGATAACTCAGAGCCCATGAGTTGATAGATAAAGTTTGGATTTTTTGCCCCAATATGCATTACTTTACATTTGGCTACATTAAAACACATTTGCCATTTCGCAGCCCATTCCCCCAGTTTGGAGAGATCCTTCTGGAGCTCTTCACAATCTTCTCTGGTTTTTACAACATGGAAAAGTTTTGTGTCATCTACAAACTTGGCCACCTCACTGTTTATCTCTGACTCCAGGTCATTTATGAACAGACTGAAAAGCACCGGTCCCAGGACAGAGCCCTGGGGCACACCACTTTTCACCATTGTGAAAATTTCCCATTGACACGTACTCTTTGTTTCCTGAATCTCAACCAATTCTCAATCCATAAGAGGACCTGCCCTCTTATCCCCTGACTGTGCAATTTTCGCAGTAGCCTTTGGTGAGGGACTGTGTCAAAAGCCTTTTGAAAATCCAGATAGACTATATCCACCGGTTCACCCAAATCCACATGCCTGTTGACCTTTTCAAAAAATTCTAAAATATTTGTCAGACAAGACTTACCCTTACAGAAGCCATGCTGATTTTCTTTCAGCAAGGTTTGCTCTTCTATGTGTTTTAAGATTTTCTCTTGGATGAGGCTTTCCACCATCGTCCCTGGGACAGATGTAAGGCTAACCGTCCTGTAGTTTTCCGGGTCCCCCCTCCTTCCTTTTTTAAAAATTGGTATGACATCCGCTAAGAGACAAGTTGCATATTACCGTTAAGAGATCTGCAATTTCATTTCTCAGTTCCCTAATAACCCTTGAGTGGATGCCATCTGGGCCCGGTGACTTGTTAATCTTCAATTTATCAATTAGTCCTAAAACATCCTCTCTTTTAACCTGTATTTGATTTAATTCTTTCATCAAGAGGAGCCGTTCAGGCAGCAGAATCTGCTCAAAGTCTTCTGTCATGAAGACAGATGCAAAGAACTCATTTATTTTCTCTGCAATTTCCAAGTCCTCCTGGGGCCAGGTCAGTGCTCCTTTATTTTATTTTATTTTATTTTATTTTTTATTTTTACTTCTGGGTCTGACCACGTAGTGTGGGCTGGTCAGCTTTGTTGTTATTTAAAGCACCGACAGTGCAGCCCCTGGGGCCAGGTCGGTGCTGGTTTTATTTTTAATATTTATTTTTCATTTTAAGGTGCCAACCTGGCCACCCCTGGGGCCGGGTCGGTGTTTCTTTTATTTCTAATATGTTTTTTTTATTTTAGGGTCCCAAGAAGCCTTTTGGAGGCCCCAGAAGTGGTTTCTGGTGATTCAGAAGGCACTTCCAGTTTTTTTGGAAGGTACTTCCTTTTCTTTTTCTTTTCTTTCTTACTTTTTATTTTGGAAGCCACTCCCGGATTTCTGGAAACCACTTCTGGGGCCTCCAACAAGCTTGGGAAGCCTGTCGGAGGCCCATTTGGGCAAGTGCCAGGTGAAGGTAAGACTAGGAGGCCCCAAACAGCCCCCTCCAGTTCCGACACAACCCAGCATCTGCACATTGTGGATTTTCCATTATCATGGGTTGGGTCGGGATTCTAACCTCTGCAATAAGTGGGGTGTTACAGTATTTTTTTAAAAAAAATTCTTGTTTATTTCATTCTTTATTCACCAGGCTCGGTCGGTTTGCTTAGTGCCTGGTGAGTTCTGGGTTGCTTTTACTTCCCCTTTTCTCCATCACCCCTTGAAGTGTCTTGAGGTCAATAGAAACAAACACCACAGAAGTCACTAATGTCTCTAATTAGTACGAAGTGGCTTAACCTGTTTCTACTTAGCTCAATATATAGTAAACTAACCCTTCCAGAATTCTTCTCAGGACATAACAGCCCCCCCCCCCTAATTCTACATCTCTTCACAAGCAAAATCTTTTAAATACTCTGGTCTCTGCCATTCACTCTGAGAGTGGTGTGGCACTTCAGTAGGATCTGTTGGATTCTGACATCTGTGGCAAAAACCCTGCAGCAGGAACCACATCCTGCTCTTCCCAATTGTCAGCTGGGCCAATTACTTCCCCCTTGTTCAGGGCATGGCTACCCTCATCCCTGCTGTTCCTCTGCCTGGCCTGTTCAATCTCTGGTAGTGGTGCCTGCCTTGATGTCTCTACCTTGGTGCTCAAATCCTCCTCCTCTAGAGATTGAACAGGCCGGGCAGAAGCACCCAGCGGCACAAGTGGTTTATATGGTGATGCCAATAGAGTCCCCTGTCTGTGATGATCTCATAGGAGACTGGCTTTCTTAGCTGGAACCCACACTGGTCCGCTTCCATAATTCTCCCATAAATGGAATCCCGTAGGGAAAAAACCTCGGGGGGGTGTCCTTCAATCTCCCCCCCCAGTTTCTCATCCAGAGCTCGATCAGGGTGCAACCTATCCAAAAGAGTAGTCAGCTTGCACCCTACAAGCAACTCCTCCAGGCTCCGTCCCATGGAGGTACAGGGCACTGTATGCTGCACTAGCAGGAACTGTGTCAATCTATGATGCCACTCTCCTTTCCCAATCCTTTTCAGCACATCCTTGGTGGTGCACACCATCTACTCTGCTTGGCTATTCATAGCCAGATGAAATGCACAGAACGCACATGCCAAATCCCATACTTTATAATAAAATCTCTAAAATCCCCTGAGGTAAATGCCATCCCATTATCCATGACAATTGTGTCCGGTAAACCATGGGTGGCACACGGCTTCCTTCTTTCACGTATACTTACCCTTGCTGAGGTTGTAGACACCGGAACCACCTCCAGTAGACATGGGCATGACCAGAAAAAATGATGTTTCGAGTTTTCGTTTGTCGGAATGGGTCCGTTTCGGGTTGTTTCTGTTTGTCACGAAATTTTTCAAAAATTTGTCGTTTCCGTTTGTCGTTTCCACCGTGATGTAGGGTCGGCGCTAGGTGTTTTTATGCCCTAGGCGGCAGGGGGTGGGGTGGGCAGCGGGGGGGAGGTGCAGGCGGGCAGCAGTGGTGGGGGGCCATGGGCGGGCAGTGGCCGTTGGCGGGTGGCGGCGCGGGCGGATGGGCGAGTGGGCAGTTAGGATATCACTTAGGATAGAGGTTCTGTTCTTCGCTTGCACCCCTAATGTGTGTGCGTGCAAGCAAATTGAAGTTGGGAAAATAGAAAATAAATGGTAGTATATAATATATGTTTAAAATAAATCCACACCTCCCACTCCCAGTCGAACCTCCCCCTTTATCCAGTATCAGAAAATAATCTTCACAAACTGCCAGAGAAGAAATAAAGAATAAACTGCTATTCCCTTCAGCAGACAAAGCTGCAGGGAATCAAAGAAATTATTTTCTAAATTCAATTCCCTCCCTGCCTGCCTAACTTAAATCCTAAAGCCTCCAGCCTCCCTCCTCAATCTCGATCGGATCACACCAGCACCAGCAGCCAGCCCTCCTCCCTCAACCACATCCATATACCCGACTGCGATTTCTGGAAGGTGCTTCAGCTTTTTATGCCCTCCAAGACATCCAGAAGTGTCAGTCAAAAACCTGGCGATGCCATTGGTGGAATGGTTCAAAAAATGCATGGTCCCATCCCATGCCCAGCCCAAATGGGCAGGTCTAAAAAAATAAAAAATAAAATAAAATAAAATAAAATCAATACGGCGTTTTATTGCTATAAAAAATCCACTGCTGCTACTATTAAAATTCAGGCATTTAAAATAAATAAATTTCACATGTTTCTGTGGTGATTTGGTGTGTTTTTTTGCCACGATTTCAAAAGGAAAATTGCGGTCACCATTTTGGATCCTCCCCATCGCATGGCATGCAGCGAGACAGACGACGAGGATGACCCCCCCCCCCAGCCTGGTGCAAGCAGCCCAGGACAGGAGAAGAGGGGGGAAAGGCTGCCCCCCCCAGAAACCACCCCTCTGGTAGGTGGCAAAGCCTCAGGCAGGCATATTTTTGCCTGCTTTTTTGGCCGGGAGTCGGGTTTTTAAAAAAACTTTTAAAAACTTTTTCTGTGTTTCGTATTGCACGATCGCCGCAATGCCACAAACGGAAACGAAAAACCCGACCAAATCTTTCTTTTTTCGGTTCGAGTTTGAGTTCTGACGGCTTAAATATCGTTACCGTTTCCGTTACGTAACGGAATCGATAACCGAAAACGGAAACGACAATTTCTCCGAGTCGTGCCCATGTCTAACCTCCAGTAATTTAGAGTAAGAATCCACTATCCCATTATCCCATTATCCATGACAATGGGTGGCACGCAGCTTCCTTCTGTCACGTATAGTTACCCTTGCTGAGGTTGTAGACACCGGAACCACCTCCAGTAATTTAGAGTAACAATCCACTACAATCAAAAAATCCCCGAGGTAAACACCATCCCATTATCCATGACAATTGTGTCCAGTAAACCATGGGTGGCACACAACTTCTTTCTTTCACGTATAGTTACCCTTGCAGAGGTTGTAGACACCGGAACCACCTCCAGCCATTTAGAGTAAGAATCCACTACAATAAAAAATAAATTTGACCCTGGAAGGGGTCTGCGAAGTCCAGATGGAGTCGGGACCACGGCTTGCACGTATCTTCTCATGCCTGTACAGGAGCACGGGGTGGGACTGATCAAAACTCCTGACATGGCTGACAACTCTGTACCCACTCAACAATCTCTTGGTCAAGGCCTGGCCACCAAACATAACTTATAGCCAGGGCCTTCATTCTCACCACCCCCGGATGAGATCTACCATTACTCTTTTCCATAAGGCCAGTGGGACCACTATTCTACTTCCCTGTAGCAGACAACCCTTGTGCACTGACAGCTCATTCTTCCATGACACAAAACTCATGAACACCATCCCTGCACAGCACATGGGCCACCCCGTCCCCACCCAGTCCAGGGCCCAAGACAATACATGGTCTTTGGACGTATATTTAGCAATGTCCCTCAGGTGGAGGGGTGGTTCTAGCAACTTCTTGAGCTGCATAATCTGATATGTGGGTGCCGGATCGGGGCCAATTTCCGGTAATGGGAGATGGCTAAGGGCATCTGCATGGCCCATGGCTTTTCTCTTTCTATACTGCAGGGAATACTGATATCCAGCTAGGAACATTGATCACTTCAAAGCCCTGGAAGATAACATTTGTGGTGTCTGTTGATCTGGTATAAACAGATCCAACAATGGCTTGTGGTCAGTGACAATGTTGAAGGGTTTACCATATAAATAATCATGAAATTTCTTAAGCCCCCTTCACTATAGCCAGTCCCTCCTTGTCAATTTGAGCATAATTACATTTCGTGGATGACATAGTCTGTAAAAAGTAAGTCACTGGTATCTCACTCCCATCTGGGAGCCAATGCCCTAAAACTGCCCCAATCCCATAGGGTGATATGTCACAGGCAACTATCACCGGGAGAGTCACATCAAAATGTGCCAGCACCTTATTAGATATCAAGAGATCTTTAGCTGCCTGAAAAGTTGCATCCTATTGATGTCCCCAAACCCATTTGGCCCCCTTATCTAACAATCTATGTAGTGGTTCTGCTACTGCAGACTTATGTGGCAAAAAGACATGATAAAAATTTAAAAGTCCCCAAAAGGCTTGCAGTTCTCCCTTGTGCATGGGTGGTGGGGCATTACAGGTAGCACAGACTTTTTCTTGCACCAGGTGCATTCCATTGGTATCTATTGCAAAACACAAAAAATCTATACGTGAAATACCCAGAAGACACTTCTCCCTTTTTACCTTGCACCCCACAGTCTGAAAACGTTGCAAAACAGTCCGCAGTTGTGTAGCAACAGGTGGCCCCCTGTACAAACCCAGGGTCCCATCAAAAACAGCTGGAAATTCTTCACAGATCTCTTCTATCTCCGTTGTTAAAGTGGCCATGACCTGATGGATACCCATAACCGCGATGCCCAGTGGCTCAAACCAGTTCATTCCCAATAAACTAGTATATGGGCCTGTTGCATTATGGATTAAGTGGACACAGAGTATTGGGGTGCAATCATCTGGCCTTCAGGCAGCGTTTCTGTCTGTGTCTCTCTCTGGGCTGCATCGGCTGCATGTGTGTGTGTGAGATAGTGTGTGTGGGTGTGTGAGGTGATAATACTGCCTGAGAGACCAGTCTTTTATTGATAAGAGAAGAACAATAGACACAGGAAGACATTCCATCGGTGGGAGGGAAATGCACGTCTATCTGGAAGACCATATTGGCTTGTTATTGATGAAGACCCAGGGAAGGAAGCTGTGGGGCCAAGGGTCATAGAGCAGCTGGCCCTGATGTGTCCTGATATCCTCTGGCCGTGCCATCCTGTTTTGCTGCCTCCTTGAGCTTAGCTCAGCACATTGGTTCTTGCTCGGCCCTGGGGATTGCTGGGAAATGCAGGCCATGCAGACCCCAGGTCTTTCAGCTGCCTTCTATGTGCGGGCCAATTTGGGGGTTCAGAGATATGGGGGAATGAAATTCCCACATTTCCCCTTTTCCTTTTATGAACACGCTGATAAGTGCCATGGCCCCTTTTGGCATACCAGTCAGGAGGTGCAGATGGCACAGACCTAAACAGACCAGAAATCAGGCACTCATCCCATGCTGGCCTGGGAAGCCGGTAACCTGAGGTCATTTGCCTTAGGAGCCTTAATGCTTGGCCCAAGAGGAAATTTAACTCCTTATCTAGGAGGGAGTGACATGTCTCTGGCAAGATAAGCCTCATATGTCTGGCCTTCTCTTTCATGGGAGAGAACATGAGGTGTGAGAATTCGGGGATGCTTGCCTCACTGCCCTGGGATGTGGTGTGTCTTAGGACTGTGCATGAGGGTTGCTGAGGTGATATTCCATGGCCATCCCCCACCCCACCCACATGTTCATTATGATGGCACTAAGCTAAGAAATCCATTATGATGGCACTAAGCTAAGAAATACTTGGCTGTGGTGTGCTATCTAATATGAGGGTCACCCCTGGAATTTTTGGCTGACGGTGACATGCATTTTGCTCACACTGAGGTAAACAGCACCCAATATTCATATAACTTTCCGAGATGGAAACTTGGTCTCTGGGATACATCATAACTTGCAATAATATCTAAATATGGCATAATAAAGTACAATTGCCTCCCAAGAAATTAAACTTAAAAGGTACATGGTACATAGGCATATCTAGCATACAGATATAGGTACATTAACAATAATACACTGATAGCATGAGAGAACACAGTTGCTTCTCATAGCATGATAGCAAGGAATAAGTGTAAGCAATACATGAATACTTTTCATGACTAAGAGGTAATGCATGGCAAGAATTTGCATGTATAAACAATGAATATTCTCAAATACAATACATAGATACATGAGAATACATAAGTAAGAATGGTCTGTCTAGGGGCTTACATTTTGTGAGGGGAAAGGTGAGAACTACCTAGCAATAGAGATGGGCACGACTAGGGAAAATGACATTTTCGAGTTGTCGTGTGTCGGAGGCAGTCCGTTTCGGCTCATTTCCATTTTTCGCGAAATTTTGCAAAAATTAGTCGGTTCGTTTTTTCGTTTTTTCGTTGTCGTTAGTACTGGTTTGGGGGGGGTAGCGGGCTCCTGGAGGGAGCTGCAGGAGTCAGCCAGAGCCACAAGTGACGGACTGGCAGACTCTTTGCACCCGCTGTGTCTCACGCACTTGCATGTAGTGCAATGCAAGTAGATCTGGCTTAGGGTTAAGACGGGTTAGCGCAAGGGCTAGGGTTAGGCTAGTTACGGGTGAGGTTAGGGTGAGTATTGGGGTGCACCTCTGGGTGCCTCTCTGACCCACTTAGAAGGACAGTGTACTGGCGTATGGGTTAGGCTTAGGCTTAGGGTTCGGGTTTGGGCTACGATTAGTGGGCTGTTTATGCCCGATTGGCACATCCCAGAAGTCTCTGTGGTCAACCTGGCCAAGTGGCCATGCGATTGGTGGAAAATTTGCATGGTCCACTCCCATGGGCGAGCCCACCATTGCAAATGTGCAGGTGTAAAAAAATAAAATAAAATAAAATAAAATAAAATAAAATAAAATCAATGGAGACTTTTTTTTGCAAGAAAAACCCACTGCTGCTACTGTAAAAATTCAAGCATTTAAAATAGCTAATTTTCGCATGTTTCTGTGGTGCTTTGGTGGGGTTTTGGGCAACGATTTCAAAAAAATATTGCGGTCGCCATTTTGGATCCCCCGCACTGCATGGCAAATGGATGCGCCCTCCCAGCCTGGTACAGTCAGCAAAACCTGGCCATGCGATTGGTGGAATGGCTCCAAAACTTTGCATGGTCCACTCCCATGGGCGAGCCCATCATTGCGAATGCGCAGGTGTAAAAAAATAAAATAAAATAAAATAAAATAAAATCAACGGAGACGTTTTTTTGCAAGAAAAACCCACTGCTGCTACTGTAAAAATTCAAGCATTTAAAATAGCTAATTTTCGCATGTTTCTGTGATGCTTTGGTGGGGTTTTGGGCAACGATTTCAAAAAAAATATTGCGGTCGCCATTTTGGATCCCCCGCACTGCATGGCAAATGGATGCACCCTCCCAGCCTGGTACCAGCAGTGCAGCAGTAGCAATAGCCAAGGAGAGGGGGGCGGGGAAACCCCCACCAAATAAAACACCCTTCTGGCCTGGTAGGTGCCCTCAGACAGTTTTCGCCTACTTTTAGGGCCAGGAATCGGTTTTTTTTTAACTTTTAAAAACTTTTTTTCTGTGCCGCTTGGCATTGCGCGATCGCCGCAATGCAAGTAACGAGCACGACAAATCAGACCAAAATTGTTCGTTTGTCAGTTCGAGCTCGAAGTCTGGCAGAGTAATTCCCATTACCGTTTCCGTAGAGTAATGGATACGAGTAACGGAAACGGAAACGGGAATACCGCTAAGTCGTGCCCATCTCTACCTAGCAATATTTCTTTCTGCTCCCAATGTGCTCTGGGAGCAGATCCCTGTTTGCTGGAAAGACCTTTTGCTAAAAGTTCATATCGGTCTGGGAAATGTATTCTTGTGCTGGATAAATCTGGTTTGCATGAATGCCAAGAGCTCCCCTGTTACCCATAGTCCAGTGCCTCAAGAGGACATCAGTCTTGCCCTCTGACCATAGTCCTTGCAGTTGAGAAAATGAGGAATGTATGAGGAATATTCCCTGATAAAAGCAACATGCATTGTGGAAGGAACACTGCTTGGGCATCACTCTGCTGGTGAATGCTTCCCACTACCATGGGAGGGAGGTGCCTCTGTTTGGCATGGCTCCATACCTGTGAGAATATTTCTCTTTCTCTCAGGGTACATATAGTTAAAACCAAGCATTGCCTGGAGAGGGGGAGATTTCTCCCCCCTTTTTCTAATAGTTTTGTTTTTTCTTAAATTTGAAATTCATACCCTGAGAGGAAGATTTTTTTCCCCTGCTAGATTTTTGGAGGAAAAGGAACACACATTAGTGATTTTTACACATTTTAAAACACTGTTGATTGCTTGTGCCAAAAAATGTATGGCACATGAGACTTGTAGTCAGTTTGCTTTCAGCCCTGAAGGCCTGCCTGTCTCTGCCATCTTGTCACAACCGGCATGAGGCTGATAAGAAGCTGGTTTTTGTTTATACAAATCCTTTGAAGACATTCCTAAAAGGAGCTGTTATTGTTGGCAAACTGATAGCCATTCCTACCCCATTATCTTGCATGTGTCGGTGGCATGGAACAAACCTGTCTAATTCTCTTGGTCCGAAACGTGGTTTTCCACTCATCTCCTTTACGGATACGCACCAAATTATATGCCCCACGAAGGTCCAGCTTGGTATAACACTTTGCCCCTTTTAACTGGTCCAAAAGTTCAGAGATTAGGGGTAAAGGGTACTGGACCCGAATAGTGATCTTGTTTAATGCCCAGTAATCATTACAAGGACGAAACTCCCCTCCCTTCTTCTTTACAAAGATCACCGGTGCGGACAATGGTGATTTGGAAGGGCGTATAAACCCACGTTGAAGGTTCTTGTCTAGGAAAGCCCTCAAAGCTTCTAACTCAGGTTCGGACATAGGATAGACTCGTCCCACAGGGAGGGGTGCCCCAGGTATCAGATCAATGGCACAGTCATAGGGCTGATGCGGAGGTAACTTGTCAGCCCCCTTTTCATCAAATACATCCGCAAAGTCTTGGTATACCTGGGGCAAGACAGGGTCAGATGTAGCATGGGCAGCTGCCAGGATGGTAGAAGAATTTTTCTTTGAGCAAGGAACCTTGACGTACAATTCCCCTTGCACCCAATCCACCAATGGATTATGAGCTTGCAACCAGGAAAGTCCCAAGACAAGAGGAAACTGGGGCATCCGAGTTACATTAAAGCAAATCTGCTCATTGTGGTGCATTACCTGAAGAGTAAATGGACAGGCTTCCTGAGCTATTGGCCCAGAACGAAGTAACCGACCCTCAATGGATTCTACCAGCAAAGGAGTTTCCTTGTTCTGTACTGGAATCTGATGGCACCGCACAAACCCAGCATCCACAAAGCAGTGAGCTTCCCCAGAGTCTACCATAGCATACACAGGAACTTTCCGGCCATCAGGAAGCGCTAGAGTTACAGGTACCAGGAAAGGTCCTTGGGGCATGATTACATTGTCTGGGAACCCTTCGGTATGCTCCATCCCTGTGGGTTCCTTCAAGGATGGAGCTGCCCTTTTACTGCTGCAGCAGTAGCAGCACTTACTGAGGAGCACTTCAAAGGACAAGTGGAAGCAAAATGTCCTCCCCCTCACAGTACAGGCAGAGGTTATGAGAGCGTCATCTTGCCTTTTCCTCTGGGGTGAGGCGTGGTCGAGCAGCTCCCAGTTGGATAGGTTCTGGATCCATTCTGCGGGCTTCACCAGATTGCAGATTGGGCACAGCTGGCAGAGGTTGCTGGTTGTAGTTCTTGCCTCAGGAGAGGCAAAGGCTTTCCAGGCGTCCATCTATCCTGAGACACAGGGTAATGAGTTCCTGTAACGTGCTTGGTTGTTCCATCCTAGAGAATTCATCAAGCACTTCATCTGCCAGTCCTTCCATATACTGAGAAATCAGTGCCGGTTCATTCCAATGCAGATCCTGTGCTATCAAACGGAACGCAGTGGTGTAGTCAAACACTGAATCTTTGCCCTGTTTCAGAGCTCTGAGTCTCCTGTTGGCAGTAGCAGCCTGCACGGGGTTCTGAAAAGCTGAAGAAATGTGATTCAGGAAAGCCTGATACTGTAATTATTCAGTAGAGGTGAGGCACTGAGGAGTAAAGGAGTAGCCCATTTAGCTCCTTGTCCTTTCAGCAAACTGATGATAAAGCAGACCTTAGACTTCTCAGTAGGAAATTCTTGAGCACGCACCTCAATAAACAGCTTGCATTGAGCCAAGAATGCAGGGATTTCCTCTAATTTGCCTTCAAACCAGTCAGGAGGCAGCAAAGGGCAACGGGGCTGCAACCCAGCCAGTGCTGGAGCTTGCTGCAATTGAGCAATCGCCTGAGACAAAAGCAGCACTTGGTTCTGCAAAGCTGCCAGCGGTGTCATCCCAACAGCCCCCTCCTCTTCCATTCTGCTTGAAGAAGTTTGGGTGGGAGCAAACTGTCAAGCCCCGCACACAGAACACACACACAAACAGGGTTCAGTTCTTTGCCAAGATCTTTAGTGGAAAGCCAGGCAAGTTCAAGTCCTTTGCTAACAATCAAGTGCCAGATAAATAACAGAATCCAACTCCCAGCAATTAACAGTCCAAGTCAAAACCAGAATATCTCACGGAAACCACATGCCAAACCCAAAGGAACAGATCAAGCCATTCTCCAGGAAGCCAGTCCAAAGTCAGGAAACAGAGCCAAGGTCACAGACAGGAACGTGGTTGCAAGTTCAAATGACGCATTGCTCCCACAGAAAGCTCAAGGCGAGCTTACCAGCTTTATCCCAAAACAGGGAACACACCTTTACTTCTGGAAAGGCTTCTGCTCGTACTCAGGGCTTCCCGACCTGATTCCCCGTCTAGCATCAAAGACCCTTTCCCTAGCTCTTCTGGTAGCACGTCTTTGCAGAATCCTGCTCAAGGCCCTTCTAGGAGGAGAAGATATGTTTTCAGCTGAGTCATCAGACCCAGCTGCCTGCTGATTTGAGCTGCAAAGCTCCTCCAGCAGCTCTTCACCATTTAACCCCTCAGAGTCAGGTTCTGTGACAGGCAGGGTCCTGGCAGGTGGGTGGCAAGGGGTAATCCCATTGCCCCACACCTCCCCCCGTGAAGCCTCAGGTCGCGTGGATGGGCAGTGGGGGTGATCGCATCACCCCATGCTGCTGCCCTGTGCTCCTCCAAGATGCCTCAGGACCGTGCGGGTGGGCCGTGGAGGGTGATTGCATTGCCCCACTCCGCCACCCTGCACTCCTCCAAGAAGCCTTGGGCTGCACGGGTGGGCAGCAGGGGTTGATCGCATTGCCCCACACCACCCCCACACTCCTCCGTGAAGCCTCAGGCCACGCAGGCAGGTGGCAGGGGTGATTGCATCACCCCATGCCGCTGCCCCGCACTCCTCTGAGACGCCTTGGGCCATACAGGCAGGCGGCAGGGGGCTGATCGCATCACCCCCTCGCTGCTGCCCCATGCTCCTCTGATGTGGGGGTGATCGCATCGTCCCCTGCCACCCCTGCGCTCCTCCGAGATGCCTCAGAGCCATGTGGGTCAGTGGTGGGGGTGATCAGATCGCCCCCGCCTCCCCTCCACGACGCCTTCGGCCATGTGGGCAGGCGGCGGGGGTGATTGCATCACCCCACGCCACCACCCTCCACTCCTTTGAGAAGCCTTGGGCCGTGCGGGTGGGCGGCAGGTGGTGATCGCATTGCCCCACACCACCCCTGCGCTCCTCCGTGAAGCCTCAGGCCGCGTGGGCAGGCGGCGGGGGTGATCACATCGCACCATGCCGCTGCCCCACACTCCTCTGAGAAGCCTCGGGCTGCGCAGGCGGGCAGCGGGGGGATCACATCACCCCACGCTGCTGCCCCGTGCTCCTCCGAGACACCTCAGGGCTGTGTGGGTGGATGGCAGGGGTGATCGCATTGCCCCCGCCTCCCCCCACGAAGCCTTGGGCCATGCGGGCGGGGGGTGATCACATCGCCCCATGCTGCCACCCTGCGCTCCTCTGAGAGGGCTTGGGCTGCGTGGTCGGGCAGCAGGGGATGATTGCATCACCCCATGCCTCCCCCTGAGAAGCCTCAGGCCACACAGGTGGGCGGCGAAGGGTGATCATATCACCCCACGCTGCTTTGAGATGCCTTGGGGCCACGTGGGCGGGTCACAGGGGGTGATTGCATCGCCCCACGCTGCCGCCCCGTGCTCCTCCAAGGCCGTGCAGGGTGGGTGGCACGGGCGATCACACTGCCCCGCAGTTTCCATTGAAATGCATTGGCTCAATGCATTTCAATTGAGAAATTTTTCTCCTTTGAAATGCATTGAACCAATGCATTTCAATGGAAATGGCCCCGGACGAGAAGTCTTGGGGTGGCGCAGGCAGGTGGTGGCGGAAGGTCAGATCCCGCAATGCTGCCGGTGCATGCCACCCCAAGACTTCTCGGACCGGCGCGCACTGGCAGCGGCAGGGGGATCTGATCACCCCCACCCCCAGGCCCCACCCGACCCACATCTGCATATCACGGATTTTTGGTCATTGCGGGTCAGGTGGGTCTCTAACCCCCATGCTAGGCGGGGGGTTACTGTATACAGATCTGCTTAATTACTATTTTCTCAATCTGATTTTCAATGTGTTTATTCTGTCTCTGCTGATTGTTGCTTCTCAAATATGTGTTTATGATTTTATTGTTGATTCAGCTATGTTTATTTTTATTTGTTATGTTATTTTTATACTGTACATTGTTCTGTTTCGTCATTATGTAATTTTGTAAACCGCCCAGAGTGGCCTTGTTGCTAGATGGCATGGTACAGAAATCCAAATAATAATAATAATAATATGACTTCATAGCAATCATAGCTTATTATCATAATGCTAAATAAGAAAGAACAATATCAATTTATTGAATTAGTCCAGTGTTGTTGTTGGTGGTGATAATGATGGTCACAGAGACTTTGAAAGACCTGTTTCTCCACTATTGCATGAAACTAGAAATATGAATAGCAACTGTCTTGTTGCATGGACCTTGAAAAAGCACTAGAATTCATCAGAAGAGCTCCATGGTGCAGAAGGTAAACTGCAATCAAAGCTTCTTTTCATGCCCTGATTTTGATCCCAATGTGTTTACGTAGCCCTCTCAAGTTTAATTTAGCCTATCTTCTTTCTGAGTTTGGTAAAATGAATACCCAGCTCACTGGGGAGAAAATGCTATTTGCATTATTATGTTGTAAACTGCCCAGAAAGTTCTTTAGCACTATGTCATGGTATATAAGTCAAAACAACAACATATGGTTATTTATATCTTTTTCAGCAATCAGGGTATCCTTTGGAGCTTGCTGTGTGCAGCATTCACCCAAGTCCAGAAATGTCCACCACACTCAAAATCTCTTAAAGGTACAGATTAGAGACAGGTTAGAGTGCTGGACCAAAGCTAACAGAATGAGTTTCAACAGGGAGAAATGTAGGTTTCTGCACCTAGGCAGAAAAAATGAATTGCATAGATATATGATGGGAGGCACTTGGCTGGAGAATAGTACATGTGAAAGAGATCTAGGAGTCTGGGTGGACCACAAATTGAACATGAGTCAGCAGTGTGACACGGCTCAGGGAACTGGGAATGTTTAGCCTTACAAAAGAAGTTTGAAGGGGGATATAATAGCCAATGTTTAAATATTTCAAAGCATGTCATATTGAAGAAGGGACCAATTTGTTTTCCATAGCTTCAGAGACTAACACTCAGAGCAAGTGTGTCAAACTACAGGAAAAGAGATTCCATTTGAACATTAGGAAGAACTTTCTGATGTTTAGAGCTGTCAGGCAGTGGAAGATGCTGTCACAGAGGTTGGTGGAGTCTCCTTCTTTGGAGGTTTTTAAGCAGAGGCTGGATGGCCATCTGTTGGTACTTTGATGGGGGTTCCTGCATAGCAGGGGATTGGACTGGATGGCCCTTGAGGTCTCTTCCAACTCTATGAATCTATGATTCTATGCATCAACGCTTAGGTTACAAAAAATTCAAATGGTTTTGTGCTCACAGCAAACAATATCCAAAAGAACTTTGTGAAAATGCATTTTGATTGGAGTTGGTGAATTTTAATAATATGCTGATTGTTACAATCAAAGTGAACACCCTAAATTCATTACTTTGATATATTATTAAGATATATTAATCATTCTGTGTTGTTTAAAATGTTCTTCCGAGACAAACAGTATCTGAAGACTAGAGACATCAGACAGTTTGTGTTCTGCATTTTTATTGTTATGCCTTGCAATGGCCTGTGGTGGCAAGTAATCCATCATTTTAATGACTCACTTTCAGCCTAAGCAGCCTTTTCTTAGCCTGACATTTGTAGAGGCTTACAGCTACAGTCAGTTATTGTAGCATATATTATCTGACTGGCCAAACTTATCAAATGTCACAGTGAAATTCTTTACTAATCAAGACAGATTAAAATCAATAGACAAATCCCAATACCATTTCCTCTCCACCTAAATCTATGTTTATCAAAGGCAAATCCAGAGTGTTTTTCATCCTGATTATGTATATGCACAATATTTGAAGTCCTCTGTCTTGACAAACTCTCAGAGTTTTATTGAAATAATGGCTGGCTCCGCCATGTAATTGCGTAGGCGGAGCCCCTTTGCCGCGCAGGACGGGCGGCGTGAGACTTGGGAGCCGGTCTCACGAGGCTGGGGGTGGCGCAAGACGTGCAGCCTGTTTAAGGCCGGCGCCCTCCCCAGCACGGCCTCTTTCAGTCGGCGCAGCTTCAGGACCGAAGGACGTCGGAGGCGCGCGGCTGCGAGACCACGTGGACGGAGACCAGAAGGAGGAAGAGGAAAAGGAGGACGACGAGGAGAGCGAGGAGGACGAAGAGGGTAGCAAGGAGGACGAAGAGGGGAGCGAGGAAGACAAGGAGGAGAGCAGAGAGGACGAGGAGGAGAGCGGCGGCCAGGAGATCGCGAGCTGGGAGGCGGCAAGGTGCCCGGCGGCGGACGAGGCGGGGCGCCGCTATAAGTGGTGCGGAATGGCAAGCCCGGCAACACGGGCAAGGACCCCGCGGCTCCGGCAGCCTCGTGGGACCGAGGAGGCCTGGCAGAGTAGGGCTAGCCCGCGGAGCGGCCGAAGACTGGATGGAAGGAAGCATCCGGCAATGGGGCGGGGCCTACCCCGTGAGGTTTGGAGAGTGGCGGGGGCAGGAACCTGGGCCTGGGGCATCTCGGGGGGTGGCAGGGAGGCCCATACACGGGCATTCCCCACGGAGAGAGGTGGGGGCAGGAGCCAGAGCCTGGGGCGCCTCGGGGGGTGGCCGGGAGGCCCACACACGGGGCATTCCCCACGAGGTTCAGTGAGAGGTGGGGGCGGGAGCCGGGGATAGGGGCACCTTTGGCCCAGACACACCATATTTCCACCAGCGGCACGGAAGCCCAGGGAGCGCGAATGCAAGCAGCTGAGCGGCCCGGGGGCACTAAGGGCTGGTGGGAGCCGGACTTGGGGCCCGGGGAGGCCTGCAGCAGGGTGCGCCGGTGAGTGGCCCACCCTTGAACAAGGGAGGTTAAAAGAGTTGACGGGGGAGGCTGAGCCCAACAGTAAGGGAATAGTAGGCATGGCACCGGCGGCAGGCAGAATGGGCGCAAGGGGAAGGGGGCAGCCTAGAGACCAGCCCTCCAGATAACTCCGCCGGGATCTGACTTGGAGGGGGAGGAGCTGGCCTCGCTGGAGAGGCTCAAAGCACGAGTGGATGCATTTGAGGCAGGACGAGGCCCAGCCCCAGGGCCATCTGCCCAGACCCAGCAGCCTAGGCCCGCTGCACAGCCCATGGCACAGAACTTGCAGCCGCAACCAGTGGCCCAGGGTGAGCAGCCGCGGAAATCAGAAAGGCCCTCCAAGGCGAGAAATCAGAAAGGCCCTCCAAGGCGAGATTAGGGAGTTGCTATCTGAACTCTCTTGTCGCATGGATAGGCTTGAGGGCCACCAGGGAGACGGCTCTAGAAGGCGCGGCGGACATTGAGGGCGACGATGGCGCTGAAGGGACCGTGCAGATGGAGCAGCCCAGCATGTCACAGGCGGCGGGGCCATCCAACATCAGGCCGGGTGAGTCGGCAGCGGCATTGGGTACCACTCAAGGGGCATGGCCTTGGGGGCAGCCCCAGTCCTATCAGCAAGCCGCTGGGGTGGGGCAGCAAACAGTCCCGGGGCAGGGTGGGGCACCTATGCTGGGTTGGTATGGGAGTAGCCAGCAGGCAGGCACCGGTGTCCAGTACCCAGGGCCAGCACCGGGCAGTAGCGGGCAGCAGGGGGCATACGCAGCACTGCAGCAGGGGCAACCACAGGGCAACCCCCTTCTTGCCAAATAACTACCCGTCCATACCTAATAACACCCAGGCACCGGGGCAAGGGGGGTGGCCGGGAGGTGCAGTCCTGCAGCTGGGCCAAATCCAGCCGAACCCAGGGCAACCTCTGGTCAACCTGGGCCAACCCAGCGATACCATGGCAGGGCCCTTGGGCGGGCAGCCCACAAGCCTGGGCGGGGGGACAGCCGGGTGCGGTCCCTATACATGCTATTCCCTACGGAGACCAGGCCCTCTCTCTGGGGGGACATCTGGCGCCAGCCACCAGGGACCGCATTTTGAGGGGGGAATATGTTCATCTGTTTAGCCTCCTTAATACGGAGGTGGAATCAAAGGAGGGGGAGAAGGAGGATGAGAAGGACAAGGACCGGTGCCTGAGGAGAAAGCCAGATAGGACATGGAATAATTGGCTCCTGGCATACTCAATCTACATGTCCGTCATTGTGAGGGTGCAAGCCCTGATCCAATATCAGGACTTAATCTTTAAAGCATTCACTGATTTTCCGGGCCACACATGGCTGCAATATGATGAGCAGTTTCGGAAGAGAGCGCCCCTAGACCACACTCTTAGGTGGGACGTGCCACTAACATTGTTGTGGTTGCAAATTATGACCCCTACGTGCCCGGCCTTGGGCAATAGGTTTGACAGCGGCCACCTGATTAAATGCCTGGCACAGGCCACTACCCCCCGCAGTAATGTGGGGCAGGCGGTTCAACCCCACCTGCTGTGCTGGGACTTTAATGGCCAAGGGGGGTGTGCCAGGAGAACCTGCAAATTTAAGCACGAGTGCGCCTAGTGTGCCCCCCCCCACTCAGCCTCCAGATGCAATAGACCCAGGAACCAGAAGGGAGGAGGCAAGGACCAGGGGGGCGGAGGGTGGGGGACCCAGCCCAACTCTGCTACTCAAAAAGGGCCCCAGTCCAATTAGGTTGCCAGTACTTCAACGGTGGCTGGCCGACTACCCCAGGAGGGAGGACGCCAAATTTTTGTTAGCAGGTTTCACAGAAGGATTTAGAATCCTGGTGGTGGGGGAGCAAAGGGCGAGTTCGGCAAAAAAACTTAAAATCACTTAAGGGCATGGAAGGGGTCGCTAGGGAGAAGATCCTCAAAGAGCTGGGGGAGTGAAGGGTTCTTGGTCCATTCAGACAACCCCCAGTCCCAAACCTAAGGGTATCGCCGTTGGGGTTGGTGCCAAAGAAATCTCCAGGCGAGTTTAGACTAATCCACCACCTGTCGTTCCCAGAGGGTAGTTCCATCAATGATGCCATACCGCAGGAACTGGCATCGGTCTGCTACACATCCTTCAACACAGCGGTCCGTATGATCAGGGACTGCGGCATAAGGGTGGAGATGGCTAAATGTGATATCAAATCAGCATTTCGGTTACTACTGGTTCACCCTGATGATTTCGAGCTCCTGGGTTTCCAGTTCAAAGGGGAGTTCTACATGGACAGGGCCCTTCCATTCGGCTGTTCAATCTCATGCACCACATTCGAACGCTTCAGCACGTTCCTGGAATGGAAGCTTAGGAGGGAGGAGGGAGTATCAACCACAGCACACTACCTTGATGACTTTATTCTATGTGGGAGCAGGGAGGCGGGATACTGTGCTAGGCTCCTTAGTACCTTCCAGAGACTGGCGGGGGAGCTGGGGGTACCATTGGCAGAGGAGAAAACGGAGGGCCTGACCATGGCCCTTACCTTCCTGGGTATAGAGCTGGACACGGTCCAGCAGTCCTGCCACTTGCCAGCGGATAAGCTGGAGGACTTGAGGCAATGCCTGGCGGAGCTGCAGCAAAAGAGCAAGGTGACACTCAGGGAATTGCAGGTAATAGTGGGACACCTAAACTTTGCCTGTAGGGTCATAGCACCTGGTAGGGCCTTTATCAGGTGACTCTGCACAGCCATGCAAGGGCTAAAGAAACCACTTCACAGAACCAGGGTAACAAGGGGCATGAGGTTGGACATCCAGGTGTGGCTCCGGTTCCTCGAGGGCTTTAACAGTGTTTCCTTTTGGAGGTTGGAGATACGCTTGGGGGCTGACTTTCAGGTACACACAGATGCGGCAGGATCCTTGGGGTACAGGATTTATTTCAGGGGGAGGCGGTGCCACATGGCCGGTCGCATGGCAGGAGACTGGTGTCATCAGGGACCTGACATTCCTAGAGTTTTTCCCTATAGTGGGGGCGCTGTGGCTGTGGGGGGACCTATGGGCGAACTCTTCAGTGCAATTCTGGTGTGATAACATGTCAGTGGTACACATTATTAACAGCCTGTCCGCCAGATCCGGGAGGGTGATGTGCTTGGTGAGGGCATTTGTCCTCCGTACATTGCAACTTAATATAGAGGTATGCGCCAGGCACATCCCGGGTTTGGATAACAGCCTAGCGGATGCCTCTCCCAACAGCAGATCCAGAGGTTCAGGGAGCTGGCCCCAGGAGCGAATACACACCCAGAGAAACTCCCAGAAATCGTCTGGGAGATTGGAGACAGGAGTCAAAGCGGGCCATAGGGTTGGCCTTGGCACCAAGGACCAGGCGCGGCTACGAAGCGGTGGCAAAGGAGTTCGAGGCGTTCAGGGCCAAGCAGGGCTTGTAGCCGGTGTGGCCAATCCCAATTGAGCACCTCCAGCAGTTTGTTATTTTCCTGTATAGGAAAGGGCTGATGCCCAGGTCCATCCAGGTTAAGCTGTCGGCCCTACCTTTCCAGGCCAAGGCGGCAGGCTTTGTGGACAACACCAGCGACTTCCGGGTTAGGAAAATGGTGGAAGGGTATGGGAAGGAAAGGGGCAAGAAAGCTGACTCTTGGGCCCCCATAACACCTGACATCCTGACGAGAATAGGGCAGGCATGGCAACACGTGTGCAGGGATGCTTATGAACAGGCGCTATTTTGAGCGACGTCACTGGTGGCATTCTTCGCAGCTCTAAGGGTCAGCGAGCTGGTTGCTGCGGGGAGAGGGGATAAGTCTGGGGCAGCCCTGCAGAGAGCGGACATCAGCTTCACGCAGGGTGGTGTATCACTTCTCATACGCAAATCTAAGACAGATCAGAATGGCAGAGGGACAACGGTGTAGCTGGGAGCATGTGCGCTGGGGAGGATTTGCTCGGTGGCGGCAAGGGAGTTTCTGCAACTAAGAGGGGAAGGGGACGGGTACCTGTTCTGCCATAAGAACGAGTCACCTCTAACTAAGTTTCAATTCTGGAGGGTCACAGCAATCGCCATGCGGAGGGCGGGCATACCATCAGCCCTCTTTGGCACCTACTCCTTTCGGATCAGGGCAGCATCCACCACCGCGGCTATGGGCTTTGAAGGGGGGGGAATACAAAAAATTGGCCGGTGGAAATTCCATAGACATGAGACTTATGTCCGCCCCCTACCACAGGTTTAATGTGGACTGCATCCCCCACTGCTGCTCCTTTCGTTCTGGTCTCTCCCTCTGCAGGTATTGGCAACACAACAAGGAGGCGCGTGGTGATCATTGGGCATAACTTCGTCTATTGGGCAGCAAGGCATGCATGGAGGTCATCGCGGGGAATCCAGCTGGGCCTAAGCGCCTCCGCAACAGTGGAGTGGAAGGGGAACAGGGGTATGCGCTGGGCAGAAGTGATGCCCGCGGCAAGGAGGCTGGCACGGGGGGATGCCACCTGACATGCTGGTGGTGCACGCAGGTGGGAATGACCTGGGCAGCCAAACCGGCAAATCCTTGATAGGCGAAATTATCTGGGACCTGGAGGCCTGGCACGCGGCCTACCCAGCCAGTAAGGTGATATGGTCGACGATTATACCGAGGAGGGTTTGGGGGACCAGCTCAAGAGCGGCGGGCCTGAACAGGGCCAGACGGAGCGTCAACAGGGAGGTGTGCAAACACGTGGTGCAACAGGGCGGAGCGGTGGTGGGCCACCCGACCATCAGACCCAGCAACGAGGCTCTGTATAGAGCAGATGGCATGCACCTCTCTGAGGCGGGTTTGGAGATCTTTTTGGAGGACCTAAGGAGGGGGCTGCAAGCTGAATTGGTCAGCTTGGTGGGGGGGCATGGCTCATAACAAGCTTGCCCATGCCGTGGCAGGTAGTGCGGAAAGTGGTTGCATACAGTGAGTATTAATTACGTAAAGCTATGAACTCCAAACCCTGCGGGTGCAGAGAATCAGGAGATTACAGCACACGGGCAGGGGGAGGAGTAAATTTTCTTATCCTACCCCAGGGGAAGTGAGAGGCCTTGTGAGGGCACTCATCCTCTGGGGCAGGATACATAGTGCTCGCCGGCCGCAGGGGGCGCCAACTTAAGGTTGGCACCCTCGCGTGGCTCTGCACTCACCCAAAACCAAATTACCAGGGGGGAGGTCCCGGCCTGCTCCTTTGTGATGTGTTATTTGGCAGTAATTGGCATTAAGTGGTTAAAATAATGGGCTAATTTCTGATTTGGTTAATAAATCTTGGCCCTGTTCCACCCAGCACTGAGTCTCGCGTCATTTCTCCGTCCTTGGGGGCCAAAGGGGAGTTGTGTGGTCAATCCAAAATAAAATACATCACAAAAAAGGAAATACCTTCACAGACAAGTAAAAATCATCCTACAGTATGCAAGCTTTTGTGGACGAAACACCACCTCATCACACTTGTAACAGGGTAAAGAACTTAAAAGTCCGGAAGTTCATGACAAGATGGAATTTTCTAGGCACATCTTTCTTAAGCCTAGGTCACACCTGGGTTTCAATCCTGATCTTCTGAAGGTCTGGCTTTTCCTCTTTGCCCCATCATGTGATTTAAATGTGGGACAAGAGTTATGTAAAAAGCTGGGTTTTTTTTTTAATTTTAAAGTGCAGTTCAGCACCCTTGGCCAGCAGGTGGCGATAGTATTTGAAAAAAACAGACCACTTTGCTGGGGGAAATTAATGCTTGTAGGGCTGGATAGAAGTTCCTGTTTCTCCAAAGGTAAAAATAAATAAATAAAAAAAAACACAGCCCATCAGCCCCAGGAATAGCCAAAAAAAGAAAGAAAAAGAAACCCGGATCATCAGCGTGATCCCACGGTGTCTGCCTCCTTAAAAGCTGGATTTTCAAAGCGAGGCAAAAAAATTCTCTACCTCGTAGTTGAGTCACAGAAACCTCGCTTAAGGGATCATTACTGGGTTTTCTTTTTTCTTTTTTTTCAAAAAGCCTGGTGGCCGTGGGGACGGCATTTTTGGATTCGGTATATTTAGTAATTTAAACTGCTTTTAAAGGGATGTGGGACCGAGCCCTTAGATGCAAACCAGAAGAGGTGCAGGAAGTAGTATGGTTGTTATTTTTAAGGTTACATCTGAGGCAGCTATTGATTGAATATCATGACACAGTTCTTCAAACAAAGAAGCACAGGCCACACATGTACACATCTTCCCATGTGGCCTTTATTCGAAATGGTCATGTTTCTGCTTCCCCGAGGGTGGGGTAACACAAAATACCTAAGTCTTCCATGCAGGAAATGGGATGATAATTTAATAAACTCATTAGTTTTATCCAAATGGGATCAGATTAAAGTCAAAATGATAAGTGCACCTAATGGTTGCACTTCTGCTTTGCTGATGTTGAGAGTCCCTTCCATGATAATCAAGATTACATGATAATCCCTAGCATGGAATTGACCTTCTTCACCGCTGCCACACATTGGGTAGACACCTTTATGGAGCTGTCCACCAACACACCAAGATCTCTTTCGTGATCTGTCACGGATAGCTCAGAGCCCATGAGTTGATAGATAAAGTTGGGATTTTTTGCCCCAATATGCATTACTTTAAATTTGGCTATATTGAAACGCATTTGCCATTTGGCAGCCCATTTCCCCAGTTTGGAGAGATCCTTCTGGAGCTCTTCACAATCTTCTCTGGTTTTTACCACACGGAAAAGTTTCGTGTCATCCGCAAACTTCGCCACCTCATTGCTTATCCCTGTCTCCAGGTCATTTATGAATAGATTGAAAAGCAACGGTCCCAGGACAGATCCCTGGAGCACACCGCTTTTCACCTCTCTCCATTGTGAAAATTTCCCATTGACACCTACTCTTTGTTTCCTGGATCTCAACCAGTTCTCAGTCCATAAGAGGACCTGCCCTCTTATCCCCTGGCTGTGCAATTTTCTCAGCAGCCTTTGGTGGGGGACTGTTTCAAAAGCCTTCTGAAATTCCAAATAGACGATATCCACCGGTTCACCCAAATCCACATGCCTGTTGACCTTTTCAAAGAATTCTAAAAGGTTTGTCAGGCAAGACTTACCCTTGCAGAAGCCATGCTGATTTTCTCTCAGCAAGGTTTGCTCTTCTATGTGTTTTAAGATTTTCTCTTGGATGAGGCTTTCCACCATTTTCCCTGGGACAGATGTAAGGCTAACAGGCCTGTAGTTTCCAGGGTCCCCCCTCCTTCCTTTTTTAAAAATTGGTGTGACATTTGCTATCCTCCAGTCCTCCAGCACTGTGGCCGTTTTATGAGACAGGTTGCATATTACCGTTAAGAGATCCGCAATTTCATTTCTAATGACCCTTGGATGGATGCCATCTGGGCCTGGTGACTTGTTTGTCAGTTAGTCCTAAAACATCCTCTCTTTTAACCTGTATTTGATTTAATTCTTTAGTCAAGAGGGGCCGTTCAGGCAGCGGAATCTGCCCAAGGTCTTCTGTCGTGAAGACAGACGCAAATAACTCATTTAGTTTCTCTGCAATTTCCAAGTCCTCCTTTACCTCCCCTTGTCCTCCCACACCATCCAGAGGGCCAACAGGTTCTCTGGCAGGTTTTCTACTTCTAACATATTTAAAGAAGCTTTTATTATTTCTCTTTATATTGCTAGCCATGCATTCCTCAAAGTCTTTCTTTGCCTCTCTTATCAACTTCTTACATTTCTTTTGCCAGAGTTTGTGTTCCTTTCTATTTTCCTCATTTGGGGAGGATTTCCATTTACAGAAAGACCTCTCCTTGCGCTTTAGAGCCTCTCTAACTCCACTCGTTAACCATGCTGGCGCCCTCTTGGACTTAGATGAGCTCTTCTTTCTTTGTGGTATGCACTTGTGCTGGGTCTCTATTACCGTTGTTTTAAACAGGCTCCATGCACTCTGAAGAGATTGGATTCTTCTAACCTTCCCCTTCAATTTCTTTCGAACTAGTTTCCTCATCTGAGGGAAGTTTGCCCTTCGAAAATCAAGGGTTTTTATGTCTGATTTGCTTGACACTCTTCCTCCAACATGCATGGCAAAGGAGATTGCAGCATGGTCACTGTTCCCCAGAGGCTCAGTGACATTCACATCCCTGACCAGGTCCTGAGTATCACACAGTATTAGATCCAGAGTTGTCTGTTCTTGGGTGGGCTCCATGACAAGTTGCTCTAAGGCACAGTCATTCAGCAAGTCGAGAAACCCGGTTTCTCTTTCTTGCCCGGAGCTCGCATTGGACCAGTCAATGTGGGGATAATTGAAGTCCCTCATGATTACTATCCTATCCTTCTGAGACACCTCCATGATTTGTCTCCTCATTTCAAGGTCCCCTTCAAGTTTTTGATCTGGTGGACGATAGCATACTCCAACTATCACATCACTCCTTGGACCTGGTAGTTTAACCCATAGTGATTCTATGGTGGAGTCAGGCCCTCCATCAATCTCCATTCTGTTGGATTTTACCCCTTCTTTGACATAGATGGCCACTCCCCCTCCAACCCGCCCCTCTCTATCCCTTCTATAGAGTTTATAGCCTGGGATTGCTGTATCCCACTGGTTCTCTGCATTCCACCAGGTTTCTGTTATGGCTATTATACCTATGTTATCCCTAGCTGCCAAATGTTCAAGTTCTCCCATCTTTGCTCAGAGACTTCGAGCATTGGTGTAGAAGCACCTGTAGGAGGGCTGCTGCTTTGTTCTCTCCCTCCCCCAGCTTTTATTTTCAGTAGACAAACTATCACATTCCATTATTCTCCCAGCGCTAATACCTGCTATGTCATCTCTATGTGATTCTCTACCCTCTCCAACCTCATTCCCCAGGGATGAGGTGTTCCGAACCGGATGCCACTCAGCTCCTATAGGCTTTCCCCTAATTTTCAGTTTAAAAGCTGCTCTGGAGCCTTTTTGAGGTTGAGTGCCAGCAATCTGGTCCCATCATGATTCAAGTGCAACCCATCCCTCCTGAACAGGTTTGGCTTGTCCCAAAATGTTCTCCAGTTCCTGACAAATCTAAAGCCCTCCTCTCAACACCATCGCCTCATCCATGCATTAAGGCTTCTGAGCTCTGCCTGCCTGGGGGATCCTGTACGAGGAACAGGTAGTACTTCTGAAAATGCTACCTTGGCAGTCCGGGACTTCAATCTCCTTCCTAACAACCTGAATTTGGCTTCCAAGACTGACCGCTTGGCCTTCCTGACGTCATTGTAGTCCACCCCGGGGGCTTTGCCAGCTTTCAATGTGCAAATCAGGGCAGAGATTTCCACAGGGGAGACTGGAGGCCAGTCTGGTAGATTTCTGTCACCTGTCAGGGAACTTTGGGCACTATCAGGGTGTATAGAATAAATATTCCTAAAATGTTCCTCCCAAACATTAGGCAAAATGTGAGAAACAATCCAGAGGGAATGTTCCCACATTTCCCCTGCCACTATTCTCCAGAAAGTGGCTGAGTCATTAAGGATGGTTGCAGTTATCAAACGTTGCCAGGTCTCTCTCTGGGCTTGAAATTTTTTCATTTTAATAAGAGCTTTGTAATTTCTCTTAAACATGAACCAATCAGGAGGGATCCTGGCTAAGTTATGTTCACGGTATAATCTGTGTTTGGCCATTAGCTCATTTTTTGCCATTTTACATTCAGAATCGAACCACGTTTTCCCCCAACTGGTATGGGAAAAGCAGGGTTTTGTGTTATATTTTAGATAGGGCTGGAGGTGCTGGACTAAGTCCTTATAAGTGTCTAGAGCAATTGAGATGGAATCTGTGGTTGTGATCAGTGTACCAAGATGTGAAAAGGGATCTGTGAAAAGTAGTTGTCTCATGGAAGCGTCTAGTTCGGTAGTCCACTTGACCCGGGCAGCTCTAATTTTAGATGAAGATAGGAATGTCGTTTCTTTGTCTGCAATCACCATGATGGCTCCAAACTTAGGTGTGGTAGACAAAGGAAAGTGGTCGCTTTCGGACCAACATTCAACCCCAAAATTAGTAATTAAGTCCATCAGGTCCTTTGAGACTATGATGTAATCAATGGTGGACGCACCTGCCAATGAGGTAAATGTGAATTCTCCAGGCCTATCACCTTCCATGTTCCCATTTAATAGTACCAAGTCCAAATTATTGACCATTTCCATAAGACAAAGACCAGCATAATTACACCCTCGGTCCTTTGATTGTCTATGGGAACACCAGTGGGGGGCTGGGTCCAGCGGCAACATATTAAACTGTGCAAATAATACCTCATCATTTTCTCCAGTTCTTGCATTGAAATCCCCTGCTATCATTAAAAAGCACTTGGGAATAATGATAACAAGTTATCAATATAAGCAGCTAATTTTGCCCATTGGTCTTTACATTCTGTATGAGTGTTGAGGAGGTAGGTATACATCAATAATTAATAAAAGATGGGAGGTTAATGTCAAAACAGTTGCGAAGGGCTAGATTACAAGAAGGCTGTGGTTTTTGAACAGATGTTTTAAGTCCTGTTGACACAAAAATAGCCATGCCACCTTTTTTCCGCCCACCCCTTTCACTAGAGGCTGCTTTAAGAGTATGGGTCATGTAACCATCCAAAACCGTTTCTTCTTGAGTCCATGTCTCTTGAAGTAGCAGGATGTCAAATTGGACAATGTAGTCAATAAAAGCTGTATCCCAAATTTTGCTTGACCACCCCGCTGTATTCCAGGAGAGAATCTTAATGGATTATTTCCTGTTATTGTTCACACCATGTTTGCATTGTTGCTGTTGTGAGGATTTAGTCTGGTCTTTGACACCATGTGAAGGGGTTTTCTCAACGAAAATTGGTACATTTTACTCTGATACAGGAGAGTTGGTGTTATACAAAATGTAATCACTGCCACCCTTATTAGCACCAGAAATCTGTAGTTTCACAACCTGTCCACCTCCAGTATTAGTAACTCTACAACACTTCTGAGAGGGTCCAGTATCCCCATGCCAGACCATATTGTATCGAGCTGGATTGTCTCTCACAAACTGGGTCCGTTTTATGTATTTTATGTATTTTATGTATAGTCTCCTTGTCTGGTGGAGTTTGGGCCGGTGTTTCCAGCGGAGGCCTCCTGAGTTATGGCTTATTGCCGGCCGGCTGCTACTCCTTTTGACCCTTGCCCAGCTTGGCTTCTTAAATCTGCCGGAGGGAACATGCCAGAGTGGGTTTCGGCTATTGCCACAGCCTCCTTTGGGGGAGGGTATCTTCCCTTCCTGCCTGAAGGAGACCGTGGTGAAGCCCACTCTGAAAAAGCCCAACATGGCGGTGGACGATTTATCCAGCTATCATCCGATCGTCATTGTTCCCTTCCTGGGCAAGGTAGTTGAGAGGGTGGCTGCCATCCATCTTCAGTCGTACCTGGAGGATAATCGTATCCTGGATCCCTTCCAATCCGGGTTCAGGCCGCTTCAGGGGACCGAGACTGCCCTGGTCGCTCTGTAGGATGACCTCCTCAGGGAGGCTGACAGGGGGTGTTCCTCCCTGTTGGTGCTCCTTGATCTGTCAGCTGCCTTTGATACCGTCGGCCATGGTAACCTGCTGGTCCGGCTTGCTGAGGTGGAAATTGGGGGCCTTGCATTGTCCTGGCTCTGTTCCTTCCTTGGCGGCCGGTCTCAGCGGGTTCAGTTGGGTGATGGTTTGCCGGCTCCTTGTACTCTCCCTTGTGGGGTGCCCCAGGGGTTGGCAATTTCACCCATGCTGTTCAATGTTTATATGAGGCCGCTGGCGGAGGTCATCAGGAGATTTGGAGTTTGCACGCAGCTCTATCTCTCCTTTTCTTCTACTGTCAAGCCCCGCACACAGAACACACAGCAAGCCAAGTTCAGTTCTTTGCCAGGAACTTTAGTTGTAATCCAGATAAAGTACAAAGTACAGTCCGAGTCAATCCAGAATAACTTACAGAGCCAAATGCCAAGTTCAAGGGAAACAGAGAAACATCGTAGTCAGGAAGCCGGTCCAAGGTCAGGAAACAGAGAACGCCGTAGTCAGAAAGCCGGTCCAAGGTCAGGAAACAAAGTCAGGATAACACACAGGAACGTGGTGGCAAAGTAAGTGACGCGTTGCTCCCACAGAGGGTTCAGAGTAAACTTGCTAGCTTTATCCTAAAACAGGGAGCACACCCATATCTCTGGCAAGGCGCCTGCTAGAACTCAGGGCTTTCAGATCTAATTCTACACCTATCATTAAAGATCCTTTCCCTAGCTCTCCTGTTCTCCTTTGCAGGATCCTGCTCCTAGCCCTTATAGGAGGAGGAGATGTGCCCTCAGCTGCGTCCTCAGACTCAGCTGCCTGCTGAGTTGAACTACAAGGCTCCTCCTGCTGCTCTCCAGCATTTAACCCTTCACATTCAGGTTCCATGACAGGCAGGGTCCTGGCAGCTGCAGAGGAGGCAGTACGCTCCCTCAACCTGTGCCTGGAGGCGGTCCTGGAATGGACCAGGACTAACCAGCTCAAGCTGAATCCAGAGAAGACGGAGGTTCTGTTCTTTGGGGCACCCTCATCTGGGTACATTGCCCCCCCTCCCTAGACTGGGGGGTGTTCCCCTCCAGCCTACAGGCAGGGCCAGGAATCTGGGCGTGGTCTTGGATTCAGCCCTCTCCCTGGAAGCCCAGGTGACGGTGGTCTCCAGGGCCGCTTTTATCTATCTCCGCAGGATCGCCCAGCTCCGACAGTACCTTGATGAGTCCTCCCTGAGAACAGTCGTGAAGGCCCTCGTGATTTCGACGATCAACTATTGCAATGCCCTCTACATGGGGTTGCCCTTGACCCTTGTCCGGAGGCTCCAGCGGGTGCAGAATGCGGTTGCCAGGCTGGTGGTGGGTGTTTGTAGATTCGAGCACATCACCCCAGTCCTGGCTCGCCTGCATTGGCTACCCATTGTCCACCGGATAAGGTTCAAGGTCTTGGTTTTGACTTTCAAAGCCCTCCACGGCCTGGGACCAGAGTACCTGTCAGAGCGTATCTCTCAGAGGTCGACTGGGACCAGACCCACGAGAATGGTGCAGGCGCGCTCACTTAGGGTGGCCACACCCAGGGAGGTGCGGAAGTCGCTCGTGCGTAACCGCGCCTTCTCTGTGGTGGACCCTACACTGTGGAACCAACTACCTAGTGAGCTGCGCCTTGCAGCTTCCCTGCCCCGCCTTTAAGAGAGCCTTGAAAACCAATCTGTTCAAGGAGGCATATGGTGACTTTTTTGTTTAATTTTCTTCTTCTCCCTTGTTTTTTTGGGGTTTTTTTGTTTTCTTTTTTTTTCTTCCTGTGGCCACCCATGCCATTCTGTGTGGAAGGTATTGTACCCTCCCATTTTTATTGATGCCTCTGATTTTATGCTCTGATTTTACACTGTACACCCCTGAGTTCCGATATGGAAGACGGGGCGGTATGTAAATATAATAATAAATAAATAAATAAATAAATAAATAATTTTACGTATTTTATATATTGTATTTTATAAGCCTGTTTTTAATTACTCGGGTCAATGACCATATAATAGTTTGATTTGATTTATGTTGAGTTGGAAGAGACCTCAAGGGATAAATCTGGTTTGCATGAATGCCAACAGCTCCCCTGTTACCCATAGTCCAGTGCCTCAAGAGGACATCAGTCTTGCCCTCTGACCATAGTCCTTGCAGTTGAGAAAATGAGGAATGTATGAGGAATATTCCCTGATAAAAGCAACATGCATTGTGGAAGGAACACTGCTTGGGCATCACTCTGCTGGTGAATGCTTCCCACTGCCATGGGAAGGAGGTGCCTCTGTTTGGCATGGCTCCATACCTGTAAGAATATTTCTCTTTCTCTCAGGGTACATATAGTTCATAGAATCATAGAGTTCGAAGACACCTCAAGGGCCATCTAGTCCAACCCCCTGCCATGCAGGAACCCCATCACAATATTTTCGACAGATGGCCATCCAGCCTCTGCTCAAAAACCTCCAAAGAAGGAGACTCCACCACTTTCCTTTGTGGCAGCATATTCCACTGACGAATAGCTCTAACTGTCATGAAGTTCTTCCTACTGTTCAAATGGAATCTCTTTTCCTGTAGTTTGAAACCATTGCCCCGAGTCCTAGTCTCTGAAGCCATGGAAAACAAACCTGTTCCCTCTTCAATATGACATCCTTTCAAATATTTAAACATAGCTATCATATCCCCTCTCAGCCTTCTTTTTGTAAGGCTAAACATTCCCAGTTCCCTAAGTCGTTCCTCATAAGACATTTCCTCCAGACCCTCAACCATCCTGGTCGCCCTCCTCTGCACCCTCTTGAGGTTGTCAACATCCTTTTTAAATTGAGGCGCACAGAACTGGACACAGTACTCCAGGTGGGGTCTGACCAGAGCAGAATAGAGTGGGACTATCACTTCCCTTGATCTAGACACTATGGTTCTGTTGATGCAGCCAAGAATCGCATTGGCTTTCCTGGCCGCTGCATCACACTGCTGACTCATGTTCAATTTGTGGTCCACCAAGACTCCCAGATCCCTTTCACAGGTACTATTCTCCAGCCAAGTATTCCCCATCCTATATCTGTGCAATTCATTTTTTTTTACCTAGATGTAGCACCCTACATTTCCCTCTGTTGAAATCCATTCCGTTAGCTTTGGCCCAGCATTCTAATCTGTCAAGGTCCTTTTGGATATTCACCCTATCCTCTAGGGAATTAGCATCCCCTCCCAATTTGGTATAATCTGCAAATTTAATTAGCATACTCTCTGTTCCTTCGTCCAAGTCATTAATAAAGATATTGAACAGCACTGGACCCAGAACAGAACCCTGGGGCACCCCACTGGTCACGTCTCTCCAAGCTGAAGAAAGGCCATTTATGATCACCCTTTGGGTGCGATCAGTCAACCAATTACAAATCCACCTGACAGTAGCACTATCTATCCCACTTCCTACTAACTTCTTAGCAAGAATACCATGGGGAACCTTATTGAAGGCCTTACTAAAGTGCAGATAAGCAATATCCACAGCATTCCCCTCATCCACCAGGCCTGTAATTCGATCAAAGAAAGAGATCAAATTAGTCTGGCATGACTTGTTTTTAAGAAACCCATGTTGACTTCTTGTAATGACAGCATTGTTTGTTAAATAATTGCATACTCACTGTTTAATAATCTGCTCTAGGATCTTTCCAGGAATTGAAGTCAAGCTGACTGGGCAGTAATTATTTGGATTCTCTTTCCCCCCCTTTTTGAAGATGAGGACAACATTTGCCCTCCTCCAATCGATGGGGACTTCACTTCTCCAGGACTTCTCAAAGATTATTGCCAATGGTTCTGAAATTACTTCTGCCATTTCTTTTAATATCCTTGGGTGTAATTCATCCTGGCTCAGGAGACTTAAATTCATTTAATGTTTCCAGGTGTTCTTGTACTAGCTCTCTACTATTCTATGTTTCAGTGCTCTTGCCCACTGAGCCACCAGGCTTGATAGGCGCCTTCCAACTCTTTTATTCTATGATTTTATAAGCAATGAAATAACAACTTGAGAACACAACTCTGCATAGTGTAGAGAAAGCAACACCTGCAACTGATATTATCAATATTATATCAGCCTGGTGGATTTTTTTTTATAATTCCACTTGATTTTGTGATGACTATAGATCTGAATATTTGGATGTTCAAAAAAATTGCACTTCAAAAAATCATGAGCCATAGTTTTCCAATTCCACAGCTCCCATCTGTTCCATCATTTTCTCCATTAGTGCCATCTGCCAGACCTTCCTGTACTGCACAAGTAAAAGTTTTGCAGGTGCCTATAATAGATCCAGCTGCCGGAAGAAGAATTAACATCAAGGACTTATGTAAGCACTACTGCATTCCCTTTTAGGAACATGGACAAAAAATGAGAAAACAATAAGAAAAATGTAACATTTTGATTCCTTCTGCCTGTGAAGATCCTTCCAACTGGACATGAGTGCAACAGCTGCCCTTCTGCCTCTTTTCTGCTTGTTACTTGTAATCAAGGATCTACTGCCTCTAATCCACTCCAGAGAGAATTGATGTTCATGCCTAGTAGGCATTACACAAACCAGCTGTGATTTAAGTTTTAGAATCCTAATCATTGGAGATAAGATTCCCAAAACAAGAGAAACAAAACACTACAAAAGAAGACTTTTTAATTATGTTGACAGCCTCCTTTTTGTTGACATGGTGGTTCAGCTGCTTTGCCTTGGTGGCCAGATTGTGGCTTCCCTGCCTCTGCCAGCTGGTGCCTGTGGTCTTCACTCTGCTTCCCCATTTCATAAATAATGTATGAAGATCTGCCCCTCAGATGAGCGACCATCAGTGGTTTGCATCCTCCAGAAATGCCAGCACCTTCCAAAAGAGATGGAACTTTGCAGTGAACAAACTCAAGAAAAGCATTAACAAGGAGGCAGCTACATTATAAATAACTTATGGCACCATAAACACAGAGAGAAGCTATCCATCTTTCAGTATGAGGAGAGCTGCACACACTTCTTGAGCTGTAAAGCTCTTCTTTCCATACAATCCTCACCAAAGTGGCATATAAATATGAAATATCACCACCATCAGCCTTCATTCTGGCAATCTATTTCCTTCTTGTGCAGTTTTCATAGTTCACAGAGATGGCTCTTTAAAGAGGCAATTCAGTTGTTCTGAAGCCAAATAAAGATCTATGCTGTGGAGTGCATAATAAGCAGGTCTCCCTTGGCTCCCTTCCCCTTATAGCCAACCTCTGTGAATCTCTGAGAAGTTCTCACATATTACAGTATTGGTGGCCCACAGTTTTCAGTACTATATGATGCCTCTTCCAGGCATCAGATGAGTATCTTTTCCTCTCTATTCCATTCATTTATTGTTGAAAGTTTTGAGAAGTTGCTTTAATGCAGGCATGATCAAACTTCAGCCGTCTAGATGTTTTGGACCACAACTCACACAGTCCTTTGCCATTGGCAACACAGGCTTGGAATTCTGGGAGTTGTGCTCCAAAACATCAGGAGGGCCGAAGTTTGGACATGCCTGCTTTAATGGTAAGGAAAAGCTGTAGGTTAGTTAACATCTAAGAGAGTCATTTAATAGTTAGTCAGGGGTGAGATCCTGAGGCTGGTTAGGGTCTGGCATATAGATACAGTATTTATAAATATAGTTGCTGATACAAAGAAGTAATTGTATGATTAAATAAGAAATCATAGTGAAAAACATTTTATAAAAGCATCTAAGTGAATCAGTCATTGCTATATCAATAATATTCAAGATACAATTGTTGGAACCTGGTTTTTCAAAAGACCTTTGGGTCTAAACCAGTGGTTCCCAAAGTGGTCTATATAGGCCCCCAGGGGTCTATTTTGACTTGCAGTGGGTCTATGACATTGAGAAAAAAATGGGGTCCCAAAAAATGTAAATGGGGTTGCACGGGAACCGCCAGGCTCCCAGGAGGCCCCTTAGGTGACCTCCTTAAATGAATTTAGCCCCTGAACGCCTATTTTACCTTTAAAACCCACCACTTTGGTCCCGTTACCTGGGGAAGTGTCTGCGGAGGTGTTCTAAGGCCGTTCAGGCAGCTAGGTTCCTTAAAATCAATACTGGTTGTGTACTTTGGAAAATACACCAACCCTTACAGGCAGGACAACAAGAAAATGTTCTAAGTTCCAAAAATGCTTCTCTGGTCAAGGCACTGAGTTAGGCACACTCACTCTTAGGCAAAAATCAGACTTGGGTAGAATAATATTATTTTATTAAAAAATAGAAAAGTAAAAGTAAAAAGTCTTAGAAAAGATCAGTGCAAAGCAAAAAATATGAAACAATCATCAGTAGCATGGTCACAGGATTTGCAATCCAAGAAAATAACAAAACTGTCTAAAATATTCCTAAATTACACTAGCATTCTGACCGACAAGGCTCATGATGAATAAAAGCACTAGAAACTAAGTCCCAGAAAGAATCATCATCATTATTCTAAGTTCCAAGGAGGCAAGTAAGCCATTCTAAGCATTCTATTTTCTAACTTAAAAGCATTATTTCATTATTGCCATCTCCTCCCCTTTGTCGCAGTCATTCTGCTAATTGTCCAATCACAGGGCATAGTTTAGCATATTAATTAGTCTTCATCCATGCCTCGGTTTCCCATGCCGTATGTTTCTCAGGAATTTGATGTTATGACTCCCCTTCTCTCGCTGGGTGTCTTCCCAGGTGATAATGCAGCATCTGTGAGATGAGTTGTAACAAGGAAAAAACAACTACACAGACCCTTTCTCACACAAATCCTTTCTTGCTTTCTTGACCTAATTGAAGCCATTTTCTAATTCCTTGACAGGGGTCCACGTAAACAGACCCCATTGAGGCAGATCATCATCAATATTTAGGTGTTCTGTAAATGTCTTACACTTAAGCCGCCTTGTGTCCCTTTGAGGAGCAAGGCGGCATAAAAATAAAGTTGTTGTTCTTGTTGTTGTTGTTGTTGTTGTTGTTGTTGTTAAGACAAATTGTTTTGGTGCCATTTTTGAAAGTTTTTGCATCAATTCTTGGAAATGTTTAAACTTTTTAGGTGCATTTCTCAAGTGGTGCAAAGTTACGGACCTGATCCTTGTGGTGTGCATTTTTTAAAGTCCATTTGCATTGCATCATTTTTCAGAACTTGATCCTCGCCATGTGCATGTTTTTAAAGTCCATTTTGCAAAGGTTGGGGACTCGTGTTTTGCAGCCACATGACAGATATTTATACCCAAATTTCAAACAACCCCACGGTTGAAATTCAAATAAACTATAATTACAGTCGTACTTTGGTTAACAAATAACTTGGTTTACAAGCATTTTAATTAACAAGCAAAATTTTCTGAACATTTTTGCCTTAATAACAAGCAGTACTAGCACTCTCATGTGTGTCACGTAACCAAAAATGATCTAAGCCAAAGGTTTTCAAATGCAGGTTCTTTGTACGGTACTGAATTTTGTACTTTGTACTGTACTGTAGTTTGTATTGTATTTAGTACCTTGTATTATATTAAATGATTAGGGTTAGAGTTAGGGTTAGGGCTAGGGCTAGGGCTGAGGGTTAGAATTAGTGTTAGGGTTAGGGTTAGGCTTAGGGCTAGGGCTAGGGTTAGTTTTAAGGCTAGGGCTAGGGCTAGGGTTAGGGTTAGGGTTAGGGTTTATTTATTTATTTATTTAGTTAGTTAGTTCAATCAATCAATCACAAGAACCTTTATTGACATACATTAATATAAAACAGATGCAACAAAATGTAAAATAAGAAGTAGGAAATAAATAAATAGGCTAAAATTGATTAAAAGGTTGGGTTAATAGCAGGCCTTGGCCCCAAACTATTTACTAATATGTAAAACAGTGGCCAAGTATTCAGCCACTGAGGCTGTTAATTCCGGAAGTTTGTCCTCAAGGAGACGCTTTGTTATACTCTCCGGGGATCCAGAGAAATTAGAAATATAAGGGGTCAGACGGCGAAGGCGAAGCTTGTGGTGGGAGAGGCAGGAGAGAAGGATATGAGAGGTTGAGTCAGGTTCCAGTAAGCATAGTTTACAGAGTCTATTCTCAAATGGAACGTTGTAGTATCTTCCTGAAAGAACTGCTGAGGGAAGGATGTTCAATCTAGCGAGCATAAAAGCACGGCACAGACAAGGATTAATGAGATGTTTCATATAATTTGCTCCTAGTCCTGGAGTTGGCATCAAACCATAAAAGTGAGGAGAACACGTTGGATTGAGCCCTGATGAAATGGTTTGACACTCTATATCCCAGATTCTTTGATGGATGATTTTGAGGATTTGGGATTCTTTGCAGTTGATTAGGGAGTCTAGGTCGATTCCAATGTGATGAATTTTGTTAGTTAGTTAGTTAGTTAGTTAGTTAGTTAGTTAGTTAGTTAGTTAGTTAGTTAGTTAGTACACTTTTATACCACTCCTTTTTCCATAATGGAACTCAGGGTGGTTTACAGATTAAAAAATATCAACTAAAACAACAAACATCAGAAGACATAGATAAAATGGCAATATAGCAAGAGAGGAAGAACCCTCGGCAGAGAGCAGCAGATCAATTCCTTGTTGTCTCCTTATCATATTCCTTATATATAAAGCTTTTGAGCGGTATATAGCTTTACTTACGAAGCCCTGGGTCTGTCACTAATAGGGAGCTCTCCATTCAGCACCTTTATCATGACGATGTCTTTATTCTATTGTACTGGCCGCAGCTGTGGTAGCGGGGGGGGACCTCTCTTCCCCCGCTCCCCTGCCTCCTTCTTCTCCTACCTGTCCCTTCTCCTCCTCCTCTATTTTCTTCCCTCCCTTCCCCTCCTACATTTCTCTTAGATAGCCGTGTGCTCTCAAGCCACGGTCTGATCTTGGCTTTTTCATTCCAAAAATTAATGTGTTTTTATCCCATGATACCACCCTATGGATAGTCACCCGGAGCGCTTTTGAGTTTGCGAGGCATTGATGGGGACGGCCAAGCCTCCCACAGATCTTCTTGGTGATAACGTAGATGTTTCCTCTCCCGCTCCTTCCCTGGGCCCCTTCTTGTGGAAGTTGGCCACCTGGACGGTGGGCTCCCTGAGCCGTTCCGGCATGGGCCGGGGCGTTCTCCAGGCGCTCGTGTCCACTGGCACTGACGTCATCACTCTCCAAGGCTTGGATTTCTTGAGCGAGAGCAACCGGGCATGGGATCAGAGGATCTGGCAGACCCACAGACCTTCCTTCTGGTCCTGGCACCTCCGCGCTCCTTCTTCTTCTAGAGGGGTGGCAGATGTGAGAAGTGCAATGCATGCTGGGCCCCGTCCTCCTCCTCCTCCTGGCCCCCTTCCTGGCCCCCCTCCTGACCCCCCTCCTGGGCTCCCGTCATTTCCCCTTGGATGGGCTCAGCGTGACACGGCGTGACCCTCTTGTTCAAAGCCATAGCCAATGTGGCCATCATGCGTATCCACAGGCTGCTGCCCGGACGCCTCTTGGGCGTGGACGCAGCTGTAGCACAGCCATGTGGTTGGCACAGTAAAAAAAAAAGGAATGCTGACCAGGACCCAAGGGTGGTCTGGTTGCCACACTAAAATAAAAATAATAATAAAAAACCAGTGCTGACCGGGCCCCAGGGGCCACACAGTTGGCACTGAAAGGAAAAAACAACAACAAAAAGCCCCGCGCTACAGCTGTAGCATGGGGCCTGAACCCAGAAATAGGGGGGACTAAAATAAAAATAAAAATAAAATACATTTTTAAAAGGGGGAGCGCTGACCGTCCCCCAAGTGTGGCCTGGTCAGCACCCTAAAATAAAAAATAAAAAATAAAAAATCCCAGCTCTGACTGGGCCCTAGGGGCCGCACGGTCGGCGCTGAAAGGGAAAAAACAAAAAAGAGCCCTACGCTACAGCTGTAGCGCGAGGCTTGAACCCAAAATTGGGGGGATCGGGAGATCTGATAAGAGCAATCTGCTGCCCCCCTGCCTGCCTGCCTGCAGGTGCTCCTCAGTGGGTGGTGGGGACGGAGGAGCGCACAGGGCTGTGGCAGCAGGGTGGCAGCATTGGACACGTGTGCCTGAGGGAACTCTGGGCGGTGTACAACACGTCACCAAAACAGCCACTGCCAAACTACAACCACATAGCATACCCAAACAGAAATAAACAGTGAAAGACCTAATAGAATACAAATCATTATACAAATACAGTATAAAAATACTAAAACAAATGGCAGATAAAATAAACATAGCAACACAGACCAAGACAAAGTCAAATTTGGAATAGGAATAGGAATCTTAGGAATAGGAATCTTTATTGTCATTGCCCCCTTGCAGGAACAACGAAATTTTGTGGTTGCTATATAAAACTCATTTAAAACATTTCACATAGATTTAAAAACAGGTACAACACATAATATGACATATAAAATGACTAAAATATGACATATAAAATAAGCTGACTTCAAAGTCCAGGATTTCCGTTTAAGGCCAATATTGCTCTAAAAAAGAAGCTATTTTTGAGACGGTTTGTTCTTGCCCTAAGTACTCTATATCTCCGTCCCGATGGCAGCAACTCGAAGAGGTGATGACCAGGATGTGATGGATCTCTTAATATATCTAATGCTTTACAGTGGCACCTGGTAGTATAAATTTGTTCTAGGGTGGGGAGTGAACAGCCCACATACTCTCTGCAATTCTTATTATTCTGTGCAATACTGTCTTATCCCGGAGGGTACAACTTCCATACCACACACATAACCCGTAAGTAAGCACACTCTCAATTGCACAATGATAGAAGGCCAGCAGCAGCTTTTGTGGAAGATGGTTTTTCCTTAAGGTTCTCAAGAAAAATAGTCTCTGCTGAGCCTTCTTTGCAAGCCCCCTTGTGTTGACACTCCAGGACAGATCCTCCTGTAACTCAATGCCCAAAAATCTGAAACCTGTAACCCTCTCCACACCAGTCCCATCAATCACCAGTGGTTGAATATCAGTTTTCTGCCTCCTAAAATCTACCACAAGCTCCTTTGTTTTCTTTATATTTAGGTGCAAGTATTTATTCTGCACCACTTGGCCAACCTCTCCACTTCATCTCTGTAAGCCATCTCACTCTCCTTGCCAGAGATGAGCCCAATCACAGTTGTGTCATCTGCAAACTTAATGATCCTATTGCTAGGATAGGCAGAGACATAATCAAATGTGTAAAGAATATAAAGGAGTGGGCTAAGTACACATTCCTGTGGTGTTCCAATGTTGGTACTAAGAGTATTAGAGGTGTAAGGGCCCAACAGAAAATCCAAGATCCATCCAGAAAATTGATGGTGGAAGCCCTAGGCCTTCCAGTTTAGAGATCAAATGTCGTGGAAGAATGGTGTTAAAAGCCGAGCTAAAATCCACAAAGAGCAATCTAGCATAGCCCCCCCTCTGTTCCAGATGTTCAAAATCAGCATGAAGAGCAGGTAAAACTGGTGCCAGCAGTTAAAAAAACTAATAGAATTTTTTTAAAAAAATTGCAACCACAACCACAATGACAATGTGCTCAGAGGGCCCCAAAGCATTGGCTGAAGAGCCAGGTCTTTCAGGCCCTTCTAAAGACCGACAGCAAATCCGCCTGCCTAATCTCAGCTGGCAGCTTGTTCCAATGAGCCGGGCCCACCACCGAAAAGGCCCGATTCCTACGGGCCTCTCTCAGTGTTGGCACTCTAAAAGAAAGGGAGGACGAAGATCTGGTTGGACGGGATGAGGTTGATCTCTGAGAGATCTGCTCCACCTGATAGATAGGTCCCAAGCTACTGAAACCTACTTTGGCATAGTATGCTGTGCTAGCGTAGGCCCTACAAATCAATGAGAATTTAATTATTTGGCTCCTCCATAATTTCCATTGCTTCAAATTGGCCAACTCTCACTGTCTCTTGGGATTCCCAATGTGTTTTAATGGTGAGAGTGATGGACTAGGATTCTGGAAAGTAGGGTTCAAATCCCTGCTCAATCGGAAATCCAGACTGGAGGAGTAGATCCAGTAAAACCCTTTCAATATCTCACTTACTTTGAAAGCCCTTTTTGAGTACCTGTAAATCAACTCTGACTTCATGGCACATAACACTTGCGCATATTAAGCTTTTCCTTGAGTGTTTCGCCTTATTATTCAATTCTCTGCTAGTCATAATTTTTACCAAATTGCTTTGGTAAAAATTTGTTCTGATATTTTATTCTTTATAGCCATCCCTTTAAAAACAGCCTTCTTTATAATTTTCATTACTGTATTTGAATAATTTACAGAAAACATACACACACATGTGACTGGGATATGTACTGGATTCATGTGAATCCCAATTGAATTAGCATGGGCCAAAGTTATTTATATGAAATCCAACTGGAAATCTAGTGGCCACATTCAGTCCTGGGGCAAAGCAAGGCCAATTCATGACCTACTATGTATCCAGGAGATAAATCAAATTGGAAAACTCATCAGTGGCAAGTAGATTTGGCTAACAAAATCATTGGGGATGACTGCAGTAGAATGTGGAGCAAAAGAATTATGAAGAATGTCTGTAAGGGTTAAAGAAAATTGTTATAAGGCAGTATGGAGATGGTATTGACCACCAGTGAAAATGAATATATCAAATAATAATTTGTTACCTCTGTGTTGGAGGTATAAAAAAGAAAAAGGGAGTGGTGATTAAATATGATAGGAGGAAACATGAGTTTTCTTTTTAAAAAAGGGAAATAACTGTAACTGATACCCAACAGTCCTCATTGATTGTTTTAGTGATACAATTAATGGCAGTTAGTTGAAGAAAGAGAAGTGTTTATTTACTATAATAGTTACAGTAGCAAGGTTATTATTTACAATCAATTGGGAAAATGGTAACCAAATTATATTATATGGTATAGAGAAATGTGGGATATGGCAATTTATGATGGACTAACCTGTGACTTTAAAGAGGTTTATCAAAAAGCAATGACTTTGGAAAAATGCAATTTATTTCTGTAATATGTGTTTTGGAAAGGGAAGGGATATACACCAGGAGAAGAACCAATGTGTTTCTGGAGAGAAAGTGGGAGGAATAAAATTTAAAATATTAAAAGCAGCACCTAGCCCATAAGAGAAATGAATTAATGTAAAGCTATGTAAATGTGTTTTTTGTTTGGTTTATGTTGTTTTTGATATAATAAAAATCCACACACACACCAAACATTAGCCCACTTAGATTTATGTTTTTTTGAAAATGAATTTTTAAAGTATCTATTATGCAAACTCAAGAAGCAAGCCATCTGAAATGAGTGTATCGATTCTCCTTTTCAGAGTGTACTAAATCTCTAACGGTCAGACATGTCAGTACAAAAACTGGAAAATAGAGCCCTTTTTATTTTTCAGTACATGGAGTTCACAGAGGTACACATTAATTTGAATGAATGAATAGCTTTATTACGGTCAAAGACCAAAAACACCAAACAATCTGCAATAAACACATACAATACAAAATTTGAAATAAGTACAAAATTATACAGTCTTTCAATAAAATCATAATAAATAAACCCTTACTTGAAGGTTCATAATTGCATACTCAACTAAGCTAAGTCTATATCCTTAAAATAAGATAAAACAATGGCCAGGTTTATGGGAAAGAGGTATTATTATCTATCTTGGTCACAACCCAAACATCTGTTTGTGAGTCAGTATTGCTGCCGCACAGAATTTAGCCACTTTTCTGGTAATATTTATTTATTTATTTATTTATTTATTTATTTATTTATTTATTTATTTATTTATTTATTCAACTTATATGCCGCCCACTACCCAAAGGTCTCTGGGCGGCTTACAATCAAAGAATTAAAACAATTTAAAATAGTTATAAATAAAATATCAATAAATCATCAAACAGTAATAAAAACCTTCTTTAAAATCATCATCCTAAAATTGTCATCAGTGGACCCACAATCTATATTGTATCAATTAAAAACCTTCTGGAACAGGAAGATTTTTACCTGGCGCCGAAATGTAATCAGTGTTGGCGCCAGGCGGATCTCAATAGGGAGGGCATTCCATAACTTGGGAGCAGCTGCCGAGAAGGCCCTTTGTCTACAAGCCATCCCTCTCACCTCCTTGAGGGATGGCTCTTTCAAAAGCCCTCCCTGGCTCGATCTTAATCGCCGGGTAGGTTCGTATGGAAGGAGGCGGTCCTTCAGGTATCTAGGTCCTAAGTCGTTTAGGGCTTTATATGTCAAAACAAGCACTTTGAATTGGGCTTGGACAGCAACTGGTAACCAATGCAGGTTACGCAGAATCGGCGTGATGTGATCCCTGGCGGCTCCACCACTTACCAGCCGCGCCGCACGATTCTGAACCAGTTGCAATCTCCGGACCGTCTTCAAAGGCAGCCCCACGTAGAGCGCATTGCAGTAATCAATACGGGATGTTACCAGTGCATGCGTAACTGTCATGAGGCTCTGCGAAGGGCGAAGCTGGTATATTTTCCGCAGCTGAAGGAAGGCACCCCTGGCCACCGAGTCCACCTGGGCTTCCAGAGTTAGACCGGGGTCCAGGAGCACCCCCAAGCTGCGGACCCTGTCCCTTAGGGGGAGTGCAACCCCATCCAGGACAGGAAGATGGCCCTCTAACCTTTCCTGCAAAGCACCCATTAACAGCACTTCCGTCTTGTCTGGATTGAGTTTCAATTTGTTAACCCTCATCCAGTCCATTATCTGGCCCAGACACGAGTTCAGCACAGAAACCGCCTCACCTGGATTGGTGGAGAACGAGAGGTAGAGCTGAGTATCATCAATATGATGGATATTTTCAGAAAGTAGCAATTGTACATAAAATTCCTCTATTCTTCCTGGAAATTTGCAAATAATAGGAGATAAGAGCTCCATGTGGATATCCCGATAGCAAGAACAATATAAGAACACATGTTCAACTGTTTCTGCTTGGTCACTATTGCATGGACAAAGACAGTCTGATGGAAGCAAACCTTGAAACCTTCCCTCCAAAAGCTTGGAAGGTAGTGCATTGAATCTAGCCAGTGTAAAAGCCCTTCTGGCTTTAGATGAAATAAGACTGCCTAAGAATGAGGAGATGGTTAAAGCAGATTTCAAAAGGTAGTTGTATTTCCACAACTGGCCAGCAGGGTTCTGTAATTCTATATCAGACCCTAAGGTTCACGGCATTCATAGCCTCTGTAAGATCCCTTGCTATAACAGTACTGGGAGAATAGCCTAATTTTGATATCTCTTCAATTATATGCTTCTTCCATTCTGACTGAAAAGTATATAATAACATCAGTGGGGCCAGGCCTTCTGATGAAAAAATAAGTTTAAGCCAGTATTTAATCATAAGAACTTCGACTCATGCTACAATGGATATTAACCCAACCTCTAGACAAAGAGCTAAGTTGGAACTACAGGGTGGTACTCCCAGGATAGTTCTCACAAATTTGGTCTGAACAACCTCCAGAGGTCGTAAATTATCATAACCAAACACTTGGGAGCCATAAAGCATTTTTGAAATGATTCTGGCCTTTAAAACTTGTATTGTCGATGGGAAATCTGAGAATGAGGCAGAAAAAGTGAAAGTATTCTTTGTGGGAAAAGAAAGTCTGGAAAAGGCTGTTATCAACCCATTCACAGGGGCTGCTAAAGCAGAGCCAGCATGGCTTCTGCAAGGGCAAATCATGCCTCACTAATCTTTTGGAATTATATGAGAGTGTCAACAAGCATGTGGATAGGGGAGATCCAGTTGACATTGTTTATCTGGACTTTCAGAAGGCTTTTGACAAGGTCCCGCACCAAAGGCTTGTGAATAAACTTGCCAGTCATGGAATAAAGGGGCAGGTCTTGTCCTGGATCAGCAACTGGCTACATGACAGAAAACAAAGGGTAGCACTAAATGGGCATGTCTTCAAGTGGTGGGAGTTAAAGAGTGGGATCCCCCAAGGTTCAGTACTGGGATCCCTGCTTTTCATCCTCTTCATAAATTTATTTATTATTTATTTATTAAATTTATATACTGCTTCATCTAGCTACACTGCTACTCTGGGCGGTTTACAAACTGAACAGAAATCAAAATCATAAACAGTAAAATACAATATAATAGATAAGCACAAATAAGTAAATAAAATATAACAACTAGTAAACAATATACAGTGGTACCCCAACTTAAGAGCAGCTCAACTTAAGAGCAATTTGACTTAAGAGCAGAAAAATGTTGGCATTTTAACTGCTGCCTTACAAATTTCTGCTCAACTTACAAATATTTTTTCCACTTTTTAATTTTTTAACTTTTTCCCCCAATTTTTTAGATAGGTACCCTGACTTAAGAGTAGGTCAACTTAAGAGCATGCATTTGGAACGGAGGTACCACTGTATATCAAAAACATAGAACAGGAGCAAGATGGGCTATAGATAAAAACAAAAAAATACATAGTAGCAATCATTATTAGAACAGATTAATATCCAGGGACAGCCTTTTTAAATAGCCACGTCTTTAGATACTTCTTAAAGACTGGGAGAGAAGGTGCCAGACAGATCTCAGAAGGAAGTTGGTTCCAGAGGCGAGGGGGCGCCTCTGGGAAAGCCCAATTTCTCATCAAAGATTTACGGGAATCCTTCAGCAACGGCACCGTCAAATGTCCTGCCTGAGATGACTGGGTGTTATGGGTAGTATTTTAATGATCTAGAAGTAGGGGTAAATAGTGAGGTAGCCAAATTTACCAAAACACGAAATTATACAGTGTAGTAAAAACTGAGAGAGATTGTGAGGAGCTCCAGAGGAATCTCTTGACACTGGGGGAGTGGACAAACCAGTGGCAAATGGGTTTCAACATTAGCAAGTGCAGTGTAATGCACTTTGGGGCAAAAAAAAACAATTATTGTACATTTATAAACTGATGGGGAAAGGAACCTTGGTGTCCTGGTAGACAGCTCAATGAAGGTGTCAACTCAGTGTGCTGCAGCAGTGAAAAAATCCCAATGCTAGGGATCATTAGGAAGGTTATAGAAAATAAATCAGCAAGTGTCATTTTGCCTCTTTATAAATCTATGGTGAGGCTTCATCTGGAGTACTGTGTACAGTTCTGGTCACCACACCTCCAGAAGGATATTATGGAATTGGAAAAAGTGCAGAGGAGGGCAACCAGAATGATTAGGGGACTGGAACACCTTCCTTACAATCTAAGGCTACAAGCATCTCTCCAACCTGATACAGGCGGAATCCAAAGGAGAGGAGAACTGTCCCCTCCTGGCACTCTTCCTTCCCTGCATCCTCTCCTCCAGATAAAGGGGGTGGACAAGCAGCTCTCCGGCCTGATACAGGCACTCTTCCTTCCCTGCATCCTCTCCTCCAGATACTGGGAGTGGACAAGCAGCTCTCCGGCCTAATACAGACAGAATCCATAAGGAGAGGAGAACCCCCCCTCCTGGCACTCTTCCTTCCCTGCATCCGCTCTCCTCCAGATACTGGGAGTGGACAAGCATATCTTTGGCCTGATACAGGCAGAATCCATAAGGAGAGGAGAACCCTCCCCTCCTGGCATTCTTCCTTCCCTGCATCCACTCTCCTCCAGATGGGGGTGTGGACAAGCATCTCTCCAATCCATATATCTCTCCCCATATATCTCCCCATATATCTCCCCAAATCTATTTGTTCCAGGCGGAATCCCTGAGAGGACCCTCCTTGCACTCTTCCCTGAATCCCTGCATCCACTCTCCTCCAGATAAAGGGGGTGGACAAGCATCTCTGGCCTGATACATGCAGAATGCAAGGACCCTCCCCTCCTTGCACTCTTCCTTCCCTGCATCCACTCTCCTCCAGATCTATCTCTCCCCAATCTATTTCCCCAACCACATCTATCCCCCCAAATCTATCTGTTCCAGGCAGAATCCCTGAGAGGACCCTCCTTGCACTCTTCCCTGAATCCCTGCATCCATAGTCTCCTCCAGATACTGGGGGTGGACTAGCATCTCTCTGGCCTTGTCCAGGCAGACTCCCCCAATTGTGGGAGATTTTAACAAATAAAAATAAAAAAGGAAAATAAAATAAAAAATAAATCTGTCTTTCTCTTCCCTGCATCCACTCTCATCCAGATACTGGGGTGGACAAGCATTTATTCCAGCCTGTTACAGGCAGAATCCCTGAGCGGACCCTCCTTGCACTCTTCCCTTCTTCCCTTCTTCCAGGGGGGGAGAACGGGGCTGCTGAGGTCTGTCTGGAGATTCTCAGCTGCCCAGGTCGTGTCGTGTGGTGGTGATGACCTCCAGGGTTTTCTAGAGAGCCTCCATTGTCTCCTGCTCCTTTTGAATTCTGTCTGTCAGCTCAGTTTACTTCCTGCCTCTGAGAGGTAGAGAGGACGTTTATTGGGATGCTTCCAAAAAAAAAAAAGGAAAGAAAGAAAAACCATACTTTGTCTGGACACAGTTCTTTTTTTGAGATGGGGAAATTGAGAGGAGGACCCTCATCCAGATGGGGAGGGAATAGCATCTCTCATGCCTCTACCAGACTGAATCTCTGACCGCTAGTTGACCAGGGCATTAGCTTGGTTATGGAAGGAGTTACAGAACTTCTTTGAAATGGGGAAATTGAGAGGACCCTCATCCAGATTGGGGGAGGGATGGAATAGCATGTCCCCTGCCTCTTAGAGGTAGAAGGGAACTTTTTTGGGGAGGCTTCAAAAAAAGCACACAAAGAAAAACAAAGAAAAACCATACACCAGTGGTGTGGCAGGTTCAGTCAGAAGTTGAACAGCTGCTGGGAATGGATGGCTGCTGCTGCTGCTTTTCAGGGTCTGGACAGAGTTCTTTATGGGGAAATTGAGAGACAAGCATCTCTCCGGCCTCTTCCAGGCGGAAAGCCTGAGAGGACTCTCCTCCTCTGCCCTGCATCCACTCTTCCAGAAACTTGGGGTGGACTAGCATGCATTTCTCTCTCCTCTCCTGCATCTTCCAGGAGGAATCCCTGCAGAATTGCTATATGGAGTGGACTGGAGTATGAGGTTGAAAGAAAAAGAATGTTGCACTCTGTCCACTTTGTATGTATGTGATGCAGTGTTATTTATATATTCAATAAAATATTCATCATTTTTCAAGTGTTTTCTGTCTGTTCTAGGGCATTGCAGGACGCCCACGCGTGGAGGAAAGTCAAATCGCTCAAAATCGCGCTAAAAACAAAAAATGAAAAAACAAAACAACAAAATGAACTTTTTTTGAAAAAATTCATGAAAAACGGTAACGACCCGAAACAGAAACGCAATAAAAACGAAAAAACGAAACATCATTTTTTCTATCCGTGCCCATCTCTAGTTCTGAGCCTTTTTCAGAACTCATGACATCTGTCAGAGCACCAGAGGAATGGCTTGACTCTCATCTAACAGTGTCTAGCCTGTTAGCAAGGCTTTCATTTGCTGCTGTTTTCTTCGTGAGGATTCCTAAAACCATTTTTGTGATTACTAGATGCCCGCCATAAAAAAAAGGCCTTTCCCCCCACCCCACCCCATCCTTTTCCTCCCGGAAGCCTCCTGGACTTGATCAGCTTACAGGCCTCTGCCAGCATCATTAGTCAATAATTCTATGATTCAAAGTAAGACGGGAACAGGGCTTGTCTCGCTAACCCTTTAAAACAGTGAGCTAGGACAAAGTCATCCTTCTGGCTGCATGCTGAGATTCTGGAGAAAGACCTTACCCATGTCTTCTGCTTAAGAGGGTGGACATATAGAGACAGTCATTATGGATTTGTACATCTGAATAATTAACAGTGCATCCCTAATTAGGCTGAGAAGACTACTACAACAAAACATTCAGACTGTGCCAGCTAGAATTCAATCTGTCTCTCTTTCCCTGTAGTAATTAATTCATTAACTGAAAATCAACAGGTAGTATTAATTATGGAGATGAATTTCTTGTACAAGCTCCTTGCAAAACTCTGCTTCTAAGAACTGAAAATCAATCTTACAATTAAAAAATTAATTATGCAAACTTCCTTTAACATATCTTTGGGTAATCAGCAGAAAGGAAGACTGTTAATCACTATCCAAGTGCTAATGAATACTACAAAAGTGTGCATTTTGGCATTGATTGTCAGTCATCAATAGAATCCTTTCAGAGTGTCATTACTGGAACTGTTTTTTGACAGTGCAAAAGAATCAGGGATTGGGGCGGGGAATATACCATGGCTGCATCTCTGAAAGTCCCATTTCCAACTGTCTCATGCTTATTCCAGGTTTCTTAGTTTGTTAAGCTTCTGTCTCATTCACCTGTCTTATCAATGTGCTTGCACTAGGGATGGGCAGCTATACAGGTAATCTGACAGCTGACCGATTTTACATGCTGTGGATGTATGCAGTTGCTCATCTTTTCATGGGCAGGGGTAAAGAACTGTAGCCTCCTTTCCTTTGCCAGAGTAGATGGCAATAAAATAAAATAAAATATTGACACTCTCAAGGGACATCTTGCATTACTGAGAATGATATTTTTAGAAAAGATTCCTCATTTTGCACCCCGTTGGGGTCCCAAAGCCGCTTTGCCCCAGCCTCTGTGATCTCAGGATCCTCAGTGTCTGGGGGTCAGCGGCCTGTTGGCCAGCATTTGGGGCCAACCTAATGCCCAATTCCTTGCACTACCCACCAGCGTGGCCAGTGCCGTGCCACCAGAGCTAGTGTGATAGGTGAAAAATCCTTGCTCCCCTTCTGAGCCAAATGCGAGGGGTAAGGCAAATATTCCAATCCAGCCTCCTAAGGCGACCACATCACGCCACACTAGCATGCAACAAGGCAGAGAGCAGGTGGGTGTTTTGCTGCTGAAGGTAAAAGAGGGAGCGTGGGCAGGGGGGGTAGGGTATAAAAGGGGGAAAGGGGGAGCCAGCACCCTGCCCCTGCCCAGGCCTCCCGGGTTAGGTAATGCAGTTCCAGGTCAGACGAGCCAAAGCCGGAACGACCCCAAATGATTTGCATCCAGAGAATATGAGGCTCAAAGTGGTTCAGCCCTTGTCTTTTTTCCTCTTTCTAAAACAAAACAAACAAAAAATAAGCCTAATCTCATAGGTTTTCAGTACAGAAATCCCTTTTTGCTTTACTTTTGATATTCTGCAGGCACCTTCCTCTCTTCATGATCTATCATGTCTCCTAATTTCACATGCATTAGTAAAACAAAAGAAAAGTTATATTTATAGTTTACAGTGCACTATAACTTGGATTCCTACCTTGAGAAGGGAATTGGGTTAAATAGCCTTTCAGGCTCCTTCCAACTCCATGATTCTTTGGTTCTATGATTTTCCAGTGCAATTCAATGAGACACCTACAAATTGACTACAATTTCTTCTTCTTCTTCTTCTTCTTCTTCTTCTTCTTCTTCTTCTTCTTCTTCTTCTTCTTCTTCTTCTTCTTCTTCTTCCAGCTGCAGAGCTGGATCCTTTGGATCATGAAGTCCAGTCCCTCCCAAGGAGGGCCGCAACTGGCTGCAGCAGACTATGGATTAGGATATGTCCCAAAGCCTCAAAATTCCCCCAAATTCAGAGTGAGAGTACCAGTGCACAACTCAGGATTCTCCCTGTTTGGAGGGAGCTTAAGATAGGAAGGATTTGCCTTCTAGGTTTCTATATAATGCAAGAAAGTCAGGGGTGTCTGATGGAGGTGTATATTATGACGACAAAGGGTATGATGCTTTGCAATTTTTTTGTACACGATCCTTTGGGCACTGGCAGAGTGTTTCTACCAGTGTGCTAGCATGTGCATGTGGGGCCAGCATACAAGCAGAAGAAACCCTAGGCAAACCAGGTGGACACACTTGCAAGGAGATACTATTGAACTGTTCATGCCATTTGTTGCACAAGCTATTTAACCAATCGAGAGCCCTGCCTTAGGGCTAAGCCAGAGAATATAGCCAGCATGTTTCTGGAAGCAGTGCTCCTTCAAGTGTGAAGGGGGTCTGTCACAAAGTATACAATTCCTGACCAACATATCTTGCAAGTAATTTGCTCTGCTTTGAGACAGGTCACTAGAAGGGAGGAAGAGATAATGGCAGCCACACAGCACAGCTCTTTCTGCCCCTTGGTCATGCTGTCCTTTTTTCTATCCCTTCCATGCCCGTGGGAAGCAAAACAGACACTGATAGAAAGGGATTTGAAAAGAATCATCACGACAGGAACACGTTTCTGAGGATTCTATGTTCCCCTCCCCAGGTGCACAGTTTAAAATGGTCCACAGCTGTAATGACACAGGGAAGACATCCAATTCATCTGATTTGGAGGCTACATAAGGTTGGGGCCTGGATGGGAGACAGCCAAGAATGCCAGGGTGTCAAGGAGACGCACCGGTAGCTTGGTCTCCCTGCACCCTCCCCAGCTCCATGCACAGCATTTGCAGACAGGGCTAAGGAAGAATTCCACCCAGAACCCTGGGGAGCCACAGGGCTTCTCCATTTAAAAAGAATAAAATAAAAATGTATTCAAGTATAAAAGAACAGTGATCAAAAGACAATGGGGAAAATAACCAGACTAGAAGAAATCAGGCCATGACTGCTCTAACCCTTGCCGGGGCCCCTTAAGACTGCTGACTGAGTGCCTGCAAGTGTGCTCCACAGACCTCCAGGCTGACATCCACCTGCGTCTCTCTCCTGGGCTGGTGGCAGAAGCTCAGAGGGGGAGAGTCTGCAGCCTCAAGAGGGGACGGGCCGTGCGAGAGAACACTTATCAGGGAGGCCTCCTGAACTGGCTGGAATCCAGCATTAACATCTGGCCTCCTCAGACCATCTGAGCCAGCCGGCTAACCCTTGCTGGGCTCCCTGAGACGGGTGAGTGCCTGTAAGTGTGCTCCACAGCCCTTCCAAGCTGAAATCTACCTGGGTCTCTCTTCTGGGCTGGTGGCAGAAGTTTCAGAAGGGAGAATCAACAGAGTCAAGAAGGGAGGGGCCGTGTGAGAGCACATTTACCTCTGAGGCCTCCTGAACTGTAACATCTTGCCTCCTGGGACCATCTGAGCCAGCCGGTCTAACCCTTGCCGGGCCCCCTTAAGACTGCTGAGTGCCTGCAAGTGTGCTCCACAGACCTCCAGGCTGACATCCACCTGCGTCTCTCTCCTGGGCTGGTGGCAGAAACTCAGCAGGGAGAGTCTGCCGCCTCAAGAGGGGAGGGGCCGTGCGAGAGGACACTTATCAGGGAGGCCTCCTGAACTGGCTGGAATCCAGCATTAACATCTGGCCTCCTTGGACCATCTGAGTCAGCCGGCGTAACCCTCGCTGGGCCTCCTCAAGTCCTGTCAGTGTGCTTCACTGCCTTTTTTTTAAAGAAAAGTTTTAGATGCAGGGCAGATTTGAGGGTGAGGAAGAGGTGGGCTGATGAGGTCGAATTGTTGGGTGCTTTTGTTTTGGGGGTTTTGTTTGTTATTGTTTGTTTGTTTGTTTCTTGCCATTAGGTGTAGGTGATAGGGACCCACAATGGAACTGAGGGAACAGGAAGGGGGGAGGGCAATGGAGGGGGCAGCCATTGAAATTGTGCTGGGTAGGGGAAGGTATGGTGGTAGGAGTGGAACATGCCCACGTAGGGGAAGAGGGGTTAGATATCTTACATCTATCCCCTCTTCTGGTCCCACTCCTAGCCAGAAGGAATCTGGTGACCATGTCAGCGAGCCCACGAGCCACACGGTGCTGTTGTTAAATGCCAGGTCAGTACAAAATAAGACCGCCCTCATCCATGATGTTTTTCTGGATGAGGGTGCTGACCTGGCATGTATTACTGAGACCTGGGTGGGAGAGGAAGGTGGAGTTCCCCTTTCCCAGCTTTGACCACCTGGGTACTCAGTCCAGCACCAGTGTCGCCCGGTGGGCCGGGGAGGTGGAGTTGCTATAGTCTACAAGAGTTCTATCTCCTTGACGAGGCTTCCTGTCTCTTTGGGAAAAGGTCTGGAGGGCCTGTATTGTGTGGGGGGCTCACAAGACAGATTAGGGATTCTGTTGGTGTACTGCCCACCCTGCTGCATACCAACAGTCTCCCTGCCTGAGCTGACAGAGGTGATCTTGGACCTGGTGTTGAAGACCCCCAGACTGTTGGTACTGGGGGATCTCAACATCCATGCCGAGGCTACCTTAACTGGAGCAGCTCAGGACTTCATGGCCGCCATGACAACCATGGGGCTGTCTCAACATGTCATCGGCCCAAGACAACAGAAGGGCCATACTCTGGACCTAGTCTTCTCAACGGGACTGGGGGATGGTTGTGGAGGGGTTGGCTTTGACTCCATTGTCATGGTCAGACCACTTCCTGCTCAAGTTTAGGCTATTAGCTACTCCAACCCTCTGCAAGGGTGGGGGATCCATTAAGTTGATCCGCCCTCAGAGACTAATGGATCCGGATGGTTTCCTGAAAGCTCTGGGGGATTATCCAGCTGACATGGTCGGCGCTCCTGTCGAAGCTTAGGTCGCCTTATGGAATAGGGAGATGACCCGGGCAGTTGACATGATCGCACCTAAGTGCCCTCTCCCCCACGCAGAGCCCGGACAGCTCCTTGGTATACATCTGAGTTGCGGGCAATGAAGCGGGAGGGGAGACGGCTGGAGTGCAAGTGGAGAAAACATCGCAGTGAGTCTGACCAAACACAGCTTAGACCTCACTATTGGGGCTATTCCGTGGCTATACGGTTGGCAAAAAGGCAGTATTTCGCCAACCGTATTGCTTCCTCAGAGTGCCGTCCAGCAGAGCTGTTTCAGGTGGTCCGGGAACTTCTTCAGCCAGGAGATAGGGTGGAGGCCCAGGACCATTTGGTGGCACGTTGTGATGAGTTTGCTGTTCACTTTGAGGGAAAAATTGCTCAGATTCACAGTGAACTGGACTCCACTATTGGTACAGTATCAAGGGATGTGTCCAGTGCACCGTGCTTAGGTCCAGTATTATTGGATGAGTTTCAGTTGTTGAGACCCGAGGATGTGGACAGGGTGCTTGGATCTGTCCGTTCCACCACCACGCTGCTCGACCCTTGCCCTTCTTGGCTAATTGAAAGATCTGCCAAGAGAGGGAGTGGTCCCTGCTGCCTTAAAAGAGGCAGTAATTAGACCACTCCTAAAAAAACCTAACCTGGACCCAGGACTGGTGGTTAACTACCGACCAGTAGCGAACCTCCCTTATTTGGGCAAGGTGTTGGAGCGGGTGGTGGCCGGACAGCTCCAGGCGCTGCTGGATGAGATGGATTTTCTAGATCCATTTCAATCTGGTTTCAGGCCAGGTTTTGGAACAGAGACTGCCTTGGTCGCCCTGTACGATGACCTTTGCTGGGAGAGAGACAGGGGGAGTGCAACCCTGTTGATACTCCTGGACCTCTCAGCGGCTTTCGACACCATCGACCATGGTGTCCTTCTGGATAGGCTGGCCAGGTTGGGAGTTGGAGGCACCGCTTTGCGGTGGTTCCGATCCTTCCTGGCTGACCGTGTCCAGAAGGGGGTGCTGGGGGATAGTAGCTCTGCCCCATGGCGTTTACGTCATGGGGTTCCACAGGGCTCAATTCTATCCCCCATGCTATTTAACATCTACATGGAGCCACTGGGAGGTTTGGGCTAAGGAGTCAGCAATATGCTGATGATACTCAGCTCTACCTCTCGTTCTCCACCAATCAAGGTGAGGCGGTTTCTGTTCTGAACTCGTGTCTGGACCAGATAATGGACTGGATGAGGGTTAATAAATTGAAACTCAATCCAGACAAGACGGAAGTGCTGTTAGTGGGTGCTTCGTCAGACAGGCTAGAGGGCCACTTCCCTGTCCTGGATGGGGTTGCACTCCCCCTAAGGGACAGGGTCCATAGCTTGGGGGTGCTCCTGGACCCCGATCTAACTCTGGAAGCCCAGGTGGACTCGGTGGCCAGGGGTGCCTTTCTCCAGCTGCAGAATATATATCAGCTGCGCCCCTACCTAGATGAACAGAGCCTTATGACAGTTACGCATGCACTGGTAACATCCGTATTGATTACTGCAATGCGCTTTACGTGGGGCTGCCTTTGAAGATGGTCCGGTGATTGCAACTGGTTCAGAATCGTGCTGCACGGCTGGTGAGTGGTAGGGCCACCAAGGAACACATCACGCCGATTCTGTATAACCTTCACTAGTTACCAGTTGCTGCCCGAGCCCAATTCAAAGTGCTTGTTTTGACATATAAAGCCCTAAACGGCTTAGGACCTAGATACCTGAAGGACCGCCTCCTTCCATATGAACCTACTCGGCAATTAAGATCTAGTCAGGGAGCCCTCCTGAAAGAGCCATCCCTTAAGGAGGTGAAGGGGATGGCTTGCAGGAATAGAGCTTTTTCAGCAACTTCCCCCAGACTATGGAATGCCCTCCCAAATGAGACTCGCCTGGTGCCGACGTTGCTAACATTTCAGCACCAGGTAAAAACCTTCCTGTTCCAGAACTTTTTAAACTAATGATTGTTGGTCCTCATGGGAATTTTAGTGGTGTTTTTAATGTATTGTATTCATTGCATTTACATGTTTTATTGTTCTAATTTTATTGTATTTTATTTCGATGTTTTAATTGTCCATTTTGATTGTGAGCCGCCCAGAGACCTTTGGGTAGTGGGCGGCATACAAGCTACAGGGGGAACAGAAGGAATAAACAAGCAGGGATCTTTGAGAAGACTGCCAAATTGAGGTGAACTTTTCAGCCTTGGGGGATCGTTTACTTCTGCCTTTCTTTGTTTTGGGAGCTGCATGCTCTGGCCATTCTCTGCCCTGGGCAAGCCTTTGCTCCTCCCTTTTGCTTTCTTTTAGCACAGGGTCCAAGGGGAAACAGCACAGGGGGCTGCCAGGAGCGTGCACGAAATCTCTTATTTTATTTTATTTTATTTTACTCTTTTTATACCAAGAAGCTGAACTTGGAAAATAGGAAAAACAAATAGGAGGGCATATTCCACACTTACAGGGACTTTGTAGAACTTGCTCTTAGGGGAATGGGCAACCTGGGGCAGGATTCCAAGGAACAAGAAGAAAACTGGAGGAGTAATACCTTGGTCCAGCTGGCCCGGCTGGTAGTACCTTGTAAGGGCCCCCATCTGGGGTTACAGGAGAGGATGGTCAACGGTTTTGAAGGCGGAAGAGGGCTCTCATCGCCCCAACGGCAGAAAAAGTGGAAGAACCACCTTTAGGAGAAGGAAACTCTTTCAAACCTCCACTGCCTTGTGGCTATATCCATCATTAGAAAAGGCTTCAGGAGTCAACCTCGAGGAAAAAACGGAGCCAGAGTCCCGGAGACAGTTCATGACTGTATACAATCATGTTCTGGCAACTCCTGTGACACAGCTGGAACTAATCGTATCGGCTTTGCCGTTCCATTGGACCACTCCAGCTACGTGGAGAGGGGGGTTTCGCTGCCTGGGTAACAGCCTAACCTCCATATTGAATTACCCAGGCCTTGTGCCCTGGAGAGGAACACTTACAGCAAATAGTGGGGGAACAACACAGGAAGCGGCAGCTACCTGGGTGTAGGCGGATCAGGATGGAAACCAGCAAACAAATTGTTGACTCTGCACCATGCAATAAACATAAAAAAATCTCGAGGCTAAAGTTGGGCACATGGAATGTTAGGACAATGAACCCTGGCTGTTCAGACTATCTCCAAGAAATGGACACTATACGAAAGACAGCTGTCATCAACAGGGAACTGTGCAGACTGCGGATGGACATTGTTGCTCTCCAAGAGACAAGGCTACCTGGCTCTGGATCTGTCAAGGAGAGGAACTTTACATTCTTCTGGCAGGGAAAACCATCAAACGAGACCAGGGAATGTGGGGTTGGCTTTGCTGTTAGAAATACTTTACTAGGTCTCATTATCCCACCTGCTGCAGGAAGTGAGAGAATCCTGTCCATGCAACTACACTCTACAGCAGGGTTGGTTACACTTATCAGTGCATACACACCAACATTATCATCTCCACCAGAACTTAAAGACAAATTCTATGATGATCTAGCTGCCACTATCAAGAAAATCCCTGAGAAAAGACCAATAGCTATCCTCGGTGACTTTAATGCCAGGGTTGGAGCTGATTATAACTCCTGGCCCACCTGCCTAGGTCGGTTCGGCATTGGAAAGATGAATGAAAATGGCCAACGCGTGCTGGAGTTTTGCTGCTATTATGGTCTCTGCATCAGCAATACATTCTTTAACACAAAGCCCCAGCACAAAGTCTCTTGGAGACATCCAAGATCGAAACACTGGCATCAGCTCAACCTGATTCTCGTCAGGCGCTCCAGCATTTCTAGTGTTACAATCACACGTAGTTATCAGAGTGCCGACTGTGACACAGACCACTCCCTGGTGTACAGCAAAGTAAAACTGAAAACAAAGAGATTGCACCTCCTGAAGAAGGAAAGAAGATCAAAAATCGATACCAGTAACACCTATAACCAAGGAAAAGTGGAGGAATTCTCCCATGTACTCAAGGAAGCTCTTCCTGGCCCTGCTGAAGATAATGCATCTAAACGTTGGGAACATTTTAAGAATGTTGTTTATAACACTGCTTTATCAGTATTCGGCAAGGAGACTCGAAAGACAGCAGACTGGTTTGAAGCCCACTCAGAAGAGCTGATGGCAGCTATTGAGGAAAAGAGGAGAGCCTTGACTGCATATAAAGCTTATCCCAGCAAGCACAACCTACAGGCCCTGCGAGCTGTTCGTAACAAAGTCCAGCAGACTGCCAAGAAATGTGCTAATGATTACTGGCTGCAACTGTGTTCTCGGATTCAGATGGCAGCTGATACAGGTAACATCAAGGGGATGTATGACGGAATTAAACAGGCCTTAGGGCCAATACATAAGAAAACTGCGCCCTTAAAGACTGTCTCAGGTGAGATCATCCAGGATCGTGAGCAGCAGATGGCACGCTGGGTGCAGCACTACTCTGAACTATATTCCAGAGAAAACACAATAACCGAAGAAGTCTTAAATAATATCGAGTGCTTGTCTGTCTTGGAGGAGCTTGACAATGAACCAACACTAAAAGAACTAAATGTGGCTCTGGATTCACTTGCCTCTGGCAAGGCACCTGGGAAAGATAACATCCCTGCTGAAGTTCTGAAGTGCTGCAAAGAGATCATTGCCACTGAACTGTACGAAATCCTCTGCCTTTGCTGGAGGGAAGGGGGAGTACCACAGGATATGAAGGATGCTAATATTGTTACGCTTTATAAGAACAAAGGTGACAGGAGCGACTGTATCAACTATCGTGGTATCTCTCTTCTTAGTGTTGTCGGGAAGCTGTTTGCATGTGTTATACTGAAGAGGCTCCAGATACTTGCAGAGAGAGTCTACCCAGAATCACAGTGTGGCTTTCGAACCAACAGGTCCACTACTGATATGGTATTTTCCCTCAGGCAGTTGCAGGAGAAATGCAGGGAACAAGGACAGCCACTTTTTGTAGCCTTCATAGATCTCACAAAGGCATTTGATATGGTTAGTAGGGACGGACTCTTTAAAACAGTGGTCCCCAACCCCCGGGCCGCGGACCGGTGCCGGTCCGTGGACCGGTCGGCACCGGGCCGCCTGGGGAGGCCGGGGAGGCTCCTCCCCTTTTCCTCCGCCGCCCTCCTCCTCCTCCTCTTCTCTCCCGCGGGCGGCCGGTGGAGGAGGAAGGCTGGAGGAGCGCAGGAGGAGCCGCCGCCTTTGCCTTTGCCTTTGCCTTTGCCTTCCTCCTCTGGCTGCCACCGCTGGCGGCGGCGGCGGCTCCTCCTCCTCCTCCTCCTCCTCCTCCTCCTCCTCCTCCTCTCCTCCCCTCCACCAGCAGCAGCAGCAGCAGGAAGCTGGGGGCCGGGCGCGCGGGGGCCAGCGGGGAGGAGGGGGCGCGCACAGGAGGCGCTGGCGAGCCCCCCCACGCGCGCGCACTGCCGCCGCAGTGTGGGGGCCCCCTCAGTCGGAAGAAGAGGTGGGTGCCCCTCCTCCTCCTCCTCCCCCGGGGCGCGCGCCCTTTGGCCCCTCCCTGCGGCCGCGCTCCAGGGCGGAGTCCCCCGCTGCTGCCGCCGCCAGACCGCGCCTGTGTTGGGGGCGGGCGGGGGGGCGTCGCGGGCTGGCCCGGGTGTTTTCGCCGCCACCGCGACCCCCCCGCGGTCGCCGCCACCCCTGCGACCCCCCGCCGCAATCGCCCCAGCTGCTGCTGCAGCTCCTCCGGCGGCGGCGGCGGCGGTGGGAGGAGGAGGAGGAGGCGCTACTGTCCTTGTTGCAGCCCCTTCGGGGTGGGGCGGGTTCCGCCAGTCCCCAGCGGCCGCCTCGCCGCCTCCCCGGGAGAGCGGACAAGTTCCTGAGTTTCGCGCCTGGCCAGAGCTCAGGCTCCCTGCCCAGCAGCAGGTGAGAGAGGTGGTGGCGGCGGCGGGAGGCGCTCAGGCTCCCCCTTCTCGGCCCGGAGACCCGGCGGGAGGGGGGGCAAGTCTTGGTGGCGGGGGAGGGCGCGCACGGCGCGGGGTGAGCTTTGCCCGCCTCCCTGAGAGGTGGCCAGGGGGTGTGTGTGTGTGTGTGTGTGTGTGTGTGTCGGGGGAGGGCTGAGGAAAGGACACTGGCCTCTCCGGGGGGCGTGCGGGGACGCCACCCCCCCACCGGCCTCCCTCCCCTCCCCCCTCCCGCTCGCCCGCCCGAAGGCCGCAGCCGGAGTCGGGCGGCGGTGGTGGCCGAACCCGGGCGGATGCTGTGGCCGCTGCGGCCGACGACAGGAGGAGGAGGCGGGGGCCCGCCCACCCAGGAGCCCCAGGCTCCCCCAACCCCGCCCGTGCGTGCAGGGGTGAGCGGCACGCCCGATGCCCCCAGCCGGCGAGCGCCACCGCCGCCACCGCTCCTGTGGCCCCCCGCAAGGCACACGCTCCAAGTCCTCCCACCCCCCACACACCCTCCCCTTCCCCCCGCCCGACCCCCCCGCACCCCCCATCTCCCCCCCTCCCCACCCCCAGCCTCGGGCCACGGAAAATCATCAAACATTTCCCGGTCCGTGGGGACAAAAAGTTTGGGGAGCACTGCTTTAAAATACTCCTCCGGGTTGTATGCCCACCCAAGCTCCTTAACATCATTAGGTCTTTTCATGAGGATATGTAGTTTTCGATGGCCTGGTGTCAGATCTCTTCGACATCCGAAGCGGCGTGAAGCAGGGCTGTGTCCTTGTGCCAACCTTGTTTGGGATCTTCTTTGCTACCATGCTGAAGTATGCTTTTGGAACTTCAGCAGAGGGTATCTATCTCCAGACCAGATCAGATGGAAAACTCTTCAACCTCTCTAGATTGAGAGCAAAGTCTAAGGTACAGGTGAAGTGTTTGCGGGATCTCCTCTTCGCTAATGATGTCGCCATTACTGCTCACTCTGCTGAAGATCTCCAACAACTCATAGACCATTTTAGTAAAGCTTGCAAAGATTTTGGGCTAGAAATCAGCCTGAAAAAAACACAAATAATGGGCCAAAATGTGGACTCTTCTCCTCGCATTACAATTTCTGCAAAAGAACTGGAAGTTGTCCATGACTCTGTGTATCTTGGCTCAACTATCTCAGATACACTCTCACTAGAGTCTGAGCTGAATAAACATATAGGTAAAGCAGCAACTATGTTTTCCAGACTAACAAAGGCCGTTACTTCACGAAGTACTTCGCTTCGCAGCGGGATTGCATTCGCTTTGAATGCGAAGGCGGTCACGTGGTCTCCCTTCGCCCCCACCCCTCTTTCTCTGTCCTCACCATGCGGAATTTTAGGATCGAATCCATTGCTACCTCACGTGCTCCCTTCGCATTCGGGTTCTTACTTGCAACGTCCGGTTTCTGCTTTTTTTTTTTTAACTTTACCGTGGCGTATCGATGCATCAATACCCGGCTGTCATTTGCGGCAAAGCTGTATTACTGTATGATCCTTCGTTTTCTACTCCCGATTTGTATTGTTTCTTCCATTGGCGACCTGAAAAAATTGCTGTTCTCCGTCAGGGCCACTAGGTGGACCAGCACACAACATTTGTTGTGTATGATCCATCGGTCCTCCAAGGACATTCGAGTAATCCCTTCCTAAATCCCTAGAGCATTGACCAAGGAACTTCCGCCTCCATCAACCATTGCAAAGGTATCATGGCTCCCTCGCGTTCTGCATGCCGGCTTCAGAAACTCCATAGGTATCGCCCATATTTTGTTGCACTGCTGCATAGTGTTTGTAGGTTGATGGACGGTATAGCTACGTTATGCTTCCGGAACAGAAAACGACAACTCCGGCGCAGAGTTTTGTTTAGGGATGCTATGGTGGGTTGCAACACTTTGATATGGGTCGTTTGGCAGTGGGTACAAACGTCGCCTAGACAGAAAATATTCTGGTGTTACCCGGGACGTTCTCAGTGGTTTCACGACACGGTTCTTCAGCTTTGGGACGATAGACAATGGTTGGAAAACTTCAGAATGACTAGAAGAACACTTTTTGGGGTCGCTGACAAGCTGCGTCCATATCTGATGCGGAGGGACACAGTTATGCGATCTGCCGTTCCAGTCGAAGAACGAGTAGCAATCGGGGTGTACTTCTTGGCCAGCCGTTCTTGTTACAGAACCATCGCTCTGGTCTTCCAGAAAGGAAGTTCCACTGTTGCAAGTATTGTCATCGAGGTGTGCCTAGCAATGGAACACGTCCTTCTCAAGGAAGAGGTTCGCCTTTCAGAATTCAATAAGGTTAGTGTCTTATTACAGAATTGCCCATTTATTTTTACATTAAATTTCTAATTTCAGTAGAACTTTCCTTCTGTCAACGTAAAGCATTTATGGTTTTTTTTTTTCCTGGTTCAACAGATGACGTCATCAATGAAAATCTTCGGATTTCCGCATACTATTGGATGTATTGATGGAACCCATGTCCCGATCAGTCCGCCTAAATTGCAGGGGCCGGCTTATTTTAACAGGAAATCTTTCCATTCAGTTCTACTGCAGGCTGCTTGCGACGGTGACGGTATTTTTTTTTCAATGTTGACAGGACATTCAGGTGTGAACCATGATGCTCATGTTTTTAGGTCGTCCACTCTCTTCAGTAAGTTGGAGGAAGGGACGCTAATACCTGGCAGCCCTATGTTCACCTATGCAGGGGTGTCTATTCCACCAATAATATTAGGGGATGGTGCGTATCCATTGTGTAAGTGGCTGATGAAGCCTTTTGCTGTACCTAGAAATGACAGGGAGCGTCATTACAATAAGATTTTTAATTGCTCACGATGCGTCGTTGAGAGAGCATTTGGGCGCTTGAAGGCTAGATTCAGGCGGTTGTCCGTTAGGATTGAGGCGCACATCGAAAACATTAATTCCATTATTGCTGCTGCCGTGATTCTACATAACATTTGTGAATGGGAAAAGCATGACATTCCTGATGAGGAACAGCAGCAACGTTCACAAGTTGATTCTCAGGATGGCAGCGACACATATGACTGCTACAGATCTGGCACTGCACGCGCAGAGGCTGAAGCTGTGCGCAATGCCATTTCTGAGTATTTACTAACCCATGTTAAGTGACATGTATAATTACTTATTTTTATCATTGTTAAAACTCTGAATTAATAAAAACGTTTATTATACTATGAAATGAATGATTCCACATCACGATTACTTAATAATTACAATACCGTCTCAATAAAAGCTGCACTCGTTGTCTGCATGTCTATCCTTTTCTGGGTAAAAAAACACCAGGACCAGATTGTTGACCTGTCTTCCAAATGCATGTCGCCCTTAACTGCATTTCCTTATTTATTTACAATAAAAATTACATGGACAGCCAAGGCCTAAAAAGACAGAGAAACGTGTTGTTTGGGCCCTGTGCTATGGGTTTTGTGAGGATATGACATCTTACTGCCCTCATGGAACCTAAACTGGTTACAACATTTTGAAGAAAGTATCATTTATACTATGTGGCACATGAACTTTACATCTTACTCTTATTTTGGGAGGCACTCCAATAGAGAAAGGTTAATGAATCAAAACAGTTGCAGTGCAACTTTTCAACGTCAGCCAAGTACAAATACTTTTTTATGGAACTATTTCCTGCTGGAGGCCTTGCCACTATTTATTTATTTGCAATATAAATTCCAGGGATAATCAAGGCCTAAGGAGACAAAGCTGTTTGGGGACTGTGCTTAGGGTTTTCTGAGGGTGTAACAGAGGTCTGGAGCAATGTTTGCAGACAGATATTGCAAAATGGGATTTTCATTTCAATAAACAACACAAAACCGGTACTAATGTTTTGTTCAAAGATGTGCTTCCATGAAACCAACCACTTTTGTTACCAGAAGTGGCCAATCTGTAAAACGCCAGCACCCCCTAGGCTCACATCAACTTTCCCTTCAAATGCAGATTTGAGCTGGCTGAGGTGCCAGAACAGGTAGTAGGCACTCTGGCTAGTTCAAAAATATCTCTTGTGATAGAAAAAAAGGGGTTTGTCTGCTTTTACTAAACCCAGTTCAGCAAGTGTCGCTTCTGGAAAACTTGCCTCCCTTTGCAGACAGATTTTGCAACATTGGATTTTCATTTCAATAAACAACACAAACCAGGTTGTAATGCTTTTTTCAAAGATGTGCTTCCATGAAACCAACCAGTTCGGTTACCATTAGGGGCCCCTCTGTAAAAACACCAGCAACCTCTAGGCTCACAACAAATTTTCCTTCAAATGCAGATTTGGGCTGGCTGAGGTGCCAGAACAGGTAGTAATCACTCCGGCTAGTTTAAAAATATCTCTCGTGATAGAAAAAAGCGGTTGCCTGCTTTTAGTAAACCCAGGTCAGCAAGTGCCGCTTCTGGATGACTTGCCTTCCTTTGCAGACAGATTTTGCAAAATTGGATTTTCATTTCAATAAACAACACAAACCCGGTTGTAATGCTTTATTCAAAGATGTGCTTACATGAAACCAACCACGTCGGTTACCAAAAGGGGCCCCTCAGTAAAAACACCAGCAACCTCTAGGCTCACATCAACTTCCCCTTCATATGCAGATTTGGGCTGGCTGAGGTGACAGAAAAGGTAGTAAGCACTCTGGCTAGTTTTAAAAAACCTGTTGTGATAGAAAACAGCGCCTGCCTGCGTTTACTAAACCCAGGTCAGCAAGTCTCCCTTGTGCATGACTTGCCTTCCTTTGCAAACATATTTTGCTAAATGGGATTTTCATTTCAATAAACAGCACAAACCCAGTAATAATGTTTTGTTCAAAGACGTGCTTCCATGAAACCAACCACTTGGGTTACCAGAAAGGGCCCCTCTGAAAAACCAGAGCACCCCCTTGGCTCACATCAACTTTCCCATCATATGCAGATTTTGACTGGCTGAGGTGCCAGAACAGGAAGCAATTAATCTGTCTAGTACTAAAAAAACTCTGGTGATAGAAAACAGGGGCTGCCTGCTTTTACAAAACCCAGGTCAGCAAGTGTCCTTTCAGCATGACTTGCTTTCCTTTGCAAACATATTTTGCTAAATGGGATTTTCATTTCAATAAACAACAAAAACCCAGTAATTATATTTTGCTCAAAGATACATTGCCAAGGAAAATCCCTTCCTATCCATTACCAATCTTAAAATGGTTGCTATACCATGAATGAAAAAGGAAGCACTGTGAATCAGAAATGGCACGCAGATTTAAACATCAGGATTGAGAAGGGGCCCCTTATCAGTAACCAGCCCTCAATCATTCCCTTGGGTAGTCTACACCTTTCTCTTGATATGCAGATAAAGGCAGACTGGTTAGGAAGAAAAATCAAGTCCTTTTTAATGGCTTGCCGAGGTCTTTCTGATTTATCTTTCTCCGCTCACTTTTCTTAAAAATACTTTCATTACAATCCATGAGAGATTGATAATGAAGACAACCCAGGAATTAGCCTAGGGACCACGCCAAAATTTTAGCTGCTTGGTGATGAGAAAGAAAAATAGTTGCATTTGGCCCGTAGCTTTAGAGCGCAGGGTTGAGATGGGGCCCCTAGTAACCAGCATGCATTCCTTCACTTGGGTACCCAACACCTTTCTCTTGATATGCAGATTAGGGCAGCATGGGTAGGAAAGACAGGAAGTCAATTTCCCCGCTTGCAAGTCTTTTGGAATCATCCTCAACAGATCACTATTCTATGGTATACCTCCACAGCAGAGCTTGAAAAATGGATAATGAAGACACCTCTGAAAGTAGCCAGGGAACTACTGTTCAATCCAAAATTAAGAGAGGCGTTATCTGGGGAAATGAGGAGACCTCTGCATTAATTAAGGTTTGGGGAGAGGCAGAAATTAAATATGCATTGTCTTCCCTAAAAAGAAATATTGAGATTTTTGAAGTAATCTCCTCGGAACTAGGTAAACTTGGATTTATTCATTCGGCATCAGAATGTCGGACAAAAACAAAATCTCTCCGGAAACTTTACAAGCAGGCAGTGTTGCAAAACAGCACATCTGGCTCCAGTCGCTCAAAATTCATATGGTATGACGAGATGGCTAACATTTTTCGCACAGACACATCGATCCACCCCTTGTGACTACGGAAAGTGAGTCTCGTGATGGCAATGGTAAGTTCGAGACCTGACTGTTAGTATGTATTGACTTCTTTAGGTACCCCGCTTGTCGGATAAAGAAATAAAGCACATGATGATCTTAACATTTAGTCTTCACGTGCTGATCATTGATGATTAACGGATCTTATATCGATGTACTGCTTTGTCGGTCCTTCACACCGAAATAAAAATAATTAAATACCGGAAACAATAATTTCCCAGGTTAATGACTGCATGCATGAAGCATGAGCAAATTCCTTTACTCAATAACTCTTGATCCATCGATATGTCAGCGGTAGGCATTGATTTAATAAGCAAGATTTGGGTTAATTTTATCTTTGAATTCGTTAATAGGTACACAAAAATTCATTGCGGAAAGGCTGATTATTTCAATAAACTACTTTTACGCTTCGATTAATCGATGTCTACGCTCCGAAGCAATTGTACTAGAGGATAATTCATAAAAATAATTCTGCCTTTCAGTTTTAAAATGGAGACCACCGTGCAGCAGAGATAATTAGGAGGGGAAATAGATGTTATATCGGTGTTCCGTTTTGTTGGTTCATCACTCCACAACGGAATAAAAAAATTAAATAAATACCGGAATTAATTATTTCCCCAATAAATGATTGCTTTATGCATGGGCAAATACCTGAGATCAATTTCTCTAGATCCATCGATATGTCGGCGGTAGGCAATGATTTAATAAGCAAGATTTGGGTTAATTTTATCTTTGAATTCGTTAATAGCTACACAAAAATTCATTGCGGAAAGGCTGATTGTTTCAATAAACTACTTGTACGCTTCGATTAATCGATGACTACGCTCCGAAGCAATTGTACTAGAGGTTAATTCATTAAAAAAATTCTGCCTTTCAGTTTTAAAATGGAGACCACCGTGCAGCAGAGATAATTAGGAGGGGAAATAGATGTTATATCGATGTTCTGTTTTGTTGGTTCATCACTCCACAACGGAATAAAAAAATTAAATAAATACTGGAATTAATTATTTCCCCAATAAATGATTGCTTTAAGCATGGGCAAATTCCTGCGATCAATTTATCGATTTCCATCGATATGTCGGCGGTAGGCAATTGCTTAACTACCAAGAATTGGGTTTTTTTCCACCTGGAAATCGTTACTAAGTACACAGATATTCTTTGCGGAAAGGCTAATTTTTTCAATAAACTACTAGTACACTTCGATTAATCGATGAGTACGCCCCTAAGCTATCGGACAGTAGGTTTTTGTTAAAAAAAAAAACTTTTCATTTCCATTTTGAAATGGAGAGCACCATGTAGCACATGAAATGGGGGGGGACACTACTGCTATTTGTTACTGTGCCGTGCTGTCTCACTCTCATCAATTTGGACCTATTATGAGAGATTAATTGCAGGTGGGTGCCTCTCTATATAGGGGTCAAAAACTAATAAACACGATTCACAGGTGAAAACAGACCGCCAGTGACTACAGTACCACGTTGCGCTGGCGGTCCATTGCCCATAGGCTGGTTCCTTGTTTAAAAAAAAAAAGTGGGGGGAAGGGGGGCGTGACCACCGGCCAAGAACACCAATGATGTCCCTGCGGAAGTACTAAAACGGATACTCGTTATCACTTCCTGAAGAGCGCCATGCCTGTAGAGATTAGTTTATGAACCTTCCATTTCGCGAAGAACATATCCAAAGGTTCTTACTTTTAAAACTTTCTCACATTATAGCAATGCAGCCGATACAGGGAGGAAACGAAAATGTCGCAACCTTGATTCTTTTCGAGGACACTGACTGCGAGAACCAGAGCTATGGGCCATCTGAAACATCTATGTTGGGTATGTGTTTTTTTCTAACAAAGGGACGGTACCTCTCTTTACTGGCTTTGGATAGGTTATTGTTTGCAAGCCACCTACAGGTCTGGTTTACATAATAGCAGGGGAGACCTAAAAACAAAAACTAATATGTTCCCTAAAACTATCTTGTATCCCAGAGACTCAATCGACTGATGGCTGTGAACCTTCCAGGTCAGGGTGTTCGTCTTCTCATAGCACACCAGCAATTGCTGCCGAAAGGAGCAGCAACCCAAGTAAGTGGCCTCCCATAAGGGTTTGTTGTGCTGTAACAGGAGAAATTTGGGACCTAGTGGCTACCGTCCATGAGTGCCTTGTTTGCGTGTACAGCTGCAGTACTTAAAGAATGGGAAAACCCGTTCAAAAGCTTTGTGTGCCTTCCAGTGTTCATTAATGTGTATTTTCTAAGGCTAAAATTCACTTAATTTATCATTACAAAGATGTTTACTGTGGTAGGTACTCTGGATAATGTACACACAAAGTTGCTAACCAATGCAAATTATTTTCACCTCTTGCTACATGCACTTTAGTTATATTGCAGACAACCAAACCTTTTTTTGTTTTATATCGCCACTATAGGATCAATTGAAACAACCAACTACGAGGCGACGCTTGATCCTGCTACAAGACTGGCCTTAATCAGGAAAAGAAAACAGAGAACTACTGCAGCTGCCAGGCTAGATAACACTCTATCTGGGTTTGTGGAGTGGGTCAGGGAATCTGATCAATGCAAGGAGGCAAAAATGAATGAAAGGGACAAGGAGGACATATTTTTTCAGAAGGAGATTATTAACAACCTTAGGGCTGCATCTACATGCCTTCAGAGGCTTACACAGTACCTTACTGAATCTCCCTTAGAGTTACACGAGGGAAAGGCGAGAAAAAAAACCAAACATGTGGAAAAAGGTTCACCCTTCTCAGGTTCGTCTAGGCGCAGGGACAAGTCACCAGCAGTAATGGCTGACATAAGTGAATCTGAACCAGAACTCAGTAACACAGCTGATTCTGGGAACAGTTGTGATGAAGACAGTGATGAGGAGGGATCAGTATCCCTGCTTAGTGGCAGCAGTAGAGTTAGTGGAGCACTGACCCATGGTACTGGGAGTGAGCGTACTCGTACTGTAAAACGGACTGGAAAGGAACCAGTTAAGCTTTCTGCAAAAAAGCGATGTAAAACCAGGCTAACAGAGGAGTTGGGCCAAAACCAGTATGAAAGATCTCCATACCTAATTGTTAAGAGGGAGGACACACTTGACGATTCTCAGTCATTCCTTAGAACACCCCCCAAAAGGAAAAGAATGAAAAAGAAAATATTTTCACCATAGTTTGAATTGATTATTACCTTCTTTTAAATAGATCTTATGGAACAGGGCAAACCATAAATTACTTTCGTACTACTGCTACCATACTTGATGATGTTAACTAGAAATTATTTTGATACATCACAACAGCCAACAGTAATGAGAGACTAAAGAAGAGCAATGGGTCCAGAATGTTTTACTTTAGGTATTTTATTACTTCTTTAAGAAAGTAAAAAAGAACTTTTATTCAAAATGGCGAGGATTTAGTGCTAACAGTTAGTTACACAACACAGAACACAACAGTACCAACAGTAGAATGATTCGACACTATGGATTTCTTGGAATAAATTGCAACAATCAGTAATTGAATCACGGTAAAGAACTACTGATCTCATAATTACCAGCATAACAGATTTAACCCAGATTGTATATTGTGAGGTCAGTAATCAACTTAGGTTTTGCTTCTAAAAATATTGTACAAGTATTTTAAGGTAATCTTCTGTTATATCAATAATACAGTTATAAGTAAAAAAAGGACTTATTTGCTCCTTGAGCAGTACAACTAACAGTTGAATTTCTCTAAAGCAGCTATGCAGACTGTGCCAGAAATCCTATTTCTATTTACAAAACTGCAGTGCCTTAATATCTTTGGTTTTAAACAAATACTACAAGTTTTTAAAGCACCCCTTTGTAATATAAAGTACATATTTTTAAGTACAAAAAGAACTTTTAATGTCATTGAGCAGTACATCTAACATTTACCTCTCTGCATGTAATCAACACATCCAATCCAAGAAATCCCACCTATAGTTAGAAAATAGCAGTCCCTTAGAAAATATTTCTTTTAGAAAACTAGTTCAACTGATTACAGGTAACCTTAGTAATATCTTGAATATATTGATAAGTACAAAAAGAAATTATTTGCTCTTTGAGCACTGAATTTAACATGTTAATTTCTGCAAAGGAGCAATACTGCCTATTCTTTAAATACTAAATATTTTGAAAAAAATAGCAGAACTATAACAACCTTTGGTTTCAGAGAACTAGTGCAACGTTTTTAGTAATCCTTTTTAATACCAATAATATGTTTTTAAGCAGAAAAATAACTTATTAGCTCATTGAGCTGAACATTAACATTGAGCAGTTTGTTTTCAGTGAAGAAGCTATACTGCCTCTTCCAGATATCCTATGTATAATAACAAAACCACAGGTCTTTGGAGGGAAAAATTTTGGCCCTGAGCAAGTGCTTTGTAATTATTATATATTTTTAAATGCTTAATGCCTCCTTCGTCTTCTCCTGGGTGGTGGACGGACCCCTGCTCCCAGAAGAATATGCTGCTCAAGGAGTCCAACTGCAAATAAATGATTTTTAAATTAGTTAGTACATACTTGGAAAATAAACTAGCATCTGGTTTTATAGGCAACCAACTAAAACAACAGTTGTTCAGGAGTACATATTCAATATGTTTGGTTTTTAATAAGTTATCCATTTATTTATATGACCTTTAATAATGCGATTTTAATTAGTGCTGTACAATATTTTAAGACACCAGTGTTAGAACGATCATTCTGTAGTAGTACTTTAATATTCTATGTAAATGTACCTCTGGCAACTACTTCCTGTAAAATAGCCACCCAGTTCTCCATCTCTCCTCTAGGCACAGCTTCTCTCATAATATCCAAGGGTTGTTCAGGTAAATTTTCTATCACAATGGAAAGGGGACAGATTTTTAGTGGTAGTTCTGTGCATTAACCCTATTTTAACAGTTTGCCAGTGACACTTTAACAACGAATGCGCATTTCCCCTCACCATGTTCCCCTGGGACCTGAGGCTCATCAGCGCCTTCTGGGCCTTCATTAGCATGTTGTTGCACGTCCCCAGCAATGGCCCCTAGGTCTTCATTAGTGGAATCTGAGTCTCCCTCCTGGACTCTGCGTCGTTCATGCACTTGTGGTTGATGTTGTGCACCCCTCCTTCTACCAAGATGTCTTGCAGGGCCAGCCCCTGTGGTGCAAAAAAAAAAAAAAGAGGGGGAGGGGATGACATTAGTTCATAGGAGGGCTTCGTGGCAGGGCATCATTTCTGTGCGAATCAATCTTTTCAGCCCACATCCAAGAACCAGAGCACAGTGCCTCTGTGCCTGGGTCTTTGGATGCGGCAGTTCTACACTTAGCATCTCAGTAAAGCTTATCATCTAGTAATGTAATAACAAAAATTGATAGATCTTACCTGCGGGGAAAAGATTAGCAGGGTGGGGGCGGTCCGCTTGAATCCATAACTGAAGCAGCTGGTCCCAATATGCTGCTTGCTGTCTCTCCTCAGCTTGCTCACCGAAGTAAAAAAGACATCTATTAAAGTTTTGCCTCAGTGTTTTAAATTTAGATCTTATTTGGGTGGGGGTCCTTGCATAGTTAAGTCTAGCAAGTTCCCTTGAAGCAAGCCTAAATGCACCCTCATTCCTTCTTGGCTGCATATGGAACAGTACAGGCCCAAGCCTGTTCTCAATCAAGATGTCCAATAGGGCAGTCACCTCTGCCTCAGACCAATATCTACCCCTCCCCCCCTCCATCATCTTTAAAGGTACGTTAATCGAATCCACAGAACTCCACAGAACAACCCTCCTCTGAACTAACTCTCCACATTTATCAAAAGGTGCCACCGGGTATTTATAATTTTTTGAGGCTTGACACTGAGCAGTTCTGGTGAAAAAGAAACTAATTTCAACCAATAGGAGAAGGGGTCAAAGTGTCGTTGCAGGGCCAGGTGCCTAGGATTCTGTTTACCATGGTATCTTTATAATTGTTATAGTGTTTTGCAAACCATCCAGTGCTAAAAAACTATGTATCAACCGTGCATATGATGCTTTGCAACAAATAAATATACTCTTTTCAATGCAACTCTTTGTGTCCTTTATTTTAAGCACAATAATTTTAATTAGTATCCGACGATATCTTCATTCGGAGCCGTCCTAGGTCCCTCCAACTAATGTGGTGGAGTGCTTGAAGATAACCAATAGAAACATTTTCTTAGCCCTTGTGTACTAATGGCCCATTGTTTAAGAAGGTGACGTGCTGGAGATGGTAATGGGCAGGCTCCACGAAGTCCAGCACCTGCCGTCTGAGGCAGAGGTGATGGCTATCTAGGGGTCAGAAGTTCAGGCAGTGCAACTGACCCTTGCGAGCAGGAGAGGAACGTACCACTTGTAAGATAGGGGACAAGCAAGATGCCTGTCTTTTGCATCTCTCCCAAGGCTTATATACGACAGTTTTAAACAAAGCATAACAACATATTTCACCTGTCGCTGCGTCCAAGTACTTCTGTTATAAAAGGTTTGTAAAGGAAACCATTAAATTCTTTAGGACAGATGCCCCCGGGAGACCAGTGGTGCATTCTGAAGGAACCCTTTAATGTGTTCGATGCACCGACGCACAACCACCTCAACCCTAACGAGAGGTGCCATCCCATCTGTCTTAACGTCTGTTCAATGTAACGGCGCACAACTGTCTCCTTTTTTTAAAAAAAGGAGGCTATCCTATTTTTTTTTAAGTCTCTTATATATTTGGTGGGGGGGTTAAGGGGGCGACTATGAAGCTTTCCAAGCAACCGGCGATGCTTCTCAAACATCACTCACAACGGCGCACAACTGTCAACTTTTTTTTTTTTTAAGGGAGGCTTTGTTTTATTTGGGGGTGGTTTTGTGGGGGGGGAAGACCACAGAGGATTTCCAAGCAACCGGCGATGCTTCTCAAACATCAGTCACAAAAAATGGAGGCGGGAAGAGTTTCGTGCGTTTTAAACTCTGCCTATGCCCAGAGGCACAGGCATTATCTTTTGAGGAATATTTTCAGGGTGGCCACAACCCTAACGAGAGGCGTCCTCCGGTCTATCTTTACGACGGTTCGATGCATCGGCGCACAACTGTCACCCTTTTTTTTTATGGAGTCTCTTATCTATTTGGGGGGGGGGTTGGGGGGGCCACCACAGAGGATTTCCAAGCAACCGGCGGTGCTTCTCAAACATCACTCAGTCAAAATGGATGTGGGACGAGTTTCGTGCGTTTTAAACTCTGCCTATGCCCAGAGGCACAGGCATTGTCTTTTGAGCACGAATCTCAGGGTGACCACAACCCTAACGAGAGGCGCCCTCCGGTCTATCTCAACGTCCGTTCGATGCAACGGCGCACAACTGTCACCTTTTTTTTTAAGGGAGGCTTTGTTTTATTTGGGGGGGTGGTTTTGTGGGGGGGGGGAAGACCACAGAGGATTTCCAAGCAACCGGCGATGCTTCTCAAACATCAGTCACAAAAAATGGAGGCGGGAAGAGTTTCGTGCGTTTTAAACTATGCCTATGCCCAGAGGCACAGGCATTGTCTTTTGAGGAAGATTTTCAGGGTGGCCCCAACCCTAACGAGAGGCGCCCTCCGGTCTATCTTTACGACGGTTCGAAGCTTCGGCGCACAACTGTCACCCTTTTTTTTATGGAGTCTCTTATCTATTTGGTGAGGAGGGGTTTGGGGGGGGAGCGACCACGAAGCATTCCAAGCAACCGGCCGGCGATGCTTCTCAAACATCAGTCACAAAAAATGGAGGTGGGACGAGTTTCGTGCATTTTAAACTCTGCCTATGCCCAGAGGCACAGGCATTGTCTTTTGAGCACGAATCTCAGGGTGACCCCAACCCTAACGAGAGGCGCCCTCCGGTCTATCTTAATGTCCATTCGATGCATCGGCACACTACTGTCACCCTTTTTTTTTAAAGTCTCTTATCTATTTGGGGGGGTAAGCGGGGGGAGTGACCACGAAGCTTTCCAAGCAACATCCGGTAATAAATGTAAAAAAAAAAACCAAAGAGTTGATACAAGAAAGTAAAGTAGCATCTCCGACAAACGCCACCACTTGGTGGTTTCATTAATTAAGAAAACGAGGGGGGGCGGGTAGGGGAAAACAGCGACACCTGGCGTTTGTCGATTTCGGAAAAAAGGAAAGACATGAGACACCGAGATACAGATATAACTGCATAAACAAGCACAAATATCTGATTATTGCAAGTACAGAAAGCAAGATCAAAAAAAAGGGTTAACCGAAATATCGATGCATCGGCATTTCGGGGAAAAAATAAGTTAAAAAAAATAAATATATATATTAACTGGCCACACGTGACTTTGGATGCGAAGCGGGATGCGAAGCAAAGAAGATTCCCGGCCTCCGGCAGGGGAATCTCTCGCCCCGCTTGGAGCACGGTTTAGGGGGCGTGGTCGGGGTGGCGCTGAATCCAAAGAGGAGGAGCGTGCGGACTGAAGCGATCGATTCGCACGGAAATTACGGCTCGCCGCGCAGCAAGAGGTTCGTGAAGTAACGGCCAAAGAGAGTATGGCTCAATAAGAAGCTGGCAGAACATACAAAGATACAGGTCTATAAAGCTTGCGTACTGAGCACACTTTTGTATTGCAGCGAGTCTTGGACCATCCATGCTCTACAGGAAAGAAAGCTTAATACCTTCCATATGCGCTGTCTTAGGCGAATATTCAACATTACCTGGCACGACAAAGTTCCAAATAGCATAGTCCTGAATCGAGCTGGAATCCCTAGCATGTACACTTTATTGAAACAGCGACGCCTATGCTGGCTTGGACACGTTGTGAGAATGGATGACGGTCGGATCCCAAAAGATCTTCTATATGGAGAACTAATGAAGGGAAAGCGCCCCAGAGGGAGACCACAGCTGCGGTATAAGGATATCTGTAAGAGGGACCTGAAGGCCTTGGGAATGGACCTCAACAGCTGGGAAACCCTGACCTCCGATCGCACTGTCTGGAGGCAAGAGATACAGCATGGTCTACATAAATTTGAAGAGGCATTTGTCCAATAGGCAGAGGAAAAGAGGCAGGCACGGAAAGAACGAAACTCGAGGACCAAGCAGGAAAGAGAATACATCTGCCCCCAGTGCGGTAGAGACTGCCATTCCCGAATTGGTCTATTTAGTCACACTAGGTGCTGTTTTTAGGATCTCTACTCCAGGCATGATACCATAGTCCAGCGTTTTTCAACCACTGTTCCGTGGCACACTAGTGTGCCGTGAGATGCTGCCTGGTGTGCCGTGGGAAAAATTGAAACATTCTAAAGAAATTCAACCCAGGGCCGGCGGGCGGCCCACAGCTGGGAGGCGCTATAAATAGTGTCCAAGGGCCAGCTTGGCTCCTCCCCCCCGAGGCCCGTGGCGCTGGCATCACTTCCTCCCTGGCCGGACCTGGCCCCGCTCATTCTCTTAGTGTTTGCCCTGTGCCTGCCGCTGCCGCCGCGACTCTCTCGCTTCCCTCCCCCCTCCTTTTTTTACCCTGGACCACCACCACCCCTTTCCTGGGAGCTACCAATGGACTGAGCCACCCGACAGCCCGCCCACCAACATGAGCCGGCCCGGGAGCCCCAGCCCAGAACAAACTGCCAGGTGAGGGGAAGGGGAGGAGGGGCGCCTGGCTGCCCCATGAGCACCGCGGCAGGGCTGCAAGGAGGAGGGGATGGAGGAGGCCTCCGCCGGGCCTGGGCTGAGGAGGCGGGTGGGTGGGCGGGGGGCTACTGGCACGGCTGGACGGCCGGATGGCCGGCCTTTAGGGTCCAGGAGGGGAAGAGCCGTCTCTGAGGGGCCCCGCGATGGGTTCCTTGAAGTCTTGCCCCTTTCTTTCTGTCTTGGGTCACCCTCTTCTCTCTCTCTGTCTTTTCTTTCTCCCCCCCCCCACATCTCTCTTTCCATTCGTACCCTTTCCCCTCTTCATAGAAACGTGCTCATTTCTAGCCTGCATATGTGTATGTCTAGCAGCCTGCCTACTGTAATTAAAACTGTAAACCGCCCAGAGACTCCTTGAAGTGGTATGGGGCGGTATACAAGCAGAACACTTTCTGCCTTCTTTCCTTCCTGCCTTCCTTCATCCTCCTCCCCTCCTGTCGCTGGACTTGCTGAAGGCATCTGCCTTGGCCACAGTGTGGAGAGCAAGATGGGCTTTTGGGTCTTATTTGTGTTCCTGGAGAGTCAGTGCCCCTTCTCAGGTCTCCACTGAACACAGAAGTCCATGCAGGGCAAAATATCTTTAAAAAAACAACACAGGTAAGTGGGAACTGGGTGCTAGAGAGTGGGCTGCCTCAATCTGTGGCCCCTCTGTCCTGCTTCTCCCTACACCAGCAATGGCGAACCTTTTAGAGACTGATATAGGCACAGAGTTAAATTTTTTAACATTTTCTAATGGTGGTGTGCCTCATGATTTTTTTCATGAAACAAGTGTGCCTTTGCCCAAAAAAGGTTGAAAGAAAAAAAAAAGGAAGGAGGGGGGACCCAGGAAACTACAGGCCGGTTAGCCTTACATCTGTCCCAGGGAAGATGGTGGAAGGCCTCATCCAAGAGAAAATCTTAAAACACATAAAAGAACAAACCTTGCTGAGAGAAAATCAGCATGGCTTCTGTAAGGGTAAATCTTGTCTTACAAACCTTTTAGAATTTTTTGAAAAGGTCAACAGGCATGTGGATTTGGGTGAACCGGTGGATATAGTCTATCTGGATTTTCAAAAGGCTTTTGACACAGTCCCTCACCAAAGGCTGCTGAGAAAATTGCATAGTCAGGGGATAAGAGGGCAGGTCCTCTTATGGATTGAGAACTGGTTGAGATCCCGGAAACAAAGAGTAGGTGTCAATGGGAAATTTTCACAATGGAGTCCCAGGGCTCGGTCCTGGGACCGGTGCTTTTCAATCTGTTCATAAATGACCTGGAGACAGGGATAAACAGTGTGGTGGCCAAGTTTGCAGATGACACAAAACTGTTCCATGTGGTAAAAACCAGAGAAGATTGTGAAGAGCTCCAGAAGAATCTCTCCAAACTGGGGGAGTGGGCTGAGAAATGGCAAATGCGTTTTAATGTAACCAAATGTAAAGTAATGCATATTGGGGCAAAAAATCCAAACTTCATCTATCAACTCATGGGCTCTGAGTTATCCGTGACGGATCAGGAAAGAGATCTTGGTGTGTTGGTGGACAGCTCCATGAAGGTGTCTCCCCAATGTGTGGCAGCAGTGAAGAAGGCCAATTCCATGCTAGGGATTATCAAAAAGGGGATTGAAAATAAAACAGCCAACATTATAATGCCGTTATACAAAACAATAGTAAGGCCCCACCTGGAGTATTGTGTACAATTCTGGTCACCGCATCTCAAGAAAGACATAGTGGAACTGGAAAAGGTGCAGAAAGAGAGCGACTAAAATGATTACTGGGCTGGGGCACCTCCCTTATGAAGAAAGGCTAAAACAATTGGGCCTCTTCAGTCTGGAAAAAGGCGCTTGAGGGGGATATGATTGAGACATACAAAATAATGCAGGGTATGAGTAAAGTGGATAGAGGGAAGCTCTTCTCCCTCTCCCAAAATACCAGAACTAGGGGACATACACTCAAATTGAGTGCTGGGAGAGTAAGAACTGACAAAAGAAAATATTTTTTCACCCAGCGCGTTGTAAGTCTATGGAACTCCCTGCCACAGGATGTGGTGATGGCATCTGGCCTGGATGCCTTCAAAAGGGGATTGGACAGATTCCTAGAGGAAAAGTCCATCACGGGTTACAAACCATGATGGAGATGTGTAATCTCTAGGCTTTAAACCAGGGTACTTCAAGGGCCAGATGCAGGGGAGTGGTATCAGGAGACAGATATCTAGTCTCATGCGCTCCCAAACGCATCTGGTGGGGCCGCTGTGAGATACAGGAAGCTGGACTAGATGGGCCTTTGGCCTGATCCAGCATGGCTCTTCTTATGTTCTTATGTTCTTATGATTTTTTTCATGAAACAAGTGTGCCTTTGCCCAAAAAAGGTTGAAAGAGAGTGGGCTGCCTCAATCTGTGGCCCCTCTGTCCTGCTTCTCCCTACACCAGCAATGGCGAACCTTTTAGAGACTGATATAGGCACAGAGTTAAATTTTTTAACATTTTCTAATGGTGGTGTGCCTCGTGATTTTTTTCATGAAACAAGTGTGCCTTTGCCCAAAAAAGGTAGATAGATAGATCTATCTATCTATCTATCTATCTATCTATCTATCTATCTATCTATCTATCTATCTATCTATCTATCTATCTATCTATCTATAGATATAGATATATAGATAGATAGATAGATAGATAGATAGATAGATAGATAGATAGATAGATAGATAGATAGATAGATAGATAGATAGATAGATAGATAGATAGATAGATCTATCTATCTATCTATCTATCTATCTATCTATCTATCTAAAGAGAATGAATAGGATAGAGAAAGAGGCAGATAATTAGGCTACTTTTCAGAAAAGGAAAGGAGTGACAATGAGGAGGAAAGGGGAAAAATGATGGGTGGTAAACACTCTAAAATCATCAGTTTGTGGATTTCCTAAGCTTCAAATGGTACTGCTCCTTAGCATAGCAATTCCAAACTAGACTAGATCCTAACTTAAATTATGGAGACATTGATTTACCAAATATCCACTGATTCTACGGGCCTACTCTAATTGCAATTTATTATGCTAAGCAACAGGATTTTGGCTTATAGTATGTTCAATTCCTTCATGAGAGAGCAAGGGTCCACAATCTGGACCTCCGGCCATCTGTAGAAAGTCTTCTGCCAAGCTCAAATGACAGTGTGAAGCTGTTAATTTGTCCTGCTTTCAAGTCCATCAGGTAATCCACTTTCCTTTATCACCTGTGGCAGGAACTCAAGTTGCTCATCTGTTCTCCTCTTTTGAACTCAATATAATACAATCTGGAAGCAACAGTCAGAGGCTCTTTTAATATAAAGTATATTTAGAACTAATTGGGATGTCCCACGTGGTCTGTGTGTGTGTGTGTGTGTGTGTGTGTGTGTTTGAGTGAGTGAGTGATTGAGTGAGTGACATCCCAAATAGTTCTAAATATATTAACTTGAGGATGGCTAAGAAAGCATGAGAAACAGACCTTGATCATGAGATACCAGGTGAATTATGGAAATCAGTGTATTGAAAAAATACACATCCTAAAATCTGTATTTGCTTTGAATTTGGCTGCTCCTACCACCTGTGTTCACATGTGTAATGTTATTTCACCTTCTGGTCAGCCATCTTTACTGAAATTAATTCAACCCCTTCTCTTGTTATCCTATCCTCTTTTGGACAACAATAAACATCTATATTATAAATAACATCATTTTTATATGCCTAGTTATAAAACGGGTGATTGTGCTTAGCTGGCAGAAGGCAGAAATGACTTTGAAACAATTGTTAGGCAAAGTGAAAGAACAAAATGTCAGAACAAGCTGAACATAAAGACAAAAATCATGACTTCAAAAGAACCATATACCCTGTAATGTTAATTCTCACAAGAAACTGAAATAGAGATTTTTGTATACTTTAGTTCAATAATTAATCCAAATGGAGAGTGCAGCCAAGAAATCAGACTAGTCTCAATCTTCTACTGATTTCTTGGCTGCACTCTCCATCTGGATTAATTATTGAACTAAGGTGTGTGTGTGTGTGTGTGTGTGTGTGTGTGTGTGTGTGTGTGTGTGTGTGTGTGTGTGTGTGTGTGTGAGAGAGAGAGAGAGAGAGAGAGAGAGAGAGAGAGAGAGAGATCCCAAGTGCAGGAATGTGTCAGTGGAGAACAAGACCCTGATCAGTCCACTCTTGCATTTCTGATCACTATTGGTCTGAAGGTTGGGTTTTAAAATAAAGCTGACCTGAATGTGATCCATTGAGAATAAGGTCCTGGAGAACAGCTTTGCAGATATCATGGAGGCAAAAATGACAGATCTTTGGGCACATCCAGAGAAGGCAGGATTATCCAGGAAAGACAATAATGCTGGGAAAGGTAGAAGGCAACAGGAAAGGAAGAGCACATTATGAGATGGACTGACACCTTGAAAGAGCCCATGGGCCTGAGTCTGTAAGAGCTGAGCAAGGCAGCTGAGGATAGGACATCTGGGAGATTGCTCATTCATATCAACAATTTGCAGATTGTGTTAGCTGCAAAAAACAACAGCATTCAATATTGGGCTGGGTGGACCAGTGGTGTGGCCCAGAATGCTCCCTATATCTTTATAAAAACACAGTTTCCACATACATAGCATAACATTTTAAATTCACAGAATCAAGGTAGTGGAATCTGGAAGAAATGAAGGGAAGCTATCAGATATAGAGATAGGCATAACTGGTAGCAAAAATGATATTTAGCTAGCTGTTCATTGGTATTCTTTTTCTTTCTCAATCTCTCTCATTCACTCTCAGTGATTACTTATCAGAATGTCGTTATATTGGCTGGGCCAGTATAATAATAGCTGCTTTGCAAAACCACTGATGCACAACATGCCTGAAGATGCAGCCATCCTTACATTCTCTGGCCCAAGAGCTGACCCGTTCTGTGCCTTGAGCATGGTAAATCCCTCGGCGTCATGCCCTGCTACTCTGCCCAACAATTATACACTCATGTGCAGAACACAGACTTGACTGTTGCCTCTTTCATAACTTTATCGCCTTCCTTTTTTGCCTTTGATGTTTCTAACAACCCAAGATGTTTGCAAAAAGCCTGTGGGGAATTTTAAGTGATATAGAGGCTCTGTGACTCCATAACGTCACATTAATCTTGCTGACAACTGCAAATTTGTCACTTAGATGTTTGTTCTTTCTTAACCAGGGCCCAGGGATGCCTGGAGGGAGCAAAGGAATATAACAGCAAAGCACTTTTGACTGGAGCTTTGCTAGCAGGATTGCGAAAGAAACTCCCCTGTTCTGGAAAAAAATTCTGAAACTGGGAAGAATTTGACCCACCTTCTTCCTTTAAAAGGGAAGTGGTGGCATTTCTGGCTTGTTGATCAGGATGGGATAATTGTTCTCTTCCCCATTCTCTTCATGATTTTCTCAACGATGAAAACCTGCATTCTTTACCTCCTGAATTCTTGTTTAGCTAGAGGGGTTTCCAAAATGGAAACAGTCACAGTTCTGACTTGCATTAGGGAGCATCTTCATTTTCCAAACCTGCCAGCAGGAACTTAGATCTGTTGGCTGGACACGAGACCGTATGCAGCTACTTCACAACTACAGAAGAACAATACAACTTTCACCGTATCCGGAAGTCAAGTCGTAGCTACTGGACTTCATTTTTAAAAAAACTCAAATGTTTTGGTATGTTTCAGGATGAGTTCAGTTGCTACAACTCAGCTACCAGATAACCTCACCTGGATGACTAAGGCCGTTACTTCACATCCCTTTCATCCCTCTTTGCTGTCCCACTTGGGAATGGTACGAAAAAAACGTACTTTACATTCATAGTGTGACAGTGGAAACTCATCTCGACTACACCCCCTGAACTGGGAATAGAGTGTGACAAGCCATACGTGCCCCTGGACTGGGGAATTCTCTTGTCACGCTCTGTTCCCGGTTCCTGTTCTGAGACAAGGGATGTAAAGTAATTGCAATGGCTGTTTCCACCTTTCGCTCTAGGACTACTCCGACAACTGAGAAAGCCGACTGGAACTGCTGCGCCAGGCCAGGCTCGGCTGCCCGCCTGTTCCTGCAGGAGAAGGCGGCTCTTGAAGGGACAGGTGGAGAGCCACTGTCAGGTGTAGGTCCATCCTCCACGGGTCCCAGAGGTGGGCCTGAGCTCTCCTTGCCTGCTTGCCTGCCAGCCCATAGACTGCTGAGTTCAGGGCGAGGGTGTCTCACCCACTGCCCACACCGCTGCCACTGCCACCGGCACTCTCCCATGGCAAGTGGTGAGGGCTCACCCGGCTCCTCCTGCCAGGCTTCCTGAGACAGACTGTGCACCCGCAGCGGGGATTTGAAATATCAAAAAACGGAAGCCCGAAATTTTTTTTAAAAAGACTAAACAAAGTCAGGGAAATCCAGTAGTTGTCACGAAACAAGGACGTGAAGTAACAGTTGTCACGATACAAGTAATCATGCCCGTGGGTAAACGAAAACAGGGACTGAACAGGGACAAAACCATGTGACTGCAAACAACTCTGTCACGGAACAAATGTAATCGCGGAACGAGGTAGGACGTGAAGTAACCGCCTAAGAATTTCCACAGTCATAACTTTAATGATGACAATGAAGAAATTGGAATAGAGATTTTTTTTGTCCCTTGGGTCAGTCATCAAAGCAAAGTGTTCTACTTATATACCACCTCATACTACTTAAAGCACTCCCTGGGTGGTTTACAATGTAATTATGCAGGCTACACACTGCTCTCCCCTCCCCCCACAAACTGGGTACCTGTTTTACCAACCTCAGCAGGACAGAGGGCTGAGTCAACCATGAGCCAGCTACCAGGGATTGAGCCCTGGGTTGTGTGAGCACAGTTTTGGCTGCAGTACAGCAGTTTAACCACTGCACCACGAGGCTCCTTCAGTCATCAATCTAAATGGAGACTGCTCATCCACAGGGTTGCCATATGGCAGAGGCGACTTGATGGCACACAACAGCCACTTCTAATGTAACGAATGCTGTAGGCATTCTTTGAACTTCTCTCAGTCATGTAACTATGCTTGTAGATTCCCTACCTTCCTCAATGCCTTAATGGTATGATAGCACTGTAAAAGGGAAGGACACCCAGCTTCGGCCCATTTTTAAGAGATTTGCTGTATGTTTATCCAAACAAAAAAATAAAAGGTTGATCTGGTTTACGCTACATCTTAAAGGAATTCAGACCTTGTGAGAAACAGATATTAAGATCTGAGTTCAGTTATGAATATTATGCTTTTGCATCTAAACAAAGCTGTCTTCTAATAAGTGAAAAGTTAGGACTCAGAAGATGTACCAGCTTTGTTCCTGTGGCTGCAGTGTGCAGGACTGCAATGAATGGGTGGAAATATGTGGGTGATAGGTTTTCTCTTTACATTACAAGAAATACCCTATGAACAGAACCTTGGGAGGTGGTAGCCTCTCTAGTAGCAGTGGCATAGCTAGGGGGGAAGGGGGGACATCTGTCCCCAGGTGCATCATCTGGGGGTACCAAATGGCTCCCTACCCAGGAGCCATGGGAAGGTGTGTTGCAGATGATCTGCCAGGGCCGGCACAGAGTGCTCCCCGGCTGCCTTCTCTGCAGTGCCTTAGTCCCTCCCCATCTCTTTGGGGGGGGGCATTAAAACTTTGTCCCTGAGCACTGAAAACTATAGCTATGCCTCTGTCTGGTAGAGGATTTAAACCCATGGATTACCTGAGTTAAACAAACAATTTTCAGAGATACCTCTGTTCACTGTTTCTGGCTCAAAGCTGAGCTAGATGACCTTCAACGTTTCTAATAGCTTTATGATCACAGTCGATCAGCGGCACTTGGCTGACACTAAATGGGGTTGCCAGAAAATTTAGATATCTGCCACTTAGAGTTTGTATTAGCTGTCTAAATCCTGGCCTTCAGCCACACCATTTGTGAGTCCACATTCCTGGAAACAGACTTTATTGACATCATACATCTTGACATTATAGCAGATTTTTTTGCCCTTTAGAGCAGCTATATGGAATGTGCACACACATTTATCTGCCTGTTTTTGAGCCTTAGAGAATTAAAGCAAAAGAGTTATAACCTCCCATTCAATTTACTTGATTCAACAGAAAATGACATCTGTAGTCTTCATTGCTCATTTCCCTGTATTAGAAATGTTTTTTTATTAAAAAAAACTCAAGATTTTCAGTTTTATTTACTAATTTGTTTAGGTTCTTATAAAAATATAGCAGGTATGAAACCTTCATCTTTCTAGATTTGCATAAAACCAAATAAATGTGAAACACTAATGGATAGAACAGCTAGGTTTGGATTCCTGGTTTCCCCATTATTTGTCTCCAGGATGATGGTCAAGCCATGGGCTGTCTCTCAGGTGGAATGATAGTCTCCTTCAGGCACCACTTTTAAGTGCATGCCTCAGTCTGTGTCACAACCCTGAGCAAAGGTCAAGGAATCCAATGTACAATTTACTTTAACGTTTATCCTCTACCGGAATGCAGTGAAACCAGAAGTCATAGAGCCTTTTCACACCACCCCTAAGATCCGCTGGCCACTTAAATTCAGACCAGAGATCTTAGGAGTTTGTCACTGTTCCTGCATTCCCAGCCCCTCCGCACTCCTGGCTGCTGGCTGCGTGAGGGGAGGGAGAAAAAACAGGAAGAAAAGAGATGTGGCTCACCTCCGTTCTGCCTCTCGCTCTTGCCGTGGCAACATTCCAGTCTCTTAAGTAGCTCTTAAAGGGGCGGGAGCCAAAAAACAACAAACAGAAGCGAGGAGAGCCCCGCACTCACTATCGTTACACCGCATCAAAGAATTTTCACGTCCAGAGAGCAGGTACTTGAAAGGTGCGCTGGGACGCGCTAAAGTGGGCGTGGCCGCACTTAATTTCCTGTAAACTCCCGAGCTGGTGTGGAAACATTTTTAAGCTCCGGAGCTGGGAGCCATTTGCCCCGGAGTTTAGGGGTCGTGTATAAACGCCCATAATTACCCCTTAGATGGGGCAGCAGAGACTGTAAGAGGAACAGGGTTATCTTGCTATAGCCTATGAAGACTAGTTGACTTGTTTGCTTAATTTCATCCCATTTCATACTGTTTTTCATTTTAAGAGAAATAGTCCCACCAAATGTTTTTACAATCAATACAAATGCAATGAAACCAGTAGACACAAAATAAAATAAAGAGTCCATTAAAAACCATTCATGAAAACACATGGGTATTACTGGTAGTGGTAGTGTCATGATCAGGCAAATAGAGTAGGAAATGGCTTGGAAAGCAGATAGGAACTCCATTGACTATGCAAGCATTGAGCAGTGGTGGCCCACCCAGTCTATAATGTCAATCAACATAGCAACAGATGCCAGTGTGGAAAGGGCATTCTCCTGTAATTGGGAGAATGAGCTTCACCCTCCTTCAACATAGCACAACCTTCTTGCCAGGAGAGTCCGCCGGGAAGCAGCATCATGGCAAAGTAATCAAAGGCAAATTATTAGCTCAGGCTGTCCCACCGTTTCAATCTTCATGCCCCAAGATGGCTTGGAGGCTCATCCTCTTTGTTCACAGCTTGGGTGGCTGTTAAACAGCTGACTAGCACCCCAACTGGATTGCTGCCCCATCCTCATAGACACCTCTAAAAGGAGGGGAAATGTCCCTACCATCACAACAGCCACTCTGCCCTGTGAAGTTGTGCTCCCATCTGTCTGGCTTTAATATGGCTTTGTGATTTAACAACAACAACAACAGCTGCAGCTGCAGCAGCAGCAACAACAACAACAAAATTCAAATCGTCGATGTGGCAATATCAGGAGACACAAGAGTCAGCGGCAAAGAGTTAGAAAAGATAACCAAATATCAGGGCTTAGAAATAGAAATAGAAAAGCTATGTAATAAGAAAGCAAGAACAATACCAATAATAATAGGTGCCTTGGGTGCAATCCCAAAAGACCTGGGTCAACATCTGAAAACCCTTGACATTGACAAGATCAACATCGATCAACTATAAACTGCAAATGGCAGCATTATTAGGAACAGCATATATTCTATGAAGATACCTCCAGTCATCCTGGGCTCTTGGAAAGAACTTGATCATTGGAGAAGGCCAACTCCAGCTTAACACCTGGCAGCTGTGTTTTCCAAATAATAATAATGAAAAATGACCCAACAATTTAATGAAATGTTGAGGACAGGGTATATTAATGAGTGGTTAACAACTGGCAAAACCTATTTGATTCAGAAGGATCCAACAAAAGGAGCAATACCTGAAAATTACAGGCCAATAACGTGTTTACCAACTATGTATAAACTGCGGATGGGCATCATAGCTGATAGAGTCCAGGATTATTTGGAAGCATATAACATCATGCCAGTAGAACTGAAAGGGAACAAACAGGGAAGTAGAGGCACAAAAGATCAGTTACTCGTTGATAAAATGATCCTAGAGAATTGTAAAGCCTGGAAAATTAATTTATATATGACTTGGATTAACTATAAAAAAGCCTTTGACTCAGAACCTTATAGTTGGATTATTATTTTTATTATTTTTATTTAATTTTATACTACATACAAACAAAATAACAGATAACAATTAACAATACAAGTGTACCCCCACCCTCCGGGACCATCCATGAGTTCTTCTTGTTACTCCGTCTTCTGTTTTTCTAGTATTCTTCTTAAAGTCCTCTTCTCCAGAACTGTCTTGAAGTGTTCGTCGACTCTTTCCCCTTCCCTTCAACTAATACAAAGTCTATAAATTTTCCCCAAATGTCATAAAAATATCTTTTTTTATTTCTCCTCGTTTAACTTTTAGGCTACAAGACAATTTATCATTTATGGCTATATCCCAAAGTTCGTTATACCAATCTTCCATCTTGAAATCTAGTTTGGATTTCCAGTTTCTTGCTATAATCAATCTAGCAGCTGTCATAAGTTTTGCTATTAGCTCCTTTGTTGTAACATCATAATCTTTACTAGTTAACAATGATAATAGTGCTGTCTCTGGATTGCAGTCAATATCTAACTTAATCGTGTCACTTAGCTCTAAAAAAACCTTTTCCAGAACTTTTGAACTATTTCACATTCCCACCAGAGATGCATATATGTACCTATCTTTTTTTCACATTCCCAGCACATCTTAGAGTATTCAGCATTCATTCTGTTCAGCCTAATTGGGGTTAAGTACCATCTACAAACCAGTTTAAAATAATTTTCTTTTATCCTAACCGATAATGATCTCAAGGTTCTCATATTCCAAATTTTCGCCCAGTCTTCTTTCTTTATCTCTACATTAAGATCTTGATTCCAGAGCACTCTCAGAGAATCTAACTCCTTCACTTCCGATGAATCCCCTATTATTTTATATATTTTACGTACTATTCCTTTCTCTATATTATCCTGGTCAGATTCCAGTGATAGTAAAAACTGTTCAAACTTTGTACATTCTCTAATTTGACTGTTTCTTCTGACCCAGTCCTTTGTCCATTTTCCTAACTGTTTGTAGTTTATCCATATTAGATCACTAGATTGCAGGATATTTTTTATGTCGTGGGTTGATCTAATTTCAGCCATCCAGTCTTTTAATCTAGCTATTTTCTTAGCTTTAAACAGTTCTAAATAATGCTTCAAACCGTCCTCTCTCCCTCTCCCCATGAGGAATTTAAAAAAAAGGGGGGGAGGGATAGGGGGTAAAAATAAAAGGACATTGAGAAAAGAGAGAGAAAAGGGGGATTAAAAGGGGATAAGGGAGAGGAGAGAGAGGGAGGGAAAAAAGGAAACAAAGGAGGGAGGGAAAGGGAGAGAGAGAGAGAGACAGAGAGAGAGAGAGAGAGAGAGAGAGAGATGAACTGCTGGGCTTCAACTGTTGTTCATCGCCCTGATGTTGCTGTAGAGGTCCCAGGAGCCGGACTAAGAGAAGTCGAGTCATCTTGAATAGTCCATGCTTCCAGAAGGTGCTGGCCTTCCTCCAGGGAGTGAATTGTGTGCTGAATGGAACCTTTCCAAACTTTCAGAAACGGGGTGGCCCCAAGAGTAGCGATAATTATGCTTCCGTAGTATTGTTATCACTGGCTTCATCGATTTTTGCTAATCAGAGGTTTCTTTGGAAAGGTCTTGATAGACTTGCACAGTTTTATCTCCCCTCTTGAGGAACTCTGGATTTGCTCTTACAGAAGACATAAGACGTTCTTTGTTTACATAAGAGGCAAATCTAACTATTATTGGTCTTGGGCTTCCTTCTCTTGAGTTGCCCAGATAGTGAATCCTCTCTATATCTTCTTCTGCAAGTTGTCTAGATAAAAATGAATTGAGCCATGTTATCACTTCCTGTTTTAATTCTCCTTTCTTTTGAACTGCAAAATTAATCAGTTTTACATTCTGTCTTCGAGAGTAGTCTTCCATCTAAGTTACTTTCTTTTTGGCTGTCAGTAATTCCTGCTTTTGAGAGTTAATTTCACTTTCATTTTTTGTTACACGTGTATCCAGACTCTTAATCTCCCCTGCCAAATTTTCCAGTTTCTGGCCGTTGCTATCGACCACTGCCTGTGTCTGCTTCATTTCACAAGATAAATCTTGTTTAGTGCTTTCAACTTTTCGTGAAAGTTCATCCATTTTTCGCATCACATCTTTCAAACCCAGGCTCATTAGACCTGCCAGTTCTGATTTCATTTGTCGCATTTCCTTCATGAAATCTGGGTCTACGGGGGGGGGTAGTTTCTGCCTTGTTCTCACCAGTCGCCATTGCTGCCTCCCCCTCAACTGAAGGTTCAGTACGTTGTAAAGCTTGATGGGTGTATGTACTGTCAGAAGGTTTCCTGACCCAGGTCTTTAATAGACAAGGTTTTTTCTTTTTGGCTGGCATATAAATAAACAAGAATCACACATAAGGAGCTCACACTGGAGCCTGCAAATTTCAGTCTCTCTCGGTGCTAGCTTCAGACAGTCAAAACCGAAAGTAATAAATCAGGCTTATCTACTCTTGAAGAAGTATATATTGCTTTTCCTGTCGACCCCAAAGGGTTTAATGATACATTACTCATGGCTCCAAGGGCTTTAGACAGTAATTTTTGAAGCTTTTCTCATCTCGGTGTGGAGCTCCGAAATCAAGCGGCCGACATGCTTCGTGGGCGGGGACTTCCTCCTATCCTCCTTCCTCCTGCCTGGATATCATCGAAATATGTGAAAGTATTGGTGCCCTAATTGAAAATGTGATGAAGAACTGGAAAACAGAGTTGTTTGTCAGGGACTAAGGCTACAGATTGATTATCATTAAATGAGGGATTTTTCAAGGTGACTCTTTGTCACCTCTGCTATTTACTATTGCCCTGATTTCCCCTCTAAATAATTTTGCAGAAGACCAATTTTGGGTACCAAACTGCTAAAAATTCAGGGAAATTTTCTCATCTATTGTATATGGATGACTTAAAGTTGCATGGAAAATCAGAAACTGAAATACACCAACTGACCAACACAGACCAAATTTTCAGTATTGATGTTAGTATTGAGTTTGGACTAAACAAATGTGACACAGTGGCACTGAGAAAAGGAAAAATCACTTAAAGTGAAGGAATTGAAATGCCAAATGGACAACAACAACAGCAGCAGCAGCAACAACAACAACAGCAACAGCAACAACAATGCTGTGGTACTTTGGGACATGTTCTGTGCTGTTATTTATTTATTTACATACATAAATTTTAGCTGCCACACTACCAAGTAGTCTCTAGGTAACCCTAATAAGATTTTCAAGGTAAGTGAGATATTTAAGGAGTGGCTATACCAATAAATTTGTTTTCTAGAAGTTCATGATGGACTAGAGATTAATGTCTTGGAGATGTCCACCAGTCCATGGACTGCCACTTTGGGAAGTGCTGCCTTATCCCTGGTTACTGTTAATATTAATATTTATTTTTTTCTTTTTTTTTCTTTATGAATTTTAGATCTGCCTCGGTGGATTGCCATATTGAATTATCACTATATGGGGGTTTAAGTTTTAATTTGCATAATAAGTAAGTAAGTAAGTAAGTAAGTAAGTAAGTAAGTAAGTAAGTAAGTATTAAAAAGTGTTTCGCTTATATACCACCACATAGTGCTTAAGCACTCTCTGGGAGGTTCTCACAAATGGATCAAGGAGGAAACACAGAGAGAACTCTATCTTCAAATCCAGTAAAGATTCCCCACCTTAGTGTTCCCTCTCTGCCACAGATCTCTATGACTTATGTGCCCTGTTGAGATGGGCACAAAACAACAAAATGTCAGTGTGGTTTTTTTTCTTTTTCCTTTTCTTTTACTCACGCCAACCAGTTTTTATTTTTTTATTTTTTTAAAAAAATTAATTGTGCCAACCACATGCCTGGCCAGGTCAGTGGCGCACGGGTCAGTTCAGCGGCCCACAGGCTGGATTTTTTAATTTTTAATTTAAAAATAATAATAATATTTTTTTATTTTTTTTTATTTTTATTTTTGAATTGCAGACTACGTGGCCCGATGATCAGCTGTAGTGTGGCCTGGTTGGTGTTTATTTTTATTTTTATTTATTTATTTATTTATTTATTTTTAAAATCACGCCGACCGCATGCTCAGCCGGGTCGGTGGCCCACGGGCCGGATTCAGTTATTTTATTTTATTTTATTTTACTCGTGGCACAGTGGTTAAATGCCTGTACTGCAGCCAAAACTGTGCTCATGGCCCAGGGTTCAGTCCCTGGTAGCAGCAGGCTCAAGGTTCACTCAGCCTTTCATCCTTCCGAGGTCGGTAAAATGAGTACCCAGCTTGCTGGGGGGGGGCAATGTGTAGCCTGCACACTGTAATTAAAAAAATTGTAAACCGCCCAGAGACGACTTGTAGTGGTATATGGGGCGGTATATATAAGCAGAACACTTTTTGCTTTATTTATTTATTTATTATTTTTGCATCACCGACCACATGGCCTGCCCATCAGCCGTGGTGCGGGCCTGGTTAGTGGGATTTGGGGGGGGCCTTTGCTTTGCAGCTGGAAACCCACTCCCGGGGGCTGGTGGTGGCAGTGGCATCTGGAGGACATCCCACAGGTAGATGACTCCGGGAACGAAAAACGAACCAGAACAAAATGAAAATTTCCATTTTGTTTTGTTTCATTTTTCTTTGAGGGGAGGTTTGTTATTCGTTTTGTTGCCTAACAAAACAAATAATGAATAATGAAATGAATTTTTATTTGTTTCATGCCCATCTCTAGTTCCCTGTAAGATCTCAGAGGGTAAGACTCATTTACTAGAGCTGAAGACCTCAAAGGAGAGAATAATTTAGCCTGTCCATCACAAGTGCATCCAATCTTCTAGCTATTGCTGAGAAATAGGTACAGGCTTCTTTTCCTTTGCAGGTGGGAGACATAATCCTGGTCTGAAATTTTCCATGAGCAGGATTCCAGTCCTATTGCTCAGAAGAACCTACAGGATGGCGACCAAAATAGGCAACTCAAGGATTTCTTCAGGACCAACAAAAATGTGAACATGCTGATTCTACAATGCCTGACAAGGAGGCCAAAGAGAAAGAGTTTGGTATTTAAATAGCCCACTGCACACTGAGCTTATTGAAGAGGAGGAAAGCTATTTCCTTGCTGCTAAATCTCATTAAAAAAGCAATTTTCCAATCAATTACAATGTAATTTAGCCACTAACTGTTTAATTATCAAAAATGCACCATTTTGCCTTTTGATCCTATATTTATGTTCCATGATTTTTAAAAAGCATTTTTTTCTCATCTGGAGAGAAAATATAGTTGTTTACCAGAATAGTGGCCCACTCCTGGTGCAATTACATTAGAATGAATTTGACTCAGTATATCATATTAGGTGGAGAAAAATACAGTCTGCAGAGAGGATTTTAAAATTAGAAGAAATGCATTGATTTGTACATGGGCTCAATTTTTATTGCTACTGTCACACACTATAAAATTGTATTATCTTTTGCTAGCTATATTAAAACAATATCATTTTCTTATTTTCCTATTTTCTAATTTTTAATTCTTTAACTCATAAACCACATCTCTTCAGAAAACAGTCAGGAGGCACAAGAAAGAAACACTTTTTGGGTCTCTCCCTCTGTGAAAGCCTGAAAGAAGTGAGCATGTTTAGGCTTCAGGAAAGATGAGGAGATATGTGGTAATACTTTTAGAATACATGATAGGTAGTCATTCAGGAAAGAGGCAAGATCTGTTTTCATTTGTCCTGGAATGTGGGAAATATAACAAGTTTCAAGTTGCAGAAAGATAGATTTCTGCTATCAGGAAAAACATCATAACTGTTAGAGCAGTAGGACAAAAGAACCAATTACCTCAGGACGTGGTGAATGTTCCAACCCTGGAGGCATCCATGAGAAAATTGGACAGCCATCTGTCAGAACTGCTTTGACCTGGATTCCTGCATTGACCAAGAGGTTGGACTTGATGCCCTTGTAGGTCCTTTCCAACTCATTTATTCCATGATTCTATTATTATTTCTCTTAAAATGTTGAAACAGAGATGCTGACAAGAAAAAAAGGGAGGCTGATTACCAAACCCAGTGCTGTGAGGGAAACACTGGGCTCCACAGTTCCCTGAGAACGCATTTCTACACCGAGTGCATGACCCATTAATCGGCTTTGTTAACACAAAACGAGAAGAAAAGGAAAGAACAGGGCCAGCACCTGGGCCTATCATATCCCATCTCAACCTTCTTTTTCTAAGGCTAAATGTTCCCAGGTGCCTACGCTGCTCCTCGTAAGACATTTCCTCCAGACCTTTACTCATCCTGGTCGCCCTCCTCTGGACCCGCTGGAGGTTGTCAACATCCTTTTTAAATTGAGGCGCACAGAACTGGACACAGGACTCCAGGTACTATCACCTCCCTTGCTCTAGAAACTATGTTTCTGTTGATGCAACAAAGAAGAACTGGGTGTTCCTTGGGCAACTGTGTTCAGCACTGGCTAATCCTTTCAATTCAGAAGCACTTTTTTCAAAATTACATTAATTAATCTGGCTGGCAGCCACTCTGGGTGGCTTGACAAAATAAACAAACATAATAAAAATCACAGTTAACGGAAGATAAATTGTGAGACATAATATATAATAAAACCATAATGAAATATAAAAATGTCACATCATCAACAATAATAAGCTTACAATAAAATTAAGACAGCGGGCTGAAGATTGTTTGGCTGATTGATAATTTATGGTTTAAGTGACTCTGGAATGGCCTGCCAGAAAAGCTATCTTTTAAATGATCTTTTAAAAGATTCTAGGGAGGGGGCAAGTTAGATCTCAGGTGGCAATTTGTTCACTAAAGTTGGAGCAATTACTGAGAAGGTGCCAATATGGTTTCTTCTTCCACGCCTCTATAGGGGTCACCAATCTTAAATGCCTAGTTTGAAATGAATGTGTGCTACAGGCACGTCTTGATGGAAGAAGGAATTCTGATGTAGTATCTTTAGTCCAATGTGATGCATTGAATTGTGAATGACTTGAATTATGAAAAACTTGAATTACGAAGGGAAATCCGCCCACTGCCGAGCTGTCAAAATTGCCTGGCTGTACGCACCCTGACAGCCAGGTGATTTTGACAGCTCTGCAGCCATGGTGCATTTCCTTCACAATTCAAGTTTTTCATAATTTGTAGTGCTTTTTCCTTCAACGTGCCCGGAAAGCAGGTGGGCAGCAGAGATCCAAAGGCATGGATCCCACCCCACCTGCTTTTGGAGGCAAGCTAAAGGAAAAAGCACCACTTCCTCAACTGCCCCCAAAGGCAGCAAAAGTCCTTTGCCATCTTTGGGAAAGGGGTTTTGCTGGCTGCCCTGACCCAGCCGGGGGGGGGGGTAGTGGGTGAGCGGTGGAGTCACCAATCACCTGCTAATCTCCTTGCTGGGTTGGGGAAACCGGGAGCCAGCAGCCTCGACCCAGCAAAGGTTTTTTGAAAGACCCGTGCCTGCGCACCACACAATCAGCTGCTTCTGGAGAAGCGTCAACAGCCAGGTGGTTTTGACAGCTCTGCAGCCTTGATTGCTGGTTGATTGACAGGGGTTTCCTGCCAACCCAGCAAAGGGGGGAAGCTCTTCCCCTGCTTTGCTGGGTCAGGGCAGGGTTCCCAAATCAGTTCCCATTTTGCCTTTTTTTCAGACCTATGGAGCAGATTAATTGGTTTTCAATGCATTCCTATGGGAAACTGTTTTGAATTACAACAATTTTGAATTGCGAAAACTCCATTGGAACTGATAAATTTGTGTTATGAAAAGTATTAGAGAAGCAAGGATTCCTTACAGCAACTACTAGGAAGATCAAAACCATATAACTAACACCATCCCATTCTATGTGAGGTCATTCGACCACAAATTGTGAAATACTGTCTGTGAAGATTCTCAGTCATCCAGGTGAGTTTATCAGGAAGTAGAGTCATGGCAACTGGACTCAAGAAAAAGAAGTCTTGTGAAATACTGTTTTGAACAAGTTTTGAACGTACAATTTCAACAAGTCAGATGGCTCATGTTTTCATCTAGTGGTCCTGGATGAAAGTGTGCTAGATATTGATCCAGATCCTGCATCATATGATAGGTTTACTGATGCTGTTCAGAAATGTTCCAGGAAATGTATCCCTCGAGGATGTGGGGTCTCCTGTGTTCAAGATTTAAAACATGAAAGTACTGATCTGCAGAATGAACACATCACCCTTTTTAAAGCAAACCCTCTTTGTGAAGATACCATTAAAGCCAGTCAGTAGGTGGTGTTGGCACAAAAGAGAAATGTGGATCAAACTCATGGAGGAAACAGACATGAGCCGCAGCAGCCAAAAAACATGGAAACTACTTTACTGCCTTAATAATGATGCAACTAAATGACCATTACTTGCCAACATTTCAACTGACCAAACTTAATGAGCAAACAGATTCAACTCCATGAACACACAAACAGAAGAGAGGGAGAAATGAGGAACAGAAGACATGTGACCTGACAACCACTTTTATAATAACAGAGCTGGAAGAAGTGATAGGCAGGTATAAAGAAGTACAAAGCAATACTGATGTGATTCAGGTTGAGCAAATCAAACATTTTGGACAAAAAAACAGAAAAGACAGTTACTTAGCCTTTAGAATAAATGCTTGAATATCACTCAGATACCAAATATATGGAGGAAGGCTCATGTGATAGCTATTCTTAAATCAGGCAAGCCACCAGAAGACCCAGAAAAGCTATAGGCCCATATCCCATCTCAGCCATCTATACAAAGTATTTGAACACCTAAGTCTGAAGATGACTGCAAAGGTAGAACCCCTGTTTATTCTACAGCAGGCTGATTCCAGACCAGGCAAAGACTGCACAGTCCAAATTCTGAATTTAACACAACACATAGAGGATGGTTTTGACTCTGAGTTGAAGGAAATTACAGGTGTAATCGTTACAGATCTCACTACAGCTTATGATATGGTTAACCATGTAGCCCTGATTGAAGAAAGTCCATCACATTACAAAGGATTTTAAATATATGAAAATCATACATTCCCTAATGAAAAACCATAGATTCTATGTCAACTTCTAGGGATAGCAGTCAATGAAGAAACCAAAGAAACGGACTCCCAGAGGGCAGTGTGCTAGCCCTTACAATGACCAACCATTGCTGGAATCCACTAGATCAGGAGTTTTCTATATGCTGTCGGCCTGGCAACTTTGGGCACTTTTACACGTCCCCTAAATTCCGAGGAAAATGGTTCCCAGATCCGGAGCTTAAAATTGTTTTCCCACCAGCTCTGGATTTTTTAAAAAATTAAGTACGCCCATGCCCACCTAAGTGCATCCCAGCACATTTTCTAAGTACCTGGTCTCCGAAGGTGATAAATTTCTGATGCAGATGTAAAGCAGTGAGTGCCGGGCTCTCCTTGCCTTGTGTTTGTTTGTTTTTTTGCCCCCCGCCCCTTTAAGAGATTGGAAGAGACTGGAATGTTTCCCGGGGCAGCTCCCGACGGCAGAGCGGAGGTGAGCCTGCATTTTTTCCCTCCCTTTTTTTCTTCCTCCCCTCATGGCTGAGTGGGTTTCCGCCATTGCCACGGCCTCTTTCGGGGAGGGATGTTTCCCCGCCTGATTGAAGGAGACTGTGGTGAAACCCACTCTGAAAAAACCTGGCTTGGAGTCAGACGATTTATCTAACTATCGTCCGAATGCCATTGTTCCCTTCCTGGGCAACGTTGTCGAGAGGGTGGCCGCTGTCATGCTCCAGTAGTATCTGGAGGAAAAATGTATCCTGGATCCCTTCCAGTCTGGTTTCAGACATCTTCGCGGGACTAAGACTGCCCTGGACACTCTGCAGGATTACCTCCTCAGGGAGGCCAACAGGGGGTGTTCCTCCCTGCTGGTTCTCCTTGATCTGTCAGCTGCCTTTGATACCGTCGACCACGGCAACCTGCTGGTCCGGCTGGCCGAGGCAGGAATTGGGGGTCAGGCTTTGGCCTGGCTTCGTTCCTTCCTTGGTGGCCAGACTCAGCGGGTTCAGCTGGGTGACGACTTGTCGGCTCCCTGGGGTGCCCCAGGGGTCGGCAATCTCACCCATGCTGTTCAATGTTTACATGAGGCCGCTGGCGGAGGTCATCAGGAAATTTGGAGTTCGCTGTCATCAGTACGCTGATGACACACAGCTCTATCTCTCCTTTTTGTCGTCTGCAGAGGAGGCAATTCGCTCCCTCGATCTGTGCCTGGAGGCGGTCCTGAAATGGACCAGAGATAACCGGCTCAAGCTGAATCCGGAGAAGATGGAGGTTCTGTTCTTCGGGGTGCCCTCGTCTGGGTACAATGGCCCTCTCCCTAAACTGGGGGGTGTTTCCCTCCAGCCTACGGACAGGGCCAGGAATTTGGGCGTGGTCCTGGACTCAGCCCTCTCCCTGGAAGCCCAGGTGATGGCCACTTCCAGGGCCGCTTTTATCCACCTCCTCAGGATCACCCAGATCCGCCAGTACCTTGATGAGTCCTCCCTGAGGACAGTCGTCCAGGCCCTGGTGATATAGAGGATCGACTATTACAATGCCCTCTATGTGGGGTTGCTCTTGACCCTGGTCTGGAGGCTACAGCGGGTGCAGAATGCGGCAGCCAGGCTGGTGGTGGGTGCTCGTAGATTCCAGCACATCACCCCAGTCCTGGCTCACTTGCACTGGTTACCCGTTGTCCTCCAGATTAGGTTCAAGGTCCTGGTTTTGACTTTCAAAGCCCTCCACGGCCTGGGACCAGAGTATCTGGCGGAGCGTATCTCTCAGAGATCAACTGGGGCCAGACCCACGAGATTGGTGCAGGTGTGCTCACTGAGGGTGGCCACACCCAGAGAGGCATGGAAATCGCGTACGCGTGACCGCACCTTCTCTGTGGTGGGCCCCATGCTTTGGAACCATCTCCCCAGTGAGCTGCACCTAGCAGAGTCCCTGCCCACCTTTAAAAGGGCCCTGAAGACCCACCTGTTCAGGGAGGCATTTGGCAACCTTTCTATTTAGTTCAGTTCTTTTTCTTTTGCCCGTTGCCATCCTTGCTTGGACTACGCTACCTTTCGTGTTCTGCTATTGTTTTGTTTGTTTTACTGTTTTAATTGTAAGCCGCCCAGAGTTCCCTCCTGGGAAGATGGGCAGGATATAAGCCCAACAAATAAATAAATAATAATAAATAAATAATGCAGACTGGAGCAAGGGAGTGTGGAGGGGTGGGAACACAGGAAGAGCGACAAACCCCCAAGATCTCTGGTCCGAATTTAAGTTGCCAGTGGATCTTTTTTTTTTTTCAAAGCATTTTTATTAGAAAATTTTAATATACAAAAGAAAAACAAATTCAAAACATTAAACCATACAGAATCAATCTATCACTAAGGTTCGGCTTCCCTCTGTTCTTCGTGCGGTTTTAACGTTATTCATCTCCCAGCCTTCCTTTCAAACGAACCCCTTTTATATACTTATAAAAAAGGTTCTAAAAGTAAATAGTAGTCCCTCGCGTTCTACCCTAATCCGGTAAGAGTCTTTAAATCCTTACAATAAGTCTCCATGTAGTTCTTAAATTTTTGCCAGTCTTTTTGGAACCTCTGGTTGTCTTGATCCCTCAGTCTGCATGTCAGTCTGGCCATCTCTGCAAAGTCCAGTAATTTCGCCCTCCATTAATCCAAAGACTTTATATACGTTGTCTTCCAGTTCTGTGCCAGGAGCATTCGTGCCGCTGCTGTTGCATATAAAAATAAAGTCCTGTCTGCTCCTTTAATTTCACTATCCACCAACCCTAACAGAAAAAGTTCAGATCGTTTTGGGAATGTACACTTTAACATCTTTTTGAGTTCATCATATATCAGTGCCCAATATTCTTTCACTTTCTCACAGGTCCACCACATATGATAAAAATCACCTTGTTTCTCTTTACATTTCCAACAATAATCATCTTTCATCCTATACATCTTTGCTAATTTCGTTGGAGTAATATACCATCTATACATCATTTTCAACAAATTTTCTTTTATCAAAGTACATGCGGTAAACTTCATGTTCTTTTTCCACAGTCTTTCCCACACATCTAACTCAATATTATGACCCAAATCCATAGCCCATTTTATCATACGTTCTTTGACTTGTTCATCTTTTAAGTTCAACTCCAACAAGAAATTATATAATCTAGTCAACAATTTCTTTTTTGGGCCCATGATTATGGTTTGAAACTTAGATTCCTTCTCTCCAAACCCAGACATCCTTCTGTCTTTCTGAAAAATGTCATGTAACTGATGGTACTGAAACCAACCTGTTAACTTCTCTTTTAACAGTTCATAAGACTTCAGTCTGGGACCTTTTTCTGAGAAGAATAACACATCCCCATATGTGATCCCCACTCCTTCTGTATCTTTCCTCTTGATCACCAATGCTTCAATCGGGGATAACCACCTCGGGGTGTGTCTCTCTAATAAGGGTTTCAACCGTTCCCAGACCTGAAGTAGTGACTTTCTAATTACATGATTCATAAAACTTTTATGTACTTTCACTTTATCATACCAAAGATAAGCGTGCCAACCAAATCTATTATCATGACCTTCTAAATCCAAAAGATCCCCATCAATTAAAGTAATCCATTCTTTTATCCAACCGAGACAGGCCACTTCATAATACAATCTCAGGTCTGGCATGGCAAATCCTCCCCTTTCCTTAGCATCTGTTAGTAATTTAAACCTTATTCTCGGTCTTTTACCTTGCCAGACAAATTTAGACAATGTCTTCTACCATTCCTTAAAATGGCCTGTCCCTTTGATTATTGGGATCATTTGAAATAAGAATAACAACCTTGGTAACACGTTCATCTTTATCACCGAAATTCTTCCCATCAATGACAAATTCAATCTATTCCATGTTTCCAAATCTCTCTTAATCGAATTCCAAACCATAGTATAGTTATCCTCAAACAGGTTCAAATTCGTGAGAGATAAATTAATTCCCAAGTATTTAACTTTTTTCACAACTGAGAGAGCGGACAGTTTTTCAAATTCTTCACAATCTTTCTTTGTTGCATTTTTCAATAAGACCTTCGTCTTATTCTTATTCAATTTAAAGCCGGCTAAATTACCAAATTCTTCAATTACCTTCATCACCTCAATAATACTCTCTTTGGGATTCTCTAATGTCAAAACCAAATAATCAGCAAACGCTTTTAGTTTATATTCCTTATCCCCCACACTTATACCTTTAATTATCACCATGTCTCTCAATTTAACTAATAATACTTCCAGTGCAGTAATAAATAACAATGGAGACAATGGACACCCTTGTCTTGTACCTTTCCCAATCGGGAAACTTTCTGTTATCACATTATTAACCAATAAACTTGCTTTCTGTTCCTTATATATTGCATTAACACCATTCCAAAACTTTGTTCCCACTCCCATATGTTCCAAATTCTTCTTCATGAATTGCCAAGAAACATTATCAAAGGCTTTTTCAGCATCAATAAATATCAAAGCAGCTTGTTTCTCCTTCCTGACTTCTAGATATTCTATTATATCAATTATATTTCTCATGTTGTCTTTCATCTGTCTGCCAGGAAGAAACCCTGCTTGGTCTTTATGTAGCAATTCATTTAAAACCCTTTTTAATCTATTGGCCAAAACATCGGCAAATAATTTATAATCTCCATTCAGAAGGGAAATGGGCCTATAATTTTTGACATCTGTTACATCCGAATTCTCCTTTGGGATCAGTGTTATATACGCCTCCTTCCAGGTGTTAGGTATAACTCCTTTTTCTAAAACTTCGTTCATCGCCTCCGCCATTATTGGTAACATTTCTTCTGACAATTTTTTATAATATTTTGCAGTCAAGCCATCTGGGCCCGGTGATTTTCCAGATTTCGCCCTCTCTATTGCACTTTGTACTTCATGTGGGGTAATTTTCTCACTCAATGTCGACAATTGGCTTGTTGAAATTTTTTTCAATCCATTCTCTCTTAAATATCTATCAATCTGTTCCGGATCCTCTTTTTTCTTCATATATAAGTCTCTGTAAAAATTCTGAAACACCTTTACAATTTCCCTTGGGTCTTCCACTAATTTCTTATCTACCACTAATTTGTTCACAACCTTTTGTTTTTGCTTCCATTTTAACCGCCAAGCCAACAGTTTCCCAACTTTGTTTGCCGATTCAAAGTTTCTTTGTCTCATCATCTTTACCTTCCACTCAATTTCTTGATTGATGACCATTGACAACTGGGTTTGGAGCATCTTTAATTTTTGAATCCATTTCTGTTCCTTTGGCTTTTCCACCAATTTCTTCTCTGTCTCCACCATTTCTTTTAAGATCTCATATTTCTTTTTTTCTTTCTGTTTCTTCTGGTATGAATTTCTCTGAATAAAGAGACCTCGCATAACAGCTTTGCTCGCATCCCATACAAAATTTGTTGGTGTTTCTCTTCTCCAGTTATTTTCCAAATAATCTCTAAAAGTTTCTTTCGCTATTTGCAAAGTCTCTGTCTCATCCAGTAAGCTTTCATTCAATCTCCAGCGGTATAGTCCTTGCAATTTTGTTTTAACTTCCATCACAATTGCATTATGATCTGAGATCGTTTTGGGTAAAATTTCCACTTTCGTCACTCTATGTGAAATATCGTTAGGAACAAATATGTAATCGATTCTTCCCCAACTCCAATTTGGTTCAGAGAAAAAGGTAAACTGTTTCTCTATTGGGTGTCTCAATCTCCAAATGTCAGTCCATCCAAAGTTTTCAAATAAGTCAAAAAAGGATTTTGGTAATTTCCCTTCTGAGCCTTTCTTTTTCTGGGATCTATCCAGATCCGGCATCATTACTCCATTACAATCTCCCATCAAAAAGAGTTTTTCGTCCATATAGTCTAACAATCTTTGTTCTAAATCTCTATAAAATTCTAATTTCCTTTCATTTGGCGCATAAATTCCTACGATGAAAAATTTTTCAGATTGCCAAGTAATTTGCACCATCAAAAATCTTCCCTCTTCATCTGTCATTATCAACTTAGGTTCTAATTTATGTTTTGCATATATCAGCACTCCTCTTTTCTTCAATTTATCAGACGATACAAATTCTTGTCCCAAAATTTTGTTTTTTAGAATCTTCGTATGTTTCGTTGCAACATGTGTTTCTTGCAGACAAATCAGATCTAAGTTTTCTTTCTTCAGTAAATGCGTAATTCTGTTTCTCTTGGTCTTTTCATTCAAACCATTAACATTCCATGTTAATACTCTCAACGCCATTGCAGATTTCAAATTAAATATATTTTTATCAATCTCTGTTCAAATATTGGCCATAGCTAAGTCAGCTTTGCCTTCTTCCTCATCAGAGAGTTCTAACTCCTCTTCTTCTTCCTCTTCTTCTTCTTCACCCTCACCTCTTCTTAAACCTTGGTCCTCCTTCTCCCCCTCTTTCAATGGTTTCCTGTACCCAAGCTCTTCTCCATATTTTCTCAAAAATTTGCCTATCTCCGACTCAGATGTTATTTTAAATTTCTTCATTTTGTAGATAAAGGATAGGCCTTCCGGAAACTCCCAACGAAATCTCAGACCATTTCTTCTCAATGTTTCTGCCAGAGGTTTGTAACTTCCTCTTCTTCTCAAGAAATAAAGAGGAATCTCCTTATATATCAAAATCTGTTGTCCTTCAATCACAAATCTGTTATCATAACTATGTTTCAGAATTCTATCTCTCACGACCATAACACAATAACATCACCTGGTGTCTTCTTCGCTCTCAACTTCTTTGATCTAACTGCTATCCTAAACACTTGGGAGATTGCACCAGCTACTTCTTCTTCTTGCCACCCAAGCCACTTCGCAAGTTCAGTTATTACTTTGGCCTTAATATCTTCTCCTTCCTCCCATGGTATCAAGCGAAAACGAAGATTCTGTTGCCGTTGCCTCATTTCAAGAAAAGCAAGCTCCTCAGCCAATTTCATTTGTGTAGTCTTTACTTCTGTCACTCCTGTTTTATTCCTCTCTGTTTCTTCTCTGCATTGTTTAACCTCTGTCTGCACTTTCTTCACTTTAATTTCTATGCTCTTTGTTTTCACCGTTAAATCCTTCACTTGAGCTGACAGTTCCCCAACTGCCTCTTTAATTTGTTTCTGCATATCTTCCTTTAGTTCTGATAGCTTCTTGTCCATACTTTCTTCACTTTTTTCAAATTCTCTCCTTATGTGTATCATTAGACCTTCCCATTCTTTACCCTCCTCTTGTCTAGAGTCTCTTCTCTGTGTTAAGGGTGTCATCTTCTTCTTCTCTCCTGCCATCTCAATTTTAATTGACTTCTATTCCAATGGAGCACAATTAAATCACAAATTGAAATTAATTCAATCAATAAGTAATAATAAACTTCAACCAATCAAATTAAACAATAAATACTCCAATGGTTAATAATCACCTATTTACCATCAGTGATATTCAATTTACTTGTTCAAACTTCCTTTTGTCCTTTCTGACTTTAAATTATCCACATATCAAATTAATAACAATTTATCAGGTTTTGTCAATTTTCTATATAGTCAAACACTCTCCCACCCCAAACAGCATTCAAATTGAATTTTAAATGCAATAATTTTCTAAATCCACTAGATGGCGCTCCAACATAAGAAATAAATTCCTTAACCAGTTTCAAGTGCAATGATTTTTAAAATCCACCAGATGGCGCTCCAACCTAAGAAATGAGCTTTCCAGTCACCTTCATAGCTATAGCATAATCCTGTTTTGGCTACGGTATGACCTTCCAGCCACAGAGCGCCTCAGAGAAAAACAGATAATAACTTAGTTTCGGTTCCACTGCAGCCAGATACACAAGGAGAGACCCACAAAAGTCCTTAAAAATTAAAAATTAAAGGAAAAAATTAGAGGAACTTCTTCAGCTTCTTCCCAAGCTTAATCCACACAGCTCTCAGATAGGAGAAAATGGAGTTCCCTGCTCCCGAGAGCCTCAGGAGGGAAAGTTCTTACAAGTTCAAAAAAATTCTTTTTTCTTCAACCTTTCCAATGGCCCAGCTCAATCGAAAAGGAGAAAAAAAACAATGGCTCCATGAAGGTAATGAAGTAAACAGCTCCCCCTCCAAAGAAGGGGGGGTAACTCCAAACACCAGCTCTGGTAAAGTCTTTTGAAATGTAAAATCAAGCAGACTCTCCTCCCTGTCCGTCACACAGATTCTTCTTAAGTATTCAGTCCTTTCACAAAAAGAAAAAAAAGGGGGGGATTACTCCAAATGTCAATACTCCAAAGTCTTTGGAAGTGTAAAATCAAATAACACAGGCTCTTCTCCTAAGGGGGGAGTAACTCCAAACGCCAGTGTCTTTTGAAATGTAATCAAGGAGGGGGAAAAAGGACTACCCCCCTTATCCACCCCCACGTTCTTCTTTATTCACTCAGTCCTTTCACAAAAAAAGGGGGGGTGACTCCAAACACCAGTTCTGAGTTGCAGACTTCACGATCAAGCCTCCCCAAGTCCCATATTTCTTTCCACTTCAATGTAAATAATAATAGTTCAAACTCACTTCACAAACGAAGGGATATCTCTCCACCCACCGCTCAGCTCCAATTTGTATCACGAAGGAGAGTTACGGCTTAATTTCCACCACGCTCCGAACAGATTCCGCTGTAAACAAACCAACTCACGTTTCTTCGGGTATAGTCCTTATCTTCAAGTTAACCGTTTAACAGCCTCTGCTGATCTTCCTCCGATAGAAACAGTTTTATAGAGTTCTTGGAGGCTAATGGCTTCCTGCTAAGACAACGAGACTTCGCAAACACAGGGGTAGCGATCGCAAGAGCGCCCGCAGCTCAATCCTTCTCCCCAACCCCTCCGGATCGGGGCGAGAGGAGAGCCGCAAAGGGCGCAGCCGATACCCAACCCCTCAGGGCACCCCCCTGAGGTTTTTAAAGTTCGCGGAGCCTTCGCGAGACTCTTTAAACCCCCCGTGCGCTTTGGGGATCCCACGGAGGAATTCCCCTAGTGTCTTATGCAGTCGGCCATTAAACCGGAAGCCTCAGTTGCCAGTGGATCTTAGGGGTCGTGTAAAAGCGCCCTTTGAGGCTATTCAGAAAGAATCTAAGAACTATCTAGAGTTGTGTGCTCTTTAAATCTTTTCCTTTCAGAAGCAAGGAGGAGTGAGGAGGAGGGGTTTCAGAGCCCTTTACAAATTTCTGGGAACATGTGAGCAGAGACTTTTGCTATTGCTTCCATTTTAAAGCCTAGAGTTGTGTGCTCTTTAAATCTTTTCCTTTCAGAAGCAAAGAGGAGTGAGGAGGAGGGGTTTCAGAGCCCTTTACAAATTTCTGGGAACACGTGAGCAGATGCTTTTGCTATTGCCTAGAGTTGTGTGCTCTTTAAATCTTTTCCTTTCAGAAGCAAGGAGGAGTGAGGAGGAGGCCATGCACAACTCAAAAAAAACCCCTCAAAAAAAAAAGGAAACAAGGATTTTTTTAAAAAAATATTTATATAAAAAGAGAAGAGGAGAAAGGCAGATATCTTAAATTAACAATATTGAGTTATAAGTAACTCACCTTATTTAGTCAAGGGGGCTGATGTAGTTATTTGTATCATCTGCGGAATGTTTGTTTTTTTGCCAAAACAACTGCCAGCTTACACATGCTCAAAGTTCAAGCTAGTAGCCCTCTTAGAGGACAAGGTCAGGCAGCTGGAGGAATGTGTTTCTAATCTTCGCAAGGTTAGGGAACAGGAGGGTTTTTTGCAGAAAGCAGATAAAAACTTTACCAACACAGGGGACTGGGGTAATCTCAATCAGGACGAGGGCATTTCACAAATACAGGAGACAGACACTTGGAAGAATGTCACAGTCAGAAAGGGAAGAACTAGGAAACAGACAGAAAGTTTGCAGTTGCAAAATAGATTCCAACCTCTCTCCCTTATCGACCAGGAGAAGGAACTGCACCAAGAGCAGCCTCAAGACCTTGCACAAAGGAATCCGAACCCTACAGCGCACCAGGAGGCATCTACCAAGCCTCGGAGGAGGTGGGTGGTGGTGGTTGGGGATTCCTTGCTTAGAGGAACAGAAGTGGTCATCTGCAGGCTGGACAAAATGAACAGGGAGGTCTGCTGTCTCCCTGGAGCCAAGATTCAGGATGTAACGGAGAGACTGACGAGACTCAACAAGCCCTCTGATTCTAATCCCTTTCTCTTGGTCCATGTAGGAACTAATGATACTTCCAAGCGCAGCTTTCAGGATATTGCATAAGTGTACGAAGAGATGGGTAGGAAGCTGAAGGACCTGGGTGGGCAGGTGGTAATCTCAGCTCTCCTCCCTGTAGAAGGACGTGGCCCACGAAGGCAAAGAACAATAGTGGAAGTGAACAATTGGCTTCGGAGATGGTGCTGGAAAGAACGATTCGGATTCTTGGACCATGGTTGCTTTTTCATTCAGATGGGATATTGGGCCAGGATGGGGTGCACCTCACCAATGCTGGTAGGAATCTTTTTGCCAAGAGGATTGCAGATTTAATAAGGAGAGCTTTAATTTAAACTGGGAGGGAGAAAATTCTCTTAACGGTAGAGATCCAGAAGGGGTTGTGCAGACTAGCCCAAATGTTGCAATAGGAGCAGGACAAGAAGTAGTGCAGACCATCAGTGCAAGGAAAAACAGGTTAAGCAAAGGACATGTAAGAAGCACACGCAGCCTCAAATGTCTCTACACCAATGCACAGAGCATGGGGAAAAAACAAGAGGAGCTGGAACTCCTAATACAGCAAAATAAATATGACATAATTGGCATCACTGAAACATGGTGGGATGAGACGTATGATTGGTATGTAGTCATTGGAGGGTATAACCTGTTTCAAAGGAATAGGAAAAGTAAGAAAGGAGGAGGTGTAGCTTTATATATTAAGGACATGTATACTGCTGAAGAAATACAAGATAAACAGCAGAGGAACCATGTTGAGAGTATTTGGGTGAAAATCAGGGGTGAAAAAACCAGGAGGGATGTCACTGTGGGGGTATATTATAGACCCCCAAGCCAGTCGGAGGAATGGGATGATGCCTTCTTTGAGCAGATGGCCACACAGTCAAAAGGGAGAGATGTAGCACTAATGGGAGATTTTAACTATCCTGAAATATGCTAGCAATCCAACTCAGCTAAGAATGCAAGGTCTAAAAAATTCCTTACTGTCCTTGCAGACAATTTCATGGCCCAGAAGGTAGAGGAGGCAACAAGAGGCAAAACCATTTTAGATCTGGTCATAACCAATAAGGAGGACCTCGTAAATGGGGTCGAAGTGGTGGGATCATTAGGTAAAAGTGACCATGCCCTCTTGGAATTTGCTATACAGTTGGAAGGTGAAGCTAAGCATAGTCAGACAAGAATCCTGGACTTTAAGAAAGCCAATTTTTGTAAACTTAGGGAATTATTGGATGTGATTCCATGGACCGAAACACTGAAAGAGAAGGGAGTCCATGATGGATGGGAGTTCCTTAAAAGCGAGATATTAAAGGCACAATTTAAAACTATTCCAACAAGAAGAAAATATAGGAGAGGTCTAAAGAAACCGCAATAGTTTACTAAAGAACTTTCAACTCAGCTAACTATAAAGAAAAACAAGTACAAGGAATGGAAAAATGGGAAATGCACCAAAGAGGAATATAAGCAAACAGCTAATATATGCAGGGGGGTGGTAAAAAAAGCTAAAGCGCAAAACGAACTTAGACTTGCCAGAGAGATTAAAGATAATAAACAGGGTTTCTTTAGTTATGTTCGCAGCAAAAGGAAAAATAAGGAAATGATAGGCTCTCTGCGTGGCAATAATAACCAGTTACTAACAGGAGACAAGGAAAAGGCAGAACTACTCAATACCTTCTTTGCCTCTGTTTTCTCCAAAAAGGAAGAAAGATCCACTGGGACAAAGACTAAATGAGGTAGGATGGGAATTACTGTAGTAACGTGGGTTTTAGTGATTTCAGCAGTGATTTCAGCTCTTAGACATAGCAGGCTGGAGACAGCTTCTAGTGTAACAGCTCTTTATTCAGGAAGAGAACAAGACTGGGGACTGGGGAGAGGGAGCTACTTTTATAGGAGCCAGGACTGGCTAGGAAAAGATACATTTTGGAGGGAACAATTACAACCAATCACAAAGCTGCCTTTTGGTAGAGACCAATAGGATTGAGGATCCAAATGCAGCAACTTGAATAAACCAATAGGCCTGTTCCCTTTGGAACAGGAACAGGAACCAATAGGAATACAGATCAATACACAACAATTACAACATATAACAGGTAGAGAGCTGGTACAGGAACACCTGGAAACATTAAATGAATTTAAGTCTCCTGGGACAGATGAATTACACCCAAGGATATTAAAAGAACTGACGGAAGTAATTTCAGAACCATTGGCAATAATCTTTGAGAAGTCCTGGAGAACAGGGGAAGTCCCCATCGACTGGAGGAGGGCTAATATTGTCCCCATCTTCAAAAAGGAGGAAAAAGAGGACCCAAATAATTACCGCCCAGTCAGCTTGACTTCAATTCCTGGAAATATCCAAGAGCAGATTATTAAACAGGCAGTCTGCAAATATTTAACAAACAATGCTGTCATTACAAGAAGTCAACACGGGTTTCTTAAAAACAAGTCATGCCAGACTAATTTGATCTCTTTCTTTGATAGAATTACAGGCCTAGTGGATGAGAGGAATGCTGTGGATATTGTTTATCTGGACTTTAGTAAGGCCTTTGATAAGGTTCCCCATGGTATTCTTGCTAAGAAGTTAGTAGAAAGTGGGATAGATGGTGCTACTGTTAGGTGGATTTGTAATTGGTCGACTAATCACACCCAAAGGGTGACCATAAATGGCCTCTCTTCAGCTTGGAGAGACGTGACCAGTGGGGTGCCCCAGGGTTCTGTTCTGGGTCCAGAGCTGTTCAATATCTTTATTAATGACTTGGAGGAAGGAATAGAAGTATGCTAATTAAATTTGCAGATTATACCAAATTGGGAGGGGCTGCTAATTCACTAGAGGATAGGGTGAAAATCCAGAAAGAACTTGATAGACTAGAGTGCTGGGCCAAAGCTAATGAAATGGATTTCAACAGAGGGAAATGTAGGGTACTACATTTAGGTAAAAAAAATGAATTGCACAAATATAAGATGGGGGATACTTGGCTGGAGGATAGTACCTGTGAAAGGGATCTGGGAGTCTTGGTGGACCACAAATTGAACACGAGTCAGAGTGTGATGCGGCGGCCAGGAAAGCCAATGCGATTCTTGGTTGTATCAACAGAACCATGGTGTCCAGATCAAGGGAAGTGATAGTACCACTCTATTCTGCTCTTGTCAGACCCCACCTGGAGTACTGTGTCCAGTTCTGTGCACCTCAATTTAAAAAGGATGTTGACAACCTTGAGTGGGTGCAGAGGAGGGCTACCAGGATGGTTGAGGGTCTGGAGGAAATGTCTTATGAGGAACAGCTTAGGGAACTGGGAATGTTTAGCCTTTCAAAAAGAAGACTGAGGGGGGTTATGATAGCTATGTTTAAATATTTGAAAGGATGTCATATTGAAGAGGGAACAGGTTTGTTTTCCATGGCTTCAGAGACTAGGACTCGGGGCAATGGTTTCAAACTATAGGAAAAAAGATTCCATTTGAACATTAGGAAAAACTTCATGACAGTTAGAGCTATTCGGCAGTGGAATATGCTGCCGCGGAGGGTGGTTGAGTCTCCTTCTTTGGAGGTTTTTAAACAGAGGCTGGATGGCCATCTGTCGGAATTATTGTGATGGGGGTTCCTGCATGGCAGGGGGTTGGACTAGATGGCCCTTGAGATCTCTTCCAACTCTAAGATTCTATGATTCTATGATTCTATGTATAACAAATGGTTTGTATAACATAGAATCTGTACAACATAAAAAAATTCGGAGATAGGGGAAATTTGTTCAGCAGAATCATCTATGGGGTGAATCTGTACAACATAAAAATGGTCGCAATTAGGGATTACTTCGTTTTCAATGCATTCCTATGGGAAATTTGTATAAAGGAAATTTTGCTTAAGATAAATTCATTTGGAACAAATTAATTCCATTATACAAGGTACAACTGTATTATAGAGACAACCAGTTGAAGCCAAAGTACCTAAAAACTCAACTCTGTGCTTTCCACTTGAAAAACCTTGAGGCATCAAGAACTCTGCAGGTGACTTGGAATACTACCAGTCTAGAACACTGGGCTTCCCCCAAAACATTTGGGTGTTAGCCTGGATTGACCTCTCACTTTCAAGAATCACTGGTTTAATATCAAACCTCAGATACGCAGATGATACTACTCTGATAGCAGAAAGTGAGGAAGAATTAAAGAACCTCTTAATTAGGGCGAAAGAGAAGAGTGAAAAAATGGGCTGAAGCTCAACATCAAAAAAACTAAGATCATGGCCACTGGTCCCATCACCTCCTGGCAAATAGAAGGGGAAGCAATGGAGGCAATGACAGAGTTTATTTTCTTGGGCTCCTTGATCACTGCAGATGGCGACTGCAGCAACGAAATTAAAAGACACCTGCTTCTTGGGAGGAAAGCAATGGCAAACCTAGATAGCATCCTAAAGAGCAGAGACATCACTTTGCCAACTAAGGTCAGGATAGTCAAAGCTATGGTTTTTCCAGTAGTGATGTATGGAAGTGAGAGCTGGACTATAAAGAATGCAGATCACTGCAGAATTGATGCTTTTGAGCTGTGGTGCTGGAGGAGAGTCTTGAGAGTCCCCTGGAATGCAAAGAGATCAAACCAATCCATTCTGAAAGAAATCAACCCCGAATGTTCACTGGAAGGACAGATTTTGTGAAGCTGAGGCTCCAGTACTTTGGCCAACTCATGAGGAGAGAGGAGTCCTTGGAAAAGTCCCTGATGTTGGGAAAGATTGAAGGCAAAAGGAAAAGAGGACGGCAGAGAATGAGATGGTTGGACAGTGTCATCGATGCAACCAATATGGATTTGACCAAACTCCGGGAGGCAGTGGAAGATAGGAAGTCCTGGCGAGCTCTGGTCCATAGGGTCACAAAGAGTCAGACATGACTGAATGACTGAACAACAACAATATCAAACAGAAAGTTTTTCCTAGGAAAAAAATTCTGAGGAAAATAATGGATACAAGATGGGGTGTTCTCGTGGCACAGCAGTTAAGAACATAAGAACATAAGAAGAGCCATGCTGGATCAGGCCAAAAGCCCATCTAGTCCAGCTTCCTGTATCTCACAGTGGTCCCACCAGATGTGTTTGGAAGTGCATGAGACTAGTTATCTGTCTCCTGATAGCACTCCCCTGCATCTGGCCCTTGAAGTACCCCGGTTTTAAGCCTGGAGATTACACATCTCCCTCATGGTTTGTAACCTGTGATGGACTTTTCCTCCAGGAATCTGTCCAATCCCCTTTTGAAGGCATCCAGGCCAGATGCCATCACCACATCCTGTGGCAGGGAGTTCCATAGACTAACAATGCGCTAGGTGAAAAAATATTTTCTTTTGTCTGTTCTTACTCTCCCAGCCCACAATTTGAGTGTATTTCCCCTAGTTCTGGTATTTTGTGAGAGGGAGAAGAGCTTCCCTCTATCCACTTGACTCATGCCCTGCATTATTTTGTATGTCTCAATCATATCCCCCCTCAGGCGCCTTTTTTCCAGACTAAAGAGCCCCAAATGTTTTAGCCTTTCCTCATACGGGAGGTGCCCCAGCCTCTTCTGCACCTTTTCTAGTTCCACTATGTCTTTCTTGAGATGCGGTGACCAGAATTGTACACAATACTCCAGGTGCGGCCTTACTATTGTTTTGTATAATGGCATTATAATGTTGGCTGTTTTATTTTCAGTCCGCTTTTTGATAATCCCTAGCATGGAATTGGCGTTCTTCACTGCTGCCACACGTTGGGTAGACACCTTCATGGAGCTGTCCACCAACACACCAAGATCTCTTTCCTGATCCATCACGAATAACTCAGAGTCCATGAGTTGATAGATAAAGTTTTGATTTTTTTGGTCCAATATGCATTACTTTACATTTGGCTACATTAAAACGCATTAGCCAAATATGCATTACTTTACATTTGGCTACATTAAAATGCAGCCCATTCCCCCAGTTTGGAGAGATCCTTCTGGAGATCTTCACAATCTTCTCTGGTTTTTAACCGCACAGAAAACTTTTGTGTCATGTGCAAACTTGGCCACCTCACTGTTTATCCCTGTCTCCAGGTCATTTATGAATAGATTGAGAAGCACCGGTCCCAGGACAGAGCCCTGGGGCACACTGCTTTTCACTTCTCTTCATTGTGAAAATTTCCCATTGACACCTACTCTTTGTTTCCTGGATCTCAACCAGTTCCAGTCCATAAGAAGACCTGCCCTCTTATCCCCTGACTGTGCAATTTTCTCAGCAGCCTTTGGTGAGGGACTGTGTCAAAAGCCTTTGAAAATCCAGATAGATTATATCCACCGGTTCACCCAAATCCACATGCCTGTTGTCCTTTTCAAAAAATTCTAAAAGATTTGTCAGACAAGATTTGCCCTTACAGAAGCCGTGCTGATTTTCTCTCAGCAAGATTTGTTCTTTTATGTGTTTTAAGATTTTTTCTTGGATGAGGCTTTCCACCATCTTCCCTGGGACAGATGTAAGGTTAACTGGCCTGTAGTTTCCCGGGTTCCCCCCTCCTTCCTTTTAAAAAAATTGGTGTGACATCCACTATCCTCCAGTCCTCCGGCACTGTGGCCGTTTGAAGAGACAAGTTGCATATTACCGTTAAGAGATCTGCAATTTCATTTCTCAGTTCCCTAATAACCCTTGCTTGGATAACTACTAAATAACACCTTGAATTTGGCTGCAATTGATGTGTTTTATCTCATGAATCAATGTAACGCTTTTTACTCCAGGTCATCTGCAGTCAGGCACAAATATGCTTGCAAGCAACACATGTCCTATGAATCCTCACATTAATGCATGACATGTAGCAAGTGGCCTGCACGGGGTTGATGCAGCAGCTGAGAGTCCTCAGCCACTTGCCATGAGGTGAAAATGGAGCAGTAAGACTCAGCCAGTGCAGAAGTAGGTAGAAAGCGTACCAGCAAGATCCTTGTCTGAAGGTCAGCTCCATTTCCATTGCATGTTGAGTGGATGAGTACTCTGCTGACCTGTTCCTATTACGACCCACATGAGATTATAAACAACAGTCTTGTTAAGATCATCAATATCACAGGGGGCGATTTGTCAAAAACAAACAAAGAAACCTTCACAACATGTTAACTGTGTTTTAACATATGATCATGCTACCAACAAATTACAGAACTACATTAAGAGGCATTGGCACACTTTAGAAAGCGTGGAAGGTTTTCAGGAGGGATTATAGCTCTCCTTTAAATGAACAAGAAATCTAGAGAAGTGAATTTACAGACAATTGTTATGAATCTCTAATATCCTGGCTGGTTCTCCTCCTGCCAAAGGATACCATCCCTGTGGCCATTGTGCTTTCTATAAAAATACATGTCATATGACAGAATGTAGAGATCCACAGCATGGCAAGGTGTTTGAATGTCATTCCTGGGAAGTATGAGAAGGTCTCACTGAGAAAAGAAATTAATTGGATATTAAGATTGAACACTCTAGCCCCTTTGGGGCTTAATGAAGAAATAGATTTATTGCCCACTGTTTTGGTGTTGGTATAAATGTCCTTGACTCAGCTGCCAGCTGCATACTGGATACAGTATGCATACAGGCGCTACTGGATGAAATGGATTTTCTGGATCCATTTCAATTGAGTTTCAGGCTGGGTTTGGGTACAGAGACTGCCTTGGTCATCCTGTATGATGACATTTGCCAGGAGAAAGACAAGGGCTGTGTAACCCTGTTGATAATCCTGGACATCTCAGCAGCTTTCAACACCACTGACCATAGTGTCCTTCTGGAGAGATTAGACAGGTTGGGAGTTGGAGGCACTGCTTTGCAATGGTTCCACTCCTTCCTGGCTTACCTTGTCCAGAAGGTGATGCTGGGGGACAGTTACTCTGCCCCATGGTTTTTTTGTCATGGTATTCTGCAGGGCTCAATACTGTCTCCCGTGCTGTTTAACATCTATATGGAACTGCTGGGAGAGGTCATCAGGAGGTTTGGGCTGAGGAGTCATCAATATGCTGATGATACTCAGCTCTACCTCTCATTTTCCATCAATCCAGATGAGGCTATTTAAGTTCTTAACTTGTGTGTGGGTCGAATAATGGACTGGATGAAGGTTAATAAACTGACAATAAAGACACAATGGAAGTGCTGCTGTTGGTGGCTGCTCTGCCAGACGGGTTAGAGGGCCATCTCCCTGTCCTGGACGGGATCACACTTCCCCTAAGTGACAGGGTCCACAGCTTGGGCGTTCTCCTGGACCCCAGTCTAACTCTGGAGGCTCAGGTGGACTCAGTAGCCAGGGGTGCCTTTCTTCAGCTGTGAAAAATATGCCAGCTACGGACTTATCTGAATGAGTGGAGCCTCATGACAGTTACACCTGCACTGTTAACATCCCATATTGATTACTGCAATGTGCTTTACGTGGGACAACCTTTGAAGATGGTCCGGAAATTGAAACTGGTTCAGAATCATGCGGTGTGGCTGGTTAGTGGAGGGGCTGCCAGGAATCACATCATGTCGATTCTGTACAACCTGCATTTGTTACCAGATGTTGCCTGAGCCCAATCCAAAGTGCTTGTTTTGACATATAACATATTTTTCAGCAGCTGCCCCCAGGCGATGGGATGCCTTCCTGAGCGAGATCCGCCTGGCGCCGACATTGATGACATTTCGGCACCAGACAAAAACCTTCCTTTTCCAGAAGTTTTTTAACTGATATAACATAGATTGTGGGTCCAGATGGCAATTTTACTGTATTGTGTTTGCATTTAAATGTTTTTATGGTTTTAATTATTTATTGGTTATTTAACGTTTTAATTGTTTGAATGGCTTTTGACTGTGAACCACCCAGAGATCTTTGGGTAGTGGGTGGCATATAAGTTGTATGTATGTATGTATGTATGTATGTATGTATGTATGTATGTATGTATGTATGTATGTATGTATGTATGTATAAATAAATAAATAAATAAATAAATAAATAAATAAATGAGTGCACACCATCCTCTGGGATGTTTTTCTTGTGATTATTAGTGGGAGGTGAGACAGGCCAAATGAGCAGATATGGGGCCAGCCTAGCTTCCCATTCACTGGGAGCAGTGACAGAGAAGGTGGTCTCCCATGTTCCCTACCAGATACACCTGCGAAGGTGGTGCGACTAAGAGAAAGGCCTCCCCTTATGATCTTAGTACTTGGGCAGGCTCACAGAGGGAGGTGCAGTCTTTTACACAGCTTGGGCCCAATCTGTTTAGGGTTTTATAAGGTAAAACCATCACATTGAATTGTGCCTGGTAATTGATTTGTATCCAACTAAACTCTGTGTTTTGTGTGTGGCTTCATTATTCCGAGCCACGGAGGAACAGTGGTTATCTTTTGTGGAAAATTAAAGAGCCTGGAATATAATATTTAGTAGCCCAGAGAAAAAGCTATGAGGACTATCACAGAGCACACAGTAAGTAAGACCAACAAATCACTAAGTCTCTCTCTTTCATTTTAAGTGAAATCTGATGCATCTGCTTGTGCATAAGCATGAGCTCATCAAAATTACTCTGGGGGGGAAATCCGTGGGCTTACAGTACTGAAGAATTCCTCACAGAAGTGAATTTACACTGTTAAAAGAAAATGAGAACCATAATCATGCCATGCTTTTAAATTGCAATTGCCTTTCCACAAACAGTTTCTCAAGGACCTCACTGTAGTCAGCTTTTATGAGTTGAGGAACTGTCTCTGACCTTTTTCTGGAAGCTGCAAAAATTGCACTCATAACAGTACTTCTCAGTCTTTGACATTTCTTCACTTGTCTTACTATTATGCATTAAGGATCACTGAAGCTGACCATGGCCTGTGTTAAGACTGATTCCTCTTTGCTAGTGTCTGATTCCTCACATGGAACAGAATTTACTGTGTCTAAGTACTTGATTCCACTGCTGGAAATAAACTGGACCATGGATCATTTTGTTGGGTTTTGAAATAAAAAATAAATTGTTTTTCAGACAGGCTAGCCCTGCTGAATTCTGCTGGACCCCAAGTGCCCAATAAGAGTCCAACGAGAGAGAGATCCTGGAACAAATACTGTGTTTATTAGGCCTAATAAAAAGCAGTAGGTGGACACCAAGCCAGAGACAGAGCAAAGATGTCCGACCCCGAGCACATGGAAAACTCCAACTTTTATTGATTTCACCCCCCTCCCTTCCCTGGGTGGCGCCGGTCCAGGGATTGGCTGAAGGTGTTTTCAAATAGTCCAATCAGGATGATCCAGGGGTTGGCCAGAGGTGGACCTGGGCGGCCCCTGGCAGGCTGGAGTCGGATGCCCATGCAGGTGTTAATGAGTTCAAGTGTTCTCTGATTGGGCCATCCGGAGGACACAATGGAAAAGGGGAACATTGTATTGTCCTTTGGGTCTGGGTAAACTGAAGGAATCAGAAATTCAATGGAGGGTTGGAGAGGATTATTGTCAGAGTTAATGTGAGACAGGAAAAACCGGAGGGGATTACCCAAGGGTGTTTGGGCAGTCATACATACATACATACATACATACATACATACATACATACATACATACATACATACATACATACATACATACATACATACATACATACACCTTTATGGCATTAAAACAAAGAATATAGAACACAACCAAAACAGTGATGGTAAACCATTGTCAAGTAAAACAATAGGTAAAAAGCCAAAAAGGGGATACACTCTCATTTCTTATTAATAACAGCTACTAGAAAATCTGCAACTTGTAGGGTGACCCATTCGGAATTGTCACGAAGTAAAAAGCTTGTGTATTCCTCTGGAGGGCCAGAGAACATAGACACAATTGGGTCTAAAAACTCTTTGCGTAACCTAGTATGGGCAGGGCAACGGCACACTATATGAGGGACCGTGTCTGGTTCAAGTTGGCAAAATTTACAAAGCCTCTGGGACAGTGGTATACCCAAGTATCTTCCTGAGAGTACTGAGGAGGGGAAAATATTGAGTCTGGCCAACATGAAAGCATGTCTCTTATTTGGGTTAATTAGCTTGCGGAAATAACAGAGATCATGGCCAAAGACCGGGGATAGGTTAAAGAAACGTGGAGAGCAGGTCCAATTTAGATTAGAGGAAAGTAATTCAGTTTCTTCTTCAAATAATTTTGCCTTAATGGTCAAGTAAGCTCTTTTAAAGTCAAAGTTGGCAAAATAGTCAAGAGTAAAGCCTAAGTTGTGGAGTTTGTTTACAAAGAGGGAATCTCAGGTGGAAGTAAAGGGATCCTTTAAAAGATCGAAAAGTAAGGAACCAGGGGAGGAATTATAATGGAGGGCTAACCAGTATTTGATGGCCCGAGACCATGCCAATGTGGAAGGTAAGTGAATGCCCAACTCAAGGATCATGGTTGAAAGTTTGATTGTGTTGGGAACACCTAGCATTTGCCTTTAAAGGGGGGCAATTACTAGGTCTACTTTTGTGGAAGCCGCCTTGATCCAAATTGAAACTCCGTACAGAAGCTGACTCAAGGTCTTTGTCTGAAGAACCTTGAGGGCCGCAGGTACATACTGGTTGCCACTATGGTAATGAAAACGGGATACTGCATTCAAATGGAGTTTGGTTGAAGATATTGCCAAGTCTCTATGGAAATTCCATTCTAAACGGTGGTGGAAATTTATGCCTAAATATTTGAATGTTTTAACTTGTTCAACTGGACTGCTGTCAATGCTCCAGGATAGCGGTTTCCATAGATGAGAAAAAACCAATATTTTGGTTTTTTCGGAGTTGATTATTAGATCATTAGATATACAATAAGAATGAAAAGCAGATAGGAGATGCCATAGCCCGATTTTGGAGATGGAGAGAAGGACAGAATCATCAGCATAAAGGAGAATTGGTAATGGGGAGTTACTCAAACAAGGGGCGTACTTATCACAATGAGATAGTTGAGAACTTAAATCGGCAAGGAAGAGATTGAATAGTTGGGGCGCTAGTATACAACCCTGGCGGACACCTTTGGATACAGCAATCTTTTCAGAAAGGGAGCCTTTGCGGTTTATACGGACCCGACATGAATTGGAGGAGTGAAGATTCCTAATTAAGAAAAGCAGTCGAGAGTCAATTCCCCAAGAAGCAAGTTTGTGCCATAATAGGTTCCTATTGATAGAATCAAACGCACCTCTCAGATCGATGAAAGCAGTGTAGAGTTTCCCTTTAAAGTAAAAAGAATATTTTTCCGCAAGGAAAGACAGCAAAAGTGCATGGTCTAAAGTGGATGATCCTGGACAGAAACCAATTTGCTCATTGCCGGGAAGGCACTTCGCCTCCACCCAGGCTACTAAACATTTGAGAAGGAATTTTGCATAGAGTTTACCTATAGTGGAAAGGAGACTAATAGGCCTATAGTTGGACGGGGATGTAGGGTCATCCTTTTTGAAAATTGGTACTAAAATCGAAGATAACCATGATTCTGGGAAAATCCCAAAATGGTTAATCAGGGTAAATAGTTTAGCCAGGAAGGGAGCCCACCAGTCAGGGGCATTAATCAGTATTTCGCTTACAATCCCATCGGGTCCTGGGGCTTTTCCGGGTTTCAAGGTGCTAATCAGTTCTAGTATTTCGGATTCTAAAACGGGAGGCCAAGGGGGAAGGTCAGGGGGCAGGGGAGGAAAAGGGAATACCAGGTCAGAAGCAGCAAAGATTTTAGAATAGTGTGTAGTCCAAGCAGAGGGAGAAATGGGAGGAACATCAATTAAAGGGGGGACCGGGTTGGAACGGGACACCAGTTGCCAAGATACTCTGCTGTTCTTGGAGGAGATGGCGTCGAATAACCTATCCCACTGATTTAGAGCAGAAATGTGCTGTTTCTCTTCCAAGAAAAGATGGAAGGACTTTCTAACTGAAAAATAAAAGGTAAGTGCCTCAGAAGAAGGATGAGAGCAAACAAAGGAGAACAATTGTCTCAATTCATATTTTGCAGATCAACAATCCTGGTCAAACCAGGAAACTGGTTTGCTCTTCCCTGTGTGTGGACGGGGAGGGTTCAGTGAGTTGGTTAAGTGTGAGATAATTGCGGAATATGCTTGGATAGCAACATCGGGGGAGTTGGTTGATTGAATAGTTGCACACTGGCAAACAGTTTCTAGTGATCTGGACCATTGTTGGAAGGCCAGTGAAGATCTAGAGGTCCACTTAGGATATACAAAAAGATCAGTGGGGGAGTCGCTACTGGAAGGATCTGAGAGAGGGTTCAATAACGACACCTGCAGAGGGATATGGTCACTATCGGTGCTCGGGCTAAGTTCAAAATCGGAAGTCTCCGCAAGAAGGTCGGGGAAAATTAATATATAATCGACCATGCTCAACCCTAAGGGTGAGAAGAAGGTAAAATCACCTGAAAGAGGATAATCAGGGGTACCGTTCAAAATACGGAGATCATAACTTAGACATAGATCGACCATTAATAAGGCATTCTTATTGATGGAAAGGTCCTTGGACTTCTTGACCCCCGAGAAAGAAGGAGGAATCATCTCCTCCATATCCCAATTCATATATTTGGCAAGGCTTAGATTATTTGCTCCTAGCCTAGAGTTAAAATCACCAGCAAAGAGAAGAGAGATAGAGGGATTGGATACTAGTACTTGGTCAGTAATTCTTTTTACTTCTATCCATGGATCTGTGGAAGAAGAACCATAGGGAGGGATGTAAACATTCATCATGAGGATGTGGCGCTCACTATTATTAAATAGAAAGGCTTGAACATAAGGGGAGTGAGAGGTAAAAGGGGACAGAACAAAGGAGGAGGAGCTTAAACCAGAGCGGGGACGACCCAACTTATTTAGTTTAAAAGCAGGAAGATTGTAGGAAACAAATCCAGGAGGACTGGGGCCTGTGAGGGACCAGGTTTCCTGGAGAAAAATAATATCATGCCTGGAGAGATATTCTATAAAATCAGAGTCGTTCAGAGTCGTTCCTTTTCCTCTCCCAGCCTGCAATGTTCCATGAGACCAGTTTGATACTAGATGGAGACGGAGGGAGGGGGAGGGAAGGAGGAGAGAGTCAGTTAGATATAGCAACACCATTGGCATGTTCTGAACACAAGTGGGGGGTGCTGGGTTGGGCAGGAACTGGCCTGGGCATAAAATTAATATCTGGAGGTAAGAGAATGGAAGCTTTGGGAGAAGTAATAGGTTGAGTTAAGGCATTGTTCATATTGTGGGACAGCTCAGACCTAACTTTGTCTAGGGATGAGATGATCTTAGTTTGTTCTGTCCAAGAGAGGCCTTTAAAGGCGGTAGTAGTTATATTATCCCCATCCACGTCGATGTCAAGGTGCAGGAGTAGGTCTTCTTCCAAGAGGTGAGATACCTCTCTACGACAGCCCTCCGTTATTTCCAGATTATGCGGAGTAGTAGCAAAAGACAAATCCGAATCTTGATTTGGTTTTCCCTCCAGTATGCTAGTGCCACGTGAGATGACATTGGAAGCAGGTTTTCCTTGTGATCGTCGCATTGTCTTATCAGTCGGTACTTGACTCTAGACTGTTAAGGACTCTGTGAATTTTGCAAGGGATTCTTCCAGAGAAGAGGTTAGCTTTCTCAAGGACTCAATTTCAGGTGGAAGCTGCCTTTCAGGGGTTAACTGTAGTAGCTGCACGTCCTCTTTTTGGTTATCTGCAGAGTTGTGGTTTGGCAAGCAGCCAACTTGATGTGGCCTTGGCATGGAGGCAGCGTTTAGCAAAGGAAGCTTTTTCAATGATAACAGTGGTTTTAAAGTGTCCTCACTAAAAACTCTTCTAGTTCTTATGCAGAGAGTGTTCAAAAAGTCCCTCATTTTAAAAAAAGTCCCTCATTTTAAAAAGCATAAGAGGAATTGTAGATGCATCAAATTCTAAAAGCAGCTTTGTGGAGTTGCGTGATGCAGGTAAGGGCACAATGGATTTTAGATCAATTTGTGATGGTGTCGTTCTGAGGAGAGAGCTTAGGGAGGATTCAACCTTCTGTCTATTTGCCCATTTCCCTCTATTCATATAGTTGTTTGTAATCTCAAGCATTATTTTAGCTACTTGAAGGTGACGGGAATGGGACCCACACACCTTACTGTCCTTAGAGGGCTCTTCGACAGTTTTGCCCATATCCTCCATATGGCCCCCTGTCACTGTTTCAGCAAGGGGATGTGAGTGAGGTTGGGCTTTTGAAAGCTGTCCTTCATTTTTATTGAGGGATTTATGGACACTATCCAATTGATTGCTGATGTTATCAAGCTTTTGAAATATTGCTAGGACAGTTCTCCCTGTGAGAATACAATGCTCTCCAACAGTTCCAAGGGTGTTTGGGCAGTCTTTGAGGGTGCAGGAAGGTGACAATGGAATGTCTCTCCAGGCAATGATAACATCTGGGTCTGCGTGACAAGGATGTTGATACCCCAGGAAGCAGCAGTGGACATACGTGCTGAGGATCTTGGAAACAATGGAGTCTTCTGGATGACACTGCCAGTCTTGCAAAGTCACCATGATGAATGATCTTCTTTCTTTATGCCATCATTCGCCCTTGTCCCAGATGGTAGGGTGTAGAAATCAGAGAGCAGGGACAGATACATTTTCCAAGCACATCCAGGGTAGAGGGGATGGGGAGAGAAGAGAGGGAGAAGCCTTCTGGATGGCCTCCCAGGCATTTTGATGCTCCCTTGTCCACTCCCAGGCCATGTCTTGAACTGTAAGCTGATAGAAGGGTTTGGCTAGAACAGAAAAGTTGGGAACCCAGAGCCTCCCAAATCCAAAAACACCCAGGAAAGATTGAAGCTCTTTTACATTTTTTTTTTTGGGGGGGGGGGTTAAATCATTCAAAGCTTTTATCCGGGAAGGGTGAATGAGGCAGGTACCCTCTTTAAGGATGTATTCCAGGTAGGTAACCTCCTGAGTCACCCACTGAACCTTTTTCTGGGACACTTTATACCCGCAGGAGGCCAAATGATTTAGAAGGTCAACAGATTGGGATTCGAGCAGGTCATGGTCTGAATGGACGGCCAAAATATCATCAACATATTGCAAGATTGTTGCTCCAGGGGCCGAAAAAGACCGGAGGTCACTAGCCAGGGCCTGGGGGAACATAAGAACATAAGAAGAAGAGCCATGCTGGATCAGGCCAAAGGCCCATCTAGTCCAGCTTCCTGTATCTCACAGCGGCCCCACCAGATGCGTTTGGGAGCGCATGAGACTAAATATCTGTCTCCTGATACCACTCCCCTGCATCTGGCCCTTGAAGTACCCTGGTTTAAAGCCTAGAGATTACACATCTCCATCATGGTTTGTAACCCGTGATGGACTTTTCCTCTAGGAATCTGTCCAATCCCCTTTTGAAGGCATCCAGGCCAGATGCCATCACCATATCCTGTGGCAGGGAGTTCCATAGACTTACAACGCGCTGGGTGAAAAAATATTTTCTTTTGTCAGTTCTTACTCTCCCAGCACTCAATTTGAGTGTATGTCCCCTAGTTCTGGTATTTTGAGAGAGGGAGAAGAGCTTCCCTCTATCCGCTTTACTCATACCCTGCATTATTTTGTATGTCTCAATCATATCCCCCCTCAAGCGCCTTTTTTCCAGACTAAAGAGGCCCAATTGTTTTAGCCTTTCTTCATAAGGAAGGTGCCCCAGCCCAGTAATCATTTTAGTCGCTCTCTTCTGCACCTTTTCCAGTTCCACTATGTCTTTCTTCAGATGCGGTGACCAGAATTGTACACAATACTCCAGGTGGGGCCTTACTATTGTTTTGTATAACGGCATTATAATGTTGGCTGTTTTATTTTCAATCCCCTTTTTGATAATCCCTAGCATGGAATTGGCCTTCTTCACTGCTGCCACACATTGGGGAGACACCTTCATGGAGCTGTCCACCAACACACCAAGATCTCTTTCCTGATCCGTCACGGATAACTCAGAGCCCATGAGTTGATAGATGAAGTTTGGATTTTTTGCCCCAATATGCATTACTTTACATTTGGTTACATTAAAACACATTTGCCATTTCTCAGCCCACTCCCCCAGTTTGGAGAGATCCTTCTGGAGCTCTTCACAATCTTCTCTGGTTTTTACCACACGGAAAAGTTTTGTGTCATCTGCAAACTTGGCCACCTCACTGTTTATCCCTGTCTCCAGGTCATTTATGAACAGATTGAAAAGCACTGGTCCCAGGACCGAGCCCTGGGGCACACTGCTTTTCACTTCTCTCCATTGTGAAAATTTCCCATTGACACCTACTCTTTGTTTCCGGGATCTCAACCAGTTCTCAATCCATAAGAGGACCTGCCCTCTTATCCCCTGACTGTGCAATTTTCTCAGCAGCCTTTGGTGAGGGACTGTGTCAAAAGCCTTTTGAAAATCCAGATAGACTATATCCACCGGTTCACCCAAATCCACGTGCCTGCTGACCTTTTCAAAAAATTCTAAAAGGTTTGTAAGACAAGATTTACCCTTACAGAAGCCATGCTGATTTTCTCTCAGCAAGGTTTGTTCTTTTATGTGTTTTAAGATTTTCTCTTGGATGAGGCCTTCCACCATCTTCCCTGGGACAGATGTAAGGCTAACCAGCCTGTAGTTTCCTGGGTCCCCCCTCCTTCCTTTTTTAAAAATTGGTGTGACATCTGCTATCCTCCAGTCCTCCGGCACTGTGGCCGTTTTAAGAGACACGTTGCATATAATATATGAAGATAATTTCATAATCATATATGAAGATAAGTGGGATATAAATATAATAAATAAATAAATAAATAAATATAACCGTTAAGAGATCTGCAATTTCATTTCTCAGTTCCCTAATAACCCTTGGGTGGATGCCATCTGGGCCTGGTGACTTGTTAATCCTCAATTTATCAATTAGTCCTAAAACCTCCTCTCTTTTAACCTGTATTTGATTTAATTCTTTAGTCAGCGAAGACCCGGGGGGAGTTACAGTACCCTTGTGGCAATCATGACCAGGCCAGTTGGGATTTAATTATGGTGACCGGGTCCTCCCACTCGAAGGCAAAAATAGGTTGGGACTCAGGGGCCAAGGGGATACAGAAAAAGGCGTCCTTCAGGTCTATCACGGTATACCAGACCTGAGAACGGGTGAGGGTTGTTAGGAGGGTGTGGGGGTTGGCAACTATAGGATGGAGCAGTTGTGTCCTGGCATTAACTTCCCTCAGGTCCTGGACAAATCTCCAAGTCTTGTCCGACTTGGGGACTGGGAAGATGGGGGTACACCAGGGGGAATCTGTAGGAACTAGGAGCCCTTCATTTAGGAAATTGTTAATTGTGTCTAAAAGGCCAAATCGAGCTTCTACTTTCACTGGGTATTGTTTAATAGAGACTGGGAGAGCATCTGGCTTCAAAGGGACTTGGTGAGGGGTTGCATAAGTGGCACACCCGGGTTTCCCAGTGTACCAGACCTCAGGGTTTACCGTGGACCATGAAGGTGGCGGGTCCTGAGGCGCGGGGGAGCCTGCATAACAGAGGTGGGAAAGGGAGGAAGGGAAGGTAATGCGGATTCCTCCGGGGTCACAATGTATGGTGGTCCGGAGCTTGCAGAGAAGATCCCTTCCCAAGAGATTCAAGGGACACCGGGGAAGGACCAGGAAGGAATGAGAAGTTTGGGAAACAGGGATGGGTTGGGACTGACCCCCCCTACTCCCACTATAGGGGTGGTGAGGGACTGGATCAGGGGAAAGTCCCCGGGGGGTGTTAAGAACAGAAAAGGTGGCACCTGTGTCCACCAAGAATTTAGTTTTTTGACCCCTACACTTATCTCCACCAGAGGCTCGGGGGTCCGAAATAAGATATCGCCTCTGGAGGGGTATCAGTCTTGCTCTGCATGAGGCGGAGGAGGGGGACCCGTCCTCACCTCACAAGGGTACCGGTCCCCTTGTGTGAGAGGGACAGTCCCCTCCCCCCAATCCCGGCCAGGGCTGCATGGTGGGAGGGGGTTCCGGAGTTCGGGCTGGCGAGGTGGATAAGGTGGGCACCAGTCTCAGTTATAGGGGCGCGGAGGGGCAGTTTCAAAATTTCGGGGTTCCCTACGATAACTGTCCCTATGGGGACATTCCCGGACCCAGTGATCCGGTGAGCCACAAGAGAGGCAGCAACCACGGGCCCGTTCGGGGCCCCTATCCCTTGGGGCTTGTTCTCGGGGGGGGTTGCCAATAAGTTTGCATGGCTGCCACCAGTAAGCTAGCCTTCTTTCTCATATTTTGCTCTGCTTTGGCCTCTTCTAGTTCAGGTCTTTGATAGAAGACTTGGAAGGCAGTTTGTACTAGGGTCTTGAGGGGCTGGGCAGCGGGGCTAGGGAGTTTTTGTAGCTTCCTCCGAATATCGGGGGCTGCTTGGGCAATGAAAGTGGTTCGAAAGGAGGCCAAATTTCCGGGGTCTTCTGGGTCCACGTCGGTATGCCAACGGTAGGCATCTTTGAGCCTAGTTAAAAACTCGGTCGGGGTCTCATCTGGGGTCTGGAGCGTATTATAAACCTTCTGATAGTTCACAATTCTGGGGACCCCCCTTTTCAACCCCTCTCTGACTGACTGCCGGGCTCCTATCACTGCCCTACCAAATTCGGTATTAGGGTCATTGGCAACAGTAGGGGGATTTAAACAGAGGACTTCCTCTGCGGTAGGTGGGACAGGGGATTCGGGCCCATTGTCCCCCCCCCCTGGGCTGGCTCTGAATGTAATTCCACCGCCATTCAGTGAAAGCCTCGTAGGCTTTCCCCATTACTTGGTGGCGCTCCTCCTCCTTGAGTAGAGCCGACAACAAGGAGAACAGGTCTGGGATGTCGGGACGGTGCGTGGAGATTATTCTATTTATGAGGTCCACATACTGTTGGGGGCTCTCCCGATAAGGGGGGAGCCCCTGCTTCCAATTAAAAAGATCAGTCATGCTAAATGGCGTGTGGACAAAGACGAATCCGTTTGGCCCAGGGACCTGTCTGAGCGGAAAATACCCAGCAGGATTGGTGAAAGTTCCCAGGTCGTCGGAGGTATAACGCTCAGGCACCTTCCGTGAGCGCTTGGACCTCCTAATTTCCTCCGGTGATGGGTCGGGGGAAGGGGGTCTGGGGGTAGGGGAGGATGTGGATGCCACAGCCGAACCCCCCTCTGCCTGGGGCGGCCTGCTATCCGGGCCAGGAGAAGGGGCTGTGGCGGGGGTTACAGGTTCCCTACTGGGTCTCCCTCCCTCCCGGGGCTGAGAAGGGCCAGTAGGGGGGCACATATGGGGGAGGGAAATCTTCCTCTTCCAAGGATTTTACAAGGGGAGGGCTTCCCTATAAGAGGATCTTCGGGCCGGACTTGCCTTGGATGGTGTTAAGGAGGCAAGTTTGCCCAGTCTTTGAATGAACTGGGGCTCGAGGCCATTCTGTTGGCAAATGCTGGCCTCAGCACCTAAGTTGTAAAAGATGTGGAGGTATGGCAACTCTGATAGGTGGGAATTCTTCCACAAGTAACGCTCCACATGATGGAGGGTCTCTCCAATTGTCCCCTCCCGTGGCCATCGGGGGAGATTTTGGCTGAGGTGGTACAAGGGCCAAACGTCTCTGCATAGTTTCACTAATTTCTTTTTCTGGCATTTGGTCCCTGGATCAAGGAGGGCAGGAAAATGATCCAGGGCACATTTAAGGGGGGTCTTAGTGGCCCCAGTTGAGGAGAGTTCATTTCCCATGTCGAAGCGACTTGGTTCCTAATACCCAATTAACTAAATTGACCCGGGGGGAGTTGCTCGCCGTAGCCTAGCACTCTTTTTCCTAGCCAAGAATTCTACTACGGGAACTTGTCAGCTCCCTCCCCTCTCAGGCCCTTATCCCGCTCCCAATCGCACGGATTCTACTGCCCTAGAATCCTCCCTCCCAACCTAGGTCCAACCTAGCGCTTGGGAACACACTCAAAGCTCGGGAATACCACCACCTCCAAGCTCACAGGCTCTTTCACTCAGACGAAATAACTCACCCCCCACACACACCCCACACTCAGGTTCCGGGACGTCCCGTGCTTCCAAAGCACCAATTCTCACCAAGTCCAATGTCCCAGGTTCAGACTCCAAGCCTCGACCTCTTCGGTTCTTCAGGTGCTGCGTTGAACTCTCTCTCCTCGAACAAAAACCCTAACAAACAGGATGTCTCTCACCCCTCGTTTGGAGCCGAAAAAGGGTCTGCCGGTGGCGCTCAACTGCCCTCTCTCCAGCAAATGGCTGGTGGCGCCAAGAGAGGGTGGCTGAACAGCTCCCAGTTTCGCTTTTCAGCTGCTAGGAAGGGCAGCTCCCAAAAATAGGGCCAAAAGAAATTTTTAAGGTGGCCCACAGAGGGTTTAAGAGAGATTAACTCCTTCCTTTCCTCCTGGCTGGCTCGCCAAATGTTGGGTTTTGAAATAAAAAATAAATTGTTTCCCAGACAGGCTAGCCCTGCTGAATTCCACTGGACCCCAGATGCCCAGTAAGAGTCCAACGAGTGAGAGATCCTGGAACAAATACTATGTTTATTAGGCCTAATAAAAAGCAGTAGGTGGACACCAAGCCAGAGACAGAGCAAAGATGTCCGACCCCGAGCACATGGAAGACCCCAACTTTTATTGATTTCACCCCCCTCCCTTCCCTGGGTGGCGCCGGTCCAGGGATTGGCTGAAGGTATTTTCAAATAGTCCAATCAGGATGATCCAGGGGTTGGCCAGAGGTGGACCTGGGTGGTCCCTGGCAGGCTGGAGTCGGATGCCCATGCAGGTGTTAATGAGTTCAAGTGTTCTCTGATTGGGCCATCCGGAGGACACAATGGAAAAGGGGAATATTGTATTGTCCTTTGGGTCTGGGTAAACTGAAGGAATCAGAAATTCAATGGAGGGTTGGAGAGGATTATTGTCAGAGTTAATGTGAGACAGGAAAAACCAGAGGGGATTATCCAAGGGTATTTGGGCAGTCTTTGAGGGTGCAGGAGGGTGACAATGGAATGTCTCTCCAGGCAATGATAACATCTGGGTCTGCGTGACAAAGATGTTGATACCCCAGGAAGCAGCGGTGGGCGTACGTGCTGAGGATCTTGGAAACAATGGAGTCTTCTGGATGACACTGCCAGCCTTGCAAAGTCGCCATGATGAATGATCTTCTTTCCTTATGCCATCATTCCTCCTTGCCCCAGATGGTAGGGTGTAGAAATCAGAGAGCAGTACAGATACATGTTCCAAGCACATCCAGGGTAGAGGGGATGGGGAGAGAAGAGAGGGAGAGAGGGGGGGCAAGGGGGCAGTGGAGGAGGGGGGCACCCTTAGGGTCGGGGATCTGTGCCAGGTAGGAGCAGTGGGACCAGATATTAGATGTTAAGGAAGTCCCTGGTCTTCCAGAACGATGGCTGACCATCATTCTCCTTGCCAGCTACAGCAGGGAGTGGATAATCCCTCAATTCAGGACCTATTCCGCCTGAATTGTGTCTCTGGCTGAAGTTTCTAAGCAGAAGAAGGGTTAAAGGGGGAGGGCAGGAAAGGGTTAAGAATGGCAGAGAAGAGTTAAATGGCAAAGCTGGAGAATTGGGAGAAGAAGGAGCAGAAGATGGGTTAAGGGGAAGAGGCAGGGAAGGGTTAATAAAGGCAGGAAAAGGGTTAAGTGGAACTCTGGCTAAGGACCAGCCTGTTTGGTTAGTTTCGAAAAAGGGTAGTGATCTACTCCCATAGGAAAGCACTGGGACAGAGCGGAAAAGGAAGGGGAGTTGGTCTACCGCCAAAGAGAAGCCCGACCGGGAAGAGGCACAAATCTTACGGAACTGTACCTCGGGTATGAAGTAGTGAGACGGGTCGGTCCCCTTGGCTTGCCTTCCCCGGGAAGGGGTTGGTCTACCACCATAGAGAAACCCGACCGAAGAAAGGCAGAAATCTCATGGAACTGGGTGGCGGTAGGAAAAGTGGATTCACCCCGGGGAATGTGTTTTAGTTGTTTTTTTTGGGGGGGGGTCTACTTAGCCAATTCAACAGATTAAGGGTTCCCCGCTGCGCCCCCGTCCGGCCGTAATTAATTTGACATTGATTGATTGGATGGGGGCGCTGATTGGACAAGGCGCGCAGGGGAGCTTATCTTCGCTCCCCTGCTGTTTTACTGGGTCTCCGTGGTAATTGACTGCCGCAGGAGACCAGATACAATGTAAACCTTTTAAGTGGGTGCAAATTTGAGGCTTCCGTTTGCCGAATCCTCGGCTCGCAAGGCTTCTCAGCCGCAGCAAGAGGAGGCTTGTATTTTACCCGATATCTCGGGAATGGTTTGGAGTTTTGGGACGCGGGAAAAAGTGTTGTGCTTGTGACGGTGTGAGGGCCAGTTGGGCGGTTCCGGTGGGTCTCGGAACCGGTCCAATTATTTATAAATTTATTTTTTTATCGTGACTCCACAATTTGTTTGGGATTTGGGCTAAAGTCCAGATGATGACAAGTCCAACATTTTATTTCTGGTAAGTGCATCGTTGCCTTTGCCGCTGCCCCTGCCTCCACCACTATCATCCCTGCTTCTGCCGCCTTCACCACCCCCCACTAAAACAAGGTAAGTCATGAGCAGCATGCAGAGGGAGGAGAGCAATGGGGCAATCAGGCAGGTGGCAGGGAGGGGGCAGGCAGGTGGGCGAGGGGGAAAGTAGGCAAAGCTGACAGGCAGGGGAAGTGAGGAGCCAGGGAGCAACTAAACAGGGAGCAATTGTAGCAGGACAGGAGACCGCATTGGGCAATTGGAGGCATTAGACTAAATCACTGAGCAAAAATAAACAACCCTGCCAGGAGAAGGTTAAATGGTACACTTTCAAACTGAAGTATTGATCAAGTGCAGCTTGGTGTGATTCAACTATTGGTTCTGTTACCAATGAAATCAGAAGCTATGTCAAGGCATGTAACCTCTGGCATGCTGGATCAGGCCAAAGGCCCATCTAATCCAGCTTCCTGTATCTCACAATGGCCCGACCAATAGATAACCTCTCTTAGTTAAGTCTCATTTAAAGTCCTGTGTCCATTTCCTGACACCATACTTGAAAAGGGATGCCAACAAACTACAGCAAATTCAAAGGATGCAACAAGAATGATGAGGGGACTGGAAACCAATCCCTAGGAGGAAGGAACCCGGCATGTTTAGCCTTGGGAAAAGGTAGTCCCAAGGCTAGTCCTAAAGAAGAGGGGCAGGATCTGTTCTCAAACATCCCAGAATGAAGGATATGTTATAATGGATTCAACCAACAGGAACCTAGATTTGAATATCAGGAAAACATCCTAACTCTTAGAGCACTACAACAATAGAACCAATGGCCTCAGGAGTTTGTGATCATTGCAGCTCTGGAGAAAACTAGACAACCATCAGATCTGCTTTGAATTGTATTCCATTATTGAGCAGGGGATTGACTTGATGTTCTTATAGTTCCCTTCCAAATCTTTTATTCTATGACTCTTAACAGTCTGCCAGGCTCAGATTCTCTGCCAAGACCTCTCAAACATCAGTCAGACTTCCCAGCTTCCCATGAAATTAGACTAATTGTTGTCGCTCGTTTTTCACCAATTTACATTATGTCTTTTCCACCCATGTGTTCAGTACAAGAAACTACTAAATTCTGTTTGTGGCAAGTGCTTTTTCTGCTGAGTACTGCATAGGAAAGATGCCATTCTATGTAGAAAAGGTAACAGACCTTTTAGAGTTTGCATTTTTTTCTGTCCTTTTTCCATTGAATCCTGTTGAGGAAATACGTCATTCATGTGACAGTGAGAAAAGTTGCATCCAAGCCCCACCCTTGAAAGGCATCCCCAAAAGAGAGCCATTCAGAGATCTAGTAAAACTAAAAGGGAACACTCCTCTTTGAGCAGAGAGAAAGCCACAAAAGCTGATTCCGTCTGATAACAAGATCTGAAACTAAACTGAACTGGATGTAGCTCATCCAGACTTCCTTATCTTCACTAAGTAGGAACAGTTTGAAATGTGTCCATAAACTGGAGAGTCTCCTTTGGTTTCAGGCATTCATGCCAATTTCTCTTGCCATAAAGGAGGTGAAAAACTTGCTTCTGTGCTTTTCCTCACCCCAAACATGTTTTTAGCATCCAGATAAATAAAGTTTACTGCTATCAAAAGACAGATTAGGCTGGAAATCCTGCTACTTTGCTGTCAGAGGCAAAAGCCATTTGCATACTGCAACCAGGGAGGGCAACGTTTTTTTACTGGCATCCGATAGCATAGCAGATGATCTCCCCAGATATATATTTGATCTGAATTTATGAATGTCAATCTGCTAAGCTGCATAATGAAGTTATTAATACTGACAAGGCCCCATGCATGCTCACAGCAATACACTGGAAATACAGAAACATACGTTTGCTGCATGGGTGGGGTGGAAATGCTATCCTGACTCAGAGCCAGCTGGGTTTCCCATTTCTTTCTAAGATGCCTTTTTTAGGGTGGGGTTTTTTTGGGGGGGGGGCTTAAAAAATAAAAGGGAAAGTGGCTTGAGGGCGCTTTGGAGACCAAAGAAAGCTCATATCTTTTTGAGATGATTTCTGAGCAAGAGAATTCACCCTGTGGGGAATGGACACATATTTTTTATTTCACAGGAACATAAATGAACATCTGATGTGATATTCTGAGGGTCCCAACGGACTTTGAGAGTAGAGATGGGCACAAACTGAACTATAAACAGGAAAAAATATGTTGTTTTTAAAACCTGTTTTGCCAAAAATGAAGCACTAGACTTTCTCAATGCTTTCTTTTGCCTTGCAAAATGGATGCTTACCCAGACCCTTCCTAACCTATGAACCAGCAGTTCATGTGCACCATTACACCCAAATAATGGAAGGTAGTGGCGGTGTCTATATCTTAATCAACGCTTTATTAGCTTTTTAAAACATTATGAATAACCAAATTAGCTCATTGTTATTACCATATTTTTCTGTATATACAACACATTTTTTTCCTAAAACCATGGCACAAAAAATTAAGGGTCATCGTATACATGGAAGTAAGCCTTTCTGGGGTGGGGTGGGGTGGGGAGCCAAACTGACCTTGCTGTGTTCTGAAGACTCCTCTCTGCTTTCCATCCAACCTCATCAGACAGGAAAGAAGTGCCCTGACATCCCTCAGAAGGGATGAGAACATCAACATTCTGCCTGTGGACAAAGGAAGATGCACTCTCATCCTCAGTACTGTGAGCATTGCAGCTCTGGAGGTATCTCATTTTTAGATGAGCAAAACACCTATGAAAAAACTAAAAAGAGACCCCACCAGCAATTACAAGAAAAAAGTAATAGAATGCTTAAAACCCTTGGAGAATGATAACACAATTGACAGGGTGACTTACCACCACCGGTTAAATCCTGTACAGATTGTTCCCTGCTTTTACATACTTTCCAAGATCCACAAGCAAGGACTCCCCCTCAGACCCATTGTCAGTAGTATAAATTCAGTGACTTATAACATTGCAAAATACCTGGCGACTCTCCTAGCCCCACTGGTTGGACTTACGGACCACCACATGCATAATTCAGAGAAATTTGTTTCTAAATTCAGGGAGCTAAAACTGGGGGAAAGCCAACAGGAGCTGAGTGGCATCCAGTTCGGAACACCTCATCCCTGTGGAATGAGCTTGGAGAGGGTAGAGAACCACCAAGTGATGACATAGTAGATATTAGCACTGGGAGAATAATGGGATGTGGTAGTTTGTCTACTAGAATTAAAAGCTGCGGGGGGGGGAAGCAGCCCTTCTATAGGTGCTTCTACACCAATGCTTGAAGCCTCCGAGCAAAGATGGGAGAACTTGAACATTTGACAGCTAGGGATAACATAGATATAATAGCCATAACAGAAATCTGGTAGAATGTAGAGAACCAGTAGGATACAGCAATCCCAGGCTATAAACTCTATAGAAGGGATAGAGAGGGGCGGGTTAGAGAGGGTGTGGCCATCTATGTCAAAGAAGGGGTAAAATCCAGCAGAATGGAGATTGACAGAGGGTCTGACTCCACCATAGAATCACTGTGGGTTAAACTACCAGGTCCAAGGAGTGATGTGATAGTTGGAGTATTCTATCATCCCCCAGATCAAAAACGTGAGGGGGACCTTGAAATGAGGAGACAAATAATGGAGGTGTCTAAGAGGGATAGGATAGTAATCATGGGGGACTTCAATTATCCCCACATTGACTGGGCCAATGCGAGCTCCAGGCAAGAAAGAGAAACCGGGTTTCTCGACTTGCTGAATGACTGTGCCTTAGAGCAACTTGTCATGGAGCCCACCCGAGAACAGGCAACTCTGGATCTAATTCTGTGCGATACTCAGGACCTGGTCAGGGATGTGAATGTCACTGAGCCTCTGGGGAACAGTGACCATGCTGCAATCTCCTTTGCCATGCATGTTGGAGGAAGAGTGTCAAGCAAATCAGACATAAAAACCCTTGATTTTCGAAGGGCAAACTTCCCTCAGATGAGGAAACTAGTTAGAAAGAAATTGAAGGGGAAGGTTAGAAGAATCCAATCTCTTCAGAGTGCATGGAGCCTGTTTAAAACAACGGTAATAGAGGCCCAGCACAAGTGCATACCACAGAGAAAGAAGAGCTCATCTAAGTCCAAGAGGGCACCGGCATGGTTAACGGGTGGAGCTAGAGAGGCTCTAAAGGGCAAGGAGAGGTCTTTCCGTAAATGGAAATCTTCCTCAAATGAGGAAAATAAAAAGGAACACAAACTCTGGCAAAAGAAATATAAGAAGATGATAAGAGAGGCAAAGAAAGACTTTGAGGAACACATGGCTAGCAATATAAATGGAAATAATAAAAGCTTCTTTAAATATGTTAAAAGTAGAAAACCTGCCAGAGAACCAGTTGGTCCTCTAGATGGCGAGGGAGGAAAAGGGGAGATTAAGGAGGACTTGGAAATTGCAGAGAAATTAAATGGGTTCTTTGCATCTGTCTTCACAACAGGAGACCTTGGGCAAATTCCACTGACCTTGGGCAGATTCCACTCTTGACTAAAGAATTAAATCAAATACAGGCTAAAAGAGAGGATGTTTTAGGACTAATTGATAAATTAAAGATCCACAAGTCACCGGGCCCAGATGGCGTCCACCCTAGGGTTATTAAGGAACTGAGAAATGAAATTGTGGATCTCTTAATGGTAATATGCAACTTGTCTCTTAAAACGGCCACAGTGCCGGAGGACTGGAGGATAGTGGATGTCACACCAATTTTTAAAAAAGGAAGGAGGGTGGACTTGGGAAATTACAGGCCGGTTAGCCTTACGCCTGTCCCAGGGAAGATGGTGGAAAGCCTCATCCAAGAGAAAATCTTAAAACACATAGAAGAACAAACCTTGCTGAGAGAAAATCAGCATGGTTTCTGTAAAGGTAAGTCTTGCCTGCCAAACCTTTTAGAATTCTTTGAAAAGGATAACAGGCATGTGGATGTGGGCGAACTGGTGGATATAGTCTATTTGGATTTTCAGAAGGCTTTTGACACAGTCCCTCACCAAAGGCTGCTGAGAAAATTGGACAGTCAGGGAATAAGAGGGGAGGTCCTCTTATGGATTGAGAACTGGTTCATAGAATCATAAAATCATAGAGTTGGAAGAGACCTCAAGGGCCATCCAGTCCAACCACCTGCCATGCAGGAAACCTCTGCCTCGAGTCCTAGTCTCTGAAGCCATGGAAAACAAACCAGTCCCCTCTTCAATATGACATCCTTTCAAATATTTCAACACAGTTATAATATCCCCTCTCAGCCTTCTTTTTATAAGGCTAAAAATTCCCAACTCCCTAAGGCACTACTCATAAGACATTTCTTCCAGACCTTTAACCATCTTGGTTGCCCTCCTCTGGACCCATTCAAGATTGTCAACATCCTTTTTAATTTGAGGCACACCGAGCAGAATAGAGTGCTACTATCACTTCCTTTTCTCTAGACACAATGCTTCTGTTGATGCAACCAAAAGAATTGCATTGGCTTTCTTGGCTGCTGCAGCACACTGCTAACTCATATTCAATTTGTGGTCCACCCAGACTCCTAGATACCTTTCATATGTACTATTATCCAGCAAGTGTCTTCCATCCTACTTCTGTGCAATTATTATTTTTTTAACCTAGATGCAGCACCCTCCATTTTTCTCTGTTGAAACTCATTCAGTTAGACTTGGCCCAGCATTCTAACCTGTCAAGGTCGTTTTGGATTTTCATCCTATCCTCTAGGGAATTAGCAACCAATCCCAATTTGGTATCATCTGCAGATTTAATCATCATACTGGATTTTGTAATTTGATGCAGGAAGCCACATTAGGCAAGATTAAGGAAAGTAATCCTGCTAGTTTGAGTGGTTTCATGTCAAAAGAATAAAAAGTCACCTTTTTTAAGCCTGCGGGAAGAAATATCTGTTGCTACTGAGAGCATCTGGCACAGAAACCAACGATAATGTTGAGGGGAAGTAGTTGTATTGACAAAGAAGCAAAAACAAAATTCTGGATTAAGTAATTTCATTGTTGAATCACTAAAATGTTGCAAACATAGCAAGCTTTCAGTTTCACCAGAACTCTTATTTGGAGTCAGTACATGGGTATTTGGGCAAGAAACAAAAACTTTAAAAGCCTGAGCCGGCCTGAATGCTGTTGTCTTTGTAGAGAGACCAATTTGCAAGATGGAGATTAGGCTCAGTGAAGAACAAAGGAGTCCTGCATTTTACAGCCTTTCCCTTCTCTGCAAACTCAAGAGAAGAGATTTTTCCTTTGTATTGGGCAAGGCATGTAAACACCCTGTATTGGCTGAAAACAGGGCATAAGACATTTAGAGCTCAAGGGTATGTTAAGTTCTTCTGAAGTAGAAGGGTATCTATGCTTTCTAAAAGAATGAATGTTTGAGAAAGACAATGATCCAGGAAACAAAGAGTAGGTGTTCAATGGGCAATTTTCACAATGGAGAGAGATGAAAAGCGGTGTGCCCCAGGGATCTGTCCTGGGTCCGGTGCTTTTCAATCTGTTCATAAATGACCTGGAGACAGGAATAAGCAGTGAGGTGGCCAAGTTTGCGGATGACATGAAACTTTTCCGTGTGGTAAAAACCAGAGAAGATTGTGAAGAGCTCTAGAACAGTGTTTTTCAACCTTTTTTGGGCAAAGGCACACTTGTTTCATGAAAAAAATCACGAGGCACACCACCATTAGAAAATGTTAAAAAAATTAGCTCTGTGCCTATATTGACTATATATAAAGTAATTCTCTTGAATAGGAATCAAATAAACACAAAGAAAGTATTTTATAATTACTTTATTATGAAATAGTAAGTAAACAGAAATATGAAAAATTATAAAATACTTTATTCAGTGTGCAACCTGGGCCTGTTTGGCTGAACACAAAGCTGATATTCTTCAGCTTTTCCAACGGCACACCAGGCAACATCTCGCGGCACACTAGTGTGCCGCAGAACAGTGGTTGAAAAACACTGCTCTAGAAGGATCTCTCCAAACTGGGGAAATGGGCTGTGAAATGGCAAATGTGTTTCAATGTAGCAAAATGTAAAGTAATGCATATTGGGGTGAAAAATCAAAACTTTATCTATCAACTCATGGGCCTCTGAGCTATCCGTGATGGATCAGGAAAGAGATATTGGTGTGTTGGTGGACAGCTCAATGAAGATGTCTACCCAATGTGTGGCAGCGGTGAAGAAGGCCAATTCCATGCTAGAGATTATCAAAAAGGGGATATCCCTTTTTTTTGTATTTTTTTTGGTTGCCATGTTGGCAGGGACCCTCATTCCAGTGGTGTCTGGCCGTGGGAGATACGCTTTGAGCGGGGGTGGGGTTAGTCGGGTAAGAAGAGCTCAGGTCAGGCAGTTGATGCCTGTCCCCCATTCTGATCCCCCAGCTCACTGCCATGTACCTGGGTGCCTCTTCGCCAGTGCCTCCGGCCTGTCTGGCCTTGCTGGTTAATGCCAGGTTGGTTCAAAATAAGATCCCTATCATCCACGATGTTATCGTGGATGAGCGATCCAACCTGGCTTGTATCACCGAGACCTGGGTGGCCGCAGAGGGAGGGGCTTCCCTTTCCCTGCTGTGCCCCTCGGGTTTCAGGTCCAGTGGGCTGGCAGGTCAGAGGGTCAGGGGGGTGGGGTGGCCATCATTTACAGGGAATCCCTTCATGTTAGCAGATTTGCGGCATTGGTGTGTCCCGGGATTGAATGCCTCCATTTATCGGTGGGTCAGCGAGATAAGTATGGTATTGTGCTGGTGTACTGTGCTCCCCGCAACCCAGCACAATCCTTTCCAGAGATCTCGGAGTTCATCTCGGCTGCCCTGTTGAAGTCCCCCCGCTTATTGGTGGTTGGGGACTTCAACGTGCATGCCAAGGAGGAATTCTCTGGTGTGGCTCTGGAATTCATGGAATCCATGACTTCCATGAATCTATCTCAGCATGTTGATTGCCCCACCCATAGAGCAGGCCATACCCTGGACCTGTTTTTTACCTCCATGTCATCAGACTCCTGTCTGAGGGTTAGGAGTATTTTACCCTTGCTTGTGTCATGGTCGGACCATCATCTGCTAAAAATTCCCCTGCCGATCACCACCCCGCCCCACAGGGAGCATCGGCCCTTCATTTGGGCCCACCCCCATAGGCTCCTGAACCCTGTTAGGTTCATGGAGGCCTTCGGGGAGCTTACTGGCGGACTGGCAGACGATCCGGTCAAAGCCCTGGTGGATAGGTGGTATGAGGGTGCCACCGGGGCGGTTGACCAGATCGCCCCCAAGTGCCTCCTGCACTGTGGAGACCGCTCCTTGCCGTGGTATACGGCTGAGTTGCGGTCGATGAAGCAAGAACGCAGGAGGCTTGAGGTCATTTGGAGGACACATCGGACAGAAGTGAGTAGTGATCAGGGATGCAAGAACATCCTATGTCTCCTTGAGAATTGGAGAGGCCTCGAACTGCCAGGCGGAGTTGTTCCGGGTGGTTTGGGACCTCTCCAACCCTGGTCAGCTGGGGCCTCCTCCTAGTAAGCAATTTGCAGCCTATTTTAGATCTAAAATTCAGGCCATCCATTCCGATCTCTCTTCGGTTGCTCTATTTCAACCCCTGATGTCCCTGGGGCGTCACCCCCTCTGTCTCCTCGTTTGGTGGAGTTTCGGCCGGTGCTTCCAGCGGAGGCCTCCAGAGCTATGGCTTATTGCCGGCCGGCGGCTACCCCTTTTGACCCATGCCCAGCTTGTCTTGTTAAATCTGCCGGAAGGAACATGCCAGAGTGGGTTTCGGCCAAAAGATGGCGGGCGGCAGCGTTTCCCGTTTGCTCCGGCGTCCCAGCGCTCTGCTTACTTTTGGGGATACCGCTGCCATGGACATTTTCCTTTTTTAAAAGTTTTTGTACCGCCAGAGGACTTGGTGGAGGAACCAGCTAGGGGATTCAGGGATTGGGGGTTCTTGGGGGGGTTGTAGGGGGTTCAAAGGGGCTCAGCGTGGCTCGCCGATTAGACGAGCAGTCCGGCAGAAAATACTGTTTCCAACTATGCCCGGTAAGGCTGAGTGTTCCCTCCCCTCTCCTTCACTCTCCTCTCCCTTTTCGTTTTTCTTTCCCCTTCTCCCCACCTTTTCTTTCTTGTACTCTTTTTTTGGGACGTTTTTCCGTCCCTCCTTCTGGCTGTGCCATGGCCGTCCCTTGTTCTCGATGGCGTCCCGCTCCCGGCGGGCGCCGCCTAGGGGGGGACGTGCTGGTGGCCTGGCTCGCCGTCCCGATGGTTTGGAGGACTTGGGAGTTGTTGGCCGCGGTTGTGGTCGAGTTTTGCTCGGCTGCAGCCGCGAGTCCCGTTTGGACTTTCTCGGACCGCGGGGTGAGAGGAGGCGGCCGTGTGCAGCGGCTATCAGTTTCGGGCAGCGTTTCGGCTGCCAGCGTCTGAGAGCTGACGCCGCCCTGGCGCTGCCTTTGCCGGAGTTTCATCGCTGGCCGGCGCGCCAGTTGCCGGAGTGGTCCTGTGGTTTGAGGGGGCAGCTCTGGCTGACGACCCCATCCTCGGGCAGTATGTCGGCTGCCGGCGTTCGTGAGCAGATGCCATTTGGCGGCGCCTTAGTTGGTGGGATTCTGTCGGGTGGCAGGGCGGCCGCTGGAGAGGCTCAGGGTGTGTCTCCATGTTTACCCTGCTCCAACCGGGTGTCTTGTTTCATCTGCTCTTTGGCCCGAGGAGGCAGCAGCTGGCTATGGGTGGTGCCTTGTACAGCGTGCTGGTCGCCGGAGCTCAACATGGCGGCGAGCCGGGGGCCATCTCTGGTTGTGTCCGGGCCGCTGGTCCTATCTCGGGCGGCTTTTCGGCCGCCGGTGCGGCTGTTGAGGCCGGTTCTCTGCTGCGTTGCCTTGCCTTCATCTAACGCTCGGACGGCAGGTTGGCCGCCGGAGACAACCGGATGGTGTTCTGGCTGCGGGGCTCGCTGGTCTGCCAACTTCCATCCTGGCTTTACCATGGCACTATCATTTAACCCAGCCTGCTTCTACCTGCATCCCCTCCCTATCCCATTTGATCCCTTGATTCCATCTCCCCTTTATTTATGTTTCTTCCACCTGGTTTCTGGCGGGGTAAATTGTATTTTGCATTTTTCTTTATATTTTCATATTTTATTTTATTTTATTTTTACTCGTGGTTATATCTCTTTCTTTATTTCTTTCTTTATTGTATTGTAGTTTTTGTATTTATTTATCTATTTTAGTGGTTGTTAGACCCCTGTTCAGCGGGTCATTTGTCTGATTTGTATTTTATATCCGTTTTGTACTTTATATCCGCTTTTTTTTCCCTATTGCCATGATTGCAGGGGCTCACATACCAACTGTGATGGGCCGTGGGCGGTACGCTTGTAGCTGGGGGGTTCGTCCGATCAGAAGAACCCGGGTCAGGCATCTTCGGACTGTCCCGCGTTCTGACCCCTCGGCTCGCTGCCACGAGTCCGGGAGTCACTTCTCCAGTGCCTCCAGCCTTTCCTGCACTCTGCTGAATGCCAGGTCAGTCCACAATAAAATCCCCATCATATATGATTCCATCTTAGATGGGCGGACTGACCTGGCTCTTATTACCGAGACCTGGGTGGGTGAGGAGGGGGCTTCGCTCTCCCTTCTGTGCCCACCCGGGTACTTGGTTCAGGGTGTGGGAAGGCTGGAGGATCAGAAGGGTGGAGGGGTCGCAATCGTCTATCGGGACTCTTTTTATGTCTGCAGGGCCTCGACATTGGTTAGCCAGGGGTTAGAGTGCCTTCACCTGTTAGTGGGACAGCGGGACAGATTTGGCATTGTGCTGGGTTACCGTGCTCCCCGCAACCCAGCCCAATCCCTCCCAGAGCTCACCGAGTTTATCGCCGCTGCGCTATTGAGGTCCCCGCGCCTTTTGGTTGCGGGCGACTTCAATGTGCATGCCGGCGGTGAACTCTCTGGTGCAACTCTGGAATTCATGGAATCCATGGCTTCCATGGGTCTGTCTCAGCATGTTTTATGCCCCACTCACAGGTCTGGCCATACCCTGGATCTGGTGTTTTCCTCCATGTCGGGAATTCAAGTCTGGAGGTAGGGGCATTGTCTCCCTGCCTGTGTCATGGTCAGACCATCACCTGCTCTCTTTCCCCTTGGCGATTCCGGCCCCTCCTTGCGGGGACCATCGGCCTCTTGTTTTGGCCCGCCCCCGGAGACTTATGGACCCTTCACGGTTCCAGGAGGCCTTCGGGGCATTTCCTGGAGAACTGGCTGGCGCGCTGGCCGAGGTTGTGGCTAACCATTGGTTTGATACAGCTGCCCATACCATCGACCGGATCGCCCCTAAGCGTCTTCTCCAGTGCCGAGCTCGGTCCTCACCGTGGTTCACGTCTGAGCTCCGAGCAATGAAGCAGCTGAGGAGAAGACTAGAGCGCAGCTGGAGAAGAACCCGGACGGCTAATAACAAGGCTGCCGTTATTTCCCAGACTAGGCGCTATTCCAACGCGATCAGGGAGGCCCAAAGATCTTTTTTCTCCCTGAGAATTGGTGAGGCCTCGAGCCGCCAGGCGGAGCTCTTCCGGGTGGTTCGGGACCTCACCAATCCTAGTCTGGCAAGGCCTCCTCCTACTGATTTCAGTAGCGAGAACTTTGCAGCCTTCTTTCAAACAAAAATTGAGGCCATCCGGACCGGCTTCGACTCCGGTTGCAGTAGCACTGCCCCGGCATCCCCAGTTGCTGGTCCGCCTTCGTCGCCTCGGTTGGAGGAGCTTGGGCCTGTTTCTGCTGTCGAGGCCTCCAAGGCTATGGCTCACTGCCGGCCGGCGTCTACTCCTTTCGATCCCTGCCCTGCCTGGCTTATAAAAGCTGCCAGCGGGACTATGGCCGAGTGGGCTTCGGTCATCGCCACCGCCTCCTTCAGCGAGGGGGTTTTTCCCTCCCGTCTGAAGGAGACGGTGGTAAAGCCCATTCTTAAAAAACCTGGCCTGTGTCCGGACGATTTAGCGAACTATCGTCCTATCGCTAACGTCCCGTTTCTGGGTAAGGTGATCGAGAGGGTGGCGGCAGTTCGGTTGCAGTCGTACCTGGAGGACCGGCAGTGCCTCGATCCTTGCCAGTCCGGGTTCAGGCCTCGTCGGGGGACCGAAACAGCTTTGGTTGCGCTGCAAGATGACTTAATCCGGGCGGCCGACAGGGGTTGCTCTACCCTGTTGGTTCTCCTGGATTTGTCGGCGGCCTTTGATACCGTCGACCACGGTATCCTGTTGGATTGGCTCTCTGAGGTTGGGATCGGGGGCTCTGCTTGCAGATGGCTCCGGTCCTTCCTGGAGGGCCGTCCTCAGTACGTTCAGCATGGGGGGGAGTTGTCGGCTCCTTGGATTCTCCCTTGTGGGGTTCCACAGGGGTCGTCGCTGTCCCCTATGCTGTTTAACATCTACGTAAGGCCGCTGGCTGGGGTCATTAGGAGATTTGGAGTCTGCTGTCATCAGTACGCTGATGACACGCAGCTCTATCTCTCCTTTTCCACCTCTGCAGTGGAAGCTGTGAGGATCCTTGATGAGTGCCTGGAGGCCGTGCTGGCTTGGACCGGGGCGAACAGGCTTAAGCTCAACCCCGAGAAGACGGAGGTTATGTTCTTTGGGAGCTCACCATCTGGGTACGGTGGCCCTCTTCCCTGTCTGGGGGGGGGGTTTCCCTCCAGCCGGCGGAGAGGGTGTGGAATCTGGGCGTGGTCCTGGACCCAGCGCTGACCTTAGAGGCCCAGGTGGCGTCGGTGACCAGGGCCGCTTATTACCATCTTCGTCAGGTCGCCCAGATCCGCCCGTACCTGGATGTTGACTCTCTGAGAACAGTGGTCCAGGCACTGGTGATCTCAAGGCTGGACTACTGCAACGCCCTCTACATGGGGCTGCCCTTGACTCTTCTCCGGCGTCTGCAGCGGGTACAGAATGCGGCGGCCAGGCTGGTGGTGGGTGCGCGTCGATATGACCGCATCACCCCAGTCCTGGTCCGCCTGCACTGGTTGCCCGTTGCAGCCCGGATTAGATTCAAGGTCTTGGTTTTAGTTTATAAAACCCTCCATGGCTTGGGACCGGACTACCTGACAGAGCGCATCGTCCAGCGATCCACCTCGGCCCGTCCTGTTCGGCAGGTGCGAGCGCACTCGCTGCGGGTTGCCACCCCACGAGAGGCCCGGAAGACGTTTACTCGGAACCGGGCCTTCTCAGTGGCAGCCCCATCCTTATGGAATTTAATCCCCAGCGAAGTGCGCTCTGCAGAGTCCCTGCAGGCCTTCCGGAAAGCATTGAAAACCTATTTATTCCGGGAGGCCTTTGGCGATTTTTAGTTTAATGGTATCCTTTTTTTTCCCCGCCATCGCTATTAACCGTCACTGATCGATTTATCTAATTTTTGATGGTTAATTTGGTAAGACTCGTTTCCCCTGCAGGCTGGGATGCAGGAGGATTTTATATTATTATTATTATTATGTCTGTTTTATTGGGCCATGTTGATTTGAATTATTATATTTGTTGTATTGATTGTTTGGTTGGCATTGATAGCCCTTGTTAGCCACTTAGAGTTCTACCCGTAGAAGATAAGCGGGATATAAATATAACAATAAAAATAAATAAATAAAATAAATTGCCACGGCCTCCTTTAGGCAGGGAATTTTCCCTTCTCGCCTGAAGGAGACCATGGTGAAGCCCACATTGAAAAAGCCCGGCATGGTGTTGGATGATCTATCCAGCTATCGTCCGATCGCCATTGTTCCCTTCCTGGGCAAGGTTGTTGAGAGGGTGGTCGCTGTCCGGCTTCAGTCGTACCTGGAGGAAAATCGTATCCTGGATCCCTTCCAGTCTGGGTTCAGGCCGCTTCGGGGGACCGAGACTGCCCTGGTCGTTCTGCAGGATGACCTCCTCAGGGAGGCCGACAGGGGGTGTTCCTCCCTGCTGGTTCTCCTTGATCTGTCAGCTGCCTTTGATACCGTCGACCACGGCAATCTGCTCTTCCGGCTGGCCGAGGCAGGAATTGGGGGTCAGTCCTTGGCCTGGCTCCGTTCCTTCCTCGGCATCCGGACTCAGCGGGTTCAGCTGGGTGATGATTTGTTGGCTCCTTGGACTCTCCCTTGTGGGGTGCCCCAGGGGTCGGCAATCTCACTCATGCTGTTCAATGTTTACATGAGGCCACTGGTGGAGGTCATTAGGAGATTTGGAGTTCGCTGTCATCAGTACGCTGATGACACGCAGCTCTACCTCTCCTTTTCTTCTTCTGCAGAGGAGGCAGTTCACTCCCTCGACCTGTGCCTGGAGGCGGTTGTGGAATGGACCAGGACTAACAGGCTCAAGCTGAACGTGGAGAAGACGGAGGTTCTGTTCTTCGGGGCGCCCTCGTCTGGGTACAATGGCCCCCTCCCTAGACTGGGGGGAGTCTCCCTCCAGCCTACAGACAGGGCCAGGAATCTGGGCGTGGTCCTGGATTCAGCCCTCTCCCTGGAAGCCCAGATGACAGCAGTCTCCAGGGCCGTTTTTATCCACCTGCGCAGGATTGCCCAGATCCGACAGTACCTTGATGAGTCCTCCCTGAGGACACTCGTGCAGGCCCTCATGATTTCGAGGATCGACTATTGCAATGCCCTCTACGTGGAGTTGTCATTGACCCTTCTCTGGAGGCTCCAACGGGTGCAGAATGCGACAGCCAGACTGGTGGTGGGTGCTCGCCGATTTGAACACATCACCCCAGTACTGGCTCACCTGCATTGGCTTCCCGTTGCCCACCAGATAAGGTTCAAGGTCCTGGTTTTGATTTTCAAAGCCCTCCACGGCTTGGGACCAGAATACCTGTTGGAGAGTATCTCTTAGTGGTCAACTGGGACCAGACCCACGAGACTGGCACAGGCGCGCTCACTTAGGGTGGCCACACCCAGAGAGGCGCAGAAATCGCTTATGCGTAACCCCGCCTTCTCTGAGGTGGGCCCTTCATTGTGGAATCAGCTCCCTAGTGAGCTGCGCCTTGCAGTGTCCCTGCCCGTCTTTAAAAAAGCCTTGAAAACCCATCTTTTCAAGGAGGCATTTGGCGACCTTTCTGTTTTTTTTAAATTTTTTAAATTATAATGCCATTATACAAAATGATAGTAAGGCCACACCTGGAGTATTATGTACAATTCTGGTCACCGCATCTCAAAAAAGACTTGGTGGAACTGAAAAAGATGCAGAAGAGAGCGACTAAAATGATTACTGGGCTAGGGAACTTCCATTATGAGGCAAGGCTAAAACATTTGGGGCTCTTTTAGTCTGGAAAAAAGGCGCCTAGGGGGGATTATGATTGAGACGTACAAAATAATGCAGGGCATGAGTAAAATGGATAGAGGGAAGCTCTTCTCCCTCTCACAAAATACCAGAACTAGGGGACATCCACTCAAATTGAGGGCTGGGAGAGCAAGAACAGACAAAAGAAAATATTTTTTCACCCAGTGCGTTGTTAGTCTGTGGAACTCCCTGCCATAGGATGTGGTGATGGCATCTGGCCTGAATGCCTTCAAACAGGGATTGGACAGATTCCTGAAGGAAAAGTCCATCACAGGTGACAAACCATGATGTAGATGTATAATCTCCAGGCTTAAAACCGGGGTACTTCAAGGGCCAGATGCAGGGGAGTGGGATCAGGAGACAGATATCTAGTCTTGTGCGCTCCCAGACGCATCTGGTGGGGCCACTGTGAGATACAGGAAGCTGGACTAGATCTGCCGTTGGCCTGATCCAGCATGGCTCTTCTTATGTTCTTATATTATGTTCTTATGTTCCTATGAATACAGACAAAACCATGGTATCCTTTGATGTTACAGCTCTTTACCAGCATTCCCACCACCAATGCTCTAACAACTGTAAAGAGAAGACTAAGAGAAGACAGGACCCTCACATCCAGAAGCAGCCTCAGCCCAGACCAGATAAGGCAGTTCCTGGACCTGTGTCTGAACACCACATATTTCATGTACAGAGGGGACTTCTACAGACAGAAGCATGGTTGTGCCATAGGCTCCCCAGTGTCACCAATTGTTGCGAACCTACACATGGAAGAAGTGGAGAAAAGGCACTCAACACCTTATTTATTTATATTTATTTATTTGTTTGTTACATTTTTATACTACCCATCTTCCAGAAGGAACTCTGGGCCATTTACAATCGAAGATAAAACCAGCAGTAAATAACAGTAAAAAGGAAAAAAAGAAATAAAAACTGGCAGACTAAAGAGGGGGAAACCCTCAGCAACAGGAGACAAGGGCAAAAAAAAAAAGATTAAAATTAAAATTAAACGAAAAGAAAATTAAATGAAAAGGTCGCCATATGCCTCCTTAAAAAGGAAGGTTTTCAGAGCCTTTTTGAAGGCAGGCAGGAACTGTGCTAGGCACAGCCTACGAGCAAGATGATTCCACAACGTGGGGCCCACCACAGAGAATGCGCGGTCACCTTCCCAGGGACATCATCCCACTGGTTCAGGTATGTAGATGACACCTGGATGAAAATCAAAACTCGGGAAGTACAGACCTTTACAGACCACATCAATGCGGTGGACCCTAATATTAAGTTCACTAGGAAAGACACCCAAGACAACAGGCTAGTTTTCCTAGATTGTGCAGTCATCAACAGACCCAACCGTGGCCTGGAAGTGGAAGCTGTCTGTTGGCTGCAGGGGGAACAGTCTTCTGCTGTCTGGTGATTAAGGGGGTTTGGAACAGCCTTTCCATAGGCATGCATTGAAAACCTATTAATTTGTTCCTTCCAGAACGGATTAATTAATTTTCAGTGCTTTTCTATGGGAAACTGCATTTTGCAATATTTATTTATTTATTTATTTATTCTTGTATTTATATCCCGCTTATCTACTACATGTAGTACTCTAAGCGGCTAACAAAAGCAATACATACCAAATCAACAACAATAGAATACATCAGATATAAAGCATAAACAACATAGAATTATTAAAACAACAAAACATATAAAAATCCTCCTGCGTCCCGGCATGCGGAGGAGCAAATTCTAGCAGAATTAAAAATAGATATGGCAAAACAGACTAATTTGGAAGTGGTGACAAAGGCGGGGAGGAAAAAAAAAACCTTGGTTCTGTCTTCAGACCAAATGAAGATTTCAGCCAAGAAATTTAGAGTCGATTAAGAATTGGAAGTGCAGCAAGGATGGAACGCTGTTGCTGCCGCCCGCCATCTTGCAATTCATCCAGTCTAAAAAGCCCTCCAAGGGGGCAGAAGCTGGAGGCTCTTCAAGGACCGGGCACACCTCTCAGCCGACACAAACCCCAGGTGGAACAAAGGGAGGGAGAGGGTCCTCAGTGAAGAGTCCAGCCGGTCTAAAAAGCCCTCCAAGGGGGCAGAAGCTGAAGGCTCTTCAAGGGCCAGGCACACCTCTCAGCCGACACAAACCCCAGGTGGAACAAAGGGAGGGAGATTTTTTGTAAGATGAATTGCCTCATAGAATGAATTAGGTTAAGAACATAAGAACATAAGAAGAGCCATGCTGGATCAGGCCAAAGGCCCATCTAGTCCAGCTTCCTGTATCTCACAGTGGCCCCACCAGATGCGTTTGACAGCGCATGAGACAAGATATCTGTCTCCTGATAGCACTCCCCTGCATCTGGCCCTTGAACCATCTCCATCATGGTTTGTCACCTGTGATGGACTTTTCCTCCAGGAATCTGTCCAATCCCCTTTTGAAGGCATCCAGGCCAGATGCCATCACCACATCCTGTGGCAGGAAGTTCCACAGACTAACAACACGCTAGGTAAAAAAAAATCTTCTCTGTGTTGATCTGATTCAGAATATTTTTTATCTTTTGTCTGTTGATCTGATTCAGAATATTTTTAGCAATGAAAAAATGACTCACCAAAGCAAATATATGATGAGAAGACTTGTGAGTAGTTTGTCAACCAAGTTGGAGACAGTTTACCCCAAAATTTAAAGCAGGCATCCTCCAGGTCGTCATGAGTTGACTTACAGGAAAGAAAACCAGGATTGCAATAAGTCTTTGGCGGGGGGGGGAGCAATCCCAAATTGTGTAAAAGCAATTTCCAGTTATTGCACTCTTTTAAACAAAGAATAGCATCTGTTTACCTAACTGAATTATTCTGATGTGTGCCAAGGCAGAATGATAGATTTAATTGATTCAGGTAGTTATTAATCATAGATTAATTGTCTTAAAATAAATATTAATCTTGGTTTAGGGAATTATGTTTTTCTTCGCTGGAGAGTAGATTAGAAAAGAAAATAATTTATGCTTTGCTTAACTGGATAAGGAGCAGCACTGACTAATCCATGGAAGGTCAGTGACTATCTTGAACTGTAAAACAGATATGATTTCTGGAAAACTCTTTCCACATGTGATATAGAGGAAAAAGTATCATTTGGCAGAATAATAGAGAGTAAATCTTGGAGGAGTGGCAATGGTCATAATTCTTCTCATAGAACAAGCATTGGAATAGGAACATATTATTTTTTGATAGACTATCTGGAAGAGACCCTATGGATCAATGAGTCCAACCTCTGTCAGGGAGGAATCAAACTCCCAACGTCTTCTTCTAAAGATACCAAAACCATGGAGTTACTTTATACCCAATATGACTAGTTTAGTCTCTTGAAATTTTGAGAGGTTGCACACAGTGGGTTACGTGTGAGTATCAGATTATGGATAGTATTCTCCCTTGATATATGTCTGCGTGCCAGCATACAATCACAATACAACTTTAAGGACGTTTCCTGAAAAATATGTTGAAGAATAAACAAACAATACTTAAAAACTTGACTTGGTGGAATAGATTTGGTTTGCACTTGACAGACTTATAACAGTTTCATTTCATCTTGTTTTCAGACACATAGCAGCAGACAGTCTCAACTGAACACCTACATATCAACAGACATATTAAAAGACAAGCATGTCACTTTTTCTTATGTCTGACAGTTAACTCTCTAAGCACCTATTGCCTGATACTAGACAGAATCTGTTTGGTTTCGCATGTTCTTTTGTGCAAATAATAGTTTTGTTCATTCTTATAATCATACACATATATATCCAACAATTTTCATGGTCATAGTCACAGTCTTGAAGCTGCCTAGATGCCCTAAGCACATCCGTTCTCACCTGATTTCGTAAGCTAAGCAGGGTCGCTTGAATGGGAGACCACCAGGGAATACCAGGTGCTGTAGGCGCCTGGAGTAGGAACTGGCATACCACTCCAGTATTCCTGCCAAGAAAATTCCATGGACATGGAGTCATGAAGAGTCGGTCACGACTGTAATGGTTGAAGGTCTGGAAGAAATGTCATATGAGGAACGGCTTAGGGAGCTGGGAATGTTTAGCCTTTCAAGAAGAAGGCTGAGGGGGGGATATGGTAGCTATGTTTACATATCTGAAAGGATGTCATATTGAAGAGGGAACAGTTTTGTTGTTTTCCATGGCTTCAGAGACAAGGACTCGGGGCAATGGTTTCAAACTACAGGAAAAGAGATTCCATTTGAACATTAGGAAGAACTTTATGACAGTTAGAGCTGTTCAGCAGTGGAATATGTTGCCCCAAAGGAAAGTGGTTGAGTCTCCTTCTTTGGAGGGTTTTAAGTAGAGGCTGGATGGCCATCTGTCAGAGGTATTGTGATGGGGTTTCTGCATGGCAGGGGGTTGGACTGGATGGCCCTTGAGGACTCTTCCAACTCTATGATTCTATGATTCTATGGTGTCCTCTATGTAGAACAGGTACCCTTCACTAATTTTCCTCATATGAGGGAGCCCTGCATGATGCTTTTTATTCTCCTCCATCCCACCCATTTTGATATATTGCTTTTATGCCTTGCATTTTGTATATAAACAATTTATGCTCTTGAAGTTTTGTGGGTATTTTCAACTGCTCATTTAATATACAGCAATGCCTCAAATTACAATAGTACCTAATTATGAAATATTCAAGTTATTAAGAGCGATCTGTGGGTATGGGGAATATTTAAGATATGAAAATTTAGCCCTTTTTTGAGTTATGACATGGAAACAGAAAGTAAAGCTTCCTTTTTGAAATGGTTACTGCTTGTTTGCAATTGCAATACTGCCATCTTGCGGCCACCCCCCACTACAGTACTGCAATTGCAAACAAGAAGGAGCAATTTTAAAAAGAGAATCTGAGAACCAGGGCTTCGGTTTTGAATTACCTTTTGAATGGCCCATTTTCGAGCCATTCTGGAAATATTTGGCACCGTTTTGGGGACTTTTTGGAACTTTTTCATGGATTTAGCAAGTAGTTGAAAGGTAGGGAGCTGAGCTTCTGTTGTTTGCATGTTACTGTGTTTTTTGAATTATGGGGGGGAGTGATCCATTTCCAACGCATTCCTATGGGAAACTACATTTCAAGATACAAAAAAATTGAGTTAAGAAAATGCCATTGGTATGGATTGATTTCATAATTCAAGGTATTACTGTACTATTATTATATGTTTTTAACTACAGTAACTCCCGCCTATCGCAGGGGTTAGGGACCCACCCGACCCACGATGACTGAAAATCCGCAATATGCGGATGCTGTTCGGGTGGGGCCTGGGGGTGGGTGGCAATCAGATCCCCCACAGCGCTCACTCGGGCTGCTTCAAAACTTCTCGGAGCAGCGCGGGCCAGCAGTGGTGGGGGATCTGATCCCCCACTGCCACCCGCCCACACTGCCCAGAGCCTTCTCGGAGGAGCGAGGGCCAGTGGTGTTGGGAATCTGATCCCCTGCTGCTGCCCGCCTGTGCTGCCCCGAGACTTCTCAGAACAGCACGGGGCAGCGGCGGACAAGCGGTGGTGGGGGATCTGATCCCTCAATGCCGCTCGCCCACCCTATTCTGAGAAGTCTCAGGGCAGCGCGAGCAAGCGGCAGGGGATCTGATCCCCCACCACTGCTCGCCCGTGCTGCTCCAAGACCTCTGGGAGCAACCCGGGTGAGCTGTGTTGGGGGATCTGATCCACCACTGAGCTGGAGTCTGGGGCTGGGGAAGGGAGAAAAAGGTTTTAAAAGCCTGGGCTTTTAAACCTTTCTGCCCCCCTTCCCCACACCCTGGGCTCCAGCTCATTGGCACTGGGGTGGGGAAATAAAGGTTTTTCTCCCCCAACACAGTGCTAATCAGCTGGAGTCTGGGCAGGTACTGCAATCCCGTGATATAGTGGGACCACTGTACCTGAACTGCAAAATGGCGGGGGGAGGGTTACTGTACTTGAAACTTTCTAGAATAGTGCATGGTTCTAAGAGGCCACTATATAGACTAGATAAACTAATTAAATGATTAAAAAGGTAGACATTCCCCTTGCACATATGTGCTAGTCATGTCCAACTGTAGGGTTGGTCATCATCTCCATTTCTAAGCCAAAGAGCCAGTATTGTGCAACCCCATGGCCATGTGGCCAGCATGGCTGAACACATTTCTGTGCACAGAACACTGTTTACCTTTCCACTTTTTATAGTGGTACCTATGTATCTACTTGTATTTACATGCTTTCAAACTGCTCGGTTGGCAGGAGCTGGGGTTAACTGTATGGCACCCTGGATTTGAACTGCCAAGCTGCCACTTTGCAGCTGACAGTTTCAGTACTCTAGCCCGCTGAGCCACTACACCCCTCTAATAAAACAATTACATTCACACAAAATTGCTAGTTTTTAAGATGCTGTGAGATTTTGGCCTCTGCACCCAGTTTAAAGATACTGTATTTCAATTTTAGCTTTTAAAGTCAGAATACTTTTTTTAAATAAATCAAAACATTTTGTCCCTGAAGTTTGTTTCTACCGTTAAGTGTTTTTCTCATGAAAGCAAGGTAGGTTTTTAAAATTTATTATGCAAATCAGCTGTCTGCCAGAAAAAGATGGTGGTGTTGAGTATATATGTCCTTTCAAGAACAAAAACAGAAACTTGGAGAACTATGGGATACAGCTGTCCAACCCTAATAACAGCAACACTGACTGCTACTGCATGGAGGGACCATATTCCGCTTTTCCGACTTCTCATCAGGACAGCACTTAGGCCTCGATACTAGAGAACATCTTGGAGGTAGATGCAGAGGCAAGGAGACCCACAGCCCAGGTGACAGACAAAGGTCAGCCATTCACGGATGGTGCTCATTGGTTCTGGGCAATCCATGCCCACCAGTGGGATGACTAGAGGGAAGGGCATGGGTCTTCCTCTCACTGTTGTGCCAAGAAGGGTTCTGACCTTCCCTTGAGAACCGGGATTTGCCCATCCATCTCCAGAGTCTGTTGCCTCCCCAGCATTGTCTGCCCTGATGTCCCCTTTCTTCCCAGAACAATGGTTTCCATGGGGTTCACACACACACACACACACACACACACACACACACACACACACACACACACACACACACACACACACACACACACACACACACACACACACACACGGCAAGACATACACAGAAGTGTAATGTGGAAAATTCACTGGCAAATTTGGTTGGAAGTAACGTTTTATCATATGAAGCTTTGTTGCCCAGAGAAAATGGTCTTTGCCCGGTTGTACAAAACGCAAAGAACTCTGCTGTGTCCATTTAATAAAGCCACTGCCAAGCTGAATCTTTGCACCCCCAGTCCCGAATTAAATACATGACACAAAATGATTGGGCCACAACTTTATTTAAATTTATTTAAGCCTCTGTCCTGCTGTAGAATTTCAAAGGGAGCCTACCGTTGTGCAAATTGTTTGGTCTAAATCAGGGGTCCTCAAGGTTTTCAAGCAGTGGGCCAGTCCACCCCCTCCAGACACCACTGGGGGCTGGGCCACAGTCCAAAAAAACCCACCAAAAACACTGACATGGAAAAAAGGGGGGAGGGAGGAGCAAGTGGGTGGAGCGCTCCCACGATCGGCCCATGATCAATGTGTCTCCAGGGCCCCAGCAATGCCTCCTGTTCCAGATAACCACCCTGAGGTGCCGCCGCTGGAATCCCTCTGCTGTGCCTCCTCCTCCTCCTCCTCCTCCTCCTCCTCCTCCTCCTCCTCCTCCTCCTCCTCCAGTGGCAGCGGCTGGAGCGGCTCTCCTTCCTTCCTTCCTTCATTGCGTTGGGAAGGAGGTAGCAACCCAGGCAAACTCAGGCCCCTCATCACCTTCTAGACAGCCATTCAGGATGAGGAGCAGCAGCTGTGGCAAGGGCGGCAAGGTTGGCGCCACTATGCATGGATCCAGCCATATGCCCTGGACTTCTTTAGATGTAACAAAACATACTCAGTTGTCACCAGCACGTCGCTAAACTGGAGTGCTAGGCCAGATTGGTCCAGTTTAGAAGGAGCTACTAATTCCCCAATTCTAAAGGATCCAAAGAAAGCTGTGGATGTCACTGCTGAAAATAAGTGGACTTCAAAGTCATCCTTGCATATCCCTGACCACTACTTTTTAAGGCATAGGAGGATTTAAGGTGTTATGGGGGCCCTATCGTCCTTGCTAGTCCCTCTCTCTTTGGCCCAACTTTTGAGCATCTTTTGTACTCTAGATTCATTCGCAGGGTGTGGTAAGCTTCTGGCCCTGGTGTAAAATGCCAGGGCCGAAAGCTTGTCTTGGATTGAGCATGGTGCCAATCCTTTAAAATGTAAATGAATGTGTACTGGACTAATTGGTCAGAGTACAGTAGCCATGAGTGAAGCTGGTGCCCCATACAAGTGACCACATATGTCTTTCTGATACTCGGCACTAGGGCTAAACCAATGACCCTAGCTGATTCTACACACAAAGGTACCATGTGCTGTGGTGTCTAATTCTATGCCTAAAAATATTAACACAGTGGCTGGCCCCTCTGTTTTTTCACCCGCCAAAGGTATTCCTAATTCCTTTGTGAGCTGTTCAAACTGCTTCATCAGGGACCTGCACTGGGTCGTGCCCGCCTTCTTGCATAATAAAAAATCATCTAAATAATGGGCCACCATGTTTGTTTTTGCTTTTGTTTTCAGTGCCCACTCGATAAGCGTGCTAAAGTGGTCAAAAGCTACACACGAAGGCATTGCCCTATCCATGTAGAATTGGTCCTCAAAAACAACTCTAATAATTCAAATCAAAATTCAAAAGGGTGTACTGGTAACAGGTGAAAGGCTGACTTAATGTTGCACTTGCCAATCAGGCTCGCACCATACGAACAGCTGCATCAAATGAAGTGTATTTGACGCTGCTTAGTTCATAGGAGATCATGTCGTTTACTGCCCTGCCCTCAGGGAAGGACCAGTGAGGGATGAGGTGGAATTCCCCTGATGACTTTTTGGACATCACTCCCAAAGGAGATGCATGAAAGCATTCCATTTGTGGTTGGGCGAATGGGCCAAGAACTCTTCCTTTGCTAACTTCCTTGTTTATTTTGTCTTGAAATACGCTTTCCATACCCACAATGGATTTAAGTTTTTTTGCAATCATGGCCACCCATTGTGCCACTGCAGGTATCCTAAATCTGAAGCTGAAACCTTCTATTAAATAGTGGGTTGTTGCTTGATCAGGGCAGCTGCATAACCATGCCTGAAGTGCCTCAATAATTATGGGACTGGAACCCTTTGGGAAGATTGGGTGGGCCACCTTGGAGGTTTTTTTTTGGGGGGGGGGGCATCTCTGGGTCCCTGTCCTCCCTGCCACCCTTTAAAATATGAACAAACTGAATGCATTCCTGAGCAGGACGAACTCTGGTGCCTAAATTTATATTGTTTCTGGGAGCAAGATTCTCATGCATGGTATTCCCAACAATAAAGGCTGGGTTGAACCGCCTGGCCCACACTCCTGGCAGATGGAGAAGATATAGCATGTTGCAATAAATGACCACTGTCAGAACATTCACCCTGAGCAGGACGGTTGGGGTCCATGACACGAACCCACAGGGGCTCAAGGGGCATGTCCCACTGCAAATTTAGGTGTGAGTGGCTGTCATGAGAAAGCCCTCATCATAAATTTACCAGGCAGGGCCCAGGAAGTCTATATATGCCTGATAGATAAAGTCTGCATATTGAATTAGTGTGAATGCCCTATCGGGTTGTGCCCAAATAATCGTCCCTGCATAAATAAAAAATGCTCATAGCCAGTTGGCCCAACAGTGGTCTGAACTTTTGATACAAATTTGTTCCTTGTTTCTCTCTTTGAGCTTTTTAAATTAATCAGGGTCTGTTCAAGAGATCAAAGATATCAATGGATTCTCCCTTCCAGATCCTTTCTACCATTGCTGGTAACAAGTGATCGCCGATTGGTAAGGACTGGTCACTGTCAGGGAAATGCTGGGCTGGGACTAAGCTTGCCCCAGAAGTGTTGCTTAAATCAAGTGTAGGGTTACCACACTTTGCCTGTCCTATAGATTGCCCCTCCTTTTCTTGTGTGTCCACAGTAGGTTCAGAAGGTGTGGTTGGTGTAGCGTCTTCATCTGGTTGAGCGGGCTCAACTGTTTGTGTTTGGGTACTAATTGTCCATTTAGGTCTGAGCCCTTGGGCTACCTGTGTATTCTCACTAGGCACGGATGTGGTCATGGGCATGGCCCGCAGCGGTGGTGATTGTAAACCACCAGTGGCCCAGGGCCTGCCCACCCTGTGTGTGTGTTATTTGAAAAATGTGACTCACCCAGGGCAACCTTGCTACGGGTGTCAATGGCTGTTCTGTGGCTGTTTCTGATGGCTTGTGGCTCCACTGTTGATGAAGTAGCGCAATATGCCCCACAGCAGTTGAGGTAGATGGTCCAGGTGCTGCAGGAGCTACAGTGACAACATCACATACTGGGACACGGTCCCAGCATTTGTCAGGTGTTCCTGAGCTATAATTGGATGATCGTTTTCTAAAACAGCAATTCGAGACAATATCATGTCACTCATTCTTTTTATTTGTTCCCTGGTCTGGGGCCAAGTCACTCTCTGCAACCTACAGGTCTGGAAAGATTCTTGCATTCCTGCAGCTTGCACCCTCTCCCTCTCTAAGTTGCTTAATTTGTTCATGATCAGATTGATTTCTGGCCACTTGGGCTCTGAATCAGATGATAAGGTTGGCACTTGGCAAGGAGGTGCCTTGCGTTTTGCAGGCCCTTTCTCTTTCTGAGTCCCCTTTCCCTTCTCGGGGGCATAATTCAAGAATTTAGATAATCCATCTAGACAGGATTGGCTTGTGACCTGTGATGCAAGCAAGACACCAACTGAGTGCCTTGTGATACAATAAATTTCTGTGCTGGCTGCTGCAGTCCCGGTTTAGACCACCGGAGGGTGAGCCAGGCAACACGACAAGCTAGCCTCTTTTAAGTTAACAGGCAATAAACTAATTGTTATTTATTTTATTTTATTCTATTTTATTTTATTATTTTGGGGGTACAGCAATCAAATATTAATTAGACCTTCACTGCCACAGCGTGTTGCCCAAATTTTGGGTATCCTTCCTATTTATTTATTTATTTATTTATTTATTTATTTATTTATTTATTTATTTATTTATTTATTTATTTCAATTAACAATTATCCATCAATTGAATGCAAGTCAAATAAATTTTAAACGGAAGCCAAATGAATTGCTTAATGCACTGTGTGCAATAAAATCGCTTACAACGGTGCCCAAATTAATTGCATAACCCCCCTCCAGGATTAACTCAAACCAAAACACAGCAAGGAAAAAAGGGATAATTATAACAAAGGTTTAACAGTGAAGGTAACTCCGCACAGAGTTAGACCCGTTTCTCCTTTTTCTTTTTCTTTTATTTTTTTAAAAAACAACCCCCACCCCTTAATTAATGCATGCTGGCATGCAACTGCGTTCCCACCCCCCAAAATCCCTTCCCCCTATTCAATCATATTACTAAAAATTATAAATCAAACTGTTAAAGATAATTAAGTAATTAAGTACAACAAACCATATCAGCATTGCGATATCCCTCAGGTTCCCGACACAGCCTCGTGGTCAAATGCAAAAGCAAAGAGACTGCAAGGTGGTGAGTCTCCTTCAGTGCTGGCTAGTGGCAAAGGAGGAAAATCCGTTCGTGGCACGCCATTTCAATGCTTCAGAGAACTGCACAAAGGACCACATGAGTTCAATTTTTGGCACCGCTAGGTCCGGAGCTGCAAAACATTCCCTGCATGGACCGTTAGCCTCTGGGAGATGTCATTAGACGTTCCTCTTGGCCCTCCCACTTCTACCAATGCAGCACCTGATGGTCTCGGCAAGGGTCCTTTTGATGCCCCAGTTACGGAGGAATGAGAGAACTTTGCCCAAGTCCACTCCCAGAAAGTGCCATATCTGGAAATGTAGCCACCTTGTTTCTTGCATGTACCATGGCAGCATGTGCTCCTTGGGTGTAGCACCAACTCATAAGAACATAAGAACAGCCTTATTTATTTATTTATTTATTTATTTATTTATTTATTTATTTAAAAATATATACCGCTCCATCTAGCTACATGGCTACTTGCCAGAACAGGCCGCAGCCCATCCAGTCCAGCATTCTGTCTCATACAGCGGCTCACCATTTGCTTCAGGGGATTCCCAAGCAGATGCCTTCACCTGCTTACAATCCCCTGCAAATGGCATTGAGAGATATCCTTCCTATCTCTCCAACCCAGAGGTTGTCCTTAGGCATCCATAATGATAGCTAGAGATGGGCACAGAACGAACAATTTTTCGTTTCCGTTACCGTTTGTCATTTCCGTTACGTAACGAAATGACAAATGAAAATTGTGATGAAAATGCACTAAACGAACAGAACCACGAAAATTGTGGTCATTACGTTTCGTTTCCGTTAATGGCGACGCACAATGAAATGAGCTGTTTTAAATGTTAAAAAATGCCCTGGACATCCGTAAAAATGGAGCGATAATTATTTATATTGTCTGATAATACCTACCAGGGGGGTTGGGGTCCGTAAAAAGTTTGTTTTTGTCTTCTCCCATCGCAATGTATTTTTCTTTTCCCTTTAAAATGGATGTTGCACCAGACACAAAATGGAGGCAAGCCATGTGATGGGATCATGATCAACCAATAGCATGCCCAGGTTGCAGACTGGGCGGGCAGGTCTGGCAGCCACAGAGGGCATAAAAAGGTCTGGCAGCCCCCGTCCTCCTTGCAGTCTCTGGTGGGAGTTAGGGTGGGATTGCTGTCTCTGCGACTCCAGCTTCAGTCCTGCAGCCTCCCTGTGTGCGTGCGTGCTGCGTACCTCTTGGTGAGTACCCCCCTTGCCCTGCAGTGCAGTCACTCTGCGGCTGCCTTGCACCCTGGGCAACGCCCGCCGCTGCCTTTGCAGCCTCCCTGCATACCTAGTCTATACTATGTCTCTGCCAGCATCCATTTTTATAGTGTTTTCCCTCTGGTCTGGGGCATCGGGGGATGCCTGCGCATGGAAATGCTTTAAAAATCGCGCAAAAAGCGGGTAGAAACGACAAACAAAAAATGAAAAATGGTAACGAAATTTTTCCAAAAATTCACGACAAACGGAAACAAACCGAAACAGACCTCTCAACAACAAACGAAAAACCGAAACACCATTTTTTTGTTTCGTGCCCATCTCTAATGATAGCTATTGATACTCTTGTCCTCCATGAACTTGTCTAATCCTTCCTTAAAACTGTCAAGGCTGACAGCTGTCACCACATCTTCTGGCAGGGAGTTCCACAGACCAGTGATCTTCTGGGTGAAAAAGTACTTTCTCTTATTTGTTTGAGATCTAGCACCCAAAAGTTTCATGGAGTGCCCCCACACAAAGGAAGTTGCTGTCCTCACCAGTGCCCTGTGTTGTTCTTGGTGCAAACTGGGCATCAGACATCTGGGTTATACACCCATAAAGTGCCCCCCCGGTAAAGGTCCCTTTAGAAGCTGGCTTGGGGAAACTCATTCTTCACAAAAACTTGGAGGGGTTGTACAGGAGAGACAGAGGAGATTGCTCTGCAAGTGTGGTGTCTCTAGGTACCTGGGGAAAACATGTTTTTTTTGGGGGGGGGTCTTTGTGAGTGTATAACCTGGACATCTAATAACCAATCTTCATCAAACCTAGAAAGGTTGCAGACAGTCAAGGGATACATTTTTGCAATTTTGGTGTCTCTAGATGCCTCGTGGGCAATTTTATAGCTAAACATTAATTGATTTACCAATTTCTGAGAGCACGTGAGCTGGGCTTTGCCTATTGTTTGCATTTAAATCCTACAGTTCATTGCAACTGTAAAACTTTTCCTTCCAGGAGCAAAGGAGGAGAGAGGAGGAGGAGTTTTTCAGGAGTTTTTACCAATTTCTGAGAGCATGTGAGCTGGGCTTGGCCTATTGTCTGCATTTAAATCCTAGAGTTCATTGCAACTGTAAAACTTTTCCTTCCAGGAGCAAGAAGGAGAGAGGAGGAGGAGTTTTTCAGGAGTTTTTACCAATTTCTGAGAGCACGTGAGCTGGGCTTGGCCTATTGTCTGCATTTAAATCCTAGAGTTCATTGCAACTGTAAAACTTTTCCTTCCAGGAGCAAGGAGGAGAGAGGAGGAGGAGGAGTTTTTCAGGAGTTTTTACCAATTTCTGAGAGCACATGAGCTGGGCTTTGCCTATTGTGCATTTAAACCCTAGAGTTCATTGCAACTTTAAAACTTTTCCTTCCAGGAGCAAGGAGGAGATAGGAGGAGGAGTTTTTCAGGAGTTTTTACCAATTTCTGAGAGCAAGTGAGCTGGGCTTTGCCTATTGTTTGCATTTAAACCCTAGAATTCATTGCAACTTTAAAACTTTTCCTTCCAGGAGCAAGGAGGAGAGAGGAGGAGGCGTTTTTCAAGAGTTTTTACCAACTAGCGGTGCACGCAACTAAAAAAATAAAATAAAAAAATTATAAAAATTTTAAGAAAAAGAGAAGGGGAGAAAGGGAGATTCTTTAAATTAACAATATTGAGTGTAGCAGGGGATATTAAGTGGAAAGAGCAGTTCACTATTATCGTTGCTTTGCTTTCTGTTTTTTTAAGTAACTGACCTTATTTGCTCAAGTTATTTAGTTATAAGTAACTGACCTTATCTAGTCAAGTTGGAGGGTCAGGGGGCAGATGTAGTTACTTGTACCATCTGTGGCATGTTTGTTTTTTTGCCAAAACAACTGCCAGCTTATAATATGCTCAAAGTGCAAGCTAGTAGCCCTCTTAGAGGACAAGGTCAGGCAGCTGGAAGCCTGTGTTTCTAATCTTCACAAGGTTAGGGAACAGGAGGGTTTTTTACAGGAAGCAGGTAAAAACTTTGCCAACACATGGGACAGGGGTAATCTCAATCAGGGATGAGGGCATTTCACAAATGCTGGAGACAGACACTTGGAAGAATGACACAGTCAGAAAGGGAAGACCTAAGAAACAGCCAGGAAGTTTGCAGTTGCAAAATAGATTCCAACTTCTCTCTCTTATCTATCAGGAGAAGGAACTGGACCAAGAGCAGCCTCAAGACCTTGCACAAAGGAATCTGAATCCTACTGTGCACCAGGGGGCATCTACCAAGCCTCGGAGGAGGCGGGTGGTGGTGGTGGTTGGGGATTCCTTGCTTAGAGGAACAGAAGCGGTCATCTGCAGGCCAGACAAAATTAACAGGGAGGTCTGCTGTCTACCTGGAGCCAAGATTCAGGATGTAACGGAGAGACTAACGAGACTCATCAAGCCCAATTATTCTAACCCCTTTCTCTTGGTTCATTGTAGGAACTAATGATACTTCCAAATGCAGCTTTCAGGATATTACTAAAGCGTATGAAGAGATGGGTAGGAAGCTGAAGGACCTGGGTGGACAGGTGGTAATCCCATCTCTCCTCCCTGTAGAAGGATGTGGCCCATGAAGGGGGGGGGATAGTGGAGGTGAACAATTGGCTTCTGAGATGGTGCCGGCAGGAACGATTCGGATTCATAAGAACATAAGAACATAAGACCATGGACCATGGTTTGCTTTTTCATTCAGATGGCATATTGGGCCAGGATGGTGTGCATCTCACCACTGCTGGTAGGAATCTCTTTGCCAAGAGGATTGCAGATTTAATAAGGAGAGCTTTAAACTGAGTTTGCAGGGGGAGGGAGAAAATTATCTTTACGGTAGAGATCCAGAAGGGGTTGTGGAGATTAGCCCAAATGCTGCAATAGGAGCAGGACGAGAAGTAGTGCAGACCATCAGTGCAAGGAAAAACAGGTTAAGCAAAGGACATGTAAGAAGCACACACAGCCTCAAATATCTCTACACCAATGCACAGAGCATGGGGAAAAACAAGAGGAGCTGGAACTCCTAATACAGCAAAATAGATATGACATAATTGCCATCACTGAAACATGGTGGGATGAGACATATGATTGGAATGTAGTCATTGGAGGATATAACCTGTTTCAAAGGAACAGGCCTTTTCACACGACCCCTAAGATCCGCTGGCCACTTAAATTCGGACCAGAGATCTTAGGAGTTTGTTGCTGTTCCTGTGTTCCCACCCCCTCCGCACTCCTGGCTGGTGGCTGCATGAGGGGAGGGAGAAAAAAAGGAAGAAAAGAATGCCGCTCACCTCCGTTCTGCCATCTCGCTTTGCTCCCGGCACTGCATTCAGATTTCTTAAAGGGGCGGGGGGCAAAAAAAGAACAAACAGAAGCAAGGAGAGCCCGGCAGTCACTACTGTTATATCCGCATCAGGAATTTTCACCCTCCGAGAGCAGGTACATGAAAAGTGCTCTGGGATGCGCTTAGGTGGGCGTGGTCGCACTTAATTATCTGTAAACTCCGGAGCTGGTGGGGAAATAATTTTAAGCTCCAGAGCTGGGAACCATTTGCCGCGGAGTTTAGGGGTCGTGTGAAAAGGCCCTAAGAAAGGGGGAAGTGTAGCTTTATATATTAAGGACATGTATACTGGTGAGGAAATACAAGATAAACAGCAGAGGAACCATGTTGAGAGTATTTGGGTGAAAATCAGGGGTGAAAAAACTAGGAGGGATGTTATTGTGGGGGTATATTATAGACCCCCAAGCCAGCTGGAAGAGTGGGATTATGCCTTCTGGGAGCAGATGGCCACATAGTCAAAAGGGAGAGATGTAGTACTAATGGGAGATTTTAACTATCCTGATATATGCTGGCAGTCCAACTCAGCTAAGAATGCAAGGTCTAACAAATTCCTTACAGACAATTTCATGGTCCAGAAGGTAGAAGAGGCAACAAGAGGCACAACCATTTTAGATCTGGTCTTAACCAATAAGGAGGACCTTGTAAATGGGGTCGAAGTAGTGGGATCATTAGGTAAAAGTGACCATGCCCTCTTGGAATTTGTTATACAGTTGGAAGCATAGTCAGACAAGAATCCTGGACTTTAAGAAAGCCAATTTTTGTAAACTTGGGGAATTATTGGCTGTGATTCCATGGACCAACACACTGAAAGAGAAGGGAGTCCAAGATGGATGGGAGTTCCTTAAAAGCGAGATATTAAAGGCACAATATAAAACTGTTCCAACAAGAAGAAAAAATGGGAGAGGTCTAAAGAAACCGCAATGGTTTACTAAAGAACTTTCAGCTCAGCTAACTATAAAGAAAAACAAGTACAAGGAATGGAAAAATGGGAAATGCACCAAAGAGGAATATAATCAAACAGCTAATATATGCAGGAGGATGGTAAAAAAAGCTAAAGCGCAAAACGAACTTAGACTTGCCAGAGACATTAAAGATAATAAAAAGGGTTTCTTTAGTTATGTCCGCAGCAAAAGGAAAAATAAGGAAATGATAGGCTCTCTGCGTGGCGATAATAACCAGTTACTAACAGGAGACAAAAAGGAAGAAAGAGATCCACTGGGACAAAGGGTAGATGAGGTAGGATGGGAATTGCAACATAGAATAGGTAGAGAGTGGGTACAGGAACACCTGGAAACATTAAATGAATTTAAGTCTCCTGAGCCAGATGAATTACACCCAAGGATATTAAAAGAACTGGCGGAAGTAGTTTCAGAACCATTGGCAATAATTTTTGAGAAGTCCTGGAGAACAGGGGAAGTCCCCATCGATTGGAGGAGGGCTAATGTTGTCCCCATCTTCAAAAAGGGGGAGAGGACCCAAATAATTACCGCCCAGTCAGCTTGACTTCAATTCCTGGAAAGATCCTAGAGCAGATTATTAAACAGGCAGTCTGCAAATATTTAACAAACAATGCTGTCATTACAAGAAATCAACACGGGTTTCTTTTAAAAAAAGTCATGCCAGACTAATTTGATCTCTTTCTTTGATAGAATTACAGGCCTGGTGGATGAGGGGAATGCTGTGGATATTGCTTATCTGGACTTTAATAAGGCCTTTGATAAGGTTCCCCATGATATTCTTGCTAAGAAGTTAGTAGAAAGTGGGATAGATAGTGCTACTGTTAGGTGGATTTGTAATTGGTTGACTGATCGCACCCAAAGGGTGACCATAAATGGGCTCTCTTCAGCTTGGAGAGACGTGACCAGTGGGGTGCCCCAGGGAATGACTTGGAGGAAGGAATGGAGAGTATGCTAATTAAATTTACAGATGATACCAAATTGGGAGAGGTTGCTAATTCCCTAGAGGATAGGATGAAAATTCAAAAAGACCTTGACAGATTAGAGTGCTGGGCCAAAGCCAACGGAATGGATTTCAACAGAGGGAAATGTAGGGTGCTACATCTAGGTAAAAAGAATGATTTGTCCAGATATAGGATGGGGGATACATGGCTGGAGAATAGTACCTGTGAAAGGGATCTGGGAGTCTTAGTGGACCACAAATTGAACATGAGTCAGCAGTGTGATGCAGCAGCCAGGAAAGCCAATGCAATTCCTGGTTCCATCAACAGAACCATAGTGTCTAGATCAAGGGAAGTGATAGTACCACTCTATTCTTCTCTGGTCAGACCCCACCTGGATTACTGTGTCCTGTTCTGTGCGCCTCAATTTAAAAAGGATGTTGAGAACCTTGAGCGGGTGCAGAGGAGGCCGACCAGGATGGTTGAGGATCTGGAGGAAATGTCTTATGAGGAACGGCTCAGGGAACTGGGAATGTTTAGCCTTTGAAAAAGAAGGTTGAGGGGGGATATGATAGCTATGTTTTAATATTTGATAGGATGTCATATTGAAGAGGGAGCAGGTTTCAAACTACAGGAAAAGAGATTCCATTTGAACAGTAGGAAGAACTTCATGACGGTTAGAGCTTTTCGGCAGTGGAATATGCTGCCACAAAGGGTGGTGGAGTCTCCTTCCTTGGAGATTTTTAAGCAGAAGCTGGTTGGCCATCTGTCGGAAATATTGTGATGGGGTTCCTGCATGGCAGGGGGTTGGACTAGATGGCCCTTGAGGTCTCTTCCAACTCTATGATTCTATGATTCTATGATTCATATTTGTGCAGATACTTATCCGTACCAATACAAATCAATGAAGCAGCAATGTTGGAATGAATTTTGCAGTTCATTTTTTAAATTTGTGCCCCTCTCTGCTCTAGTGGGTTTGCTGACTTGTTCATGGGGATAAACATGACTGGTCAAATTCTGCTAGCCTGGAAATTATCTACCCAACCTTCAAAATGTGTAACTTGTAAATCTTGTAAACCACCCAGAGTTCCATATTGGAAGATGGGTGGTATAAAAATAAAACAAACAAACAAACAAACAAACAAACATAAATAAATAAATAAATAAATAAATAAATAAATAAATAAATAAATAAATAAATAAATAAATAAATAAATAAATAAATAAATAACCTCTTCCTGCCCCAGAACTATAGACCTGTTGGGCATCGGCTCAATGTCTTATGCTTCCTTCTTACTCAAAAAGTTGCAGGAATGAGTTTTCATTACCTCTGTTCTAGACATGCAGTACTATATGCTGAAGAGGGACCTGAATACCTGGCAGAGCGAATCTCTCAAAGGTCAACTGAGGCCCGACCAACCAGAATGTCGCAGGTGCTCTCACTTCGGGTGGTCACGCCCAGAGAGGCTCGGAAAACCGTGACACGTAACTAGAGATGGGCACGACTTAGCGGTATTCCCGTTTCCGTTACTCGTATCCGTTACTCTACGGAAACGGAAACGGGAATTACTCCGCCAGAATTCGAGCTCGAACCGACGAACGAACAATTTGGTCTGATTTGTCGTGGTCGTTACTTGCACGCGGCGATCGCGCAATGCCAAGCGGCACGGAAAAAAGTTTTTAAAAGTTAAAAAAAAAAAACCGATTCCCAGCCCTAAAAGCAGGCGAAAACTGTCTGAGGGCACCTTCCAGGCCAGAAGGCTTTTTTTGGGGGGGTTCCCCGCCCCCTTTCCTTGGCTAGTGCTACTGCTGCGCTGCGCTGGTACCAGGCCGGGGGGGGCATCGTCTCGTCTGCCTTTGCCATGCGGTGTGCGGGCGGGGGGGTCCAAACTGGCGACCGCAATTTTTTTTTAAATCCTTGCCCAAAACCCCACCAAAGTATCACAGAAACATGCGAAAGTTACCTATTTTAAATGCTTGATTTTTTACAGTAGCAGCAGTGGGTTTGTCTTGCCAAAATACGTCTCCGTTGATTTTATTTTATTTTTTTCTTAATTTATTTTTTTACACCTGTGCAACGACGGGACCATGCAAATTTTCGGAGCCATTCCACCAATCGCATGGACAGGTTTTGACTGACACTTCTGGATGTGCCAGAGGGCATAAAAAGCCGAGGCAGTTCCAGTCCGTCACAGTCTGGGCTTGGATCTTGTGGAGGGTGGTCAGGGCTGGATTGCTGCGCTCAGTCTAGTTTCGATTTCGCGGTCGCGGTCTCGCTAGGCAGGGAGGGAATTGAATTGATTTTAATTCGCAAAACATAATAATTTCTTTTATTCCCTGTGGTGAATAGCAACGCAGTGTTTATCCTTTTTTGTTTTCTGCATTTTTGAGGAAGAGCTCCGTTTTTTATTTGCTTATATTTGCTTCAAGGGGGAGGGAAGATTTGAGTGGGAGCGGTAGGGGAGGGGAGGTGCTGCAGATTTATTTTGAAAATATATTATTTTACACTACCATACCATTTCTTTTGTATCCCAATTTCCCAGCAAGTTCATTTACTTGGCCAAGGTCCTTTTACCCTGTGCCTACAGCTTTTTTGCTGCTGTTGCGATTGGGGTTTTGGAAGGGAATCCAGCAACCCTATCCTACCCTAGTAGCAGCTTACAGTTTTATTCCATTTATTTTCTAGTCTACAGTTTATTAGCAAGTGGCAAGCAACAGCCAAGGTCCAGTACTAGTGCTTAGAAGGGGAGGTTGGAGGCTGTGGATTAAATTATTTTAAAAATATTATACAGAGTACAGACTGAGTAGGCAGGAACGGAATGTCTGTTTCTGCTGCTGCCTCTGAGAGAGGTGGAGGGGAGATGGGATGGATTCAAAACCAAACAACAAAAAAGTACAACAAACAGGCACGTCAGCCAGACCAAGTAGGGTGGCTGGCTGGTTCAGCATCAGCAGATTCAGCACAGCAGACCAAGAGGAAAAAAAAGAAATGCAAATTTGTTTCTGCCCCACTTTGTTTGCTTAGGATGCACTAGCCTTGTTGTGCAGCAGCAAGTCCACCACCCAGGCAGGTTTAAACTGTATTTCGCCTGCTCATTTGCGGGACCCGCGCCCACCCGCCCGCGCACCCGCCCGCGCGCCCACCCGCGCGCTAGCCACTCCCCCTGCTGCTGCCGCTGCCACTGCCCACGCATGTACCCCCGCGCCACCGCCGCCCGCGCTGCGCCCGCAAGCCGCAAGTCTCGGTCAGACGTCAAAATGCGCGAAATTGCGGCAGAAACGGAAACGAAAAAACAAAAAACGAACCAACTAATTTTTGCGAATTTTCACGAAAAACGGAGACTACCTGAAACGGAACCGGCCCGACTAACGACAACTCGGAAAAAAAATTTCAAGTCGTGCCCATCTCTACACGTAACTGAGCCTTCTCTGTGGCTGGCCCTGTGCTCTAGAACCATCTCCCGAGTGAGTTGCGCCTTGCACAGTCCCTGCCAGCCTTCAAAAAGGCCTTAAAGACCTGGCTTTTTTGTAAGGCATATGGCGACAATTAATTGTTTCCCCCCCCCGCCATCACATTAATTACGCTAATGATGCTAATGACTCTTCCTGTTATTATGGTGTCCTATTTTAATTTTTACTATTGTTGTCATTGTCCTTTTTTGTCTTTACTGTTTGTATTCTGTTGTAAACTGCCCGGAGTTCCCCCGGAAGATGGGCAGTATATAAGTATTAAAATAAATAAATAAAATAAAAAAACACCCAGAAGGTAAAACTACTAATTTGGCTTTAATTTGGCTGTTCCCAGTGGTTTAATTAAATTTTTAATCCCAAATCTGATGGAGGTTTCCCATGTTTCCCCTAACCCAGACATATCCAAACTTTGGCCCTCCAGATGTTTTGGATAGCAACTCCCACAGTCCTTTGCCATTGGCAAACTAAGCTTAGAATTCTGAGCATTGTGATCCAAAACATCAGGAGGGCCGGAGTTTGGATATGCCTGCCCTAACCTAACAAAAACTCTTTGAGTTTTAAAAGAAGGTGGAAAGGAGGCAATGGGTGGAGCAGAGCTGCAACTGGGAGCATGTGGCCTGGGCACCATCCTGGGGTGGGGGGATAAAAGGAAAACACTATTTGTACTTGGCACTATCCCATTCTCCCTGCCCACTGGGGGGTGCATGGAATCCATGTTTTCCTTGGGTGACACAGACCATTTAGTTGTGGGTGGGACGGTGGTGGTCCAAAGTACTTGGCCACCTTTTGTTTAGAGAAATGGAAGATAAATTCTAAACCACTATCTCAAGAGGGAACTTTAACCACATTCTGCCCCGGAAACATCTTGCAGTCTGAACACTACATCTATCTCCATCTAAGAAGCTAGACTTGGTTCCCAACAGAAGTCTTGAGATTTCTAGACTTTAATTTAAATATATAATTTTGGAGCTACCCATGAGAACTTGCAGAAGGAGGCAATGGTAAGCTACTGCTAAACCATGAGACAGTCCAAAATGAAACAAGTGATAGTGCTGGAAGATGAGACTTGCAAGTTGGACAGCACTAAATCAAATACTGGAAAGGAGTGAAGGACAAGTATAAATAGTGCTGCCACTAAGGATGCAACTAGATTAAAGCCAGAAAGACATACTCGGCACAAATAGAGTGGCAGTAACACCAAGGCAACCTGCAGTTCAGGTACTTAGGGGCTATAATGCAAAACCTGACTAAATAATTTAAATCAGACTTGAGGATTTTGCTCACTTTGTACATTACTAATTTTGCAGATATGAACAAATGTAACTGGTGACATTCATAGAATCACAGAATCAAAGAATCAGAGTTGGAAGAGACCTCAGAGGCCATCCAGGCCAACCCCCTGGTATGCGGGAACCCCATCAAAGTCTCCCTGACAGATGGCCATCTAGCCTCTATTTAAAAACCTCCAAAGAAGGAGCCATTAATTTTATATAAAAAGATAAAACAACAAACTATCATAAAGAATAACACATATCAATGTAAAAATATATATAACAAATGTAACAGACATAAATCTCATGCAACCCACCCCCCTCAGGACTTAAACAAAATTACAACTTTCATTATATTTACCAGCCCATTTCCCTCCAGAAATACGTTGAGTCTTCTCCGAGTGTGTACCCTTTACCATTTTGAAATACAATTACATATACCAACAGTTTATCCCATATTCCATTTAAGTTATTCGACTTGTTCAGGCCTTTCCTAATTTTAATTTCACAAGTCAGTTTATCGTTAATAGCTAGATTCCATAATTCCTTATACCATTCTTCCATTACTAATTGATTATTAGATTTTCAATATTTGGCAAAAACCAGCTGTTTCTCATAAGACATACGTCCCAGACCTTTTTTAACCATTATAGTCACCCTCCACTGGACCGGCTCAAGTTGTCAACATCCTTTTTAAATTGAGGTGCACAGAACTGGACACAGTACTCCAGGTGGGGTCTGACCAGAGCAGAATAGTGGTACTATCACTTCCCTTGCTCCAGACACTATGCGTCTGTTGATGCAACCAAGAATCACATTGGCTTTCTTGGCTGCCGCATCACACTGCTGACTCATTTTCAATTTGCGGTGCATGCAGACTCCCATATCCCTTTCACAGTTACTATTCTCCAGCCAGGTGTCTCCCATAATATATCTATGCAATTCATTTTTTTCTGCCTATATGCAGAAACCTACATTTCTCTCTGTTGAAACTCATTCTATTTGTTTTAGCTCAGAACTCTAATCTGTCAAGGTCCTTTTGGATTTTCATCCTATGCTCTATAGAATTAGCCACCCCTCCCAATTTGGTATCATCTGCAAATGTAATGTCTACTCTCTATTTCTTCCTCCAAGTCATTAATACAGATAGTGAAGAGCACCAGACCCAGAACAGAACCCTGGGGCATCCCACTAGTCACCCCTCTCCATGCTGAGGAGAAATCATTTACGATCATCCTTTGTGTACAATCAGTCCATGAATTACCAATCCATTTAACTATAGCATTATTTGTCCCACATTCTACTAACATCTTTGCAAGGATATAATGGGAAGGCCTTACTGAAATGAAGATCAACTACATCCACAGCATTCCCCTGATCCACCAGGCCTGTAATTCTATCTAAGAAAGAGATCAAATTAGTCTAGCATGACTTGTTTTTGAGAAACCCGTGTTGACTTCTAGTAATGACAGCATTGCTTGTTAAATAATTATAGGCTGTCTGCTTAATAATCTGTTCTAGAATCTTTACAGGAATAGATGTCACTCTGATTGGGCCATAATTATTTGGGTCCTCTTTTTTCCCCTGTTTGTAAATGGGGACATTTGCCCTCCTGCAATCCATGGGGACTTTCCCTGTTCTCCAAAACTTCTCAAAGATTATTGCCAATGGTTCTGAAATTACTTTTGCCAATTCTTTTAATATCGTTGGGTGTAATTTATCTGGCCCCGGAGACTTAAATTCATTTAGGGTTTCCAACTATTCCTGTACTACCTGATTGAGACAAATGATCCTGACATTGCAAGGCAGCCTCCAGAATACTAAGGAGCACTTTGAAAATGTATGCTTTCCACAGTTTATGCAGATTTTTATGCATAACGTTGGCATCCCCCCACATGCACGTGTGCATACACATAGAGCAAGCAGAAAAGAAAAAAAAGAGTAAGAAAACTATTGCTTCTAAATACATTAGGATCCTTATATCTAAGGTGGATCGTTCTAAGCTCCCAATGGATGTTTAAAAACAAGGATTATAGTAAATGCTATACATAGTGTATTCTCTGGCTCTCTCTAGATCTAGCAACTTCATCTTTAGAAATATATATTTAGAGTATTCTTCCTTTAATATTTTAATATTTTCAGACTGTGGATAAATGAAACTTCCCTGGATAATCAATTTCAAGAAAACTGCCACTTTCTGTGATATGTCAACATTTATGCCTGAAAGGAAAGGCCTGATTTTCTCCAAATCTGCCCAGCCCTGCCTCTTCTTAAGGAACCTCTCCAGGAAGCCAGAGTGAAGATCCTTGTCAAAGGGGCAACACAAGATCATTGGTTGGAGGGATTCCTCCCCACCTAATGGGCAGGTGCAGTTTCTCTCCTTAGCATTGGTGTAACTAGGGGGAGGCGGAAGAGTGCATTTGCCCCGAGGCATGCAGTGATCTGGAGGCACCTGGGGGAAAGCAGGAGGAGGAAGCCATGTGTCAGCCCACCAGCAGTCCCCCTTTCGCCCTGCTAAGGCTTGGCGGTCCTTAGTCAGGGGAAAGGAAGAGAGGGAGCTGAAGATCTCCAAGTCCAGACTGATGTGCTACACTGCCTGGCAGACCAAAATTTTTGCATTGAAAAGAGCCTTGGAGCTTTCTCATGCATTCAGCCACAATGGGAGCCCACATATAAATGGCCCCGGTCCCACGTCCCTTTAAAAGCAGTTTAAATTCCTAAATAAATCATGCCCCAAAATGCCTCCCCACTGCCACTGGGCTTTGTGAAAAAGAAAAGAAAAAGAAAACCCGGTAATGCCCCTTTAAGCGAGGTTTCTTTGACTTACCGGAGAGGCAGGGTATTTTCTGCCTCGCTTAAAAATCCACCTTTTATTGAGGCAGACGTCGTGGGACCACGCAGATGATCTGGGTTTCTTTCTTCTTCTTTTTCTCAGAGCACCGACCGGCTGATCGGCGCTGCTTTTTAAAATACCCTGGCAACTCCGGAGAAAAAGGAAGCTCCTTCCTGGGTCCTTTGATTAATTTCCCCCAGCCAAGGGGTCCGTTTATTTCAAATGCTAGCGCCACCTGCTGGCCAAGGGGGGCTGAACTGCACTTTAAAATAAAAACCAGCTTTGTACATGGGAACTCCTCCTGACCCACATAATAAACCATGTGACAGGATGAAGAGGAAAAGCAGGACCTTCAGAATATCAGGATCAAAACCAGGTGAGGCCGCAGGAAGGGGGCTAATTTTAGTTCTATAAACTTCAATAAATGCTGGGACATAAGAGTTAACTCTGCTGTAGGAAAAAAGTGTAATGGGCTGTGATCTTAGCATTATTCCTGAATGCCCAATGCTGTGCAGACCAAAAACATAGTTTGGAATAGAACTCCTAAATACTCGAATTGTTTCACTTGGTTGATTTTGTTTCCATTGATGTTCCAACTGAATAGTTTCCTTGATTTTCCCAAGAACAGGATCTTAGACTTATGGTAATTGAACTGGAGGTTGTTCTTTTCTAGATATTCCATGCATCTCTTCAGCCAATGTTTCAAGACAATACAAGGTCTGGAAAGAATAACTACATCATGTACATAAAGCAGAAGGGGGACAAAAGAGCCCCCACAGAGACTGTGGCCTCTGCTTGAAAGGGGTGTAGGTCATTTAGGAAGAAACTGAATCAAGTCACTGATAAAATACATCCCCATTTAACCGTGCAATGAGTTGGAAATCTTTCTGACAGTTCCCCTCTTGGGGACACCTGGGCAGCTGGTATTCACATATAGACTCCTAATTAGTAGGAGTAACCTATCTAAACCTGGGTATAAGAGTTTGTCCCTGAGGATTCACTGAATCAAATGCTACCTTCAAATCCAGGGAGGCAGCAAACAAATTCAAATAAATTTTTTTGTAGAAAAAAACTTATTTTTCTACAAAATATGATAGCTCTATTTTTGTGATAGTACTTATGGCTGGTGTTGGCTAAATTGAGCACATGTGCTGAAATACAGCCAATGCTATTCCAATTCAGCAGTTTATGTACTTGTCTGAGCCACCATCAGTCAAGACAGGATGCCTTATGCTCACAACCATTCACAAAGTGATGTGGAGGAAGGGAAAGTCCCAGAAGCTGACTACTTTTTTAAATCACTTAACCACTTCTCACAAAACACAGAGCAAATTATGCCATTTTACAAGTGTTAATCAGGAAGCTTCCTTACAGGGGTGGGGAGAATTATTTATTTATTTATTTATTTATTTATTCAACTTATATGCCGCCCACTACCCAAAGGTCTCTGGGCGGCTTACAATCAAAGAATTAAAACAATTTAAAATAGTTATAAATAAAATATCAATAAATCATCAAACAGTAATAAAAACCTTCTTTAAAATCATCATCCTAAAATTGTCATCAGCGGACCCACAATCTATATTGTATCAATTAAAAACCTTCTGGAACAGGAAGGTTTTTACCTGGCGCCGAAATGTAATCAGTGTTGGTGCCAGGCGGATCTCAATAGGGAGGGCATTCCATAACTTGGGAGCAGCTGCCGAGAAGGCCCTTTGTCTACAAGCCATCCCTCTCACCTCCTTGAGGGATGGCTCTTTTAAAAGCCCCCCCTGGCTCGATCTTAATCGCCGGGTAGGTTCGTATGGAAGGAGGCGGTCCTTCAGGTATCTAGGTCCTAAGTCGTTTAGGGCTTTATATGTCAAAACAAGCACTTTGAATTGGGCTCAGACAGCAACTGGTAACCAATGCAGGTTACGCAGAATTGGCGTGATGTGATCCCTGGCGGCTCCACCACTTACCAGCCGCGCCGCACGATTCTGAACCAGTTGCAATCTCCGGACCGTCTTCAAATTAAGCACAATCTGTCTTCTACTTATCATACTTCCCTTACATCGATCCCCAGTCAAATCAGAACTCTTTTATACCTCAACCAGGAAGACCATTGCTAAGGTCCTATACTGAATGGGTGTTGGGAAGGTCTGCATAGGTGTGGCTTTCACACACCCCAGGCCATTATTCATCTAACAAACCTATTCAGACCTGGATGGGGTGAAAACAATGTGAACTATAAATTTTTCTCTTGAACCTGATTTGTATCATCTACCTCTGTTGTCACCACACAGCTTTATTCTCACCTTTCTTTCTTTCTTTCTTTCTTTCTTTCTTTCTTTCTTTCTTTCTTTCTTTCTTTCTTTCTTTCTTTCTTTCTTTCTTTCTTTCTTTCTTTTTTCTTTTCTTTTCTTTTCTTTTCTTTTCTTTTCTTTTCTTTTACTGCTTATTACTTTGGATGGTGTTTGGGTTTTTAACTTTCTTGTAAATCAAACAGGGCAGTGGTCTTTCACTGGGTAGGTGTTATAAAGGATAAATAAATAAATAAATAAATAAATAAATAAATAAATAAATCCTACACAGATCCAGTTGTTTTTAAAGCACTATCATCAACAGGTACACCTTTGAGCGACCATGATAATAAGTCTGCTAATACAAAGCTCCAATTCTTGGTGGTCACATTTGTCATAATGTCCAAGGTTCTGAGTTGGATTTCAGTATGTTTTTCCCCTGCCTGTTAACAATTATGCAATTCCTTCCCATTTGTTTATGGGAAGTTGGAAGGAATGTAATGATCTTTCCTTGAGTTATTAAGTCAACAGCTGTTATCATTAATATATGGAATAAACCTTGCAGAGCAGACTAAATGGAGCTGGCTATGAATTTACTTAAATGCGTACATTTCTTTGGTTTTCCTTTTAATCAAGCCATGAGGTATCAACTATATTTCATTACACTCTATAAAGGAACATAAGAACATAAGAACATAAGAAGAGCAATGCTGGATCAGGCCAAAGGCCCATCTAGTCCAGCTTCCTGTATCTCACAGTGGCCCCACCAGATGCATTTTGGAGCGCCTGAGACTAGATATCTGTCTCCTGATACCACTCCCCTGCATCTGGCCCGTGAAGTACCCTGGTTTTAAACCTGGAGATTACACATCTCCAACATGGTTTGTAACCTGTGATGGATTTTTCCTCCAGGAATCTGTCCAATCCCCTTTTGAAGGCATCCAGGCCAGATGCCATCACCACATCCTGTGGCAGGGAGTTCCACAGACTAACAATGTGCTGGGTGAAAAAATATTTTCTTTTCTCTGTTCTTACTCTCCCAACCCTCAATTTGAGTGTATGTCCCCTAGTTCTGGTATTTTGGGAGAGGAAGAAGAGCTTCCCTCTATCCACTTGACTCATGCCCTTCATTATTTTGTACATCTCAATCATATCCCCCCTCAGCCGCCTTTTTTCCAGACTAAAGAGCCCCAAATGTTTTAGCCTTTCCTCATAAGATAAACAGGATAAATAAATAAATAAGTTTGAAATAATAATAAATAAATAAATAAGGGAGGTGCCCCAGCCCAGTAATCATTTTAGTCGCTCTCTTCTGCACCTTTTCCAGTTCCACTATGTCTTTCTTGAGATGCGGTGACCAGAATTGTACACAATACTCCAGGTGCGGCCTTACTATTGTTTTGTATAATGGCATTATAATGTTGGCTGTTTTATTTTCAATCCCCTTTTTGATAATCCCTAGCATGGAATTGGCCTTCTTCACTGCTGCCACACATTTGGGGAGACACCTTCATGGAGCTGTCCACCAACACACCAAGATCTCTTTCCTGATCCATCACGGATAACTCAGAACCCATGAGTTGACAGATAAAGTTTGGATTTTTTGCCCCAATATGCATTACTTTACATTTGGCTACATTAAAACACATTTGCCATTTCGCAGCCCATTCCCCCAGTTTGGAGAGATCCTTCCGGAGATCTTCACAATCTTCTCTGGTTTTTACCACATGGAAAAGTTTTGTGTCATCTGCAAACTTGGCCATCTCACTGTTTACCCCTGTCTCCAGGTCATTTATGAACAGATTGAAAAGCACCAGTCCCAGGACAGATCCCTGGGGCACACTGCTTTTCACTTCTCTCCATTGTGAAAATTTTCCATTGACACCTACTCTTTGTTTCCTGGATCTCAACCAGTTCTGAATCCATAAGAGGACCTGCCCTCTTATCCCCTGACTGTGCAATTTTCTCAGCAGCCTTTGGTGAGGGACTGTGTCGAAAGCCTTTTGAAAATCCAGATAGACTATATCCACCAGTTCACTCAAATCCACATGCCTGTGGACCTTTTCAAAAAATTCTAAAAGATTTTTCAGACAAGACTTACCCTTACAGAAGCCATGCTGATTTTCTCTCAGCAAGGTTTGTTCTTCTATTTGTTTTAAGATTTTCTCTTCGATGAGGCTTTCCACCATCTTCCCTGGGACAGATGTAAGGCTAACTGGCCTGTAGTTTACCGGGTCCCCCCTCCTTCCTTATTTAAAAATTGGTGTGACATCTGCTATCCTCCAGTCCTCCGGCACTGTGGCCATTTTAAGAGACAAGTTGCATATTACCGTTAAGAGATCTGCAATTTCATTTCTCAGTTCCCTAATAACCCTTGGGTGGATGCCATCTGGGCCCAGTGACTTGTTAATCTTCAATTTATCAATTAGTCTTAAAACGTCCTCTCTTTTAACCTGTATTTGATTTAATTCTTTAGTCAAGAGGGGCCGTTCAGGCAGCGGAATCTGCCCAAGGTCTTCTGTTGTGAAGACAAATGCAAAGAACTCATTTAATTTCTCTGCAATTTCCAAGTCCTCCTTTACCTCCCCTTTACCACCCTCACCATCCAGAGGGCCAACTGGTTCTCTGGCAGGTTTTCTACTTCTAACATATTTAAAGAAGCTTTTATTATTACCCTTTATATTGCTAGCCATGCATTCCTCAAAATCTTTCTTTGCCTCTCTTATCATCTTCTTACATTTCTTTTGCCAGAATTTGTGTTCCTTTTTATTTCCCTCATTTGGGGAGGATTTCCATTTACGGAAAGACCTCTCCTTGCGCTTTAGAGCCTCTCTAACTCCACTCGTTAACCATGCCAGTGCCCTCTTGGACTTAAATGAGCTCTTCTTTCTTTGTGGTATGCACTTGTGCTGGGCCTCTATTGCCGTTGTTTTAAACAGGCTCCATGCACTCTGAAGAGATTGGCTTCTTCTAACCTTCCCCTTCAATTTCTTTCTAACTAGTTTCCTCATCTGAGGGAAGTTTGCCCTTCAAAAATCAAGGGTTTTTATGTCTGATTTGCTTGACACTCTTCCTCCAACATGCATGGCAAAGGAGATTGCATCATGGTCACTGTTCCCCAGAGGCTCAGTGACATTCCCATCCATAAAGGGAAGGGTAATTAAATTTTGGTCTGCTTAACATGCTGAAGTTCCCCTCCTCCAAATAGGTTTTTTCACCCATAGGGAAAACATATCAAACCCCCCATATTCTGGTATATGCATGTCTTCTCTGTCAAGAGCTGCATTTTTTCAAGGATAATGTGTTGGTTAGGAGGGGTTGAAGCCAGAGCAACTGAAATTTCACCCATTTCCTCCTAATGTTGTAGACATGAGCAGAGAATCTGACCACTGAAAATGTAATGAATATATTACAGTCAGAACACTTTAAAAAATACACCCACAAATCATTTCCCAATCTACATCTGATCCATTTATTTATTTTATTTATTTATTTTCAGATTTATATACCGCACCTACTTCCCGAGCGAGAACTCAGGGCGGTTCACACAAAACATAAAAAGCTAAAAGAACAACAATTCTATACCCATTGCCTTCAATTTTAAACACTGTCCAATTCAGAAAGGTGGTGTAAAATATTTATATTAAATATAAATTTATATAAATATAAATTTAATTCACAGGAGTTTGGTAAAAGTGGTAATCCATTGGTAAACCTCCAGTCAACACTTCTATGTGGGCTGAAGGGTTCCAAAAAATCCTCCCAAAGTGGCATTTCCAAGAGGCCCAAGTTGTGTGAGCCTGCTTTATATACTATAAGCACTGAATCCTAGGCCCAGGATGTCAGACTCAAACATGTCGCCTGATCCATCAAATACAGTACATTTCCATAGGGTGGATTCAAAATGCAGCAGCCAGATTCCTAAAGGGTGGATTACAGGGTACACATGTAACGTCTGTTACAGTATCTTCTCTAGAGACTGTTATTACCCATGCTCCAAATAAATGGACAAAATCTAAAGAAGGTGGACATCTTCCAGTATCTTGGCACCATCTCCAAGGCAATGGTGGCACCAGTGGTGACATGGGAGCAAATGTGAATGCAGCCTGGTTGCGTTAGTGAGAACTCACTTGTATACTTTGCGACAGATGAATGCCAATCTGTCTCAAATCCAGAGTACTGTCTGCCTGGTTACACTGTATGCCACAGAGTGCTGGGCAACAACAGTGGCCACAGAGAGCCATCTCGATGTCATGGAAATGTATATGCTCCATTGGATATTGGGTATCTGCCTAATCAACCACGTCACAAATGATACCATCCAACAGCAACTAGGCATGATATCAATAACAGAGAAGATGAAAGAGACTGGCTTTACTGCTATGGACATGTCCTTAGAGTGGCACCTTCTATCATTCCCAAAACTGCTTACCACCTGAAAAATGATGGCTGGCAGCCACGTGGGCAACCAAAACAGAGATGTCAATAAAGACATAAAAATCATCAGCCTGCACGTGAAGATGTGGCTGAGTGTGGAAATTGGCATTTTGGGATCCAAAAGCAGACCTTACCCCTGTGGGAAAATGTTATTAAGAAGTTAGGCTGCCATTCTGTTTCCAGGTGCAATTCAAGGTGCTGCTTTTAAACTATGAAGTCCTGAATGGGTTGGGTCTAAGTTATCTAAAAGCAAACCAAATTGTTCTGCTTATATACTGCCCCATAGCACTTAAAGCACTTTCTGGGCAGTTTACAGTTTAATTGTGCAGGCTACACATTGCACCCTCAGAGAGCTGGGTACTCATTTTACCAACCTCAGAAGGATAGAAGGCTGTATCAATAATGAGCTGGCTACCTGGGATTGAACCCTAGACAGTGAGCACAGTTGTAGCTGTAGTATGGCCATTTAACCACTGCAATATGAGACTCCTAAAAGACCTCATTTCCCTCTATGAGCCACTTGGAATATTCAGATCATCAGCCCTTCTCTTGGTCTCACCACCCTAACAGATGCACATGGCAGGGACATGGGAGAGAGCCAGCTCTGTGGTTGGTCCCAGATTATGGAAGCTTGGTCAGCACCATCTTTGACAACCTTCCAAAGGAAGGTAAAGAACTTTCTCTTCAGCTTGCCTCCGGATGTTGTAGGCACCCTGGAGGTTTTCAAGAAGAGATTGGGCAACCATCTGTTCAGGATGGGATGAAAAATCTTGCCTTGAGCCCTTCCAACCCTTCTATGTTTCTATGATTCTAAGTCTTTCCTCAATGACTACCTACATGTGTGAATTTCAGATAGACTGTTATTGCATTACTGCTCTGACTGGATTATTAGTACTACTAGTGTATACCATATCTTACAGTGATATTTGTCTGCTCCATCTAATATTTGAATACTTATTGTTTCAACTTTAATGAGGTACTCTTTGTTCTTAGCTTTAAATATTGTAAATTATGATGTCAGCTGCCTTTGCATACTCGTTCTTTTTAGCTTTAATTATTGTCTTTTAATGCTGTAAGCTGCCTTGGGTTCTTTTTAAAGGAGAGAGGTGGAGTCAAAATATTTTAAATAAACAAAAAAGTAAGGTTTTTTTTTTAAAAAAAAATGGATTTCCATTAAAGCAAAGGTGGGGAAACTGTGTTTGTAGGCCACATGTGCCCCCAGACTCTTCTGTATAATACCAAGAAACTGTCCCCACTCCCCAATAATTATAAAACATTTAAAATAACTGGTAAAGTTCTGCTCCTGAACATTCTCAGGAATCAGAGGCTGTATAAAAATGAATCATTTCCCATTAAAAACAAAAGAAAAATGAAAACATCCACGTTGGGACTTCCTGTTTCCTTTTTTTATTTTTTATTGAAAAAATGTTCAAAATGATCAGACATGCAAGACTTAACCTAGAAAATAGAAACAACTTTCTGCACTTATTTTTGAGTATCTTTTTGCTGTGCAAAATTTACTACCAAATTTTATTATATCTAGAACTTATTTCCATTTCTTGTGACTTGTTATCTTGCATTGTAATAAACATTGTAAATATATGCTTGGCTACACTTTATGTCTAATTATACTTCATTCAGTTTTTCAACACTTGCTTTTATACCTCATCATAATGGCCTTTTGTTGCTATATTATTCTGACTTTCTTTGCAGCTTTCCCCCTTATATTTAGAGCTACAAAATGAAAGTGGCATTGTAATTATTATCTCTAAGTCCAGTGAAGTATATGATGTAGGATAATTACACTGTGCTTATTTGTGTGCTAGTGAAACATCAAACGGCTAAGGTAATGTTCTTTTGAGTATCCAATTAAGAATCAATGGAGCAGAAAGGTTCAAGGGACAGTGGGCTCTCGGCTAACATCCTGTGACTCAGTCAAGTTCTCCTGGAGATGGACTACCTGTGTCGAGGGTAGCACTGCACCAAAGTCTCTCCTTCATATCCTGAAATAATTTTTTTGCCCATATGGTTTTCTACCTGATTTTAGGGATACTATAGAATTTATTTCTGATTTTTTAAAGAAAAAGTCCTTATTATTTAGGGATAGATGTTTTGCTAGGGATGAAAAAGCTATATCTTTGGCCTACAATCCCCAGAATACCACAGCAGCATGGCATCTGTGAAGATTCTCAGTCATCCAAGTGAGATTATCTGGAAGTTGAATCATGGCAACTGGACTTCCTTTTTGTGGGATGTCGAAACGTTTTGCTGCTCATTGAAGCAGCTTTGTCAGCCTGAGGAAAGTTAGTGGTGAGGCCTCCAATTTATAGTTCACCTTGGTTTCACATCACTCTGGTCTGAATAGGCTCATTAGATGTTTAATGGCCCTAGGGTGTATGAAAGTCGCACCTATTCAACCCTTCCCCACACCCACTTAATGAGTCTATTCATATCAGGGTGATGTGAAATTAAAGTGAACTATAAAATGGAGGAGTCACCACTAACTTTCCTCAGACTAACAAAGCGACTTGGCTGAGAAGCGAAATATTTCGATCTCACAAGGAAAGAAGTCCAGTTGCCATAACTCAACTTCCAGACAATGTTAGGGTAATTTTTTCCACACAGTTTATGGACTTTCAACCTATGGACTTGATGCTTTTAGGCCCAGAAGACCCTAAGGACAACCCTACTACCAGGTGTCTGTTGGAATTACCCATTAAGCCCAATGCTGCAATAACTTTCACTTCACCTACAAAAGACGTATCTATTTTGTTCATTAACCCTAAGGCCCTGATTTCTCCAACTCCCAATTCTCCTTTAAATGGACCAATCAGCTCAGCCCATCGCTCCCTCAATCTACCAGTAAACCTCTCAGAACATATAGACTACCCTCAGTATCAACCCTCAACTAAATCTAATAGCATTTCAACTTCTAAGCAGAAATATCAAGCTACCTTGCCACCTTGATGTACAGTAAACAAGATCAACCTATGTGGTTCCTTTAGTCAGATTGATGCATCAGAGCAACTTGACCCACTTGCTTGCTTTGATCTTACTAAGGCTAAGGCAGACCAAATAAAGCCCAGAACCAGCCCAGAACTTGGCACTCTAGACCTAGGAGCTTCAAGATCTCTTATGGCAGAAGACTCCTATCTCCCACCATGGTATTCTCTAACTCAAAGGACAGTGAACAATGGTTGTGTATACCTGGACCATACAGGACCTTTAGAAACTATGGTACACTCAGATTGACTACAAAGCAGCTGAAAACCTCCCCCATTGATTATATTGTCATGTAGCATTGAAGGCTGGAAGAGTAAGGCTAAAGATATAGAACTTCAAAAATTTGGGTTTGATATAATCTTATTATAAGAAACTTGATATGGCAAAGACATATTCTTGAATGGATCTACTGGATATGGCTACAGCCCATATAGGGTGACTAAGTGATGGTCTTTGCTCTTTGGTTGCTAACTGCCAGCAACTTAAATTAGTGTCATTACCCCCCTGTTCACCCTTGGCTATGGCTTTTTAAACCCAGAACACAAGACCTGCTCTACTGGTGGTCAAAATAACAAGGAAAAACTATTGCCCAATGGGATACTTTCAACAAGTATTTACTGGCTCTCGAAGTTAAATTTCCTTCTGGTGAACTTTTCCTGGAAGGAGACTTCAGTGCCAGACTAGGAACGTAGGATTCAGCTCTGTTGCACACAATGGGAAATAATATGAATTATTCCTTGATGGAGCTATTCCAGCATTCCAGAAATTCAAAGGACCACCAGATAAATCCAGCAGGGCTATGCCTTATAGAGTTATCTATAAGGGTTGGTAAATCTATTTTAAATGGTTCACTATCACAGGACTCCCCAGGTGAGTATACATTTTCTTCACCTAGAGGGAGCAGTGTAACTGATTATGTTCTTATCGCTTTACAGTTGAGAGACCTAGTATCCAATTTTCATGTTGGAGCGCACATAGATAGTGACCATTTCCCTCTGGTCACCAATATTGAATGCAAAAAACCTTCCTGCAAGCTTTTACTACACCCTAATACCATCTCAAGGAATACTTCTTGCTACAAAAGTTGTAAATGGTCACAGGTGGAAGATTATATCAACTGCACAATAGATTCCAGATATCTAATGAATCCAAGACAAAACCTATCCAAAGCACAAAATATGACCGATGCCCTTTATTATGATGATAAAATCACTTCTAAGGCCAATAATCTATTATACCAGCGGACCTTAGCAGGTTCATCAGTAGATGTATATAATAAAGCCAGGAAACAAATCTAATATGTGGTGTGATAAGTTCCATGCACTGTATCAGTCTTATTGAAGGAAACAGGTGAACATGCTCCCAAGTAAATATTATGAACTTAAAAAGCAGTATCAAATGACAATGGCTCACAAGAAAAGTAAGTTGCAAAAGGACAGGTGGGATTTGCTGACCAATGATGCTTTATCAAATAACAACAAACAATTATGGGCCCTGGGCACTGGTGCTATGTTAACCAGGACAGCCTAAGTATGGAATGAGCACTTTTCCAACATATTCTATGATTCATCCAAATCTGCACATGCATACTGACTTCATAACAGCCTATTTACCAACGTGGCCTCCAGTATGTCCATGGGAAATTAAAGTCCTATTTGGCAAGCTAAGGCTGAGGAAGGCACTAGGTCCTGATGGACTTCCACCTGAACTTTTTAAAAAATACAAGGATTGGTAGTCTGCCTTTAGCCACCCTGTTCAAGTATTTGGGGCTAAATTTTAAGTACAACTGTAGCTGAACTGTCCACCGCAGTTGGGGGGCGTGGCATGCTTGGCTGAGAGGGAAGACACGTCTCTGCTGAGCTCCTGGTGAAATGTGAAGAAAAGGATAAAGAAACTTCTTTCTTTTGATGATAAGGATGGAAAAATAACAAAGCCCTGATAAGTTTATGACCTGGTCTGCTTGAGAAGAGGAGGAAGCATCTTGAATACTGATAAGAGTTGGAGTAAGAGAAATATTTGCTTCTGTGTGCTGCTTGGAAGTGAAAGCAATGGCGGCTACAGACTCGGAGGCTGAATGTGAGATGGAGGTATTTAACCTTAAAGACTTTCAAAAAGAAATTTTAAAAGCAGTGGAAGAAGCAAAAAACAGCATTACTGAGGCAATTACAAATGTTGTTGAAGACAAACATTCTAAGTTAGCCAATACAGTGGAATTTATGGCAGAGACTCTTAATAATACATGGGAAATAGCACAGGCAAATGAACAGAAAATTAAAGCATTGCAAGAGCAGACCAGGAAATTGGAAATGCACAATAAGTATGTTACTGATAAGTTAATGGACTTAGAAAATAGAGCCAGATGGTCGAATTTACGTTTAAAAAATGTTCCAGAGTCAGAAGATATGGACAAAGTTATTGAGTGGATGGCTAAGTTGTTGCCGGACCTGGGAATTTCCAAAGACTCCCTTGACCGTATACAGAGTTGGGAAGCAAAGAAATGAGGCAGTTTGGCCAAGAGATGTTGTCATGTGTTTTGGAAGATATACACAGAGTGAGCAGGTTTTCAAAGCACTGAAAGCTTTGGATAGACTTGATCAATTGGTGTATAATGGCAAGAAAGTGATGGTTTATAATGACCTGTCTCAGGAAACAATTAAAAGGAAAAAGAATATACGGGCATTTACTAAGGTGCTGCAAGAGAAGGACATTAAATACAATTGGAGAATAGCACCATTTGCTTTGAGAATGCAGTATAAAGGAGAGACATTGATTGCCAAAGATCAACAGCAGATGGTGGTCTTATTTAACCATGTGGGATTGCAGTTGCCAAAGGATTTTAAGGAGACTCCTAACTCCGAGGAAGAAAATGACTTAAGAGAAGAGACTGAACAAGTTCAGGGGCAGAAAAAAAAGAAGAAAGAAAAACAGATTGAGAAAAAATCCTGGGACCTTAGAGACAGGGCTAAATATAAGAAGTGAAGAATTAAAGAAGAAAGAAGGAAAATAGGAAGAAGGAGAACTGGGGCAGCTTAGCTGGGCTGTTTTTTTTTTCTTTCCTCAGGCTTAGGGGAACTTGCAAGCTCCCTTCCATCTTACCCCCCCCCCAAATATGGGAGTGAGTGTTGGTTGGATGAGTGATTGTGGAAAAGTTTTGGTGTGGTATGTTATGTTGTTGGGGGTGGGTAGGAGAGTGAGTGGGGGTGAATGGAGAGCAATGAATATGTTTAGGGTGTGCTGTGTGTGTGTGGATATGGATGGTCTGAAAGTAGTAAGAAGACAGAGGAGAGGAGCGGTTGGAGGAGTAAGTGTGAGAATGTATGGAAGCATATTGGCTTGTGCTCCAGGTGCAAGAGGTATGCCCAGCAATGTGGCATACACTTTTTCTCTTGTTCTTTTTGCCTAGACTCCTGTGTTGGGATGGAAGTGTAGGGTTCACAGTAGAGTTGATTGGGAAGGTGGTTGGGGTTGGGTTTATCTCCAGGCTGGTATGGTACAAATGGAGGGAAACAGAGAAGTGAGATGGTTGGGAAAGATATAATGAAGAATGTGAATATTATATGTACAACTCTTAATGTTAGAGGTTTGGGTAATCAGGTGAAGCGAGTGAGAATTGGCAAGTATATTCAAGAACTGAGGGCTGATGTTTTTCTGCAAGAATCATATAATGGGGGGGGGGGGGAGGTAAATTTTCCTGGCTTTGGGAAAGGGAAAAAATTTATGGCTCCCAGAACGTCAAAAAGTAGAGGGGTGGGAATAGTAATTAACTCCAAGGTGGACTTTGCTGAGAATAAAGTGTTAAGAGATAAGAACGGAAGGTTTATTTTTGTTCAAGGTTGCTTGGAGGGAGAGCCGGTAGCATTAGCATCAGTTTACCTCCCAAACAAGCACCAGCTGGATTTTCTTTATAAGTGTTTACAGAAGCTTGAGAAATTCTCGCCTTATACAAAAGTTGTTGGGGGAGATTTTAATGTAAATTTGCAAGGGGGGAACAGTACCAAAAAGAATAACGTTGTGAAGTTTAAAAACAATGTGGGAAATTTGGATTATTGGAACTATGGATGGAGTTGTTCCCTAAGGATTATTCATACTCATTTTACTCTAGCCCACATGGAACATTTTCAAGATTGGATGGTATCTTAATATCGCAAGAGGCTATGAATTGGTTGAAGGGGATGGATATTGGAATGATTAAAATTACTGACCATGCCTCCATATCTGCTTATCTTCAAATAGGTCATATTAATAGGTCTTACTCTTGGAAGTTTAACCCTTGGTTGGTTGCAGATGAACAGAGTAAGTTAAAAATTAAAACAGCAGTAGAAAGGTATTTTGAGGAGAATCAAGACCCAGATATCCCATTAACAATAAAATGGGAAGCAATGAAGGCTGTGATTAGGGGAGAATGTATTCAGAGTCTGGCAATTTTAAGAAAAAGAAAAGATGGGAGGATTAAGGAGGTAGAAGAAGAAGTTAGGTTATTGGAAGAAAAAGTCAGGAAATCTAAGCAAAAGGAGGATAAGGAAAAATTAGACCAAGAAAGAGAAGAGTTGAAAGTTTTAGATATTAATAGAACCACATTAAAGATGTGGTATAGCAAACAAAAATATTATGAATTTGAAGGAAAAGGAGGGAAAATATTAGCAAATAAAATTAGGAATTATCAGGATAGGAAAAATATTAGGGCTATCAGAGATAATAAGGGGGGATTGGAAACAGATCCTAAGAAGATATTGGAGACCTTCTTAGGATTTTATAATAGACTGTATGTAAATAAAGGAATTAAGGAAAAGAGGTTGATCAATTCTGTGAGGGATTGGAGCTCCCCAAAATAAGTGAAGAAAATAGAAGGGAACTAGATAAAGATATAACAGAGGAGGAAGTTAGGACAGCAATTGATTCTATGAATGTGCAATCGGCACCCGGACTGGATGGGTTTAATGCGGTGTATTATAAGCATTTTAAAGATATATTGGTGCCACATATGACTGTACTGTACCAAAGTATTTTGAATGGAGCTTCAACTCCACCTACCTGGTTGGAATCAAGGTTGGTATTGATTCCCAAACCGGGAAAAGATCAAACCCTGCCAGACTCCTATAGGCCAATATCTGTTACTAATATGGAATATAGAATATTTGCTAAAGTTATGGCAACAAGGTTAAAAAATGTATTGCACAATTAGTGGGAGAAGATCAATATGGGTTTATACCCCAGAAGTACTTGGTGGATGCAGTTAGGAAGGTAATGGGTATGGTATTGAAAGCCTCACCCAGGAATCCCTGTGCCGCCAATGTGGGGGTCGAGGGTTGAAAGGACACGTCAAGGACCACGGATGATCGGAGAAAAATCTTTTATTTTGCTGCAGCAAAGGCGCCCAGCCGAGATGCGGTCGGAAATCTGGGGCAAAGGACTTGAATACAACCATTGTTTTTATAACAAAAGATTCCCCAACGCCCCCTCTCCTTAACAGAAAAAACAGGATGCATCTGGGTGCCGTAGATCGCCCGCAAAAGACAAAGGAAACTTCAAAGAACACTGGCGTGTGCACATCCTTATCACCTCATTATCGCCAGTTATCACCCACTTGAAAATGGATACATTTAGCGGACGCGATCAATCTTCTTCAGCGCCCTCTAGTCCGCTTACTGCAGGCGCTCGCTTGCCAGGAAGCGCCGCTTTTTGACAGCTCAATGGAGCCCGGTTTGACAGTTAGACCAGAGGCTCCCGGACGCTCCGATAAGCGGAGACCCTGCCATTTCTGAGTAAGGGGGCCCATTGTTCGACCACCTTTCTCACAGATGGCATCCGTCCGTTGCCTGTATCCTGTTTATCTCACAGGACAGGCTAGGGAAACGGGAAGCTGGGAAACAGTGTAGTGCTTTGCTGTACATTTTTGTGAGGGGCAGGGTGAATCAAAGGACAGAGAAGGCTTATAGAAAATCCATAGAGAAATTAAGTGCCTGCCATTTTATCTACAATGGCGGCTTATACATATGTGCATATATATAATAAGCATGTTTAATACATTTGATTAATTACTTCCTATCAATCCCTCCTCTTCTGTAGGACACTCCATCAGAGTCGTCCCCTCTGAGGGCCTCATAATCCTGAAGAACTGCAATCAACTTGGGACCAGTAATTTTCTCCACCATCCTTGAAACAGTTGACTGCACAAATCTCAATAAACAAGGAATACATATCAAGGCAAATAATAAAAGACACAAAGGAGCAATCAATAAACTTGCTAAAGTTTTCATCCATATTTGTGGCATGAAATCATTTAACCACTGCCATTGTATTCCTTCCCATTTCTGGGTTGGATTAAAAGTTAACTGTTTAATTTCCGTGGCAAGCTGGGTAACAACTTTGCCCACTGGGTCAATCTTCAAACAGCAGTTTGTTAAATTAAATTTACCACATACTCCATTCTCAGATGCCAGGAGATAATCGAGAGCTAGCCTGTTTTGATAAACAGCTGTCCTCAATTGATCTGTCACCTCTGCTATAGCAGTGAGTGCTGAGGTGATACGCTGGCCTGCCAAGTCCAAAACTGCCTGTAAACGAATAATTCTATTCAGCATATAAATAGGGGTTCTGTACCCCCAAGAGCCATCTTGAGCCCATGTGGCTGGGCCATAAACACAAACAATCCTCTGGGAGTCCCATATATCCCCTTCATATTCCTCAGGGTTCTTGCATGAGAATCCTGCAAATGGGGTGTCATCACGCTTCCTTCTATTTAGAGGGCCATAGACAGGAGCTGCCAAATACTGTTGTGTCTGAATAGGGACTAGAAAGAATGATGGCTTTATGAATGCCAGCACACATGAGCCTGACCATGAATGAGGCAAGTACTCATAAGCCATATTTCCACAGACCCAGTACATGTTCATAGGGGCCTTCCACTGTTCTGGTGATGCTGAGTACAAAAATGGTAAAAAGGTAGCATTAAACTTCTCTGGTTGTGGAGCATAAGATGGGGAGGACCAGACACCATTTTCCCAGGTTCCTATGCAGGTCAGATAGCCCACTGGAATAGAACCATTTTGGGAAAAGCAGACACGACCCACTAAATGAGATGTGATGGTCCATGTCATGTTTTGAGACTGAGTCCTCCTGGTAACATTGCCAATTCTGGACATGTTATTGTACAGAAGTGGAGAGATCTCCATAGCTTCCCAAGGCCAGTCTTCGCCATAATTAGTTCCACCACAAACATAGCAGTTTGAGACTCCTAATTCAGTGGCTATAGATTGGGCCATTTCCAAGAATAAATTTTTGGCCTGTTGGGAGATTTCATATGGATTATCTTTTAACTTTTCCACAACATTCTCCACTGACCAAGAATGGCTTTTCTTTTCTCCACCTTTTAGTTCTGTGCGTGTAATGGTCAAATAAGTTAATGGGTCCCTTCCAGGCCCATCAATTCCAAACCCATATACTTGAATAGGAGGATGCGTGTGTTCTATCATCAGGCTAACATTGTTTCCTCCTAATCTTCTGAACTGCATGATGTGGGGACAACCTGGGTAGCCTCCTGCTGTGAAGCTACACACACAACCCCATCCTGAACATAACCTGTTTGACCCACATGGTGCCCAAACTTCTGGGTTTCCTGCCCTTGCACCTTCATGGGGGTAACACAGATACTTATGCTCAGACCTGTATGCATGTGCCCATGCCTTTGATCCACAGTGGGTTCCCAGGCCTTTACTCAGGGCATCACAGGCATTAAACCAAATTATAGGCCGCCTGATACTGTATTGTAATACCACAGTAGAGTTTAGGTAGTATAAAGTGCCTCCACCTTCTGGATTGTCTCTCCTGGGGACCTTGGTTCTTGCCATTCCTGCCCATATGGTGTACCTGACAGGATCTAAAGGTTTATAACATAGATAACCTCCAGATTCACTCTCACATATGTGGTACATCTTGTCTTGGTTTAGGCAAGCAGAGCTAGCCTGCTTACATTCCACTGGCTTCTGTGTGTAATATGTCAAAGTGTTCACTATCCTATTTCCTCATCTTGCTGCTATTATACAGGGGGTGCAGTCTTCCTTACCCTCAGAACTAGCAGCCAAGCAAGTAGGTAGTAAGAACAAGGAAATCATCATCTTGATAAAACAAAACATTTCACTGAATTTCCACTCTCAAATATACCTGCTAAAGAAGCCACCAAAACACATATACCAATAATCTATGAGTTAATGAAGTGATTTCACTCAAAAATCAACTCACTGAAGAATCCTGTGCTTCCCGCAGGCGCTTTTTACAGCCGCGGAGCGTTTGACAGCTCTTGGAACGTTCGCTGACAGTTCTCCGAACGCTCGTTGACAGCTGCTGCGCTACCCGGGCTGCTTCGCTCGCTGCAGTTCTTTCAGGAAACCAGCAGGGAAACACTATTCGGCTTCAAGAAAAGATACTTTAAAACAGAGTCTCGCACAAAAGGTTACCTTAATCACTTCAACTGGAGGAAATCGCCCACTTTTGTTGCGGTTTGGTCCCTCCTCTTCTTGTGCGAGGGATCAATTTGGAGGGCGGGAAATTCAAAAACTGACAGGAAAAGGCAAACTTTTTCCCATCGAAGGCACCTTCTTTCTTTTGCATAGAAAGCCAAGATTTTACTTTGGCCTTTCTATGTCCGTAGCAACCTTCTTAAAGACCAATTTCAAGCTGTCATCTGGGTCGGCGTGCACTGTCCACTCTTCTTTTTCCTCCGGTGAGGCAGCTTTCTTCACGCGGGTATGATGAATCCAGGCACTCATTTGGCTACTTTGACAGCTGTCGGTGTTGATAATAGCACCACATAAGGACCCTTCCACTTCGGGCGCAGAGGCTGTTGATTCCAGTCTTTAATCCAGACCGAATCTCCCGGTTCAAAGCGATGAAGAGGCTCCTGTAGCGATACGGGCAGCCGTGCAAGGGTCCATCTGTGTAAAGAAGAAAGAGACCGGCCAAGCATCTGAAGATATTTTGCATGTGTCAAAGAAGCTATACTCTCTGGACGCAAGCCATATGAAATCGGAACTGGCCTGCCATACACTAACTCAAAGGGAGAAATGCCAGTTTGACTTGAAGGGGTAGTCCTGCACCTAAAAAGAGCAATGGGGAGCATTTCCACCCAATTTCTTCCTGTTTCTTGAGTAAGCTTAGACAAATGGCCCTTTAGAGTCCTGTTCATCCTCTCCACCCGTCCTGAACTCTGTGGTCGATATGCTGTGTGCAAGTTCCACTTGACCTGTAGTGCCCTAGCCAGTCCTTGGAGAACCTGATGAATGAAACTGGGACCGTTATCTGATAAAAGTGTGCGAGGTATCCCGTGCCTCGGCAGGTGGTCCCTTAGGAGGCAACGAATCACCTCACTAGCCCTTTCAGTCTTTGTTGGGAAAGCCTCTGGCCAACCAGTAAATGTGCACACTAACACAAGCATGTAACGGTACAATCCACACCTAGGCAATTCTGTAAAGTCCACCTGCATGTCCTCAAAAGGCTCCTTTCCACTATATTGAATCCCTGGGGGTGGCAAAGGTCCTGTCCTTGGATTATTCCTTTGGCAAATGACACATCTGTGTGAAATATTCGAAGCCAGCTGTCGAAGTTTGGCTATGTATAAATAGGGACTCAAATGTTTAAATGCCACTTCAGGGCCCTGATGTGTGCTATCATGATGATTCTGGACTACTTGGCGAGCCAGGCTCTCCGGAACCCATAGCTGCCCACTTGGGAGTTTGTACCAGCCTTCTGACGTCCTGTCAAACTCTTGCTCCTCCGCGAACTCTTCCTCAGCTAATGAGTATCTAGGTGGTTCCGGGGGCAAAATGTCTATTGGAATAAGACTAAGTTGCATTTCAGTTGCACCCTGGGCTGCCTGTTTGGCAATGCGGTCTGCCAACCTATTTCCTCGTGCTACAAGTTCCGGACCAACTTTGTGCCCATGGCAATGGATAACTGCCACCTTTTTCGGCTTCCAGACAGCATCTAAAAGCTGCAACAAAACTTCAGGGTGCACTACTGGTGTACCTTCAGAAGTGAGCAAACCCCGCTCCTTCCAAAGTGCCCCATGTGCATGGAGGGTAAGAAATGCATACTTAGAGTCCGTGTAGATGTTAATACTTTCCCCTTCTGACAGCTCAAATGCCCTAGTGAGAGCTATCAATTCAGCCACTTGTGCTGACGTTCCTGGGGGCAATTGTTTGGCTTCCACTACGATGTCTCCCAATTCCACTATAGCATATCCTGCCTGTCTTCTTCCCTCGATCATCGAGCTGCTACCATCCACAAACCACGTCCTCCACTGTGGTTGAGGGGTATCTAGAAGATCTGGGCGCGATGAGTATACTTCATCTAATGTCTGTATACAATCATGGGTGGCTGGTTGATCACTAATCGGGAGGAGAGTGGCTGGGTTTAAACCTTCTGTTGTTTGAAAAGTGAGACCAGCCCTTGAGAATAATTTTTGACACTTCATCATGGCAGTTTGAGACAAATGATATCCTCCTTTGGCATCTAACAGGGGCAGAACTGCATGGTTGGTGATACATTTTGTGTCCTGTTCGAAAGTGAATTTATCTGCCTTCTTTAAAAGGGCTGCCAGCGCTACCACTCCCCGCATGCAAGACGGAAGTCCCTGTTCCGTTGGAGTTAATGTCTCTGATAGATATGCCACTGGCTGCTGCCAGCTTCCTAATTTCTGACACAATACTCCTTTTGCCACACCATTTTCTTCGTCCACATATAAATTAAATGGCTTGTGTGGATTAGGCAACCCCAAAGCTGGCGCTTCTATTAGGGCTTGTTTGATTGCTCTAAAACTCTCTCTCTGTTCCGGACCCCACAGGAACTCATCACTTTCTTTGCCTCTCGTTGCCAAATGTAAAGGTTTTGCTAGAAGACTATAATTTGGGATCCATATCCGACAAAAACCTGCTGCTCCCAAAAAGCCTCTGAGCTCTCTCCTATTCCTGGGTTCGGGAATCTGGATAATTGAATATTTCCTCTCATCTCGTAATTGGCGCCTTTGTTGGGAAATGTCAAACCCCAAATATCTCACTGTTTTTTGACAAATTTGGGCTTTCTTCCTGGTCACCCTGTATCCTGCTGCTGCCAAATGATTTAAAAGGTCGATTGTAAGTTGCTCACAGCCTTCCTTGGTTTCTGCTCCCGCCAAAATGTCATCAACATATTGCAGGACTATTTGGCCAGGTTTTCGAGGGAAATTGGCAAGATCTGATGCTAGGGCACCCCCAAATAATGTACTGGAGTTTCGGAACCCCTGAGGCAAACGAGTCCATCTGAATTGTGATTTTGTACCCGTTTTGGGGTCCTCCCATTGAAAGGCAAAAATATGTTGGCTCTGGGGCGCCAACCGGCAACAAAAATATGCATCCTTTAGATCTAAAACAGTAAAATAAGCTGCTTCCGGCGGTATCAAACCCAGAATAGTATAAGGGTTCGGTACATTTTGATGAAGAGGTTCGACTGCCTCATTAACTAAACGAAGATCCTGAACTGGGCGAAAAGTCCCGTCCGGCTTACGAACCGGGAGAAGGGGAGTGTTCCATTGTGATTGGCAGGGGACAAGGATGCCATGATTTTTAGTCTCCTGAGGTGAACCCAAATTCCTTCTGCGGCAGCTCTCCCAATGGGATATTGTGGAACTGAAACGGGTCCTGCAAATGGCTTTAGTTGAACCACTATGGGAGGGATGTTCCGTGCCATGCCTGGGGGATTATCTTCTGCCCACACCTCGGGATTAACTTTATCCAGAAAGTCTTGGGACAGCTGTACTGGTTCTTCTTCCACTACCATCAATCGCCATCTCTCTCTCAAGGGGTATTCTAGGCACACTTCTCCCTCTGGACCCTTGCTGTCAGTTGTTAGATGAATTTCTCCCTTAGGGGTGAAAGTAATTTGAGCCCCCAGTTTAAACAGCAAATCACGCCCCAACAAAGGGATCGGGCAATCTGGCATATGTAAAAATTTGTGTTGGACAACTTGTCCTCCCAGCTTGCATTGTACTGGTTGCATGAAATAAGCACGTTGTGTCTTCCCCGTGGCACCCATCACACTAATCGAAAAAGTCTTGTCTATTGGCTTCACAAGCTGAGGAATCACTGAATGGCTGGCTCCCGTATCCACAAGAAATCTGACAGATTCGTTCCCGGTTTGGACACTGACTAAGGGCTCCCGAGAACCAAAGCCCTGTCCTTTTCAGTAGGGGGCATCTTCCTCCAGAGTCATCACGTTTTGATACGGTGGGGTCCAAGCTGGACCCTGCCCTCTCTGGGGTGCTTGCTGAACCTGAGCTGGCTGCGCTTGGTTTTGACCTGCTGGCTGGAATTGGCCACCTTGTCCTGGGTTGATCTGTGGGGTCCTTTGTTTTTGAAAATTAAAGGGACCGGGCACTGAATATCTTTCAAAGGCTGGTGGCTGCCAGGGGCGTCGTGGACCTTGATTGAAGCCTCCACGCCTCTGATTTTCGGGGTTCCTAAAACAATCCCTTCGCCAATGTCCGGTCTGGCCACACAGTGCACATTGATTTCTCATTAATGGCCCTCGCCTATTCCCTGGGGGATTAAAACTTCGAGGCTCAGGAACTTGATTGAGAGCCATAACTTTCTTAACTTGTCCTTTATTTTGGGGGTCTGGTCTTCATCTCTATTATTAAATTTCGTTTGCGCCAGCTGGAGCATCCATTGCAAAGTCTGCCCCATAAAGTTGGCCTCCTTTTGGATTCTTTTTCGTATATCGGGAGCAGATTGAGCAACAAAGGCCGTTTTCACAATATTTTCCATACCAGGGTCTTCAGGGTTAATCGGGGTATACCTTCTAAATGCCTGGTACAATCTGTCTAAAAAGGCTCCAGGAGATTCATCCTGTTTCTGGACTACATCATTAACTTTTGACATGTTGATTTTCTTTCTACCAGCAGCCCTGATACTTTGAAGTATTGCTGCATGGTAGTTTCTTAATGCAGTGCGCCCTGCATCTGCATTATAGTCCCAATCAGGTGGCGTATTTGTTGGGACGGCTGCCTCTGCTTGGGCTGGGGTATCTCCCACTGCTAAACGAGATTTCCTAGCCTCCTCGAAAATCTTCCGCGTTTCTTCTGCATTAAATAACCCTCTCACTAAATGTTGCACATCTTCAAAGGTGGGCATATACACATTGAAAATACTAGACATGGTTTCGTAATTTTTATCTGGATCCTCCTCTAAGCTTGGAAGAGTATTTTTCCAATTTATTATGTCGCTCGAGGTAAAAGGGACATGTTGCATTGTGTATGTACGGGGACTCGGTTGATTTGGGGGCAGTGGGTCATACACTCTTCTTAGGGGCATAACCTTTGCTTGCTCTTCTATTTTCCTATTTTCAAGAAATTCCTCATGTCTCCTTGCTGCATCATACGCCCTCAGGAGATATCTTTGTCTTTTTGCCCAATTTCGTTCTCCTGCCGCCTCTAATGCAAAATTTCCCACTTCCATTACTGAGTCTCTGTATTTCTTAATTAAATCAGCTACTCTCTGATGATCCGCTTCTCCCCATTCTATATTTCCTTTTATCCTATGACGGAATTCCTCTTCGCTTTCCTCTTCCTCCTTATCCTCATCCTTTCTGGGGCCCCCTTTTCCCGTTTCTTGCTCATCTTTTGATGGTTTTCCTGACGGTCCTGGCTGTGGAAGGTCTTTTGGTACGGGGTGTCCACCATCTTTTGGAGGGGAAGCAGGTACTGGACCTAACGGAGGCAGTATTGGAGGGGGGGCCCACTGGGTTCCCTGGAGGGATGGCCGCCAAATAAGGAGGTGGTGGAATAAAAACATCATAATCTTCAGGATGACTTTCTAAAACTTCCTCCTTTTTCTTCAAAGCCAATAACTTGGCTTGAGGTGGCAACTCTCTACAAATTTGGATCCATGACGGATTTTTCTTCACATTTCCTTTCCAAACTTCAATATAGGGAATGTGTTCGGGGCAATTTTTAAGAATTTTTAACCACAGTTGCCTGATGATGCTTTCATTAAATGTCCCTTGGGGTGGCCAATCTACTTGCATGATTGGCCATTCAATTTGGCATAAAGTCTCCATCCTTTCTCTCTTCATCTTGATCCCAAAATCGTAACTTCTGATGGCTGCATGCCAATTTAAAAGGAAGCACTCAAGTGGAGTTGAGGGCTTACTGGTGTTCTGGCCCATGATTTTTAGTTATTTTATTTAGAGTGTACTCCTATAATTCTCCCACACACAGCCACTGGACCCGCTCCTAAACTTTAACACAATTTTCACACACACACCACTCGATACTGGCTCCGACCTGTACAGTCGCCCATATCAGGAAATGCGAAAGCCCACACTCGCTCGACTAAGGGGGATTCTAAAACCCCAGTCTTCCACGCACTCACAGATTCACTGGGTCAGTGGCCACACAAATCGCCCACATTTCAAACCAACCTCCCAACCTAGTCTGGAACCCCCTACCTATTAAAAACCTTTTTTCCGCTAGTCTATTTTGACAGCCAAGAGCTCCTTCCCGCTGCCGACACCAAACAACATTTACTTATTCCACAAGGGATGTTAGGACATATACACTGCCCTTCTCCTCCCCAAAAACACAGAACCGTCGTTCTGTTACCCTTTACACACTTCAAAGGCTCACCCCCGAAGTTCCCACTCTGGACCGGTCCGTATCTTACCAAGTCTCCCACGAGACGTCTCTCTGTCTGGCCAGAGTTTTTCTCCCCGAGTGAAAGCCGTCTCCACCACCACGTTGAACGAGGAAACCCCTTTTCAAGCGGAAAGGTGTGCACCGGTTCTTCGTCCACCGCTGGCTGTTCGGATTTCGCCTGGCTTGACCCCTCGCCCCAAAAATAGGGAGGGATCCCGGATGAGCCCCCAGATGAAAGCCTTACCCAGGAATCCCTGTGCTGCCAATGCGGGGGTCGAGGGTTGAAAGGACACGTCAAGGACCACGGATGATCGGAGAAAAATATTTTATTTTGCTGCAGCAAAGGCGCCCAGCCGAGATGCGGTCGGAAATCTGGGGCAAAGGACTTGAATACAACCATAGTTTTTATAACAAAAGATTCCCCAATGCCCCCTCTCCTTAACAGAAAAAACAGGATGCATCTGGGTGCCGTAGATCGCCCGCAAAAGACAAAGGAAACTTCAAAGAACACTGGCGTGTGCACATCCTTATCACCTCATTATCGCCAGTTATCACCCACTTGAAAATGGATACATTTAGCGGACGCGATCAATCTTGTTCTTCAGCGCCCTCTAGTCCGCTTACTGCAGGCGCTCGCTTGCCAGGAAGCGCCGCTTTTTGACAGCTCAATGGAGCCCGGTTTGACAGTTAGACCGGAGGCTCCCGGACGCTCCGATAAGCGGAGACCCTGCCATTTCTGAGTAAGGGGGCCCATTGTTCGACCACCCTTCTCACAGATGGCATCCGTCCGTTGCCTGTATCCTGTTTATCTCACAGGACAGGCTAGGGAAACGGGAAGCTGGGAAACAGTGTAGTGCTTTGCTGTACATTTTTGTGAGGGGCAGGGTGAATCAAAGGGCAGAGAAGGCTTATAGAAAATCCATAGAGAAATTAAGTGCCTGCCATTTTATCTACAATGGCGGCTTATACATATGTGCATATATATAATAAGCATGTTTAATACATTTGATTAATTACTTCCTATCAGTATATTTAGCAAAAAAATAAGGATTTGCCTCTTACTCTCCTGTCATTGGATATTTATAAAGCATTTGATTCGGTGCATTGGAATTATTTGAAATATATATTTAAAAAATATAAATTTGGAGAAAAATTTCAAAATATAATTGAGACAATATATACAGAGTCCAAAGCAATGATAGGAATTGGTGGGTCAGAAAGGGGGTGTGCCCAAGTGTTAAGTGGTACAAAGCAAGGTTGTCCTCTTTCTCCCATGCTTTTTATTTTAGCATTAGAACCATTAGTAATTAAACTTATAAAGAATAGTGAGATTAAAGGATTTGAAACACCAGGGAAAGGGAGATCAGAAGGGGAGCTTCTTACAATGTATGCAGATGACATGATGGTGGCAGTTAGGGACCTGGGGACTGCAATTGTGCTGTTAAAAGAAATTTTGCAAGGATTTGAAAAAGTATCAGGGTTAAAAGTTAATTTTTCTAAATCATCAATGATGTGCTTAAATGTGAAACCTAAAACTCAGTTAGAAGCCTCTAAATCATTGGGTATTCCTATAGCAAATAAGAAGGTAAAGTATTTCGGGGTAATGATAACTAAAAATGTGAAGAAAAAATTTGAACATAATTATAAAAAAATTTGGAGTAGTATTCAATCAAAGCTGAGAACATGGGAGAAAAGGAAGGACTCAATCAGCACAAGAATTGCTTTATTTAAAATGTTTTTGCTACCCAGATTAACTTACCTTTTTATGTATTGCCTTGGCACATACCGGAACGGATTCTGAAGGGGTGGGAAAGGTCAATAGATAGATTTGTTTTTGCATCCAAGAAACCAAGGACAGCTGGTAGATATAGGTACCATAGGATCCAAGATGGATGATGGGGGAATTCCCAATTTGATTTTATATTATGAAGCTTATCAGCTGAGACATCTTATGATTTGGTTGGAGGGAGAACAGGGGGAAGATTTGGGATGTATAGAGCGGGAAAATTTGGAAGCAGTAGGAGGGGAAATAAGAATCTTCGAGAGGAGGATAAAGAAAAGAAAAGAAGAAAAATTATCAACATTTACTCTTTTGGTATGGGAGAAGTGGGGAAAAAAACTTTTCCCTGACCTCTCTCCACTTACAAAAATATGGTATTATGATAAATTTGCCCCATTAAGGAAGCTCATCCAAAAAGAGGTAGGGGATAAATTAAAGGAGATTTCAATCCAGAATATGGATAAAATCTGGGAAACAGAAAAAATGATGGAACAGGAAAGTGGAATTTGGAATAAGATTAATTGGTTACAAAAAAAAAATCTCCTTGCTGAAGGAGAAAGAAGTTAAAAATTGTGGTAAAAGAAATATTACCCCCTTCGAGGAATTAGTGAAAGGATACAGGATAGATAGTACCAAAATAGTTTCAAAATTGTATAAGGTTTTATTAAATATGGGGAAATCACTAAAGGAAAGTTTAAAAGGATATTGGGAGCTAGATATTCAGGAACAAATTTTAGATGAAGATTGGGATAGAATTTTTCAACAACCTCCCTTTGTTACGACCTCTAGGATAATCCAGGAGCAGGGGTTGAAGCTGATACAAAAATGGTATTACACACCAGTAAGGTTGTATTATATTACAAAGTTAGGAAGCAAAAATTGCTGGAGGAAGTGTGGAGTAATGGGAACCTACAGTCATATGTGGTGGGATTGTCCTCTAGTTAATAATTTTTGGAGACAGATTGGTAAAGAAATATCGAAAATTGTGGGAACGAAAGTGGAAATATCTAAATTAATGGTTCTCATTAGCCTGGGTAGCACAGAGATAAAAACAAAAGAGGAATGTAAATGGGTAAACCTGATGGTAATTGCAGCTAGACAGGTCATAGCGAGTAATTGGAAAAATGCAGAAGAGCTAGGGGTGAATCAATGGAGGAAAAAATTAAATAATATTATAATTTTAGAATACCTAACTATGAAGATACGCAGAATGAAAGGGTTTAAGGTCAATGAGAAAGAGGAGGAATGGTTTGAGAAGCTACTGAATTATATGAGTATGTCTGACCAATTTGGGGTAATTAAAACGTTAAAAGCTAAGTAAACCTTGTGGATTGTTAATTTATATAGAGTTGTACATATTGTTAATTTGAATTTGTTTTATTATCAATGTATATCCAATGTATCAGATGCCTGGGGGTCACTGTTTTTGTCTGGGGTGTTGGTGATTGGCTTTATAATAAAATTAATAAAAAAACAAAAAAATGGGGGGGGGGGACTGTCCACCACAGTTATGTGCTTAGTAAGGCCAATTGTAGTATGACAACAATTGTTTGCTTTTTTATACATTAATGGTGGGCATCACATCCCCTTTTCTGCTCAGGTTTTCAAAGTAAAAACAAGGACCCAACTGCTCTATGGTTTACCTATTTGCAATTTTCTTTTTTGTTTTATATTGTTGGTTTTATTTCAATTATAAACCGCCCAGAGTTCCGTCCGGAAGATGGGTGGTATAGAAATACAATAAATAAATAAATAAATATATCAGCACATTTAACTCTGAAGTAGAGAAGATAAAATCTACTTTTTGTGTCATAATCAGGGTGTCCCCAGCTGTGTAGGACTGGCAGCTGTATATCTGGAAAAAGGATTCAATTGAATGGAAACTAGGACATGGATCCTGATTAAAAATTTTAATTGAGGATTCACTTTCTGGCTGAAAACCTGGGATACATATACCTTATCTTAAATGATTCTTATACCAGTAAGTGGATATCCACAATTCAACATAAAATCAGATCCATTGGTATGCCCCTTGATTTTATTATATTACTTGGACAACAACAGGCCTATCGAGCACTAACCCAGAGACTCCATGACATTCGGAAACAAGAATTGTTTTCACTAGTGAACAGAACCTGCTTACCTCTGACATATGGTATACTCCCAGTGTATAGGACACCTGCAGCCTAACTAACTACACTTCAAACACCTCAAGCCTGTAAAACATTTATCCTTGCAAGATTTAAAAAAAATGTTCTATCCTCAGCTTCACTTCAGGGCAGGTTTCAGGGAACCCCATGCTAAGAAAGATTCTGCTCTTGTGGAGCCGGGGTCCCTGAATTTCTATCATACACCCTTTCACACTGTATTTTCTACAAATAAATCAGGAGACATTTGATCCATCCTCTGATCCACATATTTCAAGGTTGTTCAGATACGAAGTGGATGGTCTCATACTGCTTCTCAGGCCAGAATTCTTAAATAACAACTCAAGTTGCTAAAAAAAATTAACTGCAATACATAGAAGGGCTGTACTATTAGCAGATAGCTGATCTATGTATATGTCCTCTGTGACCCCAGTCTATGTTAAAGGGTATGGATCAAAGCCTATAGAGACAAACCTCATGGCAATCTATATCCCAAGCTATACCCTGTACTATATGGGATATTTCAGGCTATGCCTTGCAAAGTATAAGCCACACAAATTATATATTTAGAGGTAATGATGTTACTAAGCATACATATATATATATATTTCATTTATATTATTATTCACACATGTATTCTTTATTCCTGCAAACGCTGGTCAAGCCTTTCCGGCCACTAAGAGGGGGGGGACTTCTGTTACAAAATTTGGCTGAGCCAGCAGTCTAATTATTTTCGTAGCTTTGAAGCTCTACACAGCTAATTGCATATACGTCAGCCAAGAAAAGTTTTATCTCTGATCCGAGAGTTCAGCAGCTGGCATACATCACGGTACTAGTCTGTGTGAGTCAGTTCAAACACCACAGCAATTAAGACATTTAATTGGTGTCAGGAATACAAAATAAATGACCAAAGATGTCAATTAGTGTTAGATGCATGTAACAAATGTATATGACGTAAATTCGGATGGGCGGAGGGGGAAAGAGTGCTGGAAAAACCTTATAAAAATATCTCCTTTCGTTTTCTGGGTGGGACTTCTCACCACCAAAAAGTGTGGAAGTGCCCTGATTGCAATCAATAAATCTTCTTTTCTGTCTAAAAAGACTCAGATTGCTTGTTGCATTCTACAAAGCTATTAGCACGCCGGCAATGAACCCCATAAATTGAATTCATTCCTTTCATTTGGTGGAGATGCCGGGGAATTTTGCCGCTGCTAAAGAGGCTTGTAGAGTCTGACTCAGGTCACGGTAAGAAGTCTGTGCTGATTAATTGAACCTAGTCCGGACCCTCAAATTTGTGAGGAGGTTCACTTTGTCAGTACTGGATGGGCTACCGGACATGAGAGAAAACCAAGTGCCGGCAGGAGGAATTGGAGAGGACTGCGCAAAAGAAATCTGGTAAGAAGAGAAAACTAGTTGTGGGGTGGCGTGAGTTCGAATCTAACAGCTCTGTGGAGTGGAGAAGATTGCGGATTCTTGTTGTCGGCCCCGGGGGTACAGGGAGGAGAAGGGTCGGATACGACCTTAACATCCCAAGGACTAGGGGACACTGAGGGACACTACGACCCTGAAATCCCCAAGGGAGGAGGGGGTTTTTCAGACTGAAACAGGAGGAGAAGAGCGCTGCTCTAACATCCTGGGAAAGTTTGCAAAACCCAACATCCCTAGAGTCCGCCCCCTAAGTATTTGAAACAGGAGGAGAAGAGCGCTGCTCTAACATCCTGGGGAAAATTTAGAGATATATTAATGCATGGGCATGTGGGATGGTGATTCCACTTTTGAATTTTGCATGTGTGTTTTTCAAGGTAAGGGGCTGTGCCTCTATACCCTGCGTAACCATAGGGAAGTGGCCATTCCCTGTGTCTTAAGCAGGGGCAAAGACTGGCAATCTTTGCCCCACAATACCAACGGAGTTCCACCATCTTCGTTTGATTTTAGAGAAGTTAGAAAGATCTATTCTTAGGCAAGGGATCGCAGTTAACTGGGGAAACAGAAATGTGGGAGAGTTGTGTATGGTTGCTGAATCACATGTTGGCGTGTATGATGTGCATTTGATTGTTGAGGTGTGAGTCCGTTTGATGCTTGTGTGGGAGAAATCATAGGAACACAGTTAGACCTTTAAAGTAAACCTATGGGGATAAATTAGTGCAGTTTATGCACCCCCTTTTGATGTGCGATGTGGTAACATTGGAATTCTGCCACCAGAAGTAATGATTTTGGTATTAAATGGAACATGAGTAAGCTTTAAGAAGAACCCCTCTAACTAGGATGAGGCAGGACTTTACCATCTCAAATTAAGATTCTAGCCCTCAGGGAGGACAGACCAATTATGACCTGCTAGCAAGAGGTGTGTGAATGTACAAGGACGTGCTTAGTTAATTAATATAAGAGACTAAAAACTCTGCCAACTAGGAGACCCCTCCAGCAATTTTGATAATACCAGGGGGAATATGGGCAGTGAGAAAAATACTTTTGAATACTCAGGGATAAACAACATCCCGCATATTTTGTGACTGGCTGGTCACGCAACAAAATTTACCAGCTGAAGGGATATTTTACAAGGAAAAAAATAGTAGAAGGAAGGCAGCAAGACAGAAGTGGGATGGATAGGTATGATGTTGAGGGAACAGGAGGAGAGCACGGAGCATTGAGGGGACAGGAAGTGCTAGATGGGGATGCGTACCCCTGAATTGCCTTATTCAAGCATTCAGGAGGTACTTCCATCCCGCTACGCCAATGCCCAACTCCTTGGATATGGAAGCTTTAAACAGAACTAAGGGTTGCTATGCACCACATGAGGAGATAGGTAGGGACGTTATTTCTGAACTATTAATAATCAAAAGCAGGGAAATCAAATCAGGGGCTGAGCCCCTTCTGGCAGCTGGCCACGACAGAAAGTAGAATCAATGCCTTTTTTTTTCCCCTTCTCCAAAAGTAGTTAAGAACATTTGATAAAAGACCAGGCAATTTAATTTCAAACACAGGGAGATTCTCAGGACCAAACTGCCAACAACTATCCTACTGTGCAAGTCTACCTTTTTTTTTTTAGACGAAGGAAAAGTGGGGAGAAGATCTTAGTCTCTCTCTCTCTATCCTATCTAGGCATTATTTGCCTCCCCATAGATATAAGAGTGAAGGAAGAGAGAGAAATTCTACATGTTCACCTAAGATTTTTTTTTCTCTCCCTCCTGATTTAAGTAGCTCTGTGTATTCATTACAAAAGCCACGCTTCTCAAATTAGGCTTAAGCCAACAACAAGATCAATAGCCACTGAAAGGGTGAATTGCCCCTTTGTTCCAGGGCATTTCACACCTAATACATTACAGAAGTAATTACAGGAGATTATCTGCTTGCCTCAGGCTGTAAAAGGCAGCCGCGGGGGAATTTAAAAGTCGACAGCCCCTCCTTTCTCTTTCTGCTCTCGGGGGGGCCCCTTGCAGGGCAAGGCAGGATAACAACTCCCAACCCCTCCTTTCTCTCCCAAGCCACTTGATAGAGCTTGGACGCAAAACTTATATTGAACACATCAACCTAATGCATGCATAGCGAAGGGAATAAACTGACCCCTAAAAGCCATAAGCCAGTAAATTTTATAGGCAATGGCCAGAAGGTCACTCCTCTCCGCTTACGGGAACGACCACAATTTTCCGTGCTGCCTTAAAAGCATAAAGAGGTGGCTTCTAGCCGACTTGCAGCATTTTTTTTCCCTCCTGGATAGGGGGAGAGGGAAAGGGAGTCTATTGTTTAGAAAAGAATCCAGAAATTCGGCCCCATAACGTCACATTTTAATTTAATTAAACCCTTGGAATCAAACACACCTTTCAGGTATTTTTGCCAAAGAATAAGAGGTGAAAATCTTGTTATCAGAAACTTTAGAATAAAAGAATTCTTCGGAAAAAGGACACAAGAGAAACCTGATTATTTTTTTTTTTGGATGTGACAGCACACTAAAGCCCCCTCCCCTCTTTGTAAGCTGTCCTGCAAGCATATTTTTTATTTTTGCCTTTGAAGTAACTTACTAGTCAATCCCAAAGCGTTACAGTTAAGGCAGGCTTAAACACTAGAACTTAAGAGGAGCCTTGCTTGCCCAACAGAGTGCACAAATTTCTTAATTTGATTTTTAGAAGATATGTTCAAACGCTACTGGGATAGTGATTTTACTTGCGATTTTAATGACTCTTAAGAATATAAGAATTATCTTTTTGCCATAGGCGGTAAAAGGCTCGCCTGGCCACTAAAATGTGCATAGTGTATTGGTGCAGCTTTTAAATCACACCTGGTCTCAGGAGCTCCCCTGAGGAAAATGAGGCTTATTTTCTTTTTAGAAAACAATATGGACTTAACGATTTTCTTTTTCCTTTTTTTTTTTTTTTGTGCACATGAAACCTGTATGTAAAGGGCAAGATTCCCTATTTTAAAGGATGGCTCTGCAGTGCACATTATTAATTTGTTCCAAATTTCACAGGGAGCCTAGTAGCGTGGCTATGGAATATTGTTCCAGCTGAACTTGTGCAAAACTGCTGAAGTGCAGCTGTGTACTATGGCCCTTTTTCATAGCCTGCACTACACTGTGCCATAGAAATCTGCACACAGTGTACTGCATGTAGCACTATCACACCTGGAGATCTGCAGATTGCTTGGCCATTCTTGTGTGTGGTTGCTTGTTTGTCTGTCTGTCTGTCTGTCTCTTTCCACACGGGAAGACGCTGGAGGAAACACCCTGTTTTGCATCTCATGGATATTCTGCCAGCTACACCTTTTTGTTGTCCCCGTGTAGGAGAGCAATTTGACTTGGGGATGGGATCTGTGGTTGATTACGGACACCTGAGCACCTACACCTTGCAAGCGCTCATTGGGGCCAGCTGAACTTGTGCATATCTCCTGATGTGCAGAGGTGTCCTCATCATAGACTCCCCCCCCCCTTACTTCACGTACTGGTTTTACGAAGAGGAAAGCTTCAATCTGCCTTTTACGACATTTTTTTCCCCCCCGAGACTGTCAGATAGACTATACCACCCTGCCTGGCAGCACAAGGACAGCTGAGGGGCCATTTTGTGTGTTTGTGTTCTGTGTTTGTCTGTTTGTGGTCGTGTGTCTGTTCTTCTCTTACCCAGGTACATCCTGGAGGTCGGGCTTTTGCTCTGGGAAAAACGCCCACCCGTTCTTTATTTTTGGATCACGGAGTCGGTCGGGTTTGGAAAGCTGACGCCGCCGGTCGTAGATGCTCAGATGGGGACCCTCCTGCCCTCCATTCTGCCATCCCTCCTGGACCTCCCCTCCCCGCCTTTGATGCCTTTGATGATGCCATCTTCGTGATAACTTCGCTCCGCGAGTTCGATCGATGTGGGCTCCAGGATCCAGTGATGTCAGCCTTTTCACCCAGCGTGACCCGCACCCGCGACCGAGAGGGAGTGAGGCCTGACCGGTGACGCCTTCTGCCATCTGCTGTAGATTGCCCCTATGCCTTAGATGACTTCACCCTGGACGGCGGGCGACAACATGAACCTGACCTGTGGTCACCGCATCCTTGCCTGTCCTTCCCCAGATGACAGCGTGCGTTTGATACTCGGAGGGTCCCAAAGCAGCCTGCGGATTCACTTTCAACTCAGGTTGACAGATTAAAATCCTGTCTTCCTGTCTCTCATTTTCTTTTTTTCTTTTCTTTTCTGTTTGTTTATGGGGGGAGAGAGTGGGTCTGAAACAGCCACTGACTCTTGTTTTGGATTGCGGCCAACAGACTTCACGTCTGCAATTTAACCCCCTTTTCACCTGGACAGAGACTTGGGGTTTAACTACTGCTTTCAGACCTTCATTGATGCCTGTGCGCGTGCCCTGGATCACCATGAACTTGTGTTGCCACACACGCACACACCAGCCTCCCAGCATCCGACAAGTGAGCGCTATTTTTTTTTTTTCCTGCGCACGGTAGGCTCCAGAGCAACTTTACATATTTACATTACCCTGGGCTCTATTATGATATTGTTTATTGTCTATTATTGATAGTCACTGTGAAAACTCTTACTGAAGTGCCTCTCTGGATGTGCCCTTTTATCATGCTTTGCCACTGAAAATGCTTTTTACTCACAAAGCATTGAGTGCCAGAGATTATGACTTGCCTTTCTATGCAATTTGTATTGAATGAGAGACATTTTGGTGCCCATGGGTGTTCACGAGCCTTTATACCAAAGAAAAAAGTGGCTTTATGAAGTAGCTATATCTACATTATTTTCTTCACCAAAGACACTGATGAACTAATCTTGGCCCCATGTTTACGGGGCAGATTTTTGTGTGTAAACTATCAGCCACAGAGACATTTCTGACCGGATTTCAACGGCTCATTCATGACTTTACCATGAGAAATGTATGGCGCAAGGTGGGTTTTTCTAAGCACCATCTAGATGTGTCTTATGCCTCTTTCAGCCTTCATGATATGTATATTACCTTTATTTAGTATCATTGCAAATGTCTATCAATTGAGAATGCACACACAACTGGGTGATTCTGCACAGCCTGCTATTATCTGAGTTTGAATGCACACCACACACACCTAAATAAGGTTGGAAAAAACCTGGCAAAGTAGCCTGGCCCACATATTTCCTTAGTGGGCTAAGAAGGGCATATTTTCCTTATAAGTATTTGGTTTGCAAAATGAACCTACAGTGTGGTGCTTTGTTAGAATTCAGGGTTCTCAGCCTGACTACCAAACACACAAACACGATATCTCACATGTGCACTGCTGTGGCAGGCAAATTTATTTGGGTTTCATGATTGTCCTAAAATAAGGTAATGAACAAATCTGCTGTTTAAAGCATGTTTAATTATCGCTTTGGGACGGGATCGTGATATCCAAGTCTATCACAATATTATCAAAAATTCTTATGCCAGCCCCCTTCAAAAGTTGAGAATTTGGGATCCTTGAGAAGTGTACAACATGGCCTGGGAGGTTACCTTATACTGCTGTGACCACGATGCATTTCTCCAACAGGGGAAACTTAAATGCTGTGGTCCATGGAACATATCCATCCGTTGCAGTCTGTGGGTCCGACCAGGGGGGGTCTTCTTACATCCCAAGCATGGCAACACTTCATCTGTTAACTTAACATTTTACTCTAGAAAGTGCCCTAGTGGATTAAGGGGTATTTCTTTGTCATTCACCTGTTCAAATGCGTCCCTCACCATGAGACGCCACAAATCATGTTGTGATACTTCATTTTTTTAACTGTGCCTATAAGCCCTTTGGGAAAACAGGGTGGGAAAAGTTTTCCTGGCAGCACTGCCTACACTCTCGTCAGGAACACTGAACAATCACTGAGCCATGATGACACCCCTCTCCAAGGGAATGAATGGTAAGCAGGGAAGCTCAAGCAATTCACGCTTCTGTACATACACCTTTGATATGTCTCTTTGTCCCTTACCAGTCTATCACAGGAGCCATGAGGGGCAACCTATGGAGAATTTACTGGCGTAAATTTCCATAACGTCACGGGCAAGTAAAGGGTATGGATCAAAGCCTATAGAGACAAACCTCATGGCAATCTATATCCCAAGCTATACCCTGTACTATATGGGATATTTCAGGCTATGCCTTGCAAAGTATAAGCCACACAAATTATATATTTAGAGGTAATGATGTTACTAAGCATACATATATATATATATATATATTTCATTTATATTATTATTCACACATGTATTCTTTATTCCTGCAAACGCTGGTCAAGCCTTTCCGGCCACTAAGAGGGGGGGGGACTTCTGTTACAAAATTTGGCTGAGCCAGCAGTCTAATTATTTTCGTAGCTTTGAAGCTCTACACAGCTAATTGCATATACGTCAGCCAAGAAAAGTTTTATCTCTGATCCGAGAGTTCAGCAGCTGGCATACATCACGGTACTAGTCTGTGTGAGTCAGTTCAAACACCACAGCAATTAAGACATTTAATTGGTGTCAGGAATACAAAATAAATGACCAAAGATGTCAATTAGTGTTAGATGCATGTAACAAATGTATATGACGTAAATTCGGATGGGCGGAGGGGGAAAGAGTGCTGGAAAAACCTTATAAAAATATCTCCTTTCGTTTTCTGGGTGGGACTTCTCACCACCAAAAAGTGTGGAAGTGCCCTGATTGCAATCAATAAATCTTCTTTTCTGTCTAAAAAGACTCAGATTGCTTGTTGCATTCTACAAAGCTATTAGCACGCCGGCAATGAACCCCATAAATTGAATTCATTCCTTTCAATGTCTTCCTCTATTCTTTATTGCACCACTTTTGCTGTTGTTTCTTTTTGGTCTCCTCTGAATGGGTCATATGACCGCAATAGCCTATTGTGTGATTTAAAAACTTCTAGACAGTGGCATGGCCTTCCTGGCTATTGGGGTTTTTTTGCGGGGCGGGGGGGGAGACGGACGGATTTACTGTCTTCATATCTGCTATTAAGCTATTAGTCTGTCTCCAACTTTGCTGTCCATGTTTATTGCTGTAACTAGAATGGGGTTACTGTGGTTTTGATCCAATATGCTTAAATGTAAAGGGGGCAAAAATGTTACTGTAAGGCAGGCATGTCCAAAGTCAGGCCCGGGGGCCAAATGTGGCCGGTTTTCAAATTCTGAGTGGCCCGCAGCCTCTTCTCCCACAGGCTCAGCCTGTCACACATCCCTGCCAGCTGTCCCATCCCCATACCGGATGGAGGTATCAGCCTGCAGTCTTAGTTTGCCTCCCCTCCCTGCCTCTGTCCACCACCACCCCTCGCCACTCTGCCAGCCTAGAGGCTTGTCTAAAGTCTGGCCCGGGGGCAAAATGTGGCTGAATGTTTGGCCCCCACACAATTTCACCTCACCAAATCTGGCCCTCCTTGCAAAAAGTTTGGACACCCTTGCTGTAAGGGAACACAACTGCCTGTTGATACATGCCAGTGATAGGCTTCAAAACCACCGACCCCAATAAAATTCCTCCTGAGCCCTCACCACCTAGGTGGTCCAAGATAAATTTTAGGAATCAAGGCAGATTACAATATACTGAACCCCAATATACCAGAAAAAGGTGCTGCTCAGGAATTTAAATTGATCTTTGCTCAGCCTTTATAAAAATTAGGTTCAAGCCATATGTGTTCATGTGCATTGATTAGAAATCAAATCTATTTCTCATGATTTAAAACAATGTTGGTTGTCTACACTGCTGAAATTGACTCATTTCCTTTCTGTTTTAGGATCATGCTATTCTAAAAGATTTTGATTCCCCCAAAATAGTAAGTGATACGTAGATAAACTGAACTTCTAGAGATGCCACCTGGTGTCCTAATAGTTGCTAGAAGCCAGGAGGAAGTTGACCGCAACCAGTTCATGATGACAAAATGGGAATGGAGGATAAGGCTTCCCGTTGCTTTATGGGGTGAGGCTCCTGGCCATCCTCCGTGTCCAGATGTGCCTGCTATGCATCCACTCTGCATCCGCTGGTCTTCTGCTGCTCCATTAACTCCTTCCTCAGCTAAATGGAGGAAACTGTTAAATCAAAGAATGGATTTCAACAGACGGAAACAGAATGGATTTCAACAGAGGGAAATGTAGGGCCTCTCTTCAGCTTGGAGAGACGTGACCAGTGGGGTGCCCCAGGGAATGACTTGGAGGAAGGAATAGAGAGTATGCTAATTAAATTTGCAGATGATACCAAATTGAGAGAGGTTGCTAATTCCCTAGAGGATAGGATGAAAATTCAAAAAGACCTTGACAGATTAGAGTGCTGGGCCAAAGCCAACAGAATGGATTTCAACAGAGGGAAATGTAGGGTACTACATCTAGGTAAAAAGAATGAATTGCACAGATATAGGATGGGAGATACCTGGCTGGAAAATACTACCTGTGAAAGGGATCTGGGAGTCTTGGTGGACCACAAATTGAACATGAGTCAGCAGTGTGATGTGACAGCCAGAAAAGCCAGTGCGATTCTTGATTGCATCAACAGAACCATAGTGTCTAGATCAAGGGAAGTGATAGTACCACTCTATTCTGCTCTGGTCAGACCCCATCTGGAGTACTGTGTCCAGCTCTGTGCGCCTCAATTTAGAAAGAATGTTGACAACCTCAAGCAGGTACAGAGGAGGGGGACCAGGATGGTTGAAGGTCTGGAAGAAATGTCATATGAGGAAGGGTTTAGGGAATCCTTAGCCTTTCAAAAAGAAGGCTGATGGGAGATATGATAGCTATGTTTAAATATTTGAAAGGATGCCATATTGAAGAGGGAACAGGTTTGTTTTCCATGGCTTCAGAGACTAGGACTCAGGGCAATGGTTTCAAACTATAGGAAAAAAGATTCCATTTGAACATTATGAAAAACTTCATGACAGTTGGAGCTGTTCGGCAGTGGAAGATGCTGCCACAAATGGTGGTGGAGTCTTTGGAGGTTTTTAAGCAGAGGCTGGATGGCGACCTGTCGGGGGTACTGTGATGGGAGTTCCTGCATGGCAGGGGGTTGGACTGGATGGCCCTTGAGGTCTTTTCCAACTCTATGATTCTATGATTTTATGATTCTAAAGAATAATCACAAATGAAGCTTTATCATTATTTTCAATATTTAATGATGGAAATGAAACATTACTTTATAAAGATCTAATTGCAAATCTAATTGGTGTAGCAAGAGCAGAAATTGCAAGGGGAAAAAGCAACCTGGAGAAATGCTCAAGATCTTTCAGTACAAAAATATATGTGAATAAAAATCTGGCATATGGTCCTTATGGAAAAGCTGACCAATCAAATTAAAATATAGAGAAGGGAAATAAAACATGATGAATTTATGAAGACTTGGAAACCCTTATTAACATATGGAACTAGCACAAGAAAGGAAGAAAGCACTATGGGAAATAATTTTGACTGCTGGAATGTAATATTTGTTTTAAAAAAATAATTAACCATATTACAATATGAATTAATAGGTGTATATAGAGAAAGATAATGTGCCTATAGAATGTATAAGTAAAGTGATGGTGTGTGTTTATGTGTGTTGTGTCATTACTATAATTGTACTATCATTCTAACTTGCCTTGTCATGTTATGTAAAATTATTTCAAAAAATAAAATTTCAAAATTAAAATTTAACAAAATAAATAAATGGAGGAAACTTGTTTTAATGCCAAGCTTACTGATAAAGTAATACAATAAAAACATTTTAAAAGACTCTTAAAACACTTAAACGAAAAATGGCTATTCTTTTGTCACTCAGAATCCAGAAAATCACAAATTAAAATGACAACAGTGTTTACATCAACATAACCTCACTGAATTGAATCAATTTTCAACGTAAGGTATTTTTAAAAGCTCCTGCAGGCGGGGGGTGAGGGGGAGCTCACTTTCCAGCCCATCTAAATTGCTTCCACCCTTGTGTTGTGTGAACCATAAGATCTAAATCAATTTAAATCACAATGAAATATGGTTCATTCTGCCAGTGTGACCACAGCCTTATACACTTGTCAAAAGGATCTTCAAATGACAACTCAAGATTTTCTAGCCAGTCTACTGACTATGACACAGAATATATTCCTTACCCCATAGGAGATGGACTGTGACCTAAGCTATGACCCCAGCCTTGCACATGGCAAGCAGCTCTATTCCATTTTCACAGGATCATTGTGTGCTAATGGCAAACCATGATGCAGCCTTACTTAATTGACAGCCAGGTCACAAATGAGCTCTTCTCTGAGTAACTGAACACAGTTCTCATGGAAGAAAATGCACCTGAACTTGAGAGGGGAATAACATCTTCACCTTAAGAAAAGGACAAGTCCTTGCTAAGTGAGATAAGGAAGCTGAAAGCCAGCCTTGGAGAAATTAAAGCAGTAAAAGCTGAAATTACTCTTCCCAAGCAAGCTGTTCAGAGTGCCAACCAGAATGTAAATTATGGAATGGGAGACTCTGCTACACAATGCTGAAGTCAAGGTTAAAGGACCTGACAAGAGGCTAGAAGGGGAAACACTACTCATTAGTAGCACTACAACTAGCATTAATCAGGGTTATGTGCAAAAAAAAAAGATGTCTCAGGGAAACAGACAAGAAAGGGCAGAAGGTCATCCAATGGGATGAGGAAGAAGCAACCAGATAACAGAGAACAGTGGTCCAAGTGCTGGTGATCTCGAGGCTGGACTACTGTAACGCCCTCTACATGGGGTTGCCCTTGACTCTTCTCCGGCGTCTGCAGCGGGTACAGAATGCAGCGGCCAGGCTGGTGGCTGGTGTGCGTCGCTATGACCACATCACCCCAGTCCTGGCCCGCCTGCATTGGTTGCCCGTTGCAGCCCGGATTAGATTCAAGGTCTTGGTTTTAGTTTATAAAACCCTCCATGGCTTGGGACCGGACTACCTGGCAGAGCGTATCGCTCAGCGATCAACCTCGGCCCATCCCGTTCGGCAGGCGCGAGCGCACTTGCTTCAGGTCGCCACTCCTCGTGAAGCCCGGAGGACGAGTACTCGGACCCGGGCATTCTCAGTGGCGGCCCCCAGCCTCTGGAATTCCATCCCCAGTGAAGTGCGCTCTGCAGAGTCCCTGCTGGCCTTCCGGAAGGCTTTAAAAACCTACCTTTTCCGGGAGGCCTTCGGCGATTCCTAGGCTTTTTTTTTTTTTAACTCACCCCGCCATCGCCATGTTTTGAATGATAATTTTATCGGATAGCTTCAGGAATGCTATCAGGTTTTAATTGTATTAGTTGATGTGTGTATTGCATGTCTTCTAACTGTGTTTATGTGTGCCGATTGTGGCTCTGTAAGCCGCTTAGAGATCTTGACGATAATAAGTGGGGTATAAATATAATAAATAAATAAATAAATAAATAAATAAATAAATAAATAAATAAATAAATAACATGGTCCCCAAACCCAACTGACACTTTGTGGAGACAAAGCAGACAATGTGGAACTTGCCTTTTGATTTGGTTTTGCTTTGCTTTGCTTCTTTGGATTTTTCCTGGTAAATTGTAAGTTTGGCATCCCACTTGGGAGGGAAAAGGTCATTCCTCTCAGTAGACAATGTGTTCTCATCTGGCTTTCGATTGCTTGATGTCAAAAGAATGAAGAATTGCATCCCAACTTTGCTTTAAAAGTCCATTTTCCTCTCTTTTCAAAGCCATTTCTCTTTCATAAGTGTTTGTTACTATTGTTATGTGTTGTCAGGTTACCTCCGGCTCTTTGTGACCCTATGAATGAGCAATCCCCAAAATGTCCCCTACTCAATTGCCCAGCTTGGCTCTTCTAACTCAAGTATGACAATGGGACCAATTGCCTTAGGAGGTAGTGATTGTTCCAACCCTGGAGGCATTCATGAGAAAACTGGACAACCACCTAGCAGATTTGATTTGGATTCCTGGACTGAGCAGGGGATTGGATTTAATAATTTCATTGTTCAAGCTTTGATCTAGGACCCACTTATTCATTGTTCGGATGGCCCAGTCATAAATGTTTACCCAAGTATTTAAGAGATAATTAAGAATTCCATTTACTTCAATTACCCTAATATCTTTGAACAGATATTAGGATATTAGATATTAGATATTAGATATTAGATATTAGATCTTTAAACAGATATTAGGATATTAGATATTAGATATTAGGATATTTGAACAGATATTAGGATATTTAGATATTAGATATTAGGTTAGTATCTCTCTATCTTATCTCTTGGAGATCTGATGTATGAGCTTATTCACTATTCTTTAGCTTGAGATTACTGATACTGTGATTACTGATACTTGAGATTACTGATACTTGTTTCTGTTGCTTTTAAATGGCTGAGCATCCCCAGAAATAGATGTGCATCAGCAATCAGATGCAAATTACAGAAGCCAAAGCTTCTAGTTTATAAAAGCTGAGCAGAGCTATTAAGAAGTCATTCATCAAGTGACCATGAGTTGAAGGCAACTTCATGACACTGAACAACAACAATGGCCATAATAAATGAATTTGAGATCTAGGAGCAGGTTATCCAAAAGTTTTGTCTGGTATTGGGACCCCCACAGTGGAATCCCAATACAAATTCACTGTCATTTCTCTCTTCTGTGATTTGCACTAAAATGTTCTCCATCAAAGATGATATTGGGTTAAAGGGAAGAACACTGGGGAAGTGACCACCACGTCAATATCCAGTAGATATTCAATAATGGAAATTGTCCAAAAGCCAACAATAAGACCAGTACATTCTGAACAATGTTGGCAGAAGGGAGAAGAGAGTATCTGCTATAGATCTGAGTCAGCTTTTAGGATTACACAAGGAAATAGTTCAACAAAAGAGGAAGGACAAATTCAGGACTAGAGATGGGCACAACCAGGAAATTTTTTTTTCGAGTTGTCGTTTTTCGGGGCAGGTCCGTTTCGGCTCGTTTCCATTTTTTGTGAAAATTCGCAAAAATTAGTCATTTCGTTTTTCATTTGTCGTTTCTACCGTTATTTCACGCAATTTGACGTCCGATCGAGACTTGCGGGGGCGGGGAGCTGCGGGCGCAGCGCGGGCGGCGGCGGTGGCGGGGTCCATGGGTGGGCGGCGGCAGCGGCAGGGGGGAGGGGCTGGCGCGTGGGCGGGCAGGCGGGCGGGCGGGCGGGCGGGCGCGGGTCCTGCAAATGAGCAGGCGAAAAACAGTTTAAACTGGCCTGGTTGATGGACTTGCTGCTGCACAACAAGGCTAGTGGTGCATCCTAACCTAAGCAAACAAAGTGGGGCAGAAAGAATGCATGCAAATGATGCAATGCATTGCATGCATTTCTTTATCTTTCCCTTGGTCTGCTGTGCTCTGCTGCTGAGGAATCTGCTGTGCTGATGCTGAACTGGCCAGCCACCCTACTTGGTCTGGCTGACGTGCCTGTTTGTTATACATTTTTGTTGTTTGGTTTTGAATCCATCCCATCTCCCCTCCACCTCTCTCAGAGGCAGCAGGAGAAACAGACATTCTGTTCCTCCCCAAATCTGGATGAGGGGGGTCTACTCTACTCCTCTCAAATTGGCCCCCCATCTCCAAGGTCCTTCTGGCTTCACTTCACACACAGTCACACACACTTAAGGACTAGCAATTAAGCCAAAGCCAATGCAACCCTGCTGGTCATTAGCAGTTAGAGCCTGAGGGTTATATATATAATAGCTAGCTAGCTACCTAGTAGCTACAGGAATAGTTTTGGTAGGGATGGGAATGGGATAGGGCTCTAGGTTGCTCTGACTTAAGTTTTACAGCACACAGCCCAGCCCACTAGGCTATACAAGGAGGACTATCTATGGACGACGCATCCATAAGGCCAGAGTAAGGGCGGCCACTCCGGCCAGGCCACAAGGCAGAGTATGAGACAGACCACCACAGCACAGAGCCAGAGTGCGGGAGGCTCATTGCCAGCTCCAGTATAAAAAGGAAGGAGCTGAATGGCCTGACTGGAAGTAAAATGCCATTGTCCTTGGGTCACAGTGTCTTGCAGCCCAGAGGACAGAGTGGCGGAGGAGGCCAATCACCTTGAGTCTGGTCTGGCACCAGACTGCCTGCGATGCGAACGTGAGCCCACAGTAGCCACTGCCAGCCCTTCTTCTTCTCAGTGAGCCACAGTGAATTGCGGCCCAGAGGGCAGAGTGGCAGACAGAGACCCAAAGGGCTGAGTCTGAGTGGCACAAAGACTAGTGGCTGAAGCCTAAAGTCTACTCCTTTTGCAAGGGAACCCCTTTGTTTCTAGGGTCACACAGTACCCAAAATCTACTCCTTCCGCAAGGGAAACCCTTTGTTTCAACGGCAGCAGTGCCTAAAGTGCCTCCAAACTCAGTCCTTTTCCAAGGCAAACACTTCATTGGGTGGGTGGTCACATAAAGACAGTCAGCCAGCCCTTCTCAGTGAGCCACAGCACAGTGTCTTGCAGCCCAGACGACAGAGCTGCAGAGGCCACATAGCCTGAGTCTGAGGCTGCCAAAAGGACAGGAAGGGAGGACTGGGAGAGTTCTGTCTGACTCTTCCTTCCCATGTGCTTACTGGCAAACTGCCAATAGGCTATGGCAATGCCCTTCTTAATGAGTCACACAGGCAGGAACCAACCTGCTGGAACTTTCTGGTGAACTGTTCTGCCGGAGTGCTGGCACACACACAAGTTTCTTCCCTTCTTAGTGAGCCACGGTCATGTATTGCAGCCCAGAGGAAATAGTGGCAGACCCACAGGCCTGAGTCTGAGCCTAGGCCACAGGGCCTGAGTAGGGGAGGCTCATTGCCAGCCACTCAGGAAGCTCCAGTTGCCCAGCGTGGCTGAATGGCCTGAGGACGCCATGAAAATGCCCTTCTTTGTGAGCCACAGTGGTTTGCAGCCAATGGAACTCGGCCAGTAGCCCTTCCTCAACAGACTCACAGTCAGTGACTCTGAGTAGTATCCACCAACAAGGACCAAGGCTGGACCCTTCTGACAATCTTCCATACGCATACGGATACGATTACGCAGGCAAGCTTCCCCTCTTCGTGAGCCACAGTTGGCAGCCCAGTGGAAAAGCTCAGCCCACATGATGTATGACTCTGAGGCCTGAGTGCAGTCTGAAAAAAGGTCTGCAAGCCAGAGGGTCTTCCTACACAGCTGTGTGCTGCTTTCCCGGTAAACTCCTAGCAGGCCAGCACAGCCATGTTCCCTTCTCAGTGAGTGACATAGTTTTGCAGCCCACGGAAGACAATAGGCCTGAGAACCACAGAGAGCCACTAGCATGCCCTTCGTACTAGTGAATCACAGTTCCTACGACTCTAAGAGCCAAGCCTGGAACTCTCAGGCAAACTCTACTATTTGAAATTGTAAATGGTGACAGTCTGTGCCACCAGCATGGCAGTAACTTGTACTACTTAGTGAGCCACAGTGAATGGCAGCCCACTGAAGACTAAGTAGCGGTCCAGAGGCTGACAACACTCCCATACAGCAGCACTACTTCCTGAAGAGGCCTGTCACTGTCCCAGGCAGAGTAGAGTCCAAGGGTGCTTTCGCATGCGGTGTCTGCGCAAGCCATTGAGGAGAGCAAGGCAGAGTTCTGCCTAATCACGGGCCCACGGCTGTTTTCTAGCACACAAGCACAATGCCCTTCTCAGTGGGTCACAGTGTTTGGCAGCCCAGAGGACAGAATGGCGGAGGCCAATCACCTTGAGTCTGGTCTGGCACCACACGGCCTGCGAACGTGAGCCCACAGTCAGCCAGCCCTTCTTAGTGAGCCACAGTGTCTTGCAGCCCAGAGGACAGAGTAGGGGAGCCCAAAAGGGCTGAGTCTGAGTGCCACAAAGACTAGTGACCTAACCCTAAAGTCTACTCCTTTTGCAAGGGAACCCCTTTGTTTCTAGGGTCACACAGTACCCAAAAATCTACTCCTTCCGCAAGGGAAACCCTTTGTTTCAACGGCCAGGAAAATGCCCTTCTTTGTGAGCCACAGTTGGCAGCCAAGTGGAAAGAGTGGCGGAGGAAAAAGAGCTAGGCCTGTGTGAATTACAAACTCACACAGTCAGTGTGCGTCAGAGTATCCAAACATGGAGGCTTCCTTGTCCCTCCCTTCACAGTGCATTGCAGCTGAGTGAAGAGTAGCGGAGGCCAGAAGGCCTGACTAGAGGAGGTGGAGGGGGAATCTCCTAGTTAGGAATCCCCCCTCCCTCTGCCAAGTGCCAACAGGGATTCCCCAACCTAGATTGTGGAAAGAAGATTAGAACCACCCCATGTGGGATGACAGAGTCCCCCAATTCTACACTAAAAAGTTGATGATGATGATGATGATGATGATGATGACTGCACCTGATACAGTTCTGCCTAGAGGCGCGGGCAGCCGGGGTTGCTGCATGGGCAAGTTGGGGGAGTGGCCAACAGGGCGCATGTCAGCTCGGAGGCTGAACTTGAAGCACTGACTGAACCATGCTGTTAGGCTGAAGGTGAAGCACCTAGAAGGCCTCCTCTAAGCCGGGAGTGCCTGGAGCCTGACAGACAGACAGGGAGAAGACAGAGGTTGATTGAGTCTGAGTCTTAGACCACACTGGCTGCCGAAAGGACAGCAAGCCAGATTCTGAGTCTGACTCTTCCTTCCCAGCTGTGTGCTGGTAGACTGCTAACTGCCGGCCCGGCAATCTACTACCCTTCCCTTCTTAGTGAATCACAGTTCCCACACAACTCCAAGAGCCAAGCCTGGAACATAAACTGTTGTAATGGAGTGCTGGCCTGGCACACAACTACTCTTCCCTTCTTCGTGAGCCACAGTGTTGTCATCAGTCATCAACCACAACCTAGAATTGCAGCCAGTAAGTTTTCTTGTCCGGCAGCCTTTGTTCTGGGGTTTGGGCAGAAATGATTATAAAATGTTTAAGCAGTGAGTGCCTAGCTTGAACATCAGGTACAGTACTGTGTTCAGGTTAGTTGTCAAGCCAGATTAAGTCAGCTTTTCTGCATGTTATTTGAAGGAAAAGTCTTCATTTGGGCAGAAATGATTATAAATGTTTAAGCAGTCATCCCTTCTCAGTGAGCCACAGTGTCTTGCAGCCCAGAGGAAAGATTGCCTGGAGGAGGCCACATAGCCTGAGTCTGAGGCCACAGGGACTGAGTAGGGGAGCATCATTGCCAGGAAGCTCCATCGTGGCTGAATGGCCCAGGAAAGCTCCAGCTGCCCAGCCCCAGTACACAAAGTGGCTGAATGGCCTGAGGAGGATGCCAGGAAAATGCCCTTCTTCGTGAGCCACAGTGGTTTGCCGCAAATGGAACACAGTCGCCCTTCCTGCACAGACTCAGTCTGGCTGCCCAGCTCCAATACACAAAGTGGCTGAATGGCCTGAGGAGGACGCCAGTAAATTGGCCTTCTAAGTGAGCCACAGTGCATTACAGCCCAGAGGAAAGAGTGGCAAAGAGACCTAAAGGCCTCTTAGTCCACAGGGCCCGAGCAGGGGAGGATCATTGCGAGCTCCAGTACCCTAAGGAGTGGAATGGCCTGAGATCGCCAGTAAACTGTCCTTCTAAGTGAGTCACAGTGATTGCTTCTGCCTCGGGAGGCAGAGTTTCTCTCGCCACCCCAGGAGACCACTTTTTGGCAACCAAGGAGACAGAGTGAAAGCAGGAGAACTGGGCTACTTCTTTAAGGCTGTAAGGAGGAGAGCTAGCCCCCAGCTACTCAGTCTTTGAGGTAGGTTGTTGTAAAGTGCTTCCTGACCACTTTGTAAGCAGATTAGCCCCCAAAACCCCAGGGAAGGGAGGGAAGCAACAAGGAAGGCAGGTTTTGGGGTCTCACTCAGACCAGCCAATTGGACAATGGGGGAAAATAGGGCCAATACAGACAGACCCTTTCCAATGACACTTTGAGTGGTCCTGCCTGGTTTGGAGTCAGGCAAGGGCTAGAAAAATTGGGCCAATACAGTCAGACCCTTTCCAATGACACTTTGAGTGGCCCTGCCTGGTTTGGAGACAGGCAAGGGCTAGAAAAATTGGGCCAATACAGACAGACCCTTTCCAATGACACTTTGAGTGGCCCTGACTGGTTTGGAGACAGGCAAGGGCTAGAAAAATTGGGCCACTAATAGCACCCTTCAATTGTGCGTGTGTGTGTGAGAAGAATACAGGCAGGCAGGCAGGCAGACAGACAGTCAACCAGGCAGTTTGGCAGGCATTTAGGCACTCGGCAGGTAGTCACAGGGCCAGGCAGGCAGGCAGGCTTGCAGGCGGGCAGGGAGGATTGCAGGCAGGAAGTTAGGTTACAGGCAGGAAATTAGGTCTTGGAGTGTTGGGGTAATCCCAAGGTGGAAAGGTTGAAGCAGATGAAAGTCAACCTTTCCACCGTCTCCGGGTCCAGGCGACAGCGGCGCGGCCTCAGGACATCTCCCATTTGGGAGAAGACACGCTCACTCTGGACACTGGTGGGTGGGATGGACAAGAGGTCCAACGCCAGAGTCGAAAGAGCAGGCCAGAGGTCTGCCTTTCTGGCCCAGTAGTGGAGTGGGTCCGAGGTGAGGGGTTGGAGGGGCTCGGCCATGTACTCCTTCACCATGGTCAGAGCGGGGTCCGGTTCTTCTTCCTCCCTTGCCTCCACTGAGGAGGAGACTGCCATGGCTAGGGCAGAGGCCAGGTAGTTGGCTGCTGGTACGGAACCTGGTCTCTGGGTGTACGCTCATGGAGTACAGAAGGATGAGGATCCTTGCGAGGACTCCTCTTCTGCATCGCTCTGGCTTCCGTGCGCCCTCTGAAACGCCTGGCTCTGATCGGAGAGAGCCCTGACTTGACGGCATAGCTCCGTCTTCCAGGATTTCAATTCGGCAGTGCTGCCCGCCAGGGAACCCTTGACGCGAGGGTCGCACAGGCATGCCATCTGGTACATGTGTTCCCTTCTTAGGGGGCCAAGGCGGGTATCCACGCCGGTCAGCAGCCTGTCTGACAAGGCCCTGCTCTTTGGGAGAAGATTGGCTTCTTCCCGGATACTGGTCTCTAGGCGTTGGCGAAGGGCATTGAGCAGGGGGAGTATGTGGCCCAGGCTGGCGTTGTAGCTGCTGAGGACGTGGGTGGTCTCCTCAAAAGGCTGGAGGATACCCACCATCTGGGAGAGAGTGAGCCACTCAGTAGCACCAATGTCCAACTCCCTCCCCTCATGCAGGACTGGGGTGGTTGACATGACGTATTCCATCACTTCCTTCTGCTCCACCAGGCACTTGACCATTTCGTAGGTGGAGTTCCACCGGGTGGTCACGTCCTGGATCAGGACGTGCTCTGGTCGGCTCATCTCTGCCTGCCTATCACGCATCATCCTGGATGCCTTGACGCTGCGAGAGAAGTGCCCCACGATCTTCTGACACTTGTCCAGCAAGGCCTTGGTCTCCCGGGTCCCCTCACTCCAGGAGTCCTTTGCTGCACCCAGGCCAATGGCATCGCCCACCACTAGATGCAGTTTGTGTGCTGCGCACACGATGCCCTGGAACCCTGCCCCAAGAACCACGTTGGTCATGTTACAGCCCGCGTCAGTAACCATGACTCCGCGATGGACCTGCCCCTCGGTCCCCAATCCCCACTCTCGCATTGCTGTCTTGAGGACCTCAGCAATGTTGATCCCTGTGGCGTTGTCCTCCATGCTTTGTGCCTGGAGAAGCACCACCCTATACCCTCTTGGAGTGCTGCCTTCTGCCTCCCCCTGCAGCTGTTCATGGGATGTCCAGGGCTCCAGGACCTCCTTGGGTTGCCACGAATGAGCCGTCAGAGAGAGGTATCCGTGGTGCCCACCAGTCCAGAGGTCGGAAGTGAAGTGGATCTTCCTCCCTCTGGCCGCCTGCAGCAGGGCCCGGATCCTGTCCCTGACAGACTCATAAAGGGAGGGAAGCACCCGCCTGCTGAAGGTACACCGGGACGGAGGCTCGTACCATGGAGCCATGTGCTTCATCAGGTGCCTGAAGCCTGATGACTCCACAAAGGAGAGGGGCAACCCGTTCATGGCCACCATTTCACCCACCACTCAAGTGGTGGTCTCCTGTGCTTTGGCCCTATTTCGCTGGCTGACAAAACTCCCACCCAACAGCCCCACTTCCTGCAGAGTGGCCTGCCTCTTCCCACTCTCACTAGCGGAGCTGTGTTTTTCTTTCCCTAACCCTTCTTCCCCTCTCTTTCTCCCTGAGGAACAAGGGCCTGACAGGGTTCCAGGCAGAGTCCCAGGGTGCTTCCTGATCAGGTGGTTGCGCAACCCACTTGAGGAGAGGTGTTTGGGGTCATTCCCCCTGCGCAACACCACCCCGCTTATCTTGCACACCGCCATCCTTGCGTCTTGGGGGCTGTTCTCAAAATGCTCTCAGAGACACCCCCTCTGTTATTGCCTGCCGCTGCTGTGGTGGTGGCGTGGCCTGTCCCCTGCCTGGAAAGTGTACTACTGCTGTCACTGGTGGTACTCTGGGTGGAAAGAGGGCTGCTCCTTCCAGCACTGCCTGGAGCCTGCCTTAAGTCTATCCCTGCCAACAGGTCCTCAGAATCTTGCATGTTTAGATACAAGGAGCCCAATTCTGATTCTGATGCCATTTCAGACTCAGAGCCCTTGTCTTCTTCCTGATTAAGGGTGGGGCTGTCAGGTAACGGAGATGGGACATAGTACGCCTCATCCATGCTTCCCTCGGTGACAGAAGATGGCACGGTGCTGCTTGTGCCACTGGCACTGCTACTCGGGGAGGGAGTTGCACCAGTATCACTTTCTGCACTACTTTCTGTCCCTTCCCTCAGAAACATGCCCCTATTTATCTTAGTGGGGGTCCCCCTCCCCTGCCCTCTTGCTGTGCCACCCCTCCTCATTTTTCTCACTTCTCTTTGCTCAGGCCAGGGAATGTATAATGTGATAGTAAAGAAAAGCACAAACGAACTGTGCAAGTGAGTGAACTGTAAGTTCTTCAAAGATGTAATTGGATTGTGTATGTAATTGTAGACTGCCAAGTAAATGAGTGAGATTGACTCACAACAACAGCCCAACACCCAAGCTAATAGAAGCAAGGTAGGGGTGTGCCAAATCTGGTGGCAGCACCCAACTTTCACAATGCACAGGGCAAGTGTAACTAAGAGAACTGTAACTTCTTCAAAGATGTAATTGTAAAAAAATATTCTATAGAGGTGGGTGGGTGCCCTTCAACAAATATGTTTGTTTGAGTGCCTGACTGCAAATAAATGAATGAGGTGTTGGACAAGTGAAAGAGTAAGTATAAGTAAGCAAAATGTAATTGTAAAATTTTCTATAGAGGAGGGTGCCCTTGCCTTGTTGCCAAATGCCAACAAATGTGTTTGAGAACTTTGAGTGCACTGGTTGGCGAGGGGAACTCTGCCTACTCAGTCTGTACTCTATAATTTAATCCACAGCCTCCAACCTCCCCTTCTAAGCACTAGTACTGGACCTTGGATGTTGCTTGCAAGTTGCCACTACTTTAGAAAATAGAAAATAAATGGTAGTATAAAAGTATAAACTGCTACTAGGGTAGGGTAGGGTTGCCTGATTCCCTTCCCAAACCCCAATCGCCACAGCAGCAAAGCAGGGTAAAAGGACCTTGGCCAAGTAAATGTGAACTTGGTGGGAAATTGGGATAGAAAAGAAATGGTATGGTAGTATAAAATAATATATTTTCAAAATAAATCCGCAGCACCTCCCGCTCCCACTCAAACCTTCCCTCCCCCTTGAAGCAAATATAAGCAAATGAAAAAAGGAAATCTTCCTCCAAAATGCAGAACACAAAAAAGAATAAACTCTGTGTTGCTATTCCCCACAGGGAATGAAAGAAATTATAATTTTTTCCAAAAAATTCAATTCAATTCCCTCCCTGCCTAACGAGACCGCGACCGCGACCGCGAAATCGAAACTAGACTGAGCGCAGCAATCCAGCCCTGACCACCTTCCTCCACCAAGATCCAAGCCCAGACTGCGACAGACTGGGGACTGCCTCGCCTTTTTATGCCCTCTTGCACATCCAGAAGTGTCAGTCAAAACCTGGCCATGCGATTGGTGGAATGACTCCGAAAATTTGCATGGTCCCATCCCATGGCCAGCCCATCATTGCGCAGGTGTAAAAAAATAAATTAAGAAAAAAATAAAATAAAATCAACGGAGATGTCTTTTGGCAAGACAAACCCACTGCTGCTACTGTAAAAATTCAAGCGTTTAAAATAGGTAATTTTCGCATGTTTCTGTGGTGCTTTGGTGGGTTTTTGGACCACGATTTCAAAAAAAAATATTGCGGTCACCATTTTGGATCCCCCCGCCCGCACACCGCATGGCAAAGGCCGACGAGACGATGCCCCCCCGCCTGGTACCAGCAGCGCAGCAGTAGCACTAGTAGCCAAGGAGAGGGGGGGAAACCCCCCCAAATAAAACACCCTTCTGGCCTGGTAGGTGCCCTCAGACAGTTTTCGTTTGCTTTTTTGGCCGGGAATCAGGTTTTTTTCCACTTTTAAAAACGTTTTTTCTGTGCCGCTTGGCATCGCGCGATCGCGGGATGCCAGGAACGACAACGACAAATCAGACCCAATTATTCTTTAGTCGGTTCGAGTTCGAATTCTGGCGGAGTAATTCCCGTTACCGTTTCCGTTCAGTAACGGAAATGAGTAACGGAAACGGAAACGGGAATTCCGCTAAGTCGTGCCCATCTCTATTCAGGACACATTCCAGACTTGGAATGAACCCTATGAATGTGGATGGATATACATTTTCAGACCTAAAGGTCACTTCAGAAGACAAATTTCAAGCACCACAACTATTATACAAATATGTAAAGGGGTACCTAGAAATACTCCAGAACAAAGGCTTCATTACAAAATCAAAGTCTACAGATTCACCTTTAGTCATTTCTGCTCAAAGACAAAGACCAAAACACAAAAAGTTTTCAGTTGAAAACAAGGGTTTGCTTTCTCACAGTTGTGCTTTCTAGAATATCAGACACCTCCACAGATAACATGAAATGCACTTGGTCCACATCAGATTTTCCATCTAATTTTAATCGGACAAGTGCAACAAATTTGGAACAATCATTCTGATGTAGTGGGCGGTACAAGAACATGTGAGCTAGAGTTTCCAATGTTTACACGAATAACATATTTTTGAAATATGCGATTCCTTTGAACCTACTGTACAGTGATGCAGCAGGCATGACATTGCCCCTGATTAGATTGAAGCCATCATGTCCAAAGAGGAAAATCCGATCTCTAGACAAAGAACTGAGTATTGAGAGTGCATCCATTCAATTGATGCATCCAAGGCATCTAACCAGATTGGGACGCCATACCAAATTTGTAGGATAATTGTAGACTTTAAAACCTGTAAAGCTGCCAGAACATAACAATTACCAGAATTATAATAGATATGAAATATTGCCTGGACAGCAAACCTAGCTACATTGATAACCATTTTACAATGACACCAGGAATATTTGTAATGAAAAAGGATGCCTATGTATTTATACTTGTTCAATTTTGTGTCCATTCAGATTGCATTGAAATTGCTTCTAAAACTTCAAGAAAACTATAGGTTAGATTTATTGTGATTCAGTTGCATTTTGTTTTTGTCCAGGTATTCCACACTTCTATTAATTAGACATTTCAAACCTGGATGAATGCATGAGATGATAATAGCATTGTCTGCATAAATCAATAACAGAACATGATGTGTCCCCAGTTTTGGCAGATGATCATTCACACTGGCTAAAGAGGGGGCTAAATCATTCTTAAGTAGGTTGAATAAGGAGGGAGCAAGAATGCATCCTTGCTTCATTCCCTTGTTGGTTGGGAACTGATTAGAAAAATCACCTTTCCAAGAAGTATAAACCTGACATGTTGTGCTAAAGTATAAAATTCTTATAAGGGAAAGGAGTCATTATCTATGCCCATTTTTTTTTAGTTTTTCCCAAGGAAAGCTACATACAATTTAGAATGTTGATGCTTTAACTATTATTTATTTATTTATTTATTTATTTATTTATTTATTTATTTATTTATTTATTTATTTATTTTTACCCTAACTTTCTCCTTGGAAAAGGACCCAAGGCAGCTTACAGTAATGAGGGACAATATACAGTCCAGTACATTTAAGACATATTCAAGTTTGAAAAGAAGGAAATTAAGGGGCATCTCACAGCAATAAAAGGCAACAGTAAAGCTAAACAAGAACACAAGCAGTTAAAGAAAATAGTAAAACTTCCACTAAGAGGGATGGAAGCTAACATTGAAAACATAGTGTCAATGTTATTGATAAGATGTTAAAGTGCCTGTATTAAGCAGTTAGCTACTGTGGCCTTACCTTTTCTGAAACCACCTTGCTCAGGGCCAAGCAATGCCTGGAAATAAGTTTATTTAGTAGATGTTTTGTGTAGATATTCTGAATTACTGATAATAAACTAATATATCTAAACTAATTGATATAAAGTTTTCTGGGAGGTGAGGGTCCCTTTTTATATAAATGAGGGCAAGAATTGTATTGGTTCAATATATTGAAATTATCCCAGTATTATGTATAACTGTGAAAAGGGAAGTAAGAAGAGAAGACCACCAGTCCAGTTCACATTTCAGTAAGTCCAGTGGGATGGCATCAGGGCCAGCTGCTTTTTGGGCTTTTATCTGAATAATTAAATCTTTGGTTTCTTCTGTGGTTACTGGTGGGGAATTGTCAGCCACAATTCCCCAATGGAGCTCAGCCAGTATTCTTAAAAGGGCAATCTGAGAGTGTTGGCTGGAAGCCCCATAAGCCTTTTCTAGTTCACTGATCATCTCTTTCACTGTTTTACAATTTTGAATGTAATGCAACAGGACATCCTTTAAATTGTGAGCAATAACAAATTGCACCTTAGAATCTTGTTTCTCCCATGCAGATTTAGGACCTACATCAGTTGGCTTTTCATTTCTCACACAGGCCTCAATATCCAAGGCTAGCAATGCAAACATTAATCTCAGCTTCCATTTTTCAGAATTCTTCGTATTTAGTTCAGGTAACTATTCTGAGCTGTGCCTTCCATGCTTAGAGAAAAATAGTAATGCTGCTTCTCTACTTTTAAGCAAACAACAGTAGCAACAAGCAAAGGAATATCGGTAAGGTTCTCCATGGTATTCTTGCAAAGAAGTTAGTAGAAAGTGGGATAGATAGTGCTACTGTTAGGTGGGTTTGTAATTAGTTGACTGATCGTACCCAAAGGGTGATCATAAATGGCCTTTCTTCAGCTTGGAGAGATGTGACCAGTGGGGTGCCCCAGGGTTCTGTTCTGGGTCCAGTGCTGTTCAATAACTTTATTAATGACTTAGAGGAAGGAATAGAGTATGCTAATTAAATTTGCCGATGATACCAAATTGGGAGGGGTTTGTTGAGTCCACAGCAGGCTATTCTCGCTGTAAGTTGCTGGATTTCCCCAATGCCCAACAAGAGAGATCCAACACAGAGAGGTCCAGAGAAATTACCAGTTTATTAGGCCTAATAAAGGACGGTAAGGCCAAATAACCCACAGCAAGGCAGTGTGAGATGGTCGGCCCCCAAAACAAGAAAAACATAATATTTTATTTCTTTCCCCTTCCCTCCCACAGGGTGTGCACCTCCCCTGGGCTGGGCAAGAGGTGGTTCTTTGGGGGCATCCAATGAGAGCAGTACAGGGGCCTCTCAGGGGTGGTCCCGGGGCATTCTTGATGTCCTGGAACTGGACACCTGCTCAGGTGTGGCTGGGCCATACTTGTCCTTTAATGGGCCATCAAGGGGGTGATAATAGAAAGGAACAGGCTGGCCATTGTCCAAGGGTCTGGGTAATCAACATGTCAATGGGGAAGCTGAAAGGTCAATAGAAAGAGTTCCAGGCTGCCAGACACAGTTCCTGGTAAATGTGGAAGTGAGACAATAGGGAGCCTCCAGGCTGAAGTTAATCCAAGGTACGTGCTGAAGTCCATGTCCTTGAAACATCAATGGTTGGAGTTTGTTCTGGAAGGTACTGTCTTTCCACGAAGCTGCCATGTTGTCTTCGTCCCCTGCCATGAGCCTCTGCCCAAGATGTAGGTCCAAGGAGGTGCAGGACAGTGTAGGAACACGTTCTCAAGCAGACCAAGGGAAAGTGGGTTGAGGGGAAGAGAAGGAAAGAGAGGGGGGAGAGGGGGGCTGGCTAAGGCTAAGACCCAGGGGCCCAGGTAAGTAGAGGAGCTACAGTTGTAGTTTTTAAATGTGAGGGGTGTCCCGGGATATAGAGATGGCCAGCTGTGGCCATCATCCCATGAGCCTGAGACCACAGTGGAAATAAACTGTTGATCCAAGGAGATTCTGCCTGGGTTGAATGTCTGGCTGTTTAAATGTCCGGAAAATGAATCTTTATCTGGCCAGATAAGGGTTAACCCAGTCCGAATTGTCAGAGACCTAGTCATACTGTCGGGAGGATGAAAAAGTGAGTTTCCTGAGGCTTTAGAGGGAGGATGGTCTCTTTTCACGAACTTTTTCTGCCTGCTTGCCTTGGATTCTCAACAGTGGAGCCTCCTGGCTGTGAAGCAAGCCACGGGGGTGTTTTTTTCTAATATCTCTAGAACGGAATGGTCTTTTTGGATCGGGTTTCTTGCGTTCTGCTTATGATAATGTAGGGCGATCATCGGTGCCCTTGGGGAGCCCCAGAATCTGTCCAATTTTATAAATTATGTTTTTCATTTCCATTGTCACTCATCATTCCCCCCTTTTCAAAAAGGAGATGTCCGAAGGATCACCTCTCTTCGGTAAGTGACCTCATTATGCCACATCCAATGGCGGTCCGCCTTACCGGACTAGGGAGTATCTCTGGGTCACATAACGGACAGCACACTGGATGAATGTGCCGGCTACTACCACTATGATAAGTAACCCGATCAGGCCCACAAAGAGCTCCGTTATCCAATTCGAATTTGGAAGCCAACTCGTGAGCCAACTCCATAAGGAGGCCCCGCTGTCATAAGAACATAAGAACATAAGAAGAGCCATGCTGGATCAGACCAAAGGCCCATCTAGTCCAGCTTACTGTATCTCACAGTGGCCCCACGAGATGCACCTGGGAGGGAACGAGACTAGGTCTCTGTCTCCTGATACCACTCCCCTGCATCTGGCCCTTGAAGTACCCCGGTTTTAAGCCTGAGATTACACATCTCCAACATGGTTTGTAACCTGCGATGGACTTTTCCTCCAGAAATCTGTCCAATCCCCTTTTGAAGGCATCCAGGCCAGATGCCATCACCACATCCTGTGGCAGGGAGTTCCACAGACTAACAACGCGCTGGGTGAAAAAATATTTTCTTTTGTCTGTTCTTACTCTCCCAGCCCTCAATTTGAGTGGATGTCCCCTAGTTCTGGTATTTTGTGAGAGGGAGAAGAGCTTCCCTCTATCCACTTGACTCATGCCCTGCATTATTTTGTAGGTCTCAATCATATCCCCCCTCAGGTGCCTTTTTTCTAGACTAAAGAGGCCCAAATATTTTAGCCTTTCCTCATAAGGGAGGTGCCCCAGCCCAGTAATCATTTTAGTCGCTCTCTTCTGCACCTTTTCCAGTTCCACTATGTCTTTCTTGAGATGCGGTAACCAGAATTGTACACAATACTCTAGGTGCGGCCTTACTATTGTTTTGTATAATGGCATTATAATGTTGGCTGTTTTGTTTTCAATCCCCTTTTTGATAATCCCTAGCATGGAATTGGTCTTCTTCACCGCTGCCATACATTGGGTAGACACCTTCATGGACCTGTCCACCAACACACCAAGATCTCTTTCCTGATCCATCACGGATAACTCAGAACCCATGAGTTGATAGATGAAGTTTGGATTTTTTGCCCCAATATGCATTACTTTACATTTGGCTACATAAAAACGGATTTGCCATTTTGCAGCCCATTCCCCCAGTTTGGAGAGATCCTTCTGGAGTTCTTCACAATCTTCTCTGGTTTTTACCACATGGAAAAGTTTTGTGTCATCTGCAAACTTCACCACCTCACTGTTTATCCCTGTCTCCAGGTCATTTATGAACATATTGAAAAGCACCGGTCCCAGGACAGATCTCTGGGGCACACCGCTTTTCACTTTTCTCCATTGTGGAAATTTCCCATTGACACCTACTCTTTGTTTCCTGGATCTCAACCAGTTCTGAATCCATAAGAGGACCTGCCCTCTTATCCCCTGACTGTGCAATTTTCTCAGCAGCCTTTGGTGATGGACAGTGACAAAAGCCTTTTGAAAATCCAGATAGACTATATCCACCAGTTTACCCAAATGTCAGAATAAGTGGCTTGGATTTCAGAGGCAATGTGCTGAACTTTTGTGATACCAGTAGTGATCCTGCCCTTTTGGTCAATGAAATGGCAACATCAAGTTTGGTTTAGCCACTGGCAGAAGCCACCGGCTCTACTCAAGAGAAAATCTAATGCAAGTTTATACTGGACCAACGTCTCTGCTATGGAGGTGATCTCCATTTGTAATGCTGAGGCTACATCAGCAGTATCATTTGCAAGGGCTTCCAATTGGTAGGACAAATGCCAAATTTGCCGGACATTTAAAGCGACTCCCCATGCAGGGAATAGGATGGATGCAAACTGCTGGTCCTCAGTTAGGAAAGTGCGGTCTGGAACATATCCCTTCTCTTCACTATAAGCCCGTTTTTGTCGGAATAAATGGTGGGATGGCTGCCAAGTGGAGGCCGGCTGGTGTTTTTGGTAAAATTGAATGCCAACGGCATGAGGGTCCCTAGGATACATGACCCGTTCCAGGCGGCTGGCAGGACCCGTCCAGCCCAGGAACCACAAATCCAAAACACCTCCTGGGGAAGGCCATGAATTACCATGTTTAGGATCGCCGAATAGGTAGATTGAATTTGGTTCAGAGACATGTGTACCCTCTTATTAGTTTGGATATACTGAGGAAGACAGCTGGGGGGTGGATGGGGTTCCCCTGAAGGATGATCCCCCACATCCACCGTGCAATTACAATATGGATAATCCCCCAATTGCTGAAAAGGAATCCGAACATCCTTGTGTGCCAGGGCTCTGTGTGTGGGCTGATTATCCCAGGTCACACAGATAGGTGCCAATGGCCAGTGTTGCTGATAACTCAGGGTAAATTGGTCCGGATCAGTGACCTGGGTATTTGCCCCTTGTGGAAGTGGGTAAAGATGAGTCCTGTTCCAATCCTGAGGTTCTAAACATGTGGTGGGCATGATGGGCCAGCCTTCCTGAATATGGGGTGGTCCAAAAGCACACACCCAGCACTCTGTGACATTGAGTGTCTCAGTCATATTATGAACCATCATATGGAAGGTGTTTTTATCCCACCCAGCCAATGTACGAGTAGGGAATGAGAGATTGCCCACCACTTAAGGCATAAGAGCAATATTTTGAAGAACATGGTTGGTGGGGGGAGGACCTAAGTAGGGAGATGAAAGAAGCCCGGGAATGGACAGAGGGAGGGGGGAAAGAAGAGAAAGGAAAAGAGAGGGGATGCTTGGGTGCACCTAACGCTCACCATTGGGCTGGAGAAGGCAGGCAGGTGATGTGAGGCTGGCTCTGGGGTTCTGGGTGGCAGTGTGAGGTTGGTTGTGGTATTCCAGATGATGTGAGGTTGGCTTTGGTGTTCCAGTGCGAAAGACTGCGGTGAGCTCCTCGTCTCCAAAGGGATGAAGGCAGGCGACCAGGTCAGGGTTAGGTGAAGGGGCTTGTCGCTCTCTTCGCCGGGTGATCTTCAAGCGAAGGGGGTTCAAGCTGCTGGCAGGCCCACTCCTCGTCTGGTGGCGGAGTGCTACGGAGAACTCTGCAGAGCTTTTCCTAGCTTGTTCTTTTTACTTTTTCTTCTCTGGACCAGTAAAGGCAGAAAAGTGATCCAGGGCACATGTAACACATAAGGGGGGGTATTTTGTGCTCCAGCGGGACATAATTCATTTCCCATCATGGCAAGTACAGTACTTCTTACAATTTTGTCTAGTCTCCAAGTTCCAAATTTCCCTAAGCTAACCCTTTACCAAAAACTACATTCCAGCCCTGAGGAATTTATTGCCTCATGACCTGAAGCCCTAGTGGCTTAGGATGCATGGCAGGGACACGTCTGACCCCCCTCGTAAGTGACTGGCTTACTCCGCCCTCAATCACGCAAGTCCTGCTGCGTTCAGGACTCTCCTCCCCACGGTCCAGGCCCTTCCTCTACCGGGGAACACACTCAGGGATTTGGAGTTAATGCAGCACAGGGTTTTCTGGGTCCCTACTCAAGGGGAGGGAGTTTTTAAATACTCGGCAGCTTGGATGGCACACTACACCCCTACCCCTCACTCGAACTCCCATTCCGGGAACTCTACAGGACCCCCCTGTACTACCGCCAAACCTGCACTCTTGCGCTTGGATGGGGTAGAGCTGCCCCCCCACACACACACTCAGGTTCCGGAGTGTTTCCACAATCTTACCAGTATCCAGGTCCCAGCCTCGATGCTCGAACCTCCAATTCACCGTGACAGGAATTCTTCTCCCGATCCCTAATAAATTGGACGTCTCTTGATCCGTTCATTCGAGGCTGCAAGGATCTGCCAGGTGGTGTCCTGACCCCCCTTTTCCAGCAAGAGGCTGGTGGCGCCAAAAAGGGAGCTAGGCAACCCCTGATTTCGCCCTCAGCCGTGTGGAAGGGAAGCTCCCAAAACGGGGCCACATGAGAAATTTGGGATGGCCCACAGAGAACTTGGAGAGGCTAACCCTTCACATGTCCTCCTGGCTGGCTTGCCATTATGTTGAGTCCACAGCAGGCTATTCCCGCTGTAAATTGCTGGATTTCCCCAATGCCCAATAAGAGAGATCCAACACAGAGAGGTCCAGAGAAATTACCAGTTTATTAGGCCTAATAAAGGACGGTAAGGCCAAATAACCCACAGCAAGGCAGTGCGAGATGGTCAGCCCCCAAAACAAGAAAAACATAATCTTTTATTTCCTTCCCCTTCCCTCCCACAGGGTACGCGCCTCCCCTGGGCTGGACAAGAGGTGGTTCTTTGGGGGCATCCAATGAGAGCAGTCCGGGGGCCTCTCAGGGGTGGTCCTGGGGCATTCTTGATGTCCTGGAACTGGACACCTGCTCAGGTGTGGCTGGGCCATACTTGTCCTTTAATGGGCCATCAAGGGGGTGATGATAGAAAGGAAGAGGCTGGCCATTGTCCAAGGGTTTCGGTAATCAACAGGTCAATGGTGAAGCTGAAAAGTCAATAGAAAGAGTCCCAAGCTGCCAGACACAGTTCCTGGTAAATGTGGAAGTGAGACAATAGGGAGCCTCCAGGCTGAAGTTAATCCGAAGTACGTGCTGAAGTTCAAGTCCTTGAAACATCAATGGTTGGAGTTTGTTCTGGAAGGTGCTGTCTTTCCACGAAGCTGGCATGATATCTATGTTTAAATATTTGAAAGGATGTCATATTGAAGAGAGAACAGTTTTGTTTTACATGGCTTCAGAGACTGGAACTTGGGGCAATGGTTTCAAACTACAGGAAAAGAGATTCCATTTGAACATTCGGAAGAACTTCATGACAGTTAGAGCTGCTTATCAGTGGAATATCCTTCCACAGATGGTGGTGGAGTCTCCTTCTTTGGATACTTTCAAGCAGAGGCTGGATGGCCATCTGTTGGAAGTACTGTGATGGTGGTTCCTGCTTGGCAGGGGGTTGGACAGGATAGGCCTTGAGGTCTCTTTCATCTCTATGATTCTATGATTCTATGATTAATATAAGAACATAAGAAGAGCCATGCTGGATCAGGCCAAAGGCCCATCTATTCCAGCTTCCTGTATCTCACAGTGGCCATACCAAATGTGTCCAGAAGCACACGAGACTAGAACTCTATTTATTTATTTATTTATTTATTTATTTATTTATTTATTTATTTATTTATTTATTTATTAGATTTATACCCCGCCCATCTTCCCCAAGGGAACTCTGGGCGGCTTACAGGACTAGAAAACACAAGATATACAAATCATAATCTTCAACAAACAGCAAAATTCTGTCTCCTGATACCACTACCCTCCATCTGGTCCCTGAAGTACCCCGGTTTTAAGCATGGAGATTACACATCTCCATCATGGTTTGTAGCCTGTGATGGACTTCTCATCCAGGAATCTGTCCAATCCCCTTTTGAAGGCATCCAGCCTAGATGCCATCAACAAATCTTGTGGGGTCCACAGACTAACAAGACGCTGGGCAAAAAAATATTTTCTTTTGTCTGTTCTCACTTTCCCAACCCTTAGTTTGAGTGGATGTCCCCTAGTTCTGGTATTTTGTGAGAGGGAGAAGAGTGTCCCTCTATCCACTTGACTCATGCCCTGCATTATTTTGTACGTCTCAATCATATCCCCCCTCCAGTGCTTTTTTTCCAGAATAAAGAGCCCCAAATGTTTTAGCCTTTCTTCATAAGGGAGGTCCCCCAGCCCAGTAATCATTTTAGTCGCTCTCTTTTGCACCTTTTCCAGTTCCACTATGTCTTTCTTGAGATGCGGTGACCATAATTGCACACAATACTCCAGGTGCGGCCTTACTATGTTTTGTACAATGGCATTATAATGTTGGCTGTTTTATTTTCAATCCCCTTTTGATAATCCCTAGCATGGAATTGGCCTTCTTCACTGCTGCCACACATTGGGTAGACTCCTTCATGGAGCTGTCCACCAACACACCAAGATCTCTTTTCTGATCCATCACAGATAGCTCAGAGCCGATGAGTTGATAGATAAAAGTTTTGATTTTTTGCCCCAATATGCATTACTGTACATTTTGCTACATTGAAATGCATTTCCCATTCCCAGTTTGGAGAGATCCTTCTGGAGCTCTTCACAATCTTCTCTGGTTTTTGCCACCCAGAAAAGTTTTGTGTCATCTGCAAACATGGCCACCTCACTGCACCAAATGCACCAAAGAGGAATATAAGCAAACAGCTAATATATGCAGGGGGATGGTAAAAAAAGCTAAAGCGCAAAACGAACTTAGACTTGCCAGAAATTAAAGATATTAAAAAAGGGTTTCTTTAGTTATGTCCGCAGCAAAAGGAAAAATAAGGAAATGATAGGCTCTCTGCGTGGCGATAATAACCAGTTACTAACAAGAGACAAGGAAAAGGCAGAACTACTCAACACCTTCTTTGTCTCTGTTTTCTCCAAAAAGGAAGAAAGAGATCCACTGGGACAAAGACTAGATGAGGTAGGATGGGAATTGCAACATAGAATAGGTAGAGAGCGGGTACAGGAACACCTGGAAACATTAAATGAATTTAAGTCTCCTGGGCCAGATGAATTACACCCAAGGATATTAAAAGAAGTAATTTCAGAACCATTGGCAATAATCTTTGAGAAGTCCTGGAGAACAGGGGAAGTCCCCATCGATTGGAGGAGGGCTAATGTTGTCCCCATCTTCAAAAAGGGGAAAAAAGAGGACCCAAAATAATTTCCGCCCAGTCAGCTTGACTTCAATTCCTGGAAATATCCAAGAGCAGATTATTAAACAGGCAGTCTGCAAATATTTAACAAACAATGCTGTCATTACAAGAAGTCAACAAGGGTTTCTTAAAAACAAGTCATGCCAGACTAATTTGATCTCTTTCTTTGATAGAATTACAGGCCTAGTGGATGAGGGGAATGCTGTGGATATTGTTTATCTGGACTTTAGTAAGGCCTTTGATAAGGTTCCCCATGGTATTCGTGCTAAGAAGTTAGTAGAAAGTGGGATAGATGGTGCTACTGTTAGGTGGATTTGTAATTGGTTGACTAATCGCACCCAAAGGGTGACCATAAATGGCCTCTCTTCAGCTTGGAGATACGTGACCAGTGGGGTGCCCCAGGGTTCTGTTCTGGGTCCAGTGCTGTTCAATATCTTTATTAATGACTTGGAGGAAGGAATAGAAGTATGCTAATTAAATTTGCAGATGATACCAAATTGGGAGGGGCTGCTAATTCCCTAGAGCGGTGGTCCCCAACCCCCGGGCCGCGGATGGACTGGGCGGCAAAATTCTCTCCCGTGGGCAGCCGGAGGAGGAGGAAGGCTGGAGGAGTGCAGGAAAGCCAGATCCTCCTCCTCCCTCCGCCCTCCTCCTCCTTCCACCAGCAGCAGGAGCAGCAGCAGGAACCCCGTTTGGCCCAGCCTCCTCCAGGCCCCTCCCCCTGCCCTGGGGGGGGCGCGTGGGGGCCGGCGGGGAGGAGGGGGCACGCGGGAGGCACTGGCGAGACCCCCACACGCGCGCACCGCCGCCGCGCAGCGTGGGGGCCCCCTTGGTCGGAAGAGCAGGTGGGTGCCCCTCCTCCTCCTCCTCCTCCTCCGGGCGTGCGCCCTTTGGCCCCTCCTTGCGGCCGCGCTCCAGGGCGGAGCCCCCCTGCTGCCGCCGCCGCCGGACCGCGCCTGTGTTGGGGGGCGGGTGGGGGGCGTCGGGCCGCCCCAGATGTTTTCTGCGCCGCCGCCGCCGCGCCTGTGTTGGGGCGGGTGGGGGGCGTCGCGGGCTGCCCCAGATGTTTTCCGCGCCGCGCCTGTGTTGGGGGCGGGTGGGGGGCGTCACGGGCCGCCCCAGATGTTTTCTGCATCGCGGGCCGCCCCAGATGTTTTCTGTGCCGCCGCCACCGCGCCTGTGTTGGGGGCGGGTGGGAGGGCGTCGCGGGCCGCCCCAGATGTTTTCTGCGCCGCCGCCGCCGCGCCTGTGTTGAGGGCGGGTGGGGGGGTCGCGGGCCGCCCCAGATGTTTTCCGCGCCGCGCCTGTGCTGGGGCGGGTGGGGGGGCGTCGCGGGCCGCCCCAGATGTTTGCCGCGCCTGTGTTGGGGAGGTGGCCCGGCCCGGCCCGGGTGTTTTCGCCGCCGCCGCGCTGCCGCCCGCCCGCCCCGCCGCCCCCGCGGGCAGGCCAAGGAAAGGTTATCGGGGGTCCACGGTGATAAAAAGGTTGGGGAGCACTGCCCTAGAGGATAGGATAAAAATCCAAAAAGACCTTGACAGACTAGAGTGCTGGGCCAAAGCTAACGGAATGGATTTCAACAGAGGAAATGTAGGGTACTACATTTAGGTTAAAAAAATGAATTGCACAAATATAAGATGGGGGATACTTGGCTGGAGGATAGTACCTGTGAAAGGGATCTGGGAGTCTTAGTGGACCACAAATTGAACATGGGTCAGCAGTGTAATGCGGCGGCCAGGAAAGCCAATGCGATTCTTGGTTGTGTCAACTGAACCATAGTGTCTAGATCGGGGGTCTGCAACCCGCGGCTCCGGAGCCACATGCAGCTCTTTGGAACATTTGCCGTGGCTCCGGGAGGGTTCAGAAATTTCAATACAAAGGCGCCGAATCTCGCGAGGACAGCCCGTCCCACAAGGCAGCGCGAAGCCAAGGTCGGCCACACTCTCAGTGCGCTCCCTCTTCTTCAGAGCAAGAGAGAGATGGGGGGAGGCGTGGTGGAAAGTGCCCGCCAAACGGCAGCCTTTTTTTTCTTTTTTTTAACTTCAAGAAAACCTCCCAGATCTGGATTGTTGCCTCCCCCCCCCCCGAAAAAAAGATGGGAGGAGAAAACCCTCCTTCCTTCCTTCCCCCCTTCCCCCCTTCCCCTTCCTTTCTTGCTTGGGTGTTTGGTGGGAGGGGGAAGAAGTGACGTGTGTTTGTGTGTGTGTTGTGTGTGTGTGCAACGTGGAGGAAGAGAAACCCTCCTTCCTTCCCCCCTTCCCCTTCCTTTCTTGCTTGGGTGTTTGGTGGGAGGGGGAAGAAGCGATGTGTGTGTGTGTGTGTGTGTGTGTGTGTGTGTGTGTGTGTGTGTGTGTGTGTGTGTGTGTGTGTGTGTGTGTGTGTGTGTGTGTGTGTGTGTGTTGTGTGTGTGGTGGGACGGTTCAACGTGGAGGAAGAGAAAACCCTCCTTCCTTCCCCCCTTCCCCTTCCAAGCATTGCACATGTGCAGTTGGCATATCTCTCTCTCTCTCTCTCTCCTTTTGCTTCACTACAGCCCCCCCCAAAAAAACTACGGCTTTGCACTAACTTGCCGGGATGAAGCTCCAAAAACACGGGGGAGCGGGCGCGCACGCGGGGCGTGTCTCCGCAAGAGAGAGAGAGATTAGAAATTCCCCTCCTCTCCCTCCTGTACTATTTTTTTGGAAGATTTTTAAAAACTGCCCCCCCCCCAAGTAGAAGCGGTGTGGGCACGACGCACTTGAGCTGCGCTTCCCTCCTCCATGGAGGGTGGGGGCGAGAGGAGGAGGAGGAGGAGGGAGAGATGGAGTGTGTGTGTGGGGAGAGTCAGACCATGGTTGCAGGATCCGGGCAGAAGGCAGCGAGGGCGGAATGGGAACCTCAAGAAAGGCGGCGTGGCGAGGGGGTCAGGGTTAGTCTTCTGAGCCAAGTCGAGTGGAGCGCCTGTGCACCTGCCTGCTTGTCTCGCTTGCTCTCGCTCTCGCTCTCTCCGAAAGCCCGCCAGCAGCTGCCTTCCGCTCCATTCCAACACACAGAATGTGCCTCCTGCGCGCCCACCTACCCCCCAGCCTGGCCCTCCCCGAGGCTGGCGGACACGCAGCCGCCCCAGTTGCGCGCGGGGGAGAACTTGAGGCAGGTGCGCGCCTCGATGGAAACCCTCGGGACAGGGTGGCGGGGTGGGGGGAGGCGGCGGCGTCTCGGGCTTGCCCGCTTGCTCGCTCTCCCGGCGCCCGAAGTGGCGAAGAAGCAACTTTCATTGGCTTCCTTCTCAGAAGCCCTTCGGGGGTGCCCAGAGGAGCCGCAGCCGCCAGCGCTCCTTCCCACCCCACCTGAGCCTGGCGCCGGGGCGCAGTGTGTCCGAGGAGCGTGCGAGGGAGTGTGTTGCTTGCAAGTGCCCAAAAACCAGGAGCGAGGGGAGGGGAAAATATATTTGCAGTGTTATATTTGTTTTAAATGTCGCAATGGTTTTGCAGCTCCCAGTTTTTTTTTCCATCGGTCCAAGTGGCTCTTTATGTCTTAAAGGTTGCAGACCCCTGGTCTAGATCAAGGGAAGTGATAGTACCACTCTATTCTGCTCTTGTCAGACCCCACCTGGAGTACTGCGTCCAGTTCTGTGCGCCTCAATTTAAAAAGGATGTTGACAACCTCGAGCGGGTGCAGAGGAGGCCGACCAGGATGGTTGAGGGTCTGGAGGAAATGTCTTATGAGGAATGGCTTAGGGAACTGGGAATGTTTAGCCTTTCAAAAAGAAGGCTGAGAGGGGATATGACAGCTGTGTTTAAATACTTGAAAGGATGCCATATTGAAGAGGGAACAGGTTTGTTTTCCATGGCTTCAGAGACTAGGACTTGGGGCAATGTTTTCAAACTACAGGAAAAGAGATTCCATTTGAACATTAGGAAGAACTTCATGAATGTTGGAGCTGTTCGGCAGTGGAATATGCTGCCGCGAAGGGTTGTTGAGTCTCCTTCTATGGAGGTTTTTAAACAGAGGCTGGATGGCCATCTGTCGGAAATATTGTGATGGGGGTTCCTGCATGGCAGGGGGTTGGACTAGATGGCCCTTGAGGTCTCTTCCAACTCTATGATTCGATGATCCCTGTCTCCAGGTCATTTATGAACAGATTGCAAAGCACTGGACCTAGGACAGATCCCTAGGGCACACTGCCTTTCACTTCTCTCCATTGTGAAAATTTTCCATTGATAGACAATATCCACCAGTTCACCCAAATCTACATGCCTGTTGACCTTTTCAAAGAATTCTAAAAGGTTTGTCAGTCAAGACTTGCCTTTACAGAAACCATGCTGATTTTCTCTCAGCAAGGTTTGTTCTTCTATGTTTTAAAATTTTCTCTTGGATGAGGCTTTCCACCATTTTCGCTGGGACAGACATAAGGCTAACCAGCCTGTAGTTTCCCGGGTCCCCCTCCTTCCTTTTTAAAAAATTGGCATGACATCCGCTATCCTCCAGTCTTCCAGCACTGTGGCCATTTTAAGAGACGGGCTCACCGCTGGCAACATGCTGGTTCGGGTGCTCAGGCAGCGGTCCAGTCGCCGGTGGGCCCCTAGCCGGGGGCTCGGGCGGCGGTTCGGCCGTCGGCGAATTCCCTCAGAGTTCCTTTCAGCTGCTCCCCTGTTCCAGCGTCCGCTCTTCGCTGTTCCAGCTTCGGGCGGCAGATCGGCCGCTGGTGCTTGTTTGCCCCCCGATTGGGGATTGGGCCGTGGAGCGGCCCATTTATTTTATTTATTTATATAGCTTGTATGCCGCCCACTACCCAAAGGTCTCTGGGCAGCTCACAATCAGAATTAACAATTAAAACATCAAGATACAATAAAATTAGAACAATAAAACATGTAAATGCAATAAATACAATACATTAAAAACACACCACTAAAATTGCCATCAAGACCCACAATCATTAGTTAAAAAACTTTTGGAATAGGAAGGTTTTTACCTGGCACCGAAATGTTATTAACGTCGGCGCCAGGTGAGTCTCATTTGGGAGGGCATTCCATAGTCTGGGGGCAGTTGCTGAAAAAGCCCTATTCCCCTTCACCTCCTTAAGGGATGGCTCTTTCAGGAGGGCTCCCTGACTAGATCTTAATTGCCGGGTAGGTTCATATGGAAGGAGGCGGTCCTTCAGGTATCTAGGCACTTTGAATTGGGCTCGGGCAGCAACTGGTAACCAGTGAAGGTTATACAGAATTGGCGTGATGTGTTCCTTGGTGGCCCTACCGCTCACCAGCCGTGCAGCACAATTCTGAACCAGTTGCAATTGCCGAACCGTCTTCAAAGGCAGCCCCACGTAAAGCGCATTACAGTAATCAATACGGGATGTTATCCGTGCATGCGTAACTGTCATAAGGCTCCGTTCATCTACGTAGGGGCGCAGCTGGTATATATTCCGCAGCTGGAGAAAGGCACCCCTGGCCACCGAGTCCACCTGGGCTTCCAGAGTTAGACCGGGGTCCAGGAGCACCCCCAAGCTGCGGACCCTGTCCCTTAGGGCAGTGCTCCCCAACCTTTTTATCCCCGCGGACCGGGAAATTTTTGATAATTTTTCTGTGGCCCGAAGCTGGGGGTGGGGGTGGGGAAGGGGGGGAGATAAAGGAATGCGAAAGGGGGGTCCGGCGGGGAGGCAAAAGGGGGTGTGTGAAAGCAAAGGATGGGAGGGAAGGAGGAGAGGGAGGCACGAGAGCGGTGGCGGCGGCACTCACCGGCTGGGGGCGTCGGCCGTGCCACTCCCCCCACACATGGGCGGGGTGGGGGGGAACCCGGGGCTCCTGGGCAGGCGGGCCCCCGCCTCCTCCGCCGGGGAAAGTGAGCGGGCCTCGGCTGCTGCTGCTCCTCTGGCGGCAGCGGCGGGAGGAGGAGGAGGAGGAGGAGGAGGAACCGGAGCAGGAGCAGGAGGCGGCGGTGGCGGCTTATCAGTGCCGCGAGGGCGCTTCCCGGCGCGGCCGGGCGGGTGCCGCGCGCGGGGCGCCTTGGCCAGGAGCCGCTCGCGGGTCTCGCTGCTGGTGCCGCGCTTGCTCCTGCTCCTGCTGCCGCCACCGCCGTGGACCTCCTCCTCTGCTGGGGAAAGCGGCGGGGCGCCAGCAGCGAGACCTGGCCACGCGCAGTCGCGGCACCCGAGCCGCCGCCGCCGCCTCCTCCTGTTCCTGCTCTGGTTCCTCCTCCTCCTCCTCCTCCCGCTGCCGCCACCGGAGGAGCAGCAGCAGCAGCAGCGGGGGCAATTGTGGAGGGGTCGCGGCGGCAGCGGCGGGATGGGGGCGATGGCGGCGGCGGCGGCGGGGGGCGATTGCGGGGAGTGGCGTGGCGGCGGCCCGGTGCCGATTCATCCACGGACTGGCACCGGTCCGCGGCCCGGGGGTTGGGGAACACTGCCTTAGGGGGAGTGCAACCCCATCCAGGACAGGGAAGTGGCCCTCTAGCCTGTCTGACGAGGCACCCACTAACAGCACTTCCGTCTTGTCTGGATTGAGTTTCAATTTATTAACCCTCATCCAGTCCATTATCTGGTCCAGACACGAGTTCAGAACAGAAACCGCCTCACCTGGATTGGTGGAGAACGAGAGGTAGAGCTGAGTTCCCATCTGCCCCTTTCCCCCCTCCCTTCTCCCGGCTTTCCATCTGTGCCCTGGCTTTTGTGCCCTTATTTTATTTTGTTTTAATTTTACCTACTTTGCTTTTTTGTTTGTTTGTTTGTTTTGCTTAGTTACTCTATCTCTATCCTATTTTGCTTTCTGGTTCATTTTATTTCCCTGCCAATCTGTCAATAGCTGTGTCCTTGACATTATTAGCTCAGCTCCGGAGCACCTGGCCTGTCTCTCCCTCCCTACTCCCAGGCGTCTAACATCTCCCTTTGGCAGTTTGCCCATCTGCTTTTATTTAGTTGACCCTATTATTGGTTAGTTTATTTGATCTGGTCAGTTGTTATTATTTGTTACTGTTTCAGCTGTTACTTGTTTTGTTGTTATCCCTTTGCCTTGTTTCTTAATTTTGTTAATTTATCTAGTGTATTATTATTCTGTAATTTTTTTCCCGTTCTGCTAGGTCACCATGTTAGCGGGGACTCATATACCAACCGTGTTGGGCCGTGGACGATACGCTCGGAATCGGGGAGTTGGTCGGTTAAGAAGAACTAGGGTCAGGCATCTTGCGCCTGTCCCACGTTCTGACTCCCCGACTCACTGCCATGTGTCTGGTAGCCACTCCACCAGCGCCTCCAACCTGACCTGCCTCCTTCTTAACGCCAGGTCGGTCCACAATAAGACCGTCATCTTTGACACCATTGTTGACAGCAGGACCAACCTGGCCTGTATTACAGAGACCTGGGTGGGCTCAGAGGGGGGGCTTCCCTCACCCAGCTGTGTCCACCTGGGTTTCTGGTCCAGGGAGTAGGCAGACTGGAGGGTCAGAAGGGGGGAGGGGTCGCCATTGTGCATAGGGAATCGCTTCATGTGACCAGGGCCTCGACATTGGTGAGTCCGGGGTTAGAATGCCTCCACCTGTTGGTAGGACAGCGGGATAGATTTGGCCTTGTGCTGGGCTACCGCGCTCCCCGCAACCCAGTGCAATCCCTACCAGAGCTCTCGGAGTTCATTGCCGCTGCTCTGTTGAGGTCCCCCCGGCTTTTAGTCATCGGGGACTTCAACGTGCATGCTGGCGGTGGGCTCGCTGGTGTAGCTCTGGAATTCATGGAAACCATGTCGTCCATGAGCCTATCCCAGCATATGTCTTGTCCTACCCACAGGAGTGGGCATACCTTGGACCTGGTATTTACCTCCATGTTGGGGGATTCCTATCTGGAGGTGAGGGACATTGTGTCATGGTCAGATCACTACCTGTTGTCCTTCTCCCTGGCGGTGGCGGCCCCTCCCCGCGGGGATCAACGGCTCCTTGTCTGGGCCCGCCCCCGAAGGCTTCTTGATCCGGCTCGGTTCCGAGAAGCCTTCGGAGAGCTTCCTGGTGGTCTGGCTGACGATTTGGCCGAGGCTATGGCTAACCAATGGTTTGAGTCAGCTGCCAGTGCCGTTGACCGAATCGCCCCCAAGCGTCTCCTTCGCAGCAGAGCTCGTACTTCATCGTGGTTCACGGCGGAGTTAAGAGTGATGAAGCAAGAGCGAAGGAGACTTGAGAGCATCTGGAGACAGAACCGGACAGTGAATAATAAGACTGCAGTTGTGATCCAGACTAGGCGCTACTCGCGAGCGATCAGAGAGGCTAAAAGATCTTTCAACTCCCTGAGAATTGGTGAGGCCTCGAATCGCCAGGCGGAGCTCTTCCGGGTGGTTCGAGACCTCACCAATCCTAGTCTGGTTAGGCCTCTTCCTACTGATTTCAGTAGTGAGAATTTTGCAGTCTTCTTTAGATCTAAAATAGAGGCCATCCGTGCCGGCTTTGACTCCAGCCGCACCAGCCCTCTCTCGTCACCCCCAGCTCCTTCACCCCCCCCCCGCTCTCCTCGACTGGTTGAGTTTGGGCCTGTTTCTTCTTTGGAAGCCTCCAGGGCTATCGCCCATTGCCGTCCCGTGACCACCCCTTTCGATCCTTGCCCATCGTGGCTCATCAAATCTGCCGGAGGGAGCATGCCCAAGTGGGCTGCTGCCATCGCCACCGCCTCCTTCTGCGAGGGGGTTTTTCCCCCTCGTTTGAAGGAGACGGTGGTCAAGCCCATCCTGAAAAAAACGGGCTTGGCGTCGGACCAATTGGACAACTACCGCCCGATTGCCAATGTTCCCTTCATGGGCAAGGTTATCGAGAGGGTGGCCGCGGTGCGGATTCAATCATTTTTGGAGGAACAACGGTGCCTTGATCCTTGCCAGTCCGGATTCAGGCCTGGCCGGGGAACCGAGACAGCTCTGGTCGCGCTGCAAGATGACCTAATCCGGGTCATAGATATGTAAGATATGTAAAAGTTGACAAAACATATGTTATGTATATTTAACAGAATGTGTAAAGAGAATTGTAAAATGGAGGCAGTTAGATTCTGCAGTGTCATGATGTTAATCCACAAGTGTTAGAGACTAGTAATCACAGGCATGTTAAGTGATGAAGTGCAGGTGGAACTGATTGTAACATCATGATTTGTAATGGTTAGATCAGATTGCATCAGATTGTTAATTAGTGATTGCATCAGATCTTATGAGTGCTGAATATGTATAAAAGGCACTAGCTTGTCATTTGTAATTTGGGGACTGTTATGGTAAAAACAGTTTACCCCATACTCTGTTTGTTTGTTTGCTATATTGTATATAATGCTTGGTTGTTATGCTGTGTATATTTTGATGTATATATGAATATATGAGTTTTACTCTATTCATTGTCATTGTCTTTCTAATAGACTAACTCTGCAAACCCTTTATATCAATACTAACATTTTATCTACGTTACTGCTGCACTGCTTTGTGTCAGGCACAAGTATATATTATTATTATTATATTTGTCTGCTACCCCTTAAATCTGCTGACAGGGTTATGGGCCCAGCTGGGTCAGCAGCCTGATGGGTTTTGTTGTACCTGTATAGATAAAGTGTGTGTTGGGTAAAGTTGTGTTTTTGCAGAGGAAACAGGTTGGAGTTGGAACGGAGACAAAGCAGAGCTGCAAAGGATTTCTCTCAGAGGCTTGGAATGAGAGCGGAGGAGAAAAGCAGCTGATAAGGACAAGCCAAGCAAAACAGAGTGTGATTTAAACTGGAAGCTGTGGAGGCTGAGGAAATATTTGCCGAGAAGAAGCTGAAAAAAGTGTTGCAGAAAACGGTAGATAAGGAGCCGGCACATATCAGCAAGAATGGCAAGTATAAATTTAAATTCAATGCCTCTTGTAAAGCTCTCTGACAGTAATTACCTGAATTGGTGTCTGCAAATGAAGCATTTCTTGATCTTCCATGAGCTATATCAGTATGTAGATAAGAAGCTTGATGAGGAAGCTGATGAGGAAGATTTGAAGAAGGATAAAAAAGCCTTGGCAATTATAATGTTATCCTTGGAAGAAACGCAGTTCGTTTATGTGAAGGAAGCAAAAACAGCTCATGAGGCTTGGGTGTTTCTCAGAGCAGCTCACATCAAAGACACAGCTGGAAGTAAAGTATCTCTAATGAAAAGACTGTTCCGGACAAGGCAAAGCCCAGGTGAAACTATTTCTGATTATATAAGGAAAGTAAATAGTATATTTCAGCAATTGTCTGAGGTGGGCATAAATCATGAAGAGGAGTATAAATGTCTAGTTATATTGTCAAGCATGGATGAGTCATATGACAATTTAGTAATGGGATTAGAAGCTATGAAGAGTGATGAATTGTCTATATCATATATACAGTCAAGACTCCAGCAGGAAGAATCAAGGAGGAATGATTCTAAAGTAAATAATAAGCCTGCTCAAGTGTCTGGAGAAACAATACAAGTAATTAGAAGATGCTATAATTGTGGGAGTGACCAACATGTGTTTCGTTACTGTGATAAGGTAAACAAGCGGCAAAGGCAAAAGCAAAATAGAGTTGCCGGCACAGGCTGGAAGAGTGAAGGTCAACAGCTGTCTGTAATTAATGATAAGGAACAAAAGTGCTCAAGACAGGAATTATTTATTGTAGATTCAGGAGCCAGTATTCATTGTGTAAACAAGAAATGTTTGTTTGAGAAACTAACTTTGTTTAATTGTAGAAATGTAACCTTGGCAGACGGGACTCAGGCAAAAGTCTGTGGTGAAGGTAATATATTTTTCAAACCTCTTAAATGTGTATTTGATAAGGTCCTGTATATACCGTCTTTAAAGAATAATTTATTGAGTGTACCTATGCTTGTAAAACAAGGTTATAAAGTACAGTTTAGTGAGAATAGTTGCAAGATTGTAAAGAATGGAAAAACAATAGCAACTGGAAGGCTCCAAAACAGTTTGTTTATGATAAGCACTTCTGAGAAAGTTTTAAATATGATTGAAAATAAGCCTCTACATGACAAATGCATACATTTGATGCATAGAAGATTAGGGCACCTAAGTTTTGAAAGCATTAGGAAAACTTTGCAACATGTGGAACATGGGTCAATGCAGAGCTGTAGAAAATTTTTAGATTGCCATGTTTGTAAAGGCACAAAGGTGAAGTCTGCACCCATATCAAAAAAGAGTTTGAGAAAGTCACATCAACCTCTACAGCTGGTACATATTGATGTGATTGGACCCATGGCTAATTCATTTGGTGGTGCCAGGTTTTGTCTTGTGATAACAGATGATTATTCACGTTATTCTTGGGTTTACATAATAAAGCACAAAAGTGAAGTGAGTGCTGTATTTAGGAAATGGTTTGTGATGGCAGAAAGACAGTACAGGCAGAAAATTTTAGCTGTACAAAGTGACAGAGGTGGTGAATTTTTAGCAAAGCAGTTTGTTGATTATTTAGAAAAGAAAGGGGTGAAACATAGATTGACAAACCCTTCTGCTTCTGCTGAGCATGGATTATCTGAGAGGAAGAATGGGATTCTTCAAAATATCATGAATGCAATGTTGGCAGATGCAAAACTTCCCAAAGGTTACTGGGCTGAGGCAATGAAATATGCAAATTATGTGTCTAATAGAGTGTGGAGTTCAGCTGTGAATGAAGTTCCATATACTCTAATACATGGTAAAAAACCTACAATCAAATATCTCCATTTATTTGGCTCTGAAGCCTGGGTATTAATTCCAAAGAGGTATAGACACAAGAACAGTCCAAAATCTAGAAAGCTTATGTTTATTGGTGTTCAGCCTGCAGCAAAATCCTGGCGTTTTTGTGACAGTCATGGAAAAGTTTATATAAGCAGGTCTGCAAAATTTTGTGAACAGAGTAATTGGGAAGCTCTACATGCTAATAATGAAGTATTTTTGCCAAGTATTTGTCCCCACACTGAAGTTAAGAAGGTTGCCAGTGATGGAGGGGAGTCTACGGCATTACATGATGGAAAAGTGAAAGATGAGATTGCCAGTGATGGAGGGGAGTCTACATCATTGCATGATGAAAAAGTGGAAGATGAGGAGCCAGTGTTAATCAGAAAATCTACTAGATCTAACAAAGGAGTGTCACCTGAAAGGTTTGTTGTGAATTATGTATTCCATGAGCCACAGAATTTTGAATATGTGCTGCTGATGCCTGGAGAAGAAAGGAAGCAGTGGATGATGTGCCATGGACAAAGAGCATATGTCTCTGAAGGAACGGCAAGTGGATGCACCAGTAGATGGCGCCAAAGAGCAAAGGACATTTTGCAAGTGAAATAGGTTGATTGTATACAAAAGGTTTTTTGATAGTATTTGTTGATGAAGCATTGGAAAGGTATAAAGTGTGTTTTGAAATATCTTAAGGGAACAATGCATGAAAAGTTAAAAGTATCCATATGTGATAATCTTGATTTAATTAGCTATGCAGATGCTGACTGGGGTTCAAGTCCAGAAAGGAGGTCAATGTCTGGATATGCCATATTTTTAGGTAACTCACTAATTATCTGGAAAGCCCGAAGACAAAGGTACATTTCGTGTTCTTCTACAGAAGCTGAGTATGGGGCTGTGAGTGATTTGTGTTGTGAGTTGACCTGGGTAGTACAGTTGTTAAAGGATGTAAATGTGAATGTAAAACTACCAGTCAAAGTATATAATGATTCTTTTTTCGTGTATCCAATTAACACAGAATCAGAAGGTTGGATCCAGAAGCAAGCACATTGGGATCCGTTACCAGAATGTCAAGGACTGCATAGAACAACATTTGATTGTATTGGAATATTGTACAAGTGTTGATAATTATGCTGACATATTTACAAAGCCTTTGTGTAAAGATAAACATGTATGTTTTAAGAAAAGGCTAGGAGTTGAAATCTGTTAAATATAGGAGGGGTGTCAAGATATGTAAAAGTTGACAAAACATATGTTATGTATATTTAACAGAATGTGTAAAGAGAATTGTAAAATGGAGGCAGTTAGATTCTGCAGTGTCATGATGTTAATCCACAAGTGTTAGAGACTAGTAATCACAGGCATGTTAAGTGATGAAGTGCAGGTGGAACTGATTGTAACATCATGATTTGTAATGGTTAGATCAGATTGCATCAGATTGTTAATTAGTGATTGCATCAGATCTTATGAGTGCTGAATATGTATAAAAGGCACTAGCTTGTCATTTGTAATTTGGGGACTGTTATGGTAAAAACAGTTTACCCCATACTCTGTTTGTTTGTTTGCTATATTGTATATAATGCTTGGTTGTTATGCTGTGTATATTTTGATGTATATATGAATATATGAGTTTTACTCTATTCATTGTCATTGTCTTTCTAATAGACTAACTCTGCAAACCCTTTATATCAATACTAACATTTTATCTACGTTACTGCTGCACTGCTTTGTGTCAGGCACAAGTATATATTATTATTATTATATTTGTCTGCTACCCCTTAAATCTGCTGACAGGGTTGCTCTACCCTGTTGGTCCTCCCGGATTTGTCAGCGGCCTTCGATACTGTCGACCACAGTATCCTACTGGACCGGCTCTCGGAGGTGGGTATCGGAGGCACTGTTCGCAGTTGGCTCCAGTCCTTCCTTCAGGGTCAGTCTCAGTATGTGCAGCATGGCGGAGAGTTGTCGGCCCCATGGACACTCCCTTGTGGGGTTCCGCAGGGCTCGTCTCTCTCCCCCATGCTGTTTAATATCTATGTAAGGCCGCTGGATGGGGTCATTAGGAGATTTGGAGTCTGCTGCCATCAGTATGCTGATGACACGCAGCTCTATCTCTCCTTTTCCACCTCTGCAGTGGAAGCTGTCCGGTCCCTCGACCAGTGCCTGGAGGCGGTTATGGCCTGGACCAGGGCCAACAGGCTCAAACTCAACCCTGAGAAGACCGAGGTGATGTTCTTCGGGAGTTCCCCGTCTGGCTATGGAGGCCGTCTCCCCAGCTTGGAGGGAGTTTCTCTCCAGCTGGCGGAGAGGGTTCGGAATCTGGGCGTGATCCTGGACCCGGCTTTGTCGCTGGACTCCCAGGTGGCGGCCGTGGCCAGGACCGCATTTTACCATCTCTGTCAGATCGCCCAGATTCACCCCTACCTAGATGGTGACTCCCTGAGGGCAGTGGTGCAGGCGCTGGTGATCTCGAGACTGGACTACTGCAACGCTCTCTACATGGGGTTGCCCTTGACTCTCCTCCGGCGTTTGCAGCGGGTGCAAAATGCAGCGGCCAGACTGGTGGTAGGTGTGCGTCGCTACGACCGCATCACCCTGGTTCTGGCTCAGCTGCATTGGTTACCCGTTGCATCCCGGATCAGATTCAAGGTCTTGGTTTTAGTTTATAAAACCCTCCATGGCTTGGGCCCTGACTACCCGGCAGAGCGGATTGCCCAGCGGTCAACTTCGGCCCGACCGGTTCGGCAGTCGCGGGCGCACTCGCTTCGGGTTCCCACCCCCCCGAGAGGCCAGGCGATCCCTTACTCGGAATCGGGCCTTCTCGGTTGCTGCTCCACCCCTATGGAACAGTCTACTCAGCGAAGTGCGCTCTGCAGAGTCCCTGCTGGCCTTTCGCAGAGCAGTTAAGACCATCCTATTCCACGAGGCCTTTGGTGACCTAGCTTAGTAATAGTTTTTTTTTGTTTTTGTTTTCCTTTCTTCTCTTTTTCTGCCATCGATTACTTCCATTAGGGGTTCTTGTTGTTTAGCAGCGAGGTTTTTCTTTTTTGTAACAAGGGTGCCCCCACGCTGCTCATTTTTAACTATATGTATGGTTTGTCCCGTTTGTTTATATTTGTATTGTATTTTGAATCTACTGACTTGATCAGTGCTGTAAGCCGCCCAGAGTTCCCTTGGGAAGATGGGTGGAGTATAAATCTAATAATAAATAAATAAATAAATAAATAAATTTACCACAAGGCACACCTACCTACCTACCTAGTCTGAGAAGAGCCTTTTGGCCACACTTGGGCTTCGCTTCAACAACAGAACAGTTTTGTTTACCTTGCTTGTTAAGGCATTCATTTACCACAAGGCACACTGCTTGGGGGGGACTGCCCTCCAGAGTCTGAGAAGAGCCGTTTGGCCACACTTGGGCTTTGCTTCAACAACAGAACAGTTTTGTTTACCTTGCTTGTTAAGGCATTCATTTACCACAAGGCACACCTACCTACCTAGTCTGAGAAGAGCCTTTTGGCCACACTTGGGCTTCACTTCAACCACAGAACAGTTTTGTTTACCTTGCTTGTTAAGGTCCTTACAGTTGTCCTTTAGCAGTAGATTTTGAAACCTATGGACTGCTAAGTTGTTCCAAGCTATTTTAATTGGAGTGACTGAAGCAGTTTTTGAGTTTAAGGATACATTCCTCCTGCTAAGAGACTCGGAAATATCTGGACATCTCTCCCCACTCTGGCATTAAAATAAAAACCAATTTTGCAGCAGAAAAACTAAATTGGTTAAATTCAATGCAGTCAGATAGGCGGTTAATTGGGAGTAAAAAATTAAATCTGGAGGAAAGAAAATTGACAAGAGTCTGAAGAATTTATAAAGGCAGGCACTGGGGGCAGAAGGGGCAAGACTGAGTGGCGTCAGTGGCCTGAGACGAGCAGGGCACCGGGGCTCTTGGTTATTGTGAGAGGCACTGCTGGGAGAGGAACAAAGGAGAAAGAGAGGCAAGAGGTAGGACTGCTAGCTAGCAATGCAATGCAAGCAGGCAGGCAGGCAGGCAGGCAGGCAGGCAGGCAGGCAAGAAGGCAGGGGGGCTGAAGGAGAGCGGGTCAGTTTGGCAGCCCACCACCTCAACGGCTGTTTCTGCTTCTCTTGTTGCTGGTGCCAAGGGAACCCCCATCCCCAGTCTATGCCTGGGAAGCTTGAATGGCCACCGGCACCCTGCTCCCACCTTGCTGATCGCCAGCCACAGATAACTGAATCCGTGGATGGTGGATCTGCAGATATGGGGTTGCTACTGTAGAACAAAGAAATTGGGACATATTTTCATATGTGGGGTTATACAAAAAGTATGGGTTAAAATATTTAGGGAATTGTTGGAAATTAACATCAAAATGGTTCCAAAAACACAGCATTGCTACTGATGATGGGAAATTGTGACGTGAACAACATATAAAAAACAAATGGTGAGAAATTTGATAGCAGCAGATTGATTGGTTATGGTGAATATTTGGAAGCAGAACTGGGATTTTCAGCTGCAAGAGCTGTATAGTAAAGAATGGAGTATAGGAATTAATGATAAATTGATATCAGAAATGATGTCACGGATAGCTCCCAGGCCTAAGGCAAGCTTAGGAGGCCCCAGACAGCCCACCCCCAATCCTGACCAGACTCAACATCTGCGAAGTGCATTTTTTGTATTAGGGGTGTGGTTGTGTGTGTAGGTTTTAAATGTTTAAATGTTTAAAAACTAAAATATGAAAATTAATAACTAAATCCATCTAATTTATATAGGTCATGAAACACAGCTGTCACCAATACAGCTTTCTTCAATTTGACTTACTTTGCATGCATAAGATATATTCTCAGTCTGTTTTGCTCAATATTAGAGAAAGTACCTTGCCGTCATTCAGGATGGAAAAAATGATTTTCAGGTTCCTTGTCCTCACAAGCAAGGATTAATTTACTTACCTGTGATAAACTACTTTTCCCTTCCACTGTGAGACTTCCTCTGACATACAGTATATGCTTTAGCAGTCTGGTGCAAATTAAGTCCATGCTTATCAGAGAAAAATGGAACATACAAGGATGAGGAAGATCATATGTTGTAATAAATGAATTTCACCACCTGATAATATTATTCTAATACACTGAAAGACAAAAACAAAATTTATAGATAGGCTAAAAACAACAGAATGAAATTCCACAGGGATAAGTGCAAAGTACAGTACTGCTCCTAGGAAAAAGAAACCAAACACAAAGTTACAAGATGGGAGATACTATTAATAGAAGTATAATCCCAAATCCTGCAAGGTATCAGGAAAAAACTCCTAAGAAATTGAAGCAATTACCTTGATAGGTGGCGAGTGCTCCAACACTGGAGGCATTCAAAAGAAATTTAATACAAAAGAGAAATTTAGACAACCACCTGGCAGAGATCCTATGATTTTACTCCTGCATTGCACAGGAGGTTGGGCTCAAAGGCCATGTAGACCCCTTCCAACTTCATTATTCTGTGATTACCTAGTCTGAGTCCTTGCTATTTTAAAGCTACAAGATGACCAAAACCTGTAAGACATTCTGTGTTTTTTTCAGGAATTAAGATTCAAAAAAATTCTGGAATGCCTCTGAATTTACTGTACAGTTTGAATACCACTCCAGCAATCATGTTATTTTCAATTTCATTTGCTTTGGTGGTTTTGTCACATAGCAAAGTGGACACTTTGGCCTCAAGCCAAGGATATACACATAACAGCTGAAGGCTACACACATGTTCTCTAGGAGCACCTAGCTCCCCAGCAGATGTTCCAACCTGTCAGCTTTGACAGCACCAGGCAGTCACATGTCTGGGAAAATGAGACAGGGATCCTCCAACCTAGTCACTAAACAGGTGTTTTGCTGGCTAAAGCTGATACGATTTGACAGCCTGCTTCACACTACATATGCAATTTCCACTATTGTCAAGTCAAATGTTTTCCATCTTTGAGGGTTTACTGGGAGGGGGAGGAATCTCAAAAGCTCTTAATTCTCCTCCCTGTTCACTTACAGCCATTGTTCTTTCTTTTGCTGCCTTCAGATTATTTTAATTCTTCTTTGTTGTTTTTCATACTTGGGAAAGCCCGCAGCTTACACTCAGGAGTTTAGGGTAATCCCATCAGTCAAACAGATGTGAACTGTCACAAATATTACTGATGGCAAATTAAATTAAACTAGAATTTATAAAAGTGGCCTTTTTAAGGCTACAATTCCCTGGTATCCCTAGCAAGCACGCATGTTGGTTGTGGGATCCTAGGAATGTTAATAACAAGTATTAACATTTATAAACTTAGTGAAGAATTAGGAGTAGATTCAGTTCTTTAAAATAAAAACTCCAGTTTATCACTGTAGGATATTCTGCTTCTGAGCCAATGGTTCAAAATGCCAGGAATGCCAATATTGCTGCCTGTTATTGTGGCCACACTGCCAGCAGGAAAAAGGATGACAAGCTTTACATAGCAAAGGGCACCGGTGGCAGCAGTCAGGATGGGCTAAAACAGGGGTCCCCAATCCCGGGCTGTGGATTGGTACGAGTCCTTGGCCTGTTAGGAACTGGGCCACCATGCCAGTGCCTCAGTGGCCAACAGGGTTCATCTTAAGGCACATGCCTGAACATATGTGCACACTTTTCTTTCCTCCATCTGGGATTTTTCTCCCCCATGTACCCATTGTGACTGTTTTTGGACGGGAGGGGGAGGGTGATGTACGTGTACACAACATGCCACACATGTATGATAGCAGTCCCTAGCAACAAAAATGTTGGGGACCACTGCTCTACAAGAGACTATCATTCACAGAGTGACACCATGGAATAGGAAATCCCAGCAGGTAATTTTTTTCATCAGATACCACTTCTCACCCTAAGACAAAGCAATTGGCAGGGCTGTTTTTCAACAATGTTCACAGAATGCTATTTTGGGCTGCATTAACAGAGCCATAGTTTCTAGGTCCTGCAAGGTTCTTGTCCCTCTCTATTTGGCACTGGCCAGGCCTCATCTTGAGTACTGTGTCCAGTGCTGGATGCCGCACTTTAAGAAGAATGCCATCAAACTGGAACAAGTTCAGAGGAGGGCAATGAAGGGGAGATATGATAACACTGTTCAAATACTTGAGATACAGAGAAGGGGAAGGATCTATTCTCAGTCATTCCAGAATGCAAGACACGTAATAATGGGCGTAAGGTAAGGGAACTCTAAGCTGAAAAAACTTCTTAGCTGTTAGAGCAGTACATCAATGGAACCAAGTACTTCAGGAGGTGGTGAGCACTCCAACACTGGAGGCATTTAAGAGAAAAATTAGATATACTGTACAGTACTACCTTGGTTTATGAGTATAATTCATTCCAGAAATTCTTATATCAAAGCAAATTTCCCCATAAAGAATAATGGAAACTCAGATGATTCGTTCTGGGGTTCAATAGACCACATACTGTACACACAAAATGCCAAAACTCAGAAAAGAAGTTGGCTAGAAGTCCACATCCATAGCATAGTTAAAATGCCTGGCTATGGAATCGGCTCTGTTTAGGATTAACAACTGGATTTTACTCTGGATTTTAATGTGACAATAATAACATGCAATTTGTAGCCCTATACGCACTTGAGCAGCTGCCCATGACTAGAAATGGTTTGAAAAAATAAGAATGAATGTTGAAAACAAATTAAATATATAAACATATATCTATAAATATAAATATAAAGAAAAATAAAACCCTAACCTGCATGTTCCTGGCTGGTGCAAGGGAGACCTCTATTCCTCTCTCCTCCCTCTGCTTTGGAGGCTGTCTGATGTAACATTCTAATCTAGATAATCACCCACAATTCAGCAGGGAGAGGGAGAGAGAGCCACCATGGGCTCCCTTGTGATCAGTGATTGTACTGCAAGACATTGCTTGTTGATCAAGGTGAAAGCTACACCCCGGGTTACCTTGCCGCTATTACGGGAGCCGAGAGATGAAAGAACACGCCAAGGTTCAAAAGGCACGGAGAAAAAGCTTTAATTCGCTGCAGCGAGGTGCCCAGCAGAATTCAGTCAGAAAACTGGGGCAATAGACAAAGAAACTCTATAGACTTTGTAGGTAAACATTCCCCCAGTACCCCTCCTTTATCAGAATAAACAAGGATGCATCTGGACGCCGTAAATCGCCCGCGAAACAACAAACTACAAAGGATACATGGTTATCACATAGTTACAAATCAATTGTCAAAGGAAACACACAGGGGATACTATTAATCTTGCCCTTTGGTGCCACCTGTCTTGCAATTCTCGGAACTCTGCTCTTTCGCAGCCAGGAGTGTTTGACATCTCTAGCGATATATCGATGTTTCGACGGATGTCTGGCTTATCTCTTGTGTGGACCCCTTTACCAGTGGTCTTCCCACACAGATAAGTGTTTACCCAGCAACTTTTATGGCCTGGTATCTCATGACACAGGCTTGGGGATGAATGTGGTGCTTTGAGTCACAGTTCAGTGAAGGGAAAAGGGGTGAATTAAAGGACACAGGGCTGAATTAGAAATAGAGCCAAAGTACTGCCATTTTATCTACAATGGCAATTTATAGGCTACAGACTGTATTAAAAACCACTTCTATCATTTCCCTCCTCTTCAAATGGACACTCATTTTGAGTCGTCCATCGGAAGGGCTTCATAGTCCTGTAACAAAGCAATCAACTTAGGAGCAGCTGTCTTCTCTACAACCTTTGAAACAGTCGACTGTACAAACCACAACAGACAAGGAATACAAATCAAAAGAAATAAAAGAAGACATAAAGGAGCAATTAATAAACTTCCTAATGTTTTCATCCAGGCTTGTGGCATAAAATCATTTAACCATTGCCATTGCATACCCTTCCATTCTTGTGTCGGATTGAAAGTTAACTGTTTAATTTCCGTGGCCAGTTGATTAACAACCCTTCCCACGGGATCAATTTTAAGACAGCAATTCGTCAAATTAAATTTTCCACATACTCCATTCTCAGATGCTAATAAATAATCGAGATCGAGCCTGTTTTGATAAACAGCTGTTCTTAATTGATCTGTCACTGCCGCTATAGTAGTTAACGCGGAAGTGATGCGCTGGCCTGCCAAATCCAAAACTGCTTGCAGTCTAATAATTCTATTCAGCATATAAATAGGGGTTCTGTACCCCCATGAGCCGTCTGCAGCCCAAGTGGCAGGCCCATAAACACAAACAATTCTCTCTGAGTCCCAAATATCTCCTTCATATTCTTCTGGATTTTTACAAGCAAAACCAGCAAAAGGAGTATCATCACGTTTTCTCCTATTTAAAGGGCCATACACTGGAGCAGCTAAATACTGTTGAGTTTCTATTGGGACTAGAAAGAATGATGGTTTTATGAATCCTAGCACACAAGAACCAGACCATGAATGAGGCAAATATTCATAAGCCATATTTCCACAGACCCAATACATATTCATAGGGGCTTCCCATACCTCTGAAGTTGCCGAGTATATGTATGGCAGTAAAGTGACATTAAACTTCTCTGGCTGTGGAGCATTGGAAGGTGAAGTCCAAATGCCATCTTCCCAGGTTCCTATGCAGGTCAAATAACCCACTGGAATAGAACCATTTCGGGAAAAGCAGACACGACCCACTAACAGATGTGATGGTCCATGTCATATTCTGAGACTGAGTTCTCTTGGTAATGTTGCATTTTTTTTGACATGTTTTATACAATTGTGGGGACTTCCATTGCCTCCCAAGGCCAGTCCTCACCAAAATTCGTGCCCCCACAAACATAACAATTTGTAACTCCCTAATTCTGTGGCTATTTTTGAGCCATTTCCAGAAATAAATTCTTGGCATGTTGAGAGATTTCAAAAGGACTCTCCTTCAGTTTCTCTACAGCATTTTCCACGGACCAAGAATGGCTTTTCTTTCTCCATCTCTCACCTCTGCACAAGTGATTGTCAAATAAGTAACTGGATCCCTACCAGGTCCATTCCCCCGGATCAACAGAGGGATGTGTATCACAGATTACTAAACTGACATAGTTTCCTCCTATTCTTCTGAACTGTGAAAGATGAGGGCAACCTGGATAGACTCCAGCTGGCGTTCCTGGACATCCCCATCCTGAACATAATTTGTTTGAACCATGCATTTGCCCAACATTGCTGTTTACCTGCTCTGGCACCTCCGATCCAAATACTTATGTGGAATTCCAACCCCTTTTTTCCGACATTCCCGGGTCAGCGCCGGGCTCCGATCCCGGGAACGCCGCGGAATTCCAGACGGGTTTTTTCGACATTCCTGGGTGGCGCCGGCGGCGCCGATCCGGGAATGCCATGGAATTCGGACGCACATTTTTTCGACATTCCCGGTCGGCACGGGTCGTTGATCCGGGAACGCCGCGGAATTCCAGATTTTTTTTTTTTTCGACATTCCCAGGTCGGCACCGGGTCGTTGATCCGGGAATGCCGTTGAATTCCGGATGCATTTTTCTCCGACATTCCCGGGTCAGCGCTGGGGCCCCGATCCAGGAACGCCGCAGAATTCCGGACGCATTTTTTCGACATTCCCGGGTCGGTGTCCGGGCGCTGATCCGGGAACACCGCGGAATTCCGGACGCATTTTTTTCCCGACATTCCTGGGTCGGCGCCGGGGCGCCGATCCAGGAATGCCGCGGAATTCCGGACGTATTTTTTTGCCCGACGTTCCCGGGTCGGCGCCGGGGCACCGATCCGGGAATGCCAGGGAATTCCGGACGCATTTTTTTTCGACGTTCCCGGGTCGGAGCTGGGACGCCGAACCGGGAATGCCGCGGAATTTCGGACGCATTTTTTTCGACGTTCCTGGATCGCCGAACCGGGAACGCCGCAAAATTCCGGACGCATTTTTTTCGACATTGCTGTTTGGCGCCGGGGCGCCGATCCGGGAACGAAGTGGAATTCCAACCCCTTTTTTTCCGACATTCCCAGGTCAGCGCCGGGGCTCCGATCCGGGAACGCCGCGGAATTCCAGACGGGTTTTTTTTCGACATTCCTGGGTCGGCGCCGGGGCGCCGATCCGAGAATGCCATGGAATTCCGGACGCATTTTTTTCGACATTCCCGGGTCGTTGATCCAGGAACGCCGCGGAATTCCGGACGCATTTTTTTCGACATTCCCAGGTCGGCACCGGGTCGTTGATCTGGGAATGCCGTTGAATTCCGGATGCATTTTTTCTCGACATTCCCGGGTCAGCGCTGGGGCCCCGATCCAGGAACGCCGTGGAATTCCGGACGCATTTTTTTCGACATTCCCGTTTGGCGCCGGGGTGCCGATCCAGGAATGCCGCGGAATTCCGGGTGCATATTTTTGCGACATTGCTGGGTCGGCGCCGGGGCGCCGATCTGGGAATGCCGCGGAATTCCGGGCACATTTTTTTTTCGACATTGCTGGGTCGGCGCTGGGGCGCTGATCCGGGAATGCCGCAGAATTCCGGAAGCATTTTTTTTCGACATTCCCGGGTCGGCACCTGGTCGTTGATCCGGGAACGCCATGGAATTCCGGATGCATTTTTTTTTACATCCCCGGGTCGGCGCCGGGGCGCCGATCCAGGAAAGCCGCGGAATTCTGGACGCATATTTTTTTTACATTCCCGGGTCGGCGCTGGGGCGCCGATCCAGGAATGCCGCAGAATTCCGGATGCATTTTTTTGCCCAACGTTCCCGGGTCGGAGCTGGGTCGCCGAACCGAGAATGCTGCGGAACTCCGGACGCATTGTTTTTCGACGTTCCTGGGTCTGCGCCGGGGCGCCGATCCGGGAACGCCGCAGAATTCCAGAAGCATTTTTTCCCGACATTCCTGAGTCGGCGCCGGGGCTCCGATCTGGGAACGCCGCGGAATTCCGGACGCATTTTTTTTCGACATTCCCGTTTGGCGCTGGGGCGCCGATCCAGGATTGCCGCGGAATTCCGGGCGCATTTTTTGTGACATTGCTGGGTCGGCGCCGGGGCGCCGATCTGGGAATGCCGCGGAATTCCGGACGCATTTTTTTTCGACATTCCCGTCGGGCGTTGATCCGGGCGTCCGGGCGCCGATCCGGGAACATCCAGGAACACCGTGGAATTCCGGACGCATTTTTTTCCCGACATTCCTGGGTCGGCGCCGGGGCGCCGATCCAGGAATGCCGCAGAATTCCGGACGCATTTTTTGCGACATTCCCGGGTCGGCGCCGGGTCGTTGATCCGGGAATGCCGCGGAATTCCGGACGCATTTGTTTTCGACATTCCCTGGTCGGCGCCGAGGCGCCGATCCGGGAACGCCGCAAAATTCCGGACGCATTTTTTTCGACATTACTGTTTGGCGCCGGGGCGCCGATCCGGGAACGAAGTGGAATTCCAACCCCTTTTTTTCCGACATTCCCGGGTCAGCGCCGGGGCTCCGATCCGGGAACGCCGCGGAATTCCAGACGGGTTTTTTTTCGACATTCCTGGGTCGGCGCCGGGGCGCCGATCTGGGAACGCCATGGAATTCCGGACGCATTTTTTTCGACATTCCCGGGTCGGCACCGGGTCGTTGATCCGGGAACGCCGCGGAATTCCGGACGCATTTTTTTCGACATTCCCGGGTCGGCACCGGGTCGTTGATCCGTGAATGCCGTTGAATTCCGGACGCATTTTTTCCGACATTCCCGGGTCAGCGCTGGGGCCCCGATCCAGGAACGCCGCGGAATACCGGACGCATTTTTTTTCGACATTCCAGTTTGGCGCCGGGGCGCCGATCCAGGAATGCCGCGGAATTCCGGGTGCATATTTTTGCGACATTGCTGGGTCGGCGCCGGGGCTCCGATCTGGGAACACCGCGGAATTCCGGACGCATTTTTTTCCCGACATTCCTGGGTCGGCGCCGGGGTGCCGATCCAGGAATGCCGCAGAATTCCGTACGCATTTTTTGCGACATTCCCGGGTCGGCGCCGGGGCGCCGATCCGGGAATGCCGCGGAATTCCGTACGCATTTTTTTGCGACATTCCCGGGTTGGCGCCGGGTCGTTGATCCGGGAATGCCGCGGAATTCTCGGACGCATTTTTTGCGACGTTCCCGGGTCGGCGCCGGGGCGCCGATCCGGGAACGCCGCGGAATTCCGGACGCATTTTTTTCGACATTATTGTTTGGCGCCGGGCGCCTGATCCGGGAATGCAGTGGAATTCCAACACCTTTTTTTTCCGACATTCCCGGGTCAGCGCCGGGGCTCCGATCCGGGAACGCCGCGGAATTCCAGACGGGGTTTTTTTCGACATTCCTGGGTCGGCGCCGGGGCGCCGATCTGGGAACGCCATGGAATTCCGGACGCATTTTTTTCGACATTCCCGGGTCGGCACCGGGTCGTTGATCCGGGAACGCCGCGGAATTCCGGACGCATTTTTTTCGACATTCCCGGGTCGGCACCGGGTCGTTGATCCGTGAATGCCGTTGAATTCCGGACGCATTTTTTCTCCGACATTCCCGGGTCAGCGCTGGGGCCCCGATCCAGGAACGCCGCGGAATACCAGACGCATTTTTTTTCGACAATATTGTTTGGCGCCGGGGCGCTGATCCGGGAACGAAGTGGAATTCCAACCCCTTTTTTTCCGACATTCCCGGGTCAGCGCCGGGGCTCCGATCCGGGAACGCCGCGGAATTCCAGACGGGTTTTTTTCGACATTCCTGGGTCGGCGCCGGGGCGCCGATCTGGGAACGCCATGGAATTCCGGACGCATTTTTTTCGACATTCCCGGGTCGGCGCCGGGTCGTTGATCCGGGAACGCCGCGGAATTCCGGACGCATTTTTTCGACATTCCGGGTCGGCGCCGGGTCGTTGATCTGGAATGCCGTTGAATTCGGACGCATTTTTTTTCCGACATTCCCGGGTCAGCGCTGGGGCCCCGATCCAGGAACGCCGCGGAATACCAGACGCATTTTTTTTCGACATTCCAGTTTGGCGCCGGGGCGCCGATCCAGGAATGCCGCGGAATTCCGGGTGCATATTTTTGCGACATTGCTGGGTCGGCGCCGGGGCTCCGATCTGGGAACACCGCGGAATTCCGGACGCATTTTTTTCCCGACATTCCCCTGGCGTCGGGCGCCGATCCAGGAATGCCCGAATTCCACACATTTTTCGACATGCCGGCGCCACGGATTCGAATGCAGACCGTTTTCCGACGCATTTTTGCGACATTCCCGGGTCGGCGCCGGGGCGCCGATCCGGGAATGCCGCGGAATTCCGTACGCATTTTTTTGCGACATTCCCGGGTTGGCGCCGGGTCGTTGATCCGGGAATGCCGCGGAATTCCGGACGCATTTTTTTGCGACATTCCCGGGTCGGCGCCGGGCGCCGATCCGGGAACGCCGCAAAATTCCGGACGCATTTTTTTCGACAATATTGTTTGGCGCCGGGGCGCTGATCCGGGAACGAAGTGGAATTCCAACCCCTTTTTTTCCGACATTCCCGGGTCAGCACCGGGGCTCCGATCCGGGAACGCCGCGGAATTCCAGACGGGGTTTTTTTCGACATTCCTGGGTTGGCGCCGGGGCGCCGATCCGGGAACGCCATGGAATTCCGGACGCATTTTTTTCGACATTCCCGGGTCGGCACCGGGTCGTTGATCCGGGAACGCCGCGGAATTCCGGACGCATTTTTTTCGACATTCCCGGGTCGGCACCGGGTCGTTGATCCGTGAATGCCGTTGAATTCCGGATGCATTTTTTCTCCGACATTCCCGGGTCAGCGCTGGGGCCCCGATCCAGGAACGCCGCGGAATACCGGACGCATTTTTTTTTCGACATTCCAGTTTGGCGCCGGGGCGCCGATCCGGGAATGCCGCGGAATTCCGGGTGCATATTTTTGCGACATTGCTGGGTCAGTGCCGGGGCGCCGATCTGGGAATGCCGCGGAATTCCGGACGCATTTTTTTCGACATTCCCAGGTCGGCGTCCGGGCGCTGATCCGGGAACACCGCGGAATTCCGGACGCATTTTTTTCCCGACATTCCTGGGTCGGCGCTGGGGCGCCGATCCAGGAATGCCGCGGAATTCCAGACGCATTTTTTTGCAACATTGCTGTGTAGGCACCGGGGCGCTGATCCGGGAATGCCGCGGAATTCCGGACGCATTTTTTCGACATTCCCGGGTCGGCGCCGGATCGTTGATCCGGGAACGCCGCGGAATTCCGGGTGCATTTTTTTTGCGACATTGCTGGGTCGGCGCCGGGGCGCTGATCCGGGAATGCCGCAGAATTCCGGAAGCATTTTTTTCGACATTCCCGGGTCGGCACCGGGTCGTTGATCCGGGAACGCCATGGAATTCCGGACGCATTTTTTTTTTACATCCCCGGGTCGGCGCCGGGGCGCCGATCCAGGAGTGCCGCGGAATTCCAGACGCATTTTTTTTGCGACATTGCTGGGTCGGCGCCGGGGCCCTGATCCAGGAATGCTGCGGAATTCCAGACGCATTTTTTGCGATATTGCTGGGTCGGCGCTGGGGCGCCGATCCAGGAAAGCCGCGGAATTCCGGACGCATATTTTTTTTACATTCCCGGGTCGGCGCCGGGGCGCCGATCCAGGAATGCCGCAGAATTCCGGACACATTTTTTTCGATATTCCCGGGTCGGCGTCCGGGCGCTGATCCGGGAACACCGCGGAATTCCGGACGCATTTTTTTCCCGACATTCCTGGGTCGGCGCCGGGGCGCCGATCCAGGAATGCCGCGGAATTCCGGATGCATTTTTTTGCGACATTACTGGGTAGGCACCGGGGCCCCGATCCGGGAATGCCGCGGAATTCCGGACGCATTTTTTTTCGACATTCCCGGGTCGGCGCCGGGTCGTTGATCAGGGAACGCCGCGGAATTCGGACGCATTTGTTTTCGACATTCCCTGGTCGGCGCCGAGGCGCCGATCCGTGAACGCCGCAGAATTCCGGACGCATTTTTTTCGACATTATTGTTTGGCGCCGGGCGCTGATCCAGGAATGCCGTGGAATTCCGACCCCGCATTTTTTTCCGACATTGCTGGGTCAGCGCTGGGGCGCCGATCCGGGAACGCCGCAGTGGAATTCCAGACGATTTTTTTCGACATTCCCAGGTCGGCGCCGGGCGCCGATCCGGGAACATGCATGGAATTCCGGACGCATTTTTTCCCGACATTCCTGGGTCGGCGCCGGTCGTTGATCCAGGAATGCCGTGGAATTCGGACGCATTTTTCCCGACATTCCCGGTCGGCGCCGGGGCTCCGATCCGGGAATGTTGACTTCCGGTCTCATTTTTTTTTACATTCCCGGTTCGGCGCCGGGGCGCCGATCTGGGAACGCCGCGCAATTCCGGAAGCATTTTTTCCGACATTCCCTGGTCGGCGCCGGGGCTCCGATCTTGGAACGCCGCAGAATTCTGGACGCATTTTTTTGAAATTCCCGGTGGGGAGCCAGGGCGCCAATCCGGGAACGCCACGGAATTCCGGATGCATTTTTTTCGACATTCCCTGATCAGCTCCGGGGCGCCGATCCGGGAATGCAGTGGAATTCCGGACGCATTTTTTCGACATTCCCAGGTGGGCACTAGGGCGCCGATCCGGGAACGCCGCGGAATTCTGGACGCATTTTTTTTCAACATTCCCGTGTAGGCGCCATGGCGCCGATCCGGGAATGCCGCGGAATTCGGACGCATTTTTTTCCGACATTTTTTCCGACATTCCCAGATCCGGGCGCCCGGAATTCGGGTGCATTTTTTTCGACATTCCCGGGTCGGCTGCGGCTCTGATCCAGGACTCATTTTTTCGACATTCCAAAGTTGGCGCGTTGATCCGGGACGCATTTTTTCCCGACATTTTTTTTCCGACATTGGTTGGCGCCGGGCGCCGATCCAGGAATGCAGCGGAATTCCGGACGCATTTTTTTCCGACATTCCCAGGTGGGCGCCGGGCGCTGATCCGGGAATGCTGCGGAATTCGGACATTTTTTTCGACATTCCCGGGTGGGCGCTGGGGCGCCGATCCAGGATGCTCCGCGGAATTCCGGACGCATTTTTTTCAACATTCCCGGGTGGTCTCCCGGGCGCCCATCCGGGAATACAGCGGAATTCCGGACACATTTTTTGACATTCCCGGGTGGGCTCCGGGGCGCCGATCCAGGAATGCCGCGGAATTCCGGGCGCATATTTTTGCGACATTGCTGGGTCGGCACCGGGGCGCCGATCTGGGAATGCCGCGGAATTCCAGACGCATTTTTTTCGACATTCCCAGGTCGGCGTCCGGGCGCCGATCCGGGAACACCGCGGAATTCCGGACGCATTTTTTCCCGACATTCCTGGGTCGGCGCCGGGGCGCCGATCCAGGAATGCCGCGGAATTCCGGACGCAATTTTTCCCGATATTCCCGGGTCGGCGCCGGGGCTCCGATCCGGGAATGCCGCGGACTTCCGGTCTCATTTTTTTTTACATTCCCGGTTCGGCGCCGGGGCGCCGATCTGGGAACGCCGCGCAATTCCGGATGCATTTTTTCCGACATTCCCTGGTCGGCGCCGGGGCACCGATCTTGGAACGCCGCAGAATTCTGGACGCATTTTTTTTGAAATTCCCGGGTGGGAGCGAGGGCGCCAATCCGGGAACGCCACGGAATTCCGGATGCATTTTTTGACATTCCCTGATCAGCTCCGGGGCGCCGATCCGGGAATGCAGTGGAATTCCGGACGCATTTTTAATCGACATTCCCAGGTGGGCACTAGGGCGCCGATCCGGGAACGCCGCGGAATTCTGGACGCATGTTTTTTCAACATTCCCGTGTCGGCGCCATGGCTCCGATCCGGGAATGCCGCGGAATTCCGGACGTATTTTTTCCGACATTCCCAGGTCGGCGCCGGGGCGCCTTTCCGGGATTGCTGCGCAATTCAGGACTCATTTTTTCGACATTCCAAAGTTGGCGCAATTCGGGACGCATTTTTTCCCGACATTCCGTGGTTGGCGCCGGGGCGCCGATCCAGGAATGCAGCGCAATTCCGGTCGTATCTTTTTTCCGACATTCCCAGGTCGGCGCCGGGGCGCCGATTCGGGAATGCTGCGGAATTCCGGACACATTTTTTTCGACATTCCCGGTTGGGCGCCGGGGCGCCAATCCGGAAACTCCGCGGAATTCCGGACGCATTTTTTTCAACATTCCCGGGTGGTCTCCCGGGCGCCCATCCGGGAATACAGCGGAATTCCGGACACATTTTTTGACATTCCCGGGTGGGCTCCGGGGCGGCGATCCGGGAATGCTACAGAATTCTGGACGCATTTTTTTCAGATATTCCCGGGTGGGCGCCGGGGCGCCGACCTGGGAATGCCGCGCAATTCCGGACGCATTTTTTTTGACATTCCCTGCTTGGCGCCGGGGCGCCGATCCGGGAATGCCGCGGACTTCCTGACACATTTTTCGACATTACCAGATCGGAACGCCACGGAATTCCAGACTCGTTTTCCGACACTCCCGGGTCGGCGCGGGGCCGCTGATCCGGGATCGCCGGGAATTCCAGGCGCATTTTTTTCCGACATTCCCGGGTCAGCTCCGGGGCGCCGATCCGGGAATGCACCGGAATTCTGGACGTATTCTTTATCGACATTCCCGGGTGGGCGCCAGTGCGCCGATCCGGGAACACCGCGGAATTCCGGACGCATGTTTTTTCAACATTCCTGGGGCGGTGCCATGGCTCCGATCCGGGAATGCCGCGGACTTCCGGACGCATTTTTTTCGATATTCCCGGGTCAGCACCGGGGTTGACCCGGGATTGCTGTGCAATTCGGACTCATTATTTTCAACATTCTCAGGTCGGCACCGCGGCGCCATTCAGGGATTGCTTCGCAATTCCAGATTCATTTTTGTTTGACATTCCCAGGTCGGCGCCGGGGCGCCGATCTGGGAACGCCGCGCAATTCCGGATGCATTTTTTCCGACATTCCCTGGTCGGCGCCGGGGCACCAATCTTGGAACACCGCAGAATTCCGGACGCATTTTTTTCGAAATTTCCTGGTTGCATCTGGGGGCGCATTTTCCCGACAAACTGGAATGCCGCGGAATTCTGAGCGCATTTTTCCCGACATTCCCGGGTTGGCGCTGGGGCTCCGATCTGGGAATGCTGCGGAATTCCAGACGCATTTTTTTCGACATTCCCGGGTCCGCGCGGGGGCACCGAACCTGGAACGCCGTGGAATTCGGGACACAATTTTTTTTCGACATTCCTGGGTCGGTGCCGGGGCGCCGATCCGGGTACGCCGTGGAATTCCAGACTAATTTTTTTCGACATTCCTTGGTCGGCGCCGGGGCGCCGATCCTGGAATGGCGTGGAATTTCGGATGCATTTTTTTCAACATTCCCGGGTCGTCGGGCACCCAAGGCGCCCGATCCGGGAATGCTGCGCAGAATTCCGGACACATTTTTTTCGACATTCCCGGGTCGGTGCTCCAGCGCCCGATCTTGGAACGCGATGGAATTCCAGGTGCATTTTTTTCAACATTCCTGGTTGGCGGCGCCGGGCGCCGATCCGGGAATGCCTCAGAATTCTGGACGCATCTTTTTTCGACATTCCCAGGTCAGCGCGGGGCTCCGATCCGGGAAAGCTGCGGAATTCGGATGCATTTTTTTCGACATTCCCACGTCAGCGCCCGGGGGCGCCGATCCGGGAATGCCGCTGACTTCCTGACAATTTTTTCGACATTCCCAGATCGGTGCTCCGGCACCGATCCGGGAACGCCACGGAATTCCAGAATCTTTTTCCGACATTCCCGGGTGGGCGCCGGGGCGCTGATCCGGGAATGCCGCGGAATTACAGGCGCATTTTTTCCCGACATTCCCAGGTCGACGCTGGGTCGCTGATCCGGGAATGCCGCAGACTTCCGGTCTCATTTTTTTTCGACATTCCCGGGTGGACACCGGGGCGCCGATACGGGAACGCAGTGGAATTCCAGATTCAATTTTTTCGACATTCCCGGGTCGGCGCTGGGGCTCCGATCCGGGAATGCCGCGGAATTCCGGATGCATTTTTTTCGACATTCCCGGGTCGGCGCCGGGGCACCGATCAGGGAACGCCACGCAATTCCGGATGCATTTTTTTCAACATTCCCGGGTCAGCTCCGGGGCGCCGATCCTGGAATGCCGCGGAATTCCAGATGCATTTTTTTCGACATTCCCGGGTGGGCGCTAGGGCGCCAATCCGGGAACCCCGCGGAATTCCGGACGCATGTTTTCTGACATTCCGAGTTTGGCGCCAAGGCGCCGTTCTGGGATTGCTGTGCAATTCCGGACTCATTTTTTTCGACATTCCCAGGTTGGCGCCGGGGCGCCGTTCCGGGATTGCTGCGCAATTCGGGACGCATTTTTTTCCCGACATTCCTGGGTTGGCGCCGGGGCGCCGCTGCACCGATCTTGAAACGCCGCAGAATTCAGGACGCATTTTTTCAAAATTCCCGGGTGGGCGCTGGGGCGCCAATCTGGGAATGCCGTGGAATTCCGGACGCATTTTTTTCGATATTCCCGGGTTGGCGCCGGGGCACCGATCCGGGAACGCCGCAGAATTCCGGACGCATTTTTTTTTAGAAATTCCCGGGTGGGCCTGGGGCGCCAATCCAGGAACGCCACGGAATTCTGGACGCATTTTTTTCGACATTCCCTAGTTAGCTCCGGGGCACTTATCCGGGAATGCCGCGGACTTCCGGACGCATTTTTTTGACATTCTAAGGTCGGCGCCGGGGCGCCGTTCGGCGATTTCTGCAGAATTCCAGACGTATTTTTTTTCGACATTCCTGGGTGGGCACCGATCTGGGAACGCCGCAGAATTCCGGACACATTTTTTTTTAAATTCGCGGGTTGGCGCCGGGGTGCCAATCTGGGAACACCACCCAATTCCGGGCGCATTTTTTCGACATTCCTGGGTCAGCTCCAGGGCGCCGATCCGGGAATGCAGTGGAATTCCAGATGCATTTTTATCGACATTCCCAGGTGGGAGCTAGGGCGCCAATCCGGGAACCCCGCGGAATTCCGGACGCATGTTTTCTGACATTCCGGGTTTGGCGCCGGGGCGCCGTTCCGCGATTGCTGCGCAATTCCGGACTCATTTTTTTCGACATTCCCAGGTTGGCGCCGGGGCGCCGTTCCGGGATTGCTGCGCAATTCGGGACGCATTTTTTTCCTGACATTCCTGGGTTGGCGCCGGGGTGCCAATCTGGGAACACCACGGAATTCCAGGCGCATTTTTTCGACATTCCTGGGTCAGCTCCGGGGCGCCGATCCGGGAATGCAGTGGAATTCCAGACGCATTTTTATCGACATTCCCAGGTGGGAGCTAGGGCGCCAATCCGGGAACCCCGCGGAATTCCGGACGCATGTTTTCTGACATTCCGGGTTTGGCGCCGGGCGCGTTCCGGGAATGCTGCGCAATTCCGGACATTTTTTTTCGACATTCCCAGGTTGGCGCCGGGGCGCCGTTCCGGGATTGCTGCGCAATTCGGGACGCATTTTTTTCCTGACATTCCTGGGTGGACGCCGGGGCGCCGATCCAGGAATACAGCGCAATTCCGGACGTATCTTTTTTCCGACATTCCCGGGTCGGGCCGGGGCGCCGATTCGGGAATGCTGCGGAATTCCGGACACATTTTTTTCGACATTCCCAGGTGGGTGCCGGGCCGCCGATACGGGAACGCAGCGGAATTCCGGACGCATTTTTTTCGACATTCCCTGCTTGGCGCCGGGGCGCCGATCCGGGAATGCCGCGGACTTCCTGACACATTTTTTTCGACATTCCCAGATCGGAACGCCACGGAATTGGGACTCGTTTTCGGACATTCCCATTCCTGGGCGCGGGGCGCCGATCCGGGAACGCCGGGAATTCCAGGCGCATTTTTTTCCGACATTCCCGGGTCAGCTCCGGGGCACTGATCCGGGAATGCAGCGGAATTCCGGATGCATTTTTTATCGACATTCCCGGGTCGGTGCTCCGGCGCCGAACCAGGAACGCGACGGAATTCCAGGTACATTTTTTTCAACATTCCTGGTTCGGCGCCGTGGCGCCGATCCGGGAATGCCGCGCAATTGGGGACCCTTTTTCCCCCCGACATTCCCGGGTCGGCGCCGGGGCGCCGATCCAGGAATGCCGTGGAATTCCGGACGCATTTTTTTTCAACATTCCCGGGTCGGCGCTGGGGCGCCGATCTGGGAATGCCTCGGAATTCCGGATGCATTTTTTTTGACATTCCCAGGTCAGCGCCAGGGCTCCGATCCGGGAAAGCTGCGGAATTCCGGATGCATTTTTTTCGACATTCCCGGTCAGCGCCGGGGTGCCGATCCGGGAATGCCGTTGACTTCCTGACAATTTTTTTTTGACATTCCCAGAACGGTGCTCCGGCACCGACCCGGGAACGCCACGGAATTCCGGACTCGTTTTCCGACATTCCCGGGTGGGCGCCGGGGCACCGATCCGGGAACGTCGCGGAATTACAGGCGCATTTTTCCCCGACATTCCCAGGTCGACGCCGGGGCGCTGATCCGGGAATGCCGCGGACTTCCGGTCTCATTTTTTTTCAACATTCCCAGGTGGGCGGCGGGGCGCCGATCAGGGAACGCCGCGCAATTCCGGATGCATTTTTTTCAACATTCCCGGGTCAGCACCGGGGCGCCGATCCTGGAATGCCGCGGAATTCTAGACGCATTTTTTTCGACATTCCTGGGTGGGCACCACTGCAACGATCTTGAAACGCCGCAGAATTCCGGACGCATTTTTTCGAAATTCACGGGTGGCCGCCGGGGCGCCAATCCGGGAATGCCGCGGAATTCCGGACGCATTTTTTTTCGATATTCCCGGGTGGGCGCCGGTGGCACTGATCCGGGAACGCCGCAGAATTCCGGACGCATTTTTTTTTTAGAAATTTCCGGGTGGGCCACGGGGCGCCAATCCGGGAACACCACGGAATTCTGGACGTATTTTTTTCGACATTCCCTGGTTAGCTCCGGGGCACTGATCCGGGAATGCAGCGGAATTCCGGATGCATTTTTTCCCAACATTCCCAGGTCAGCGCCGGGGCTCCGATCCGGGAATGCCGCGGACTTCCGGTCTCATTTTTTTTTACATTCCCGGTTCGGCGCCGGGGCGCCGATCTGGGAACGCCAGCGCAATTCGGATGCATTTTTTCCAACATTCTGGGTGGCGCCGGGGCACCGATCTTGGAACGCCGCAGAATTCTGGACGCATTTTTTTTGAAATTCCCGGGTGGGAGCCAGGGCGCCAATCCGGGAACGCCACGGAATTCCGGATGCATTTTTTGACATTCCCGGATCAGCTCCGGGGCGCCGATCCGGGAATGCAGTGGAATTCTGGAGGCATTTTTTTCAGATATTCCCTGCTTGGCGCCGGGGCGCCGATCCGGGAATGCCGTGGACTTCCTGACACATTTTTTCGACATTACCAGATCGGAACGCCAGGGCGCCACGGAATTCCAGACTTCCTGACACATTTTTCCGACATTCCCGGGTCGGGCGCGGGGCCGCCGATCCGGGAACGCCGGGAATTCCAGGTGCATTTTTTTCCGACATTCCCGGGTCAGCTCCGGGGTGCCGATCCGGGAATGCACTGGAATTCTGGACGCATTCTTTATCGACATTCCCGGGTGGGTGCCAGTGCGCCGATCCGGGAACGCCGCGGAATTCCGGACGCATGTTTTTTCAACATTCCTGGGGCGGTGCCATGGCTCCGATCCGGGAATGCCGCGGACATCCGGACGCATTTTTTTCGATATTCCCTGGTCGGCACCGGGGCACCTTTCGGGGAATGCTGTGCAATTCCGGACTCATTATTTTCAACATTCTCAGGTCGGCACCGCGGCGCCATTCAGGGATTGCTTCGCAATTCCAGATTCATTTTTGTTTGACATTCCCAGGTCGGCGCCGGGGCGCCGATCTGGGAATGCCGCGCAATTCTGGATGCATTTTTTTTGACATTCCCTGGTCGGCACCGGGGCACCAATCTTGGAACACCGCAGAATTCCGGACGCATTTTTTTCGAAATTTCCTGGTTGCATCTGGGCTTCGAAACTGGAATGCCGCGGAATTCTGAGCGCATTTTTTCCCGACATTCCCGGGTCGGCGCTGGGGCTCTGATCTGGGAATGCTGCGGAATTCCGGACGCATTTTTTTCGACATTCCCGGGTCCGCGCGGGGGCGCCGAACCTGGAACACCGTGGAATTCGGGACACAATTTTTTTTCGACATTCCTGGGTCGGTGCCGGGGCACCGATCCGGGAACGCCATGGAATTCCAGACTAATTTTTTTCGACATTCCCTGGTCGGCACCGGGGCGCCGATCCTGGAATGGCGCACAATTCCGGATGCATTTTTTTCAACATTCCCGGGTCGTCACCAAGGCGCCGATCCGGGAATGCTGCGCAGTTCCGGACACATTTTTTTCGACATTCCCGGGTCGGTGCTCCAGCGCCGATCTTGGAACGCGATGGAATTCCAGGTGCATTTTTTTCAACATTCCTGGTTCGGCGCCGGGGCGCCGATCCGGGAATGCCTCAGAATTCTGGACGCATCTTTTTTCGACATTCCCAGGTCAGCGCCGGGGCTCCGATCCGGGAAAGCTGCGGAATTCCGGATGCATTTTTTCGACATTCCCACGTCAGCGCCGGGGCGCCGATCCGGGAATGCCGCTGACTTCCTGACAATTTTTTTCGACATTCCCAGATCGGTGCTCCGGCACCGACCCGGGAACGCCACGGAATTTCAGACTCGTTTTCCGACAATCCCGGGTGGGCGCCGGGGCGCTGATCCGGGAACGCCGCGGAATTACAGGCGCATTTTTTCCCGACATTCCCAGGTCGACGCCGGGCCGCTGATCCGGGAATGCCGCAGACTTCCGGTCTCATTTTTTTTCGACATTCCCGGGTGGACGCCGGGGCGCCGATATGGGAACGCAGTGGAATTCCAGATGCAATTTTTTCGACATTCCCGGGTCGGCGCTGGGGCTCCGATCCGGGAATGCCGCGGAATTCCGGATGCATTTTTTTTGACATTCCCGGGTCAGCGCCGGGGCGCCGATCAGGGAACGCCGCGCAATTCCGGATGCATTTTTTTCAACATTCCCGGGTCAGCTCCGGGACGCCGATCCTGGAATGCCGCGGAATTCCAGATGCATTTTTTTTCGACATTCCCGGGTGGGCGCTAGGGCGCCAATCCGGGAACCCCGCGGAATTCCGGACGCATGTTTTCTGACATTCCGAGTTTGGCGCCAGGGTGCCGTTCTGGGATTGCTGTGCAATTCCGGACTCATTTTTTTTTCAACATTCCCAGGTTGGCGCCGGGGCGCCGTTCCGGGATTGCTGCGCAATTCGGGACGCATTTTTTTCCCGACATTCCTGGGTTGGCGCCGGGGCGCCGCTGCACCGATCTTGAAACGCCGCAGAATTCCGGACGCATTTTTTCAAAATTCCCGGGTGGGCGCTGGGGCGCCAATCTGGGAATGCCGTGGAATTCCGGACGCATTTTTTTCAATATTCCCGGGTTGGCGCCGGGGCACCGATCCGGGAACGCCGCAGAATTCCGGATGCATTTTTTTTTAGAAATTCCCGGGTGGGCCTGGGGCGCCAATCCAGGAATGCCACGGAATTCTGGACGCATTTTTTTCGACATTCCCTGGTTAGCTCCGGGGCACTTATCCGGGAATGCCGTGGACTTCCGGACGCATTTTTTTGACATTCTAAGGTCGGCGCCGGGGCGCCGTTCGGCGAATTCCGCAGAATTCCGGACACATTTTTTTTTAAATTCGCGGGTTGGCGCCGGGGTGCCAATCCGGGAACACCACGGAATTCTGGGCGCATTTTTTCGACATTCCTGGGTCAGCTCCGGGGCGCCGATCCGGGAATGCAGTGGAATTCCAGACGCATTTTTATCGACATTCCCAGGTGGGCGCTAGGGCGCCAATCCGGGAACCCCGCGGAATTCCGGATGCATGTTTTCTGACATTCCGGGTTTGGCGCCGGGGCGCCGTTCTGGGATTGCTGCGCAATTCCGGACTCATTTTTTTCGACATTCCCAGGTTGGCGCCGGGGCGCCGTTCCGGGATTGCTGCGCAATTCGGGGCGCATTTTTTTCCTGACATTCCTGGGTTGGCGCCGGGGCGCCGATCCAGGAATACAGCGCAATTCCGGACGTATCTTTTTTCCGACATTCCCGGGTCGGGCCGGGGCGCCGATTCGGGAATGCTGCGGAATTCCGGACACATTTTTTTCGACATTCCCGGGTGGGCGCCAGGGCGCCGATTCGGGAACGCCGCGCAATTCCGGACGCATTTTTTTCTGACATTCCCAGGTCGGCGCCGGGCCGCCGATCCGGAATCCCTGCGAATTCGGACGCATTTTTTATCGACATTCCCAGGTGGGTGCCGGGCCACCGATACGGGAACGCAGCGGAATTCCGGACGCATTTTTTTCGACATTCCCTGCTTGGCGCCGGGGCGCCGATCCGGGAATGCCGCGGACTTCCTGACACATTTTTTTCGACATTCCCAGATCGGAACGCCACGGAATTCCGGATTCGTTTTCCCACATTCCCGGGTCGGCGCGGGGCCGCCGATCCGGGAACGCCGGGAATTCCAGGCGCATTTTTTTCCGACATTCCCGGGTCAGCTCCGGGGCACTGATCCGGGAATGCAGCGGAATTCCGGATGCATTTTTAATCGACATTCCCGGGTGGGCGCCAGTGCGCCGATCCGGGAACGCTGCGGAATTCCGGACACATGTTTTTTTACATTCCCGGGTCGGTGCCATGGCTCCGATCCGGGAATGCCGCGGACTTCCAGATGCATTTTTTCTGACATTCCCGGGTCGGCGCCGGGGCGCCGTTCTGGGATTGCTGCGCAATTCCAGACTCATTTTTTTCCCGACATTCGCGGGGCGGCACCGGGGCCCCGTTCGGGAATGCCGCAGAATTCCGGACGCATTTTTCCCTGACATTCCTGGGGCGGAGCCGGGACCCCGATCCGGGAATGCCACTGAATTCCGGATGCATTCTTTTCCCGACATTCTTGGGTCGGCCCTGGGGCCCTGATCCGGGAACGCCGTGGATTTCCGGACGCATTTTTCCCGAAATTTCCGGATAATGCTAAAATCCGTGGTAAGGAATTTTTTAAGTACAACAGAACTATTATTGTGCATGTGAAATTAAAATCCATTTTATCTAAAGAATATGAGATGTTGAGGACTTCAACAAACAATTTGTAGTAACATATTTCTTACAGACAAAGCTTATTAACTACAGAACCGCTGGATGTGCATCATACTTTTGATATAAAATGCCCCACTTTACATAAACTCCTTTTCGTCTACCTATCATATTCCTTTTATTGAAAGCTTAGAAAAGAGCGTTCTAGCATTACATACAACATTTCATTTAAACAAAGCTTTATAGCAGTAGACTCAGTTATATGCATCCTTTTGCTGAACTTTTCATATTCTTTGTATACAAAGCTTTTAATCTTAGAATATGCAGAACAGCCTCTATAGGAAAAACACGATCATGTTTCTATTGTATATTCATGTTGTTATGTTGAAGTCAAGGAGTTTCTCTGGACTATATATGATGCCAAAAAAAAATTGAAAATGAAGAATATGGTAAGGAGACCCAAATGTTGCACATCGTACGTATATGTAGTTGAAAAGCTTTATATAGTAGATGTGTTTGTTGTATGTAAAGCTAAAATCCATTGTAAGGAATTTCTTAAGTACAGCAGAACTATGCCTCTTGTTCTGGTGTATGTGAAGTTAAAATCCTTTTCATATAAAAAATCAGAAAAGCTGTTCAACAAACAATTTGTACTTATATTTCTTATAAACCTTAACCACATAACCACTGGATGTGCATCATTTCTCTCATCATAATTTTGATATAAAATGCCTTTTAGAGAAACTCCTTGTCTACATATATTCCTTATATTGAAAGCAGAAAGAAAAGTTATAGCATTACATACAATTTATAGTTACTTAAATTTCTTAGAGATAGCTTATTAACTGCATAAAATATGTGGATCATTTCTCTCATCATGATACAAAATTCCTTTTAACTTTACATAGAAACTCCTTGCCTTCTAACGTGACATGCATTACCAATCTTTTTAAGATTACATAAACCAGAATCAATTCTTGTCATATTTCTACTAAACAAAGCATTTTAGCTGTAGATTCAAATTATATGGATCCTTTTGCTGAACTTTTCATATTCTTTGTCTATAAAGCTTTTAAACTTAAAATATGCTTTAGAACAACTCATATATGAAAAACACAAGATGTTTCTACTGTAAAAATCTTCTAAAAAACTTTTGCATATAAGAAATGTTGTTGAAGATAACGAGTTTCTCTGGACTATATCTGCGAAAAACCATTGAATATGAAGAATATGATGAGAGCCATGATGCACATAGTATGTATATAGCTAAAAAGCTTTATAAAAAGGTGTGTTTGTATGTAAATCTAAAATCCTTTTTAAGGAATGTTTTTACAGCAGAACTATGCATCTTCTTGTGCATGTGAAAAAATCCTGTTTATCTAAAGAATATGAAAAAGAGCAGCAAGAATTTGTAGTTCTTGTTGCACATGGTATGTCTATAGTTAACAAGATTTATATAAAAGATGTGCATCATACTTTTGATATAAAATGCCTAACTTTACATATCCTTGTCGTCTACATATCTTATTCCTTTTATTGAAAGCTTAGAAAAGAGCGTTCTAGCATTACATACATTTCATTTAAGCCAAACTATATAGCTGTAGACCCATATGCATCCTTTTGCTGCTTTCCATATTCTTTATATACAAAGCTTTTAATATTAGAATATGTTGTTGAAGGAGTATCTCTAGACTATCTGATGCGAAAAACCATTGAATATGAATATGATGAGAGCCGTGATGCACATAAAATGTATATAGCTAAAAAGCTTTATAAAAAAGATGTTTGTATGTAAATCTAAAATCCTTTTTAAGGAATGTTTTACAGCAGAACTATGCATCTTCTTGTGCATGTGAAAAAATCCTGTTTATCTAAAGAATATGAAAAGGAGCAGCAAGAATTTGTAGTTACTTATATTTCTTATATAAGCTTATTTACAGAAACTTGATGTGCATCATTTCCCTCATCATACTCGATATAAAATTCCTTTTATCCTATTATATTTCTTTTATATTTCTATTAAACAATGCCTTTTAGCAGTAGACTCAAACAATATGCATCCTTTTGCTTTTCATATTCTTTATATACAAAGCTTTTAAACATGCTTCAGAACAGCTCCTTATGAAGAATACGACAAGGTGTTTATACTGTATATTCTGCTTAAAATCTTTAGTATATAAGGAATATATGTTGAAGACAAGGAGTTTCTCTGGTCTATATGTGATGCAAAAAGAAGAGAAACTCCTTGTCTTCTACATATTATATTCCTTATATTGAAAGCTTAGAAAAGAGCATTATAGCATTCTAGCTTATTTCAATTAAACAAAGCTTTATAGCAGTAAAACTATATGCATAACTTTTCATATTCTTTATATACAAAGCTTTTAAGCAGAATATGCATCAGAACTACTATGAAAAATACAAGGTTGTACTGTATATTCTGTTAAAAACCTTTTGTATATGAATATGTTATGTTGAAGCCAAAGAATTTCTCTGGACTATATATGATGCCAAAAACCATAGAATATGAAGACTATGGTAAGGAAAGCCTAGATGCACATAATATGTATGTATGTATGTATGTATGTATGTATGTATGTATGTATGTATGTATGTATGTATGTATGTATGTATGTATGTTTGTGTGTGTGTATGTATGTATGTATGTATGTATGTATGTATGTATGTATGTATGTATGTATGTATGTATATTAAATGCCTAACCTTCCATGAAGAGAAACACCTTGTCTTCTACATTTTATATTCCTTATATTGAAAGCTTAGAAAAGAGCATTCTATTCTACCTTATTTCAATTAAACAAATCTATATAGCAGTAAAATTATATGCATAACTTTTCATATTCTTTTTATACAAAGCTTTTAAGCAGAATATGCATCAGAACTACTATGAAAAATAAAAGGTTGTACTGTATATTCTGTTAAAAACCTTTTGTATATGAATATGTTATGTTGAAGCCAAAGAATTTCTCTGGACTATATATGATGCCAAAAACCATAGAATATGAAGACTATGGTAAGGAAAGCCTAGATGCACATAATATGTATGTATGTATGTATGTATGTATGTATGTATGTATGTATGTATGTATGTATGTATGTATGTATGTATGTATGTATGTATGTATGTATGTATGTATGTATGTATGTATGTATGTATGTATGTATGTATGTATGTATGTATGTATGTATGTATGTATGTATGTATGTATATTAAATGCCTAACCTTCCATGAAGAGAAACTCCTTGTCTTCTACATATTATATTCCTTATATTGAAAGCTTAGAAAAGAGCATTCTATTCTACCTTATTTCAATTAAACAAATCTATATAGCAGTAAAATTATATGCATAACTTTTCATATTCTTTTTATACAAAGCTTTTAAGCAGAATATGCATCAGAACTACTATGAAAAATAAAAGGTTGTACTGTATATTCTGTTAAAAACCTTTTGTATATGAATATGTTATGTTGAAGCCAAAGAATTTCTCTGGACTATATATGATGCCAAAAACATAGAATAGAAGACTATAAGGAAAGAAGACTATGGTAAGGAAAGCCTAGATGCACATAATATGTATGTATGTATGTATGTATGTATGTATGTATGTATGTATGTATGTATGTATGTATGTATGTATGTATGTATGTATGTATGTATGTATGTATGTATGTATGTATGTATGTATGTATGTATGTATGTATGTATGTATGTATGTATATGTTGTATGTATGTATGTGTATGTATGTATGTATGTATGTATGTATGTATGTATGTATGTATGTATGTATGTATATTATGTATGTATGTATGTATGTATATTAAATGCCTAACCTTCCATGAAGAGAAACTCCTTGTCTTCTACATATTATATTCCTTATATTGAAAGCTTAGAAAAGAGCATTATAGCATTCTACCTTATTTCAATTAAACAAATCTATATAGCAGTAAAATTATATGCATAACTATTCATATTCTTTTTATACAAAGCTTTTAAGCAGAATATGCATCAGAACTACTATGAAAAATACAAGGTTGTACTGTATATTCTGTTTAAAACCTTTTGTATATGAATATGTTATGTTGAAGCCAAAGAATTTCTCTGGACTATATATGATGCCAAAAACCATAGAATATGAAGACTATGGTAAGGAAAGCCTAGATGCACATAATATGTATGTATGTATGTATGTATGTATGTATGTATGTATGTATGTATGTATGTATGTATGTATGTATGTATGTATGTATGTATGTATGTATGTATGTATGTATGTATGTATATATATATAATGCCTAACCTTCCATGAAGAGAAACTCCTTGTCTTCTACATATTATATTCCTTATATTGAAAGCTTAGAAAAGAGCATTCTATTCTACCTTATTTCAATTAAACAAATCTATATAGCAGTAAAATTATATGCATAACTTTTCATATTCTTTTTATACAAAGCTTTTAAGCAGAATATGCATCAGAACTACTATGAAAAATACAAGGTTGTACTGTATATTCTGTTAAAAACCTTTTGTATATGAATATGTTATGTTGAAGCCAAAGAATTTCTCTGGACTATATATGATGCCAAAAACCATAGAATATGAAGACTATGGTAAGGAAAGCCTAGATGCACATAATATGTATGTATGTATGTATGTATGTGTGTGTATGTATGTATGTATGTATGTATGTATGTATGTATGTATGTATG